>CM067218.1:9942055-10608053 GCA_034190945.1 Octodonta nipae
AAATAATGTTAACCCACTAGCGGATCAGGAGGGGGGGCTAACAGGCAGCTGAAGCCCCCAAAAAATCATCTGAATGGTATTGCCTTTTAGTGTTATTGTGCTAAATCAACCTTCAGTGACGTCAAGGGCCCCCCCCCCCAACGAGATCAAAAAACCCCCGACAATCCTGGATCCGCCCTGGGCAATCCCTTAATATCTATAAAGAGTATGGATCTCCCCATTAGGTTTGTTGTTTGACGCCAGTAGCCAATTGGACTTGTTAATCATGGGTTGGTTTGAGAAATACACTTATATACTTCGCAAAACGGTCGTTAATCTGTTATGTATTAGTTTATAGGATTGGTGATACCACTAATACGAGAATTACAACACAATTTGAATACTACCTACACCGAAACTGTACCTGGAACTCAATTTAAACAAATTTTAGTAGAGGTCGTACAACGTCGCCTTGGTTATTTGGAAAACAATAAGCAAGCAGCTATAGAATACAACGTAAGACTCTTACGTTGTATTCTGAAGAAGCCAGTAACCTGGTGAAACAATTGTCAATAGTGAATAAATTTAAGTGAAAATTACATCAGTGTGTTTATTTTAATATAATATAAGCATAATCGATTAATCGATTACTGTAATAATCGAAACGGCATATTACTAATAAAAGGTGTCTTTCACCATGACACACATGTTTTAATCTGGTCTAATTAGTAGAATATCTTCAAATTGACGTAGTTAATATAATTAAGTAAACTAATTTGAACTGATATAATGATCTCGTTAGATGTTATGAATGTATTTTATTAAAAAAATTGTTACAATTAAAAAATTGAACTATTGGCGAAAACTACTTTGTATTTTTACAACTGTTTGAGTACCCTACATAGATTTCAAAATCATTATGAGCTACATGTGGTTTTAAAAATTGCTTTAAAAAATATTAAGTGGGGGTATTTTTATTTAATAGCATAGTTGTATTGAGGAGTCCAAAATTATTAGAATATTAATGCTTAAATAGGAATTTTTAAATGAGGCTTTTTGATGCTATAAAACTCTCAAAGATTTTATCTTTTAATTAAATAACCGAACGAATTTTTTAGATCTAACGAAGTACCTGTATACAATTTGACAATGCATTCAGTGCTCCCAATAACGTACAGGGGAAATCATGGACCAAGGACGACATTTAGTTTACGACTATCCATTTGAAATGCAAGTTTGGTATCCTGACGGAGATATTAGATCTTCAAAGTTCTCTCACAATTTATACAGCTTCTTCTTCCACTGGATTCCAGCTTTGCTGATCGACATGTTGATGTTGATTTTCTGTCAGAAAACATTGTAAGTTTATAATATATGATTAAAAAACTGTTATATGATGTGGACGTAAACAAATCATAGACAGGATGGTTGAACAATATGCTGGAGTTGAATTATACAATGTGATTAAAAAATTATTTATTTTATAGCCCATAAGAAGTTGCATAAAGTGTGGAGAGGAATTAATGTTACACAGGGCGATAATATAATATATTACAAATGAAATAATTTATATATAACTCCTTGTGGGCTACCACATGGAGTTATATACGATGGTTGAAATATAGGACGGATTTGACTCCGTAAATATGGGATGGATTCTACTCCGTCCTATAATTTACAGAAAACAGCTAACAAATGTATGCTTGTTCGTGGGCAGTTGTATGTACATGATGGTTGGTACATAGGGTGGGAATGGAATTATCTATAGTTATACAGAGTTGCCAAAAAAGATGAAAAAAGGTGCATGGCGTGTTCCATAAGGCATAAATATATTTTGGGCTTATTATGTCAACGGTTACTAGTACATTTTGTTCGTAAACATTTACCTGCCAATTTAAATGAAAATGTATTATTGTGTAATGTTGGGGTTTTCGATGTTACCTTGTCCTATCTATTAAGGTTATACATACAAAATAAAAAATAAAGAAAAACACTAAAAAGATGAAAATATAACATTTTAAAAAAAATTAACCGACTTACCTATAACTAAACAGCTAAAAATAATTATAACAAAATACAACTCTGGTAAATAAATAACATATTCAATGTTGTACGGGTACCTACCCAGGAAGTAAAATATGTAAACATTAAAAGGTGCTCATTCTGTTCAAATTAATTACCTACCAATCTAGTATATTTCTGAAGTCGGTGCCAAGCAATAATCAAGTTTGATGAAGTCGTAGATAAGTACGCAATGCAGGATTTTAGATTTTTTTGGCACAGACTTCAAAAATATACTAGATTGGCAGGTAATTAATTTGTACAGAATGAGCACCTTTTAATGTGTACATTTTTTACTTCCTGGGTAGGTACCTAACAACATTGAATGTGTTATTTATTTGCTAGAGTTGTATTTTGTTATAATTATTTTCAGCTTTTTTTAGTTAGAGGTGGAAGTCGGTTATATATATTTTTTAATGTTTTATTGATACATGGTGCTATTTTCCATTAATTATAAACATTATGCTACTATTTTTCTTCTACCCATTTTATCTTTGTGAGTTCTTCTGTAGAGGTTTATTCTTATAAAAATTCATTACTGTTAATATCGGTTTTCTCTGTTAGAGATGCTTCTTGACGTTTTTTTTTCATGAAGAGCAGTGACGCATTTAAAACATCACGCTTGCCACCCTCGCTGGTAAGACTTGGTTTAGGATATATGGAGGGATAATTGAGCCAAAAGATTTATGTTAAGGACACGGTTATTTCCTCTTATGCAATACCTTCCTAGTTTGGATATTCACTGTGTGTTTGTTACCTATTCTTCCTTTATCCAAGTATCTGACTAGAATTATGTCATTCAAGATTCCTGTTGAGAAGTCCCACTTTGAAATTCTGAATGGTGTCGTTAAAAAACATCAAATCTTATTTAATTAGTTTCTTAAACTTAATGTTGTTATACATGTTATTGTATATTTCAGCATGATAAGAATACAAAAGAAAATTTACCACGGTCTAGAATTACTGGAGTTCTTTTCCACACGTGATTGGACCTTCAAGAGCGAAAAGTTCTTAGGAATCGCCGATTACCTAACTGAAGACGACAAGGAATTGTTTCCGATGAGCAAAATAATACCCATAAAAGAATACATGCTAAACGGAATTTTGGGAGTTAGGCAATACTGCTTGAAAGAAGACCTCTCGTCTTTACCAAGGTGCAGACGAAAACAGAAAGTGTAAGTTTCGTAAACGCTGTCTGTTCACTTTGTCTTATTTTGGTTGTCTTTTGCAGGTTATACTTTTTGCATAAATTTTGTGTCTACGGATTTTATTACTACATATTTTATTTGCTAAGTTGCCATATCAGTTTTGTAAAAATAGTTTATGATTTTGTTATGCATATTCTTAGTTTTGTGCCGTTTGTTGGGTGGATTTTTGCAACTGATTGATTACATTGTTTTTTTTTCGAACGATTATTGTTATTGTTTCAATACACTATTTTATAATAAAAAATGTATATTTTTTTACTTTATATATTACAAAAGAATATATGTTCTAATAATTTGGAAATGACAAATGTAGGAATAAATTCTAATATTCTGTTAATTGCTGTTTTTTTAAATTTAACGTAATAAAAAAAGATAATTATTTTTTGACAAATAACTTTTGAAACATAAAATACGTATTTCAAAATTTCAAGATTTCTGGTTTGTAATTTAATGTGATTAATTTTTCAGCCACGAAGGTACTTACTATTTTCGGCAAGTTGAACTTTATCTTAAATTAGTCTAATTCTCAATCTTTTGGTACAATACCTCATTATTAATACTCCTATTCTATTATTCCTATAATTTGTTTTACCAGTCTACAAATATAAATCGCAACACCCAGAAGGAGATGTTTAAATTTAATATTGTTTTTGGTAAAAGATAGATGGTATAGCAAGGAGTAAATTATTAAAATCTAAACAAAAAACACCAAATTTTTTATTACTAAATTTGTTAATAATGTATTTGTCCACTGCTGTTATCTGTACACTCCCCAACACGTCAATAAGGCGGTCTATTTCTTCTTGATTCTTCTGTATTTCATGTCTTAGAATCTCCAAAGTCTGTGGGGGCTGGGGTAAATTTCCGACCTTTCTACCCATCATAATAGGTATCTGCAAAAAAAGTCTTAAAGTCTGGAATTGATTGAATACATTATTTTCACTACTAAGCACAGAAAGAGCATTTAGCCAGTCCTGAGACATCGTATTTCTAAGAAACGTTTTAATCCTTCACTCTAATTTCCGTCCAAATTGATTCCCGCCATCAATAATGCAAGGAAAACAAAATAATGTATTGATGCGATCCACACAACCATTTCTTTTTGTTATCAATTTCACTTTTAAAACTTCGTGTAAATACTTTATTTTTCATTTTGCACTCTTGTTTTCAATTAAGATATGGGTTAGATGGACCAGCCAATTTTATATCTAATTTGTTTTGAAACGATTTATTATTGTTTTTAATATTGTCAATGTTAAAGTTGATACTCATTTTCACAATTATGTAAACACACATACACTCTGTATATTAAATATTCTTTCATAGACTACGAGGACAAAAACAAAGCAACCACTAATTAAATAACGTAAACAAAAATTTGAATTATTGAAACGTTCGGATACGTCCGGTCAATATCAGCACAGTGTCTCCGTGCGGCGTACGAGAATCAGCCCATTACTCCTTATAGTTTGCATTATCTATCTTCTATCTCACGCGCTAAGCTGTTATATAGTATCTCATAGAAGCTATATAAGTTTCACCGTGCGCTAGCCGAAGTGCACGGTGAAATATTCTTTCGAGCAAATATAAGTCTTAATACAAGTTTGTTTGTGTTGATTTTTAACCTTTTTAAAAGCTCATTCTTCGACCATCATGTCCACAGATTATACAAAGATAAATCATGTCCACCCAGGCAGAACCGAGAATCATCAGAGAAGAAGGATGTCATTCCACATTTCAATGTTATCGTTCTCTGCACCACTGTAGTCGCTGCCGTCGATGCTCGACGGTCCGAGGTAGCACAAGATGCGGTTGGTACTGCTGCAATCTAAAAGACCCTATACGGCGGTAAACCGTTCGAACACTTACAAAATGGCCTTATTCTCCTAACTACTCATCGGTTCCTAAAGACCATAAGTCTTAGACGTCGATCGTGTAACTTCATTTGTTCCCCTTCGACGCTCAGTGCTTACTTACCTCCGATTTTGGGTATTATCAAACCACGCTTAACAACATCTCTTATCAGTAGTTGGATTTCTGTTCGTGGGGTTAGCAATTTCTTGAAATGAAAAAACCGCCTCCCCGAAACTAATAATTCGACTTCTTTCAAATTCACTTAGATGACGATAATTTCAGCGTTTACGTACTCTGGGCATTTTAACATTACTAAACATCGATTTTGGATCCCATCAAACAGTTTGTTGTTTGATAAATTAAAGAAAAGACAAAAAACGACTACAATATTAATTGATAAACATACAATTTAAAAGAATAGGGAATATAGGACGTTGCCCAAAGTTTACAGGAAAAATATGGAGAAACCCCTAAATATTAACTTTGGGGGCAAAGTAAAAGAATTAAACAAAAATAAGCAATAATTATGTAATATATCAAATGAAAGGGCTTATATTGATAAACACGTTTATAAGATATTAACAAAAATATTAAAAAAAAATACCAGATCCCCCCTCCCACAATATCTCCGAAACAATAATACCTAAAATTTTGAAAAACATTATAGATACGGGGCATCACCTGAACTTTACAGGAAAAATAAGTAGAAACCGTTAACATTTTATTTTAGGGGCAAATTACAGAATTAAACTTAAAATTGTTTCAAACGCATCATGTAAAATATCAAATCAAATGGCTCATTATGAGGAATACAAATATGTATTTTTCATATAAATAGTTTAAAAAATATGAACAAAGATATTAAAAAATATCCGTGCCCCCCTTCTATTTCTGAAATTATAAGATCTAAAAGTTTTTTACAACATGCCGGCCAAGGGACACGGGTTTTCATCCCACAAACTTGAATTTAACTTTAGACTAACCCCCTCTTGTAATCCAAAAAAAGAAAATTAAATGCTTTGACTTTTGCATGCTAAGCCCAAAAAATATAACAATCAATGGAGTATTGTTGAAATGGAGTTAAACCAGAGGATGATTGATTGATGATGATGAGTGGAAGTATTGTTTTAAACAGTGAAACATGAAACATCCTTATTCAAAATCGACCTGTTGGAGCTTTCTCACCAAAAATAAAGCACTCATAAAATTTCCGCACTTTATGTGGGCAATGTATGTTTTACATTATTCATTTGAAGATGCGAGATGTAAAGACCGACATCTAGGATTTTCGAGTTCCGAATCTGGAGCCGTTGCATGCAATTGCTGTTACCCGTAACTCCTAGATTAGAATGTCCCGATGAAAATTTCAGGTTAACTTCACCTGTCAGAGATATTGAATACTTTCTTCGAGGTGTCATTATTTTGTACGCAAGACAATATATATAATATATATTGTTTCTGGTTAGGGAATCTTCATCAGTTGCGCTCCCACAATTGAATGTCCTCTCGAACACTTCTTTATGTATTTGATAGATATCGTTAAATTTGAAGACGCGAGATGTAAAGACTGACATCTAGGATTTTCGGGGAAACTAGCACATAGAAGTTCCGAATGTGGAGCCGTTCCATGCAATTGCTGTTACCCGTAACTCCTAGGTAGAAGGCCACGATGAAATTTTCAGGTTAACTTCACCTGTCAGAGATATTGAATACTCTCTTCGAGGTGTCATTCTTTTGTACGCAAGACAATATATACGATATATTTTGTTTCTGTTCGGGAACCTTCATCAGTAACGCTTCCCACAATACAATGTCCTAACGAACACTTATTTATGTATTTGATACCTAACGGTAAATTTGTACAAAAGAATGACACATCGAAGAGAGTATTCAATATTTCTGATACGTGAAATAACCTGAAAATTTTACCATGACATTCTAACCTAGGAGTTACGGGGAATAGCAATTACACGGAACGGCTCCACATTCGGACCTCTGTGTGCTAGTTTGCTCGAAAATCCTAGATGTTGGTTTTTACATCTCGCATCTCCAAATTTACTTTATGTATCCAATACAAAAATAAGTGTTCGAAAGGGCATTCTATTGTGGGAAGCGCAACTGATGAAGTTTCACTGACCATAAACAATATATATTGTCTTGCGTACAAAGGAATGGCACCTCGAAGAGAGTATGGTCAAATAGTGCGCCAATTATGTACAATAATTGCTACTGTTTGACAAATATTACAGCTTGTAAGTTAAATTTACACCATATCCCATTGAAAAAAAAACGATTGTCTCACAATTAAATTACACAAATTACAAACATAATCGTTGGTCCCTCCTTGTGTTATCATGTGACGTTCGAACGACTTAACTGATTGAGGTCATAATTCATAATCACTCAATGTATTTTTTTGTCACTGTAGGCTGTTGAAAAAATACCGAAAATTCTATTCCCCAAATCTTTATTCTGTCTATTCCCCAAATGTAACTAAACATTAGTCGGTCGGTCGTCGGGCAAGATGGTCACGCTCTTACAGCGCTCCTAAAAATCTCTAAAACTTTCGGTTTATTCTAATCGTCCCGGAAAAAACTAAATACTAAATAAAGTAACGTATAAATTGTAAGTGTGTGTTTAAAAAAATCACCTTAGTGAAATCCATCAATGATTTATTAATAAAATCAATCTGTTCATTATATATGCCTTACAAAGTCTACTCTTTTAAAACATTCAATCGGTTGAAGGGACGAACGCAATAATCTTACGGGCCCAAAAGGGCTGCGGGTACGTACAACGGTATATTTGTGCTCGAAGTGTACAACATCTGTGAAACAACTGTATTGAGAACAATTGTCTGCTTGGGCCTAAAATTGTGAACAAACTAAGAAATGCCATACGAAAATTTATTGGTGTGTTAATTAAGTTTTATCATTATAATGGCGAGTGACACAGACTCATGTGAATCGTGCCTTGACAATTTTATAATGAAAACGAAGTTTGTAGCATGTAAGCTTTGCAAACTTAAGTTTCACTTTGGATGTGTAGCCATTAAGGAATCATGGCAAAAGCTCATAGTGGAAAATACCAACATCTTCTGGTTTTGTAACGGATGTAAATTGAAGTGCACGGAGTTTGTAGAAGAAGTCATCAAACCAAAACCTAACGCTGAAACCTTGTTGGCGAAAGAAATTGATTATTTAAAAAAGAAATCTTACTGAAAGACCAACTCTTAGCTGAGAAAAATTACTCTAGCAATTTGCAAAAAGGGCTTATTAGCAACTTTGAGGAAAAAATTGCTACTTGCACGTGTAACAATATCAAAGATGGTCACGGGCAAAAAAGTGAAAGCTGTAAGCAGATGGTGCCCATACAACAGGGAAACAGTACTGCAAAGACGTATGCAACAACAGTTGCCGCCAATCTTGGGCCATCAACCGCAAAAACGCCATACGTCAACAGAAATTCCGACACCACCAATCATAAAAAAACAAAAAATGGGAACCCCAAGGCTCTCGTGACAAACAGTAGCGTAAATACGGCCGTCTTACAAGCCACCCAGCTGCAGGTCATGAAAGAAATTCAAAATCTTGAAAGTCCTATGCAGGAGATGGTTTTGTTAAGCCCAGAAATCGAAGCAAAAGATCACGAAAATTCTTGGTTGGGAAACACGAAACTAACAAAAGTGTAGAGGGGGTGCCTCAATCATTGTCTTTACATGTGTCTCGATTAAAACCAAATACCAAGCCAGAGGATTTGCAAAAGTTCTTAGCCCGAAACTTCCCAGAAGTTACCTGTGAGCCACATCAGTCTAAGCATCCGGATATCTATGCATCAGTAAAGGTAAATATATGGAAAGAAAATCTAGCTACTGCCTGGAAGAAAGAGATATGGCCTAGTGGTGCAGTCATTTCACATTTTTTTGCCAAGAAGAGGATGCCAAATCAGGAATTGGGTCCTCAATAATGACTACAAACAAATGTGCTATATACACCCCAACTGTAAATACTGCCAGTCCTGCTGGTGCGCGTAAACTTACTGTGTACTATCAGAATGTTCGAGGTCTAAGAACCAAAACTGAGAGTCTGTATAGTAGTGTCCTATCTGAAGAGTATGATGTAATAGCTCTCACAGAGACCTGGCTATGTGATGGTATCTATAATCCCGAGCTATTTGATGAAAGGTATGCAGTCATAAGGAGAGACAGGAAAAGTCAAGAACTTACCAGAGGGGGTGGTGTCCTTTTTGCAATCAAAAAAGACATCTCTTATGAGGTAATAAACATTAACTGTGATAATAAAGCTATATTAATTAAAATCAAACTAAAAAAATCTTTTATATATGTATGTATTGTTTATATTAGACCTAATAGTAGTACTGATTACCTAGAAAAATTTTTAGATATATTTGAGAATATTCTATCCACTCTAGATCATAAGACTTTAATATTAGGTGATTTTAATCTGCCTAACTTTCAGTTAGGTTCAGATGATAAAAGTCTTCTGATGCAGCAATTCTTGAGCCTATATGAATTGCAACAGCTGAACTCAGTTAAAAATTTTATGAACAGGAACTTGGATTTGGTTATCTCTAACCTCGAAGTTGGAGTAAAACGGTCAGACAGTCCTCTTCTCAAAGAGGATGCTTATCATCCAGCACTAAATATCTCGTTATCATTGCAGAGAGAGCAAAAAGTGAGTCCCTTCCCGAAAAAGTACAAATACAATTTCGCTAAAGGCAATTTTCTCTTATTATTCAATCTTTTAAGCGATTGTGACTGGTCAGACGTACTAGCATGTGATGATGTTAATAAAAGTGTAAATAGCTTTTACTCAAACTTGTACAGATGTTTGGACGCATCTATTCCTGAGTACATAGTGAGAAACGCGTCGAAGTTTAGAAAGTATCCTCCCTGGTTCACATTCAATTTAGTGCAAATGATCAGAAAGAAAAACCACCTACATGCTCTTAAAACGAGAGGTAAGGCAAGCTTATCAAATGTCAACGAGTACAGGTTATTGAGGTGTGATATTAAAAAACAGACCAGGACAGATTTTGAAAATTATAAAAAGACAATTGACAATAATATCAATAGAGATCCCAGTACCTTCTGGTCATTCTTTCGAGGCAAATCACATGATGGTTGTGTGCCACGGAGGATGACTTTGAATAACGTTAACTTGACCGATGAACAAAGCATTGCAGATGCCTTTGCACAATATTTTCATTCTGTGTTTGAACCAAGTACGATCGATCAGCAAGATCTTTATTATAGAGGGGATTTTAGTTTTCCTGAAATAACTGATAATGACATTCTTTCCAGCATAAAAAGTTTGAAGCCCAAAAAAACAACTGGCCCTGATGATATACCACCATATATCTATAAGGGGTGTGCCGATCTGTTGGTTACTCCTCTAAAATATATCTTTAATCTAGCTCTAAAGCAGCGATGGTTTCCTGATAAGTTTAAAGAAGCAATTGTAACCCCAATCTTCAAAAAGGGGCGGAGGGAAAATATTCATGACTATCGACCTATCAGCTTATTAAACAGCTTAGCTAAAATATTTGAAAAAATTATATATAACTTCATACTTACCCACATAGCTGACAAAATTTCAAAATACCAACATGGTTTTCTTCCTAACAAGTCAACAGTTACAAATCTCTGTATCTTCTCTGAATATGTATCGGAGGCAATTCTAAACAAACAACAGCTGGATGTCATATACACAGATTGTGCGAATGCATATGATAAGGTGGATTTCAGTGTCTTGATAAAAAAACTGTCGGTTCTTGGTTTTTCAAGTGAAGTATTGTCATTCATAACTTCATACTTACTCGCACGAACCCAAAGGGTAAAGATAGGTACTGTCTTCTCCCGTCATTATATTGCCACCTCAGGAGTACTGCAGGGTAGCATCTTGATTTTTATCAATGACTTACCCGATAGCCTGAAGACCTGCGTTGGGTTGTTGTTTGCTGATGATTTCAAACTATTTAAACCCATTAATGGCATAAATGATGTTGTTGCACTTCAAAACGACTTAAATTTGGCGCTTAATTGGTTTAGAGAAAACAAAATGTTTGTTAATACCCAAAAATGTTGTGTTGTTTCCTTCTCCCGAAAAGTCAATATATCTATGGAAGACTATTACATTGGAAATTGTAAGGTTAAGAGGTGTAAAGAGGTTAAAGATCTGGGGATAGTCTTTCAAGATAACTTCAAATTCAATACCCATTTCAGCTATCTGATAAACAAGGCATACAAAGTTCTTGGATTTGTCATACGTAATAGCCAAAATTTGAGTGTAAAAACAACCATACGACTTTATACATCTATGGTGAGGCCTCACCTTGAGTATGCCTCTAACATTTGGTCACCAAATTGTTACACCCAAAGTAACGAAATTGAAAAAGTTCAAAAACGTTTTCTGCGCTATCTCTATATCAAAGAGAATGGCATATATCCCTTGATGGTATCTTATAGATCAATGTTGGCAACCTTCGATCTCTGTTCTTTGAGTACGAGGAGAAAGACCCATGCTGTTATCTTTATATATAACATTCTAAATAACAGAAAATATTTCGATTGTGGCTTGATCAATAGCGTTAAGTTTAGGGTCCCCAAAATTAGCTTAAGACTACTCTCATCTAATCTCTTCTACATTAACAACGGAAGCCCTTCGCCCTTCACTTATCTACTCAGTGTCTGCAATGATATGCTGTCCAATAACATACTTCCTGACCTGTTTAACATCAAGTTTGGTGAGCTTAGGCGCATATTATTGCTGCATCAGAATGCAATCCCTTCATGATATTGGCATGTCTGTGACATTGTCAAATACTTGTGTACTGTTTAATCCTTCACATGTAAGTACCTATTTGGTGTTTGTAAAGAGAATAAATAAATAAATAAATAAATGACCAAATAGCTCAGTTCGATCTGTGAAATTTTTTAGTCTTTTAGTGAGGCTTGGGAAGTAGGCAGACTGTGACCACTGTGACCCCGATTTCAATACTTCGAACTAGACTGTAAATATTTCAGTTTTATTTTCCTTTTTTTCTGTCTTCAAAGTAGGAGTGAAAACTATAATAGACATATCTAAAGATCATGTAATAATAAAGTTCCTTTCAAATTGTAAGAATTAGAAAGGGATGATCTTTAGAATTGTATGTGGCGCTCTTATGTGCAACTTTTTAGGGTAAAAAACGGTTTATCTCGATTTCCGGCAAATCTTCAAGTCCTATGGAAAAAGTTAAATGGCAAACCTAGGAGTTACGGGTAACAGCAATTGCATGGAACGCTCCAGATTTGGAACCTCTATGTGCTAGTTTCCCCGACAATCCTAGATGTCGGTCTTTACATCTCGCGTCTTCAAATTTAACGATATGTATCAAATACATAAAGAAATGTTCGAGAGGACATTCAATTGTGGGAAGCGCAACTGATGAAGGTTCCCTAATCAGAAACAATATATATTATATATTGTCTTGCGTACAAAAGAATGATACCTCGAAGATAGTAAACATTATTCATATTGATAAATGGTAGAATTATTCAAACAAAACACGAAAAATTGACGTGCAGATTACCAGATCAACTTCTCAATTATACAGTACATTTTATTTACATTGCACTTATCTGGTGATCTATGAAACTAAATGAAATACATTGAACTCATAAATATATTTATAATATGCATGGTTTATTAACCTCATGTGAACTCATTCTCAACCTGAACTCTAACTTGAATGTGTTTGTCAACAATCATGAACGACCAATTCATTTTCAATTTGTATGTAAAATCGGCGATGTTTTACGGGATTTGTCCTTTCGGTGCAGACAATAGAAACAACAAATGTTTATTTTCCAGAATCGGTGTTTCTATTGTTTTCACGATTTTAATTTTGTGTACAGTCGTTGTTCAAACTAGCAACAAGTTAACAGACACAGCATCATACACGATTATAGAACACATCCTGATAATTTGCGAAATTTTAGCTGTGACGTGTTTACACCTATCAACTTTGCTCTGCAGTGTTTGGAAACTAGCTACCTGGAAGAACTTCTTTGAAAATTGGAACGCATTTGAGAAAAAATATTACAAAATGATTTATTATGGAAATGTGGAATTTTGTTGTACAATTTCTGGCACATTTAAAAAAAGAAATAGTAAAAAATACTCAGATAATCATTGCAACAAACGGTATTTTACAGAAATCAGTTACGAAATTCTCAAGTTATCCTTGGTACATCTCCTAATGCCATTTTTGATATCAATGGACCTTTTGGTATACATGGATTACACTAATTTAATTTCCGCAATAATAATTGTGCTTCCACAATTTGTAGCACTTCATTATGAACTTTTTATTTGTGCTTTTCTGTGGAAAATCTCAAATATATCGTCAATTAGATACAAACATTTGAAAGAACTTATACAAAGAACCTTTGAGGATTGCGATCAAACATCACGTAGAGAAATAGCAATTAATGTATGTGATATAAAACACCTCTACAAACTCTTGTATCAATCAAGCGACAATTTAAGTACGTTGTTTGGTATGACCATTTTCGTCATTTTTATGGAAAATTTCATACAAATCTTAATCGGTATTTTTTCATGTTTTATAATATCTGGTGAATCAGGAATGGGACTTACAGCGTACATGATTGTGTATAGAATACTTTATATGGTAAGTCAAAGTAAAATTAAAATTTACCTACATAAATCTACACTAATTTGTATCTATATTCTATATCTATATACTATTATAAAATTGTAGTTGTCTGTTTGTTTTTGTTCGTTTGTTTGTTTGTTTGTTTGTTTGTTTTTTTGTTACCTCATCACGTAAGAACTACTGAACTGATTTTGATGAATCTTTTTTTATTGCAAAGCTTATAGTCGGACTTAAAATCTGGTAGATATCTCATCTACTAAATTGACAGAAACGAAGAAATATAGCGAAAAAACTTCTACCATGTTTGGTAAAAGATTTACTCAATTGGTTCCACCGCACGCACAAAATATTAGATACTGGCATCAGCTTAGCTTTTATTCAAAACTCGGAATGTGCCAATGTTATATGTTTGGATTTAAAAAAAATCAATTGATATAAAAATGTAAATGTAATTATACAGGGTGTTTTGTATATAGGAAACTTAGTGCAGAGTAGAATAACATGGATTTAAAAAATCTAAAAATAGTTATATTGTTTGTCCTATAAGCAGCTGCATATTTACAATGTGGTTGAAATAAAGGGGAGTGCGATTAGATATACGTGGTGGTCCAAAAAGTTATATTGAGTGGGCCATAAATAGTTGCACTTACCAAGTGCTTCAAAAAAGTGTAGAAATTTTTTGGATAAAAAAATCTTTGAAAAAATATCTTATGTAAGCAGTAGGATCTTTGAATTAAGTTCAGAAGATATTATTGTTATGAAATGGGTTGAAGAAATGGGAGAAGCAGTTTTTTATAGAGGGTTGTTGAAATACAAGATGGAGTCGAATATAGTTTATGGTGTGGTTAACAACTTGTTTTATATCTATAAGTATATGCATATATAGGATGCCTGAAATATATTGTGGAGCATAATTACAGCTGTACAGGTGGGTTTAAAAAATATTAGAATGAATTGTTATGATCTACAAGCTGTTCCATTTACCGGATGGTTGAAATATAGGGCGGAGTAGGTTTCTAAGTATACAGGGAGTTACAAAAATGTGTGGCAAAAAAGTTGTTGCATATAAAAGATTATTTAAATATAGGGTGGTGTAGAGTTATAATTATACAGGGTGGGTAAAAAAATGCTAGAAAAATTTTGTTATATAATAATAATAATAACTTGTTGAACAAAACTGTTACATAGAGTGCCCAATAAGCTGTTTTGTTGAAATATATTGGGCATTGATGGATTTATAGTTATACAGGGTGGTTCAAAAATGTTATACTGGGTGGCCGAAAAGTAGTTGCATATACAAGGTGGTTGAAATAGCAGGTGAAGTAGAATTATAGTTAAACATGTTGGATACAAGTTTTTTGTAGGATAGAACATGAGCTGTTGCATATATGCTATATCTGAAACATGGATCGAAGTAAAATCATAGTTCATAGAGTGTGATTAAAAGAATTTTAGAAAAAGCTGCATATAAGATGTGGTTGAAATATGTGGAGACAGATTATACTTTCAAGTGTGGTTAAAAAAAATAGGTATGTAGCGTAGTCCATAAGCAGTTGCATATATAAGAAAGTAAGTAGTAGTAGGTATAGTTAAGAGTTAAAAAAAAATGTTATATTTGGTGGCCCCTAAGCAGATGCACATACAGGGTAATTGAAATATTTTGTAGAGTAAAATTATGGTTATACAGGATGGTTCAAAAATAAGTTATAATATTTGACAAATTGGCAGGGTGGCTTTAATGCAGTTGGAAGTAGAGTTAGTTATACAAAGCAGTTAAAAAAAAAGTTGAATAAAATTGTTATACCTATAGGGTGGCCAATAAGTGTTTAAATAAAAGTTTGGTGTTAGGGTGCAAAACTGTGTTTTTTACATTTGTGATACACCAAGGGTTCCACAGGTATTTCCATTAGGGTGGATCAAAAAAAGTTAAATAGGGTAGACCATGAACAGTTGCATTCTACTAGCGATATTTTGCGTTGTCTTCTACTCGCAACTATGGTTTTTAACTTTGTTATAAACAATTGAAGCAAGAAAATTACGTTTTTTTAGCATGTTTATAAAATCAAAAATAATGAACTAATCTCAACGGTGTCAACAGGTCAATTGTAAGGCATGAAAATACCAATGAAATGAGCCCAGGCTCGATCCGATTGGATCATTAGTAAGAGGGAAAAACAAAAAATACTAAAAAATGTAGGATTTTTTTTTACATCGTATCTTCGTCACTTTAGAAGTTGTAGAACTGGGCTTGTAGGAACCGATAGTAATTTACATCTATTTTATGTATGCCAAAACCAGGCCCTAGCGGTTTATTAGTTTTTCAACAATTGTGATATAAAGTTTTCTGTTCACTATTTTTGCATTATGGCCCCAGGCGTCCTAGATAATCAAATTTCAATTTTGAAAGAAGTTGTTGAAAGTAGAGGTGTCATTCTACAAAGCCTCTATTCTCATTTTTCACTAAATGTCTGTGAAATATCTGAAAAATGTTAGCAAACATGACAAAAAATGGGCGAGCGTATGAATGTATCCAAGGAGTGGGGGAAGCACGGTTGTTGAGGGGAAGCGTATAGTAATATATAATAAATATAAAGCCATTGACAACGAAGTCAGAATAGACTTTAAAACGTTTGGTTTTCCATCAATATACGTCGTTTTATTTCGATTGTGGTGTTATTGCCCAAAAAAACATAAAAGTAATCAAGAATATGCCACAAACAACGTTTAGAAGACAATATAGTAGAGGCACATACATACACTGTTTTAAAATATAAAATCCTCAGAAGTAAGAAATTTTTTAATGACCCAAAATCCACAAATTAAAGCGTTTACATATAAATATATTAATAAACAAACAGTTCTCATTTGATATAATAAAATCGAACAAATCACTCTGTATAGAAGTTTTTTTTACGATTAAATTCTTTCACCATCTGTCAGAGTGACAGTTACTATCGATAATAATTATTGTTAGCAGTTCCCCTCAACAACCGTGTTCCCCCCTCTACTCGAACACATTCATAGGCTCACCAAATTTTGGTCATTTTTGCTAACATTTTTCGTATATTACACAGACTTTTAATGAAAAATGAAAATAGAGGCGTTGTAGAATGATACTTCTACTTATATATGTATCTGAATTGATATTTGACAATCAATGTAGCATAGAGACACACTGCAAGAATAGTGGACTAAAAACCTTAGAACGAAATTATTCAAAAACTAATAAACCGATAGCGCCTGGTTTAGTCACGCATAAGGTAGATATCAATTACTATCAGTTCCCACAAGCCCAGTTCTACAACTTTGTTAGTGACGGAGTTATAATAATATAAAGAAAACCGCTAAATTTTCCAGTATTTTTTGTTTTTCTCTGTTACTAAAGATCTTATCGGATCAATCCTGGGCTCATTTCATTGGTATTTCCATGCTTTACAATTCACCTGTTAACACCATTGAGATTGGTTTATTAGTTTTCATTTTATAAACATGCAACGAAAAAAAATGTAATTTTCTTGTTTCAATTGTTTATAATAAAGTAAAAAACCATAGTTGCTAATGGAAAAGGTAGCAAAATATCACTACAAATCATTCTTAATGTGATGACACAGGCAGTATCCTGATAGTATTTTTTGCACGAAAAAATCTCTATTGTTTGGTCTATAAGTGCACATGTGCGCTGAACCACCAAATTTAATAAGCTTTTCATAAAATGTTTAATAAATATCATTTCAATAACAACGAATTTACCAAAAAATCAATTTAAGCTCTAATCCAAACTTGTATTAAGACTTATATTCGCTTGAAAGAATATTTCACCGTGCACTTCGGCAATCGCACTAATTGAACTGCCCATCCTCGAATTGGCCTATGGCTGTTGAATGCAGCACTACTAAATAAATAAATAACATAAGTTTAATACTGTGGTCATTTCCTGTTGAAGCTTTAATCAATGATAAACATTAGAATCAAGAGTATAAAACAACAAAATCACAAAAGATCAGTCTGTATGGGAACCAGCAGGAATACATTATGACGACAAGAACTGATAAAGCCCTTTCTTTATGATATAACACGACTGACAACAAATAAGCTTTAAATTACTAGAGTTAGCTTAAAATTATACAGTTTATATCTAGTAATCAAAGAGAGTAATTATGTACCGTTTCAAGTACATATAAATTAATAATTTTATCATTTGCATTTGTAATATCCTCATGAGAATTCATTCACAAATCAAACGCTTATGTCAGCAATTATGAAAGACCAATTCATTTTCAAATTGTACGTAAAATCAGCGATGCTTTTTGGGATTTGTCCTTTTGGTGCAGATAACAAAAAAAAACAAATGTGTAGTTTCCAGAATCTGTGTTTTTGTCGTTTTTGTGACTGTAATTATGTTTACAATTGTTATCGAGATTCGTAATAAACTGACAGACACGAGTTCGTACACAATTATAGAACATATTCTGCAAGTATGCGAAATGTTGGCTATGACTTGTTTGCACGTGCCAATTTTGGTGTGTAGTGTGTGGAAACTGAATAACTGGAGAAGCTTCTTTGAAAATTTGAACGCATTCGACAAAAGTTATTACAACAGGAATTATTATCGAGATTTGGAGTTATGTTATACAATCTCTGGCATTTGCAAAACGAGAAAACATATAAACCCTCCGGATAAATCATTTTTGAACGAAATGATTTACGAAATTCTGAAGTTGTCTTCAGCATTTCTTTTAATGCCATTTTTAATAGCTATAGAGGTGGTTATAACTTCGGGGCAAAATAATACAGTTTCCGTAATAATAAACTATCTTCCAGAATCTATAGCGCTCCAATACGAAGTATTTATTTGTTTTTTCTTGTGGAAAACTTCAAGTGTGTTTTCGATTAGATATAAATATTTGCAAGAATTGATACAGATTTCTTTTGAATATTCCGATCAAGCTTCCCAAACTGAACTAGAGTTTAATGTGCGTGATATAAGACATCTCTATAAGTTGTTATACCATTCAATTGATAGTTTAAGTACTTTATTCGGAATCACTACTTTGATCATTTTTGTTGAAACTGTAATAAAAACCTTGGTCGGTCTGTTTTCCTTTTTTCTTGTATCTGGTCAAGCAGGAATAGGAGTTACAATGTATGTCATTGCATATGGAATATGTTATATGGTAAGTAAACTTTTATTCATATTTGTTCTGCACTACTACTAAAGTGTAATAGTTGATAATTAGCAATTGCTAGGTTATGACTATCCAAACAAGAGTTCATCGAAAGTTTCACATTGTCAATAACTTGGTAATGTTCTAGAACTCTTGAAATCTAGTAATTTTTTAGCCAGCATCTTGAAGCCTCCGTTTACAAATTATCTGGTTCTGTAAATGCCATTACAAACAAAAATCGAAAAAAATACTAGCCGACCCGCAAGAAATAAGTAATAGATGATCAGAGCGCATACATGGTGTGCCAATGAAAACGAACCAGTTGGAATATTGCCTAGAATATTCATTATTTTGAAAATCACCAAAAAATTGCAAAGCGTTTATTAAATTGCAGTCCAGTGCTAGCTACTTCTTTTTAATGGAACCCTACCTACTCTACCCTACCTACAAGTGACACCTCGTTATAAAGTCAGTTTAAAAAGGAATTCAACGCTGTGTCGTTCTTGATATTCCATCAAAATTTAAGGAATATGCAAATTAAAACGTGATTCCTGGATATTTTTCAGTTAATCTTGGATCTACAGCGTTTGTAAGTAAGTTTAAATACCATTCAAAGTGCCATGAAAAATGGTCCAACTATATGATCACCTAGGATTCCTGCCCACACATTGGGCTTTACAGGTCGTTGAGTATGAGTCTCTCTAATTAAGGTCACTTCAGTATTGGCAGTTGTGAGGATTTACCTCATCAATTAAACAAAAGAAGACATTACCATTAACAATTTCTTCCTTAATCATCAGCAACCAGGAAAAATTGAATTCTACGGAGGTAGTAGCGATACAATCGTTTTCATTTAACAAAATTAAAGCAGACATTTAGTTTTTGTTTCCTGTTATGTTCTTCTTTGTGTAATATAACTGAATTTTGAAATTGTATTTTATGACCAAGGTCCCAAGAAGGTTCATAAATATTCGAGAGATTTCTCCAATATAGAATTACGTTCAAAAGGAAAATTATAAATGTTTTTTCTATTTTGAGTTGTGTTTTTGGTTTTGTTTTTGAAACAAGTGATTTTGATGTATTTCTTGTTTTAAATGATGTTTTAGTATTATATTTGTTGTCCACTCTTTTTAGTATTTTTGAGAGACACTGTATGCACGGTATAGATATTTTTGTAATGTGATTATTTTGGGAGTCAGTGTATGTTTGGTGTTGGTTGTTAGCCATCGTTTGGTAGTAGATATTGTTTATGTCTTTATTAATAAATTTCTCTGGGTAATTATTGACAGAAAACACATTTTTTACAAAGTTTTTTTTTCATTAAATTTATTGGTTTTTGCTCTGTCATATAGAGATTTAATGATACCTCTTTTAACTGAATTTGAATGATTAGAGTAAAAGTTGAGATACCTGTTTGTGTGAGTCGGCTTTCTGTAAACTTCTGTTTCAAATGTCGATTTAGTTTTTGTTATTAAAATGTTTAAAAAAGAAATTTTGTTATTCTGTTCAACGATATTATATTCTTTGATCGCATTGCTGAAGATCACCCCTTTCTTCCAATTTGAAAGGAACTTTCCTATTATACGGGCTTTAGAAGTTTCTGTACTACCCTTTATATAATCAAATTAAATTCTCTTAGTTACGTCATAAATCAAACATTTTAATTATCAATTTCAAAATTGTGCATTTTTTCATAGTTTCTTTGCTGTTGACAACGGGGTCTAACCTAGAAATGTCTGGAAACATACAGTAATTTCGTGAATTATTGTGTCTTTCCCCAAAAAAGCTACGGAGATAAGTTACGAAGCCATGAAAAAGCATGTGTTTTATTTAATCAAGTCCATGGTGAAAGAGCTTCGATTTTTAGAAATATTAGAAGTAAAGTTTTCGTAAGATATCAGCAAACGGAGGGTGTCAAAGATTTACCTTGATGTTGCATTGTTAAAATGAATGATGAGATCAAATGAAACTCTTCATAACCTTACGAGAAAACCCTCACAAAAGAATAACGAAAATTGCTCGAGAACAAAATGTAGGCCAGTGGCTTATTGCAAAATATTTGACGAACATTTTTTTAATGGTGCAGGAAAATCCTCATTGGGTATAAACTGTCAATGTTTGGACAGGCATAGTAAACAAGATTGTTAATAGCTGATTTTTAATACGCTTTTATTAGGTTGACTTGTATGTATCGATGTAACGGAAACTTTCAACGTAATTTTCACCAACTTAAAGAAGTCTGATTAACTTGAAAATTGGCACACGTGTCAAGGGTCGATAACAATACAATTCTTTAAGTTGAATTTTCCCGTTTGTTGTCTTTTTGTCACCGTTCCTGCCTAAATGCCAAATTCGTCTATTAACTAATGCCATCTAGTTGGCAGTAGTGGAACTTGCGGTAATGAAATGGAAAGGTTCCGTAAACATGAAGTAAACTTTTTAATTATAAACACGTCGTTATGAGACTAAAAACTTAGAAAATAATTTAAATAAAACTAAAAAATACGCTTTAATAGCAAACCGAACTAAAAAGCAAAAAATAATTTTTAATTATGAATAGTTTATAGGAAGTAGAAAGTCGAACAATCAATCATGAATATGTACCTCAAAATAAAAGTATAATAAAATTTTGTTATTAACAGAATATTTCGAAAGTAAAAAGCGTGGGGTGCTTGCAATATTAAATTTTACAATAATTCTATTGGCAAATATTTATAAAAGGGAAGTTACGCAAATATAGTGAAATGCACCCCCCGCTTTTTACTTTGAATGGAAATATGCTGTTAATAATTAAATTTTATTATTATTTATTATTTTGAGGTAATTAATCATGATTGATTGTTCGACTTTCTACTGATGTAATATAAACTATTCATAATTTAAAATATTTTTTTGCTTTTTAGTTCAGTTTGCTATTTAAAGCGTATTTTTAGTTTTTTTAAACCATAATTATTTAATGGCAATTTGGCAGCAGGGTGATATTTACTCTGCGGACATCAATTCTTCCTGATTGAATTCAAGCATTCCTATATCTCAACAATGTGCCACATTCATATCCTCGATTATTTCCAAAAAGATAGGGCACTGCCGCATTATGTTGTACAAATAAGAAGGTTTCTCTGGACACCACCTTAAATGGAAGATGGATTGGCAGACGTGGACCAACTGAGAGGCCATCAGTATCTCCAGACTTTACCGCAATGGAATTCTTCTTATGGGGCCCGTAAAAATATCGATTTTCGTAATTAAATTGTTTACTCGATTTTTTCATCATTTAATTTAATTCCTGTTGAATATTTAATTAAACATCAAAATATTTCATCTTCATTAAGTATCGGAAAAAATCAATAGATATTAACTATTGTGAAAAGAGTTGATAATACCCTTTTAAAATCTTTACAACTTTAAGGTGAAACACAACTTCTATAAAATACATTCTGGGTATATTATATCGATCATTTTGTATAGTGTTTGTTTATATTATTGAAAAAAATGCGACATTTATGGAGCACAGAGAGCTGAAGAACAAAAAATGTGTGTTACTAGAACTTTAAAATTACACAGTCTACTTATCCACCGGTAATCGATGAGACAATTTTATGTCATTTCAAGTACACATACATTAATAATTTTATCATATGTATCTGTAATGACCTCATGAGAATTCATTCACGCATCAAACTGAAACTTAGTTTATATGTCTGCAGTTATGAAAGACGAATTCGTTTTCAAATTGTACGTAAAATCTGCGATGATTTATGGAATTTGCCCTTTTGGTGCTGATAATACTAAAAACAAATGTGTGGTCTCCAGAGTTTGTGTTTTTGTTGTTTTTGTGATATTAACGTTGATTACGATTGTTATTGAGACTTATAATATACTACTGGATACAAGTGCTTATACGATCATAGAACACGTTCTGCAAGTTTGCGAATTATTGGCTATGTCATGTTTGCACATGTCGATTTTGTTGTGCAGCGTTTGGAAACTGAACAACTGGAGAAACTTCTTTGCAAATTTGACTGCCTTTGACGAAAAGTACTTCGACGGGAATATTTGTGGAGATTTAGAGTGTTGTTACACTATTTCTGATGTTTGCAAAACCAGAGGGAGTATAAACATCCGGAAAAGTAATAAATGCAAACCCTATTTAAAAGAAATTATTTACGAAATTTTGAAGTTGTCCTTGGCATTTTTGCTAAAGCCCTGTCTGATGGCGATAGACCCAGTACTACTGTCAGATGAAAGTAATGCAATTTCAGCAATAATAAACTTCCTTCCGCGATCTATAGCATTTCATTATGAATTGTTTATTTGTATTTTTCTATGGAAAACCTTAAGTATGCTTTCTGTCAGATACAGATATTTGAAAGAACTTATACGGAGTTCTTTTGAAGCCTCTAATCAGGCAAATCGTACTCAAATAAAATTTAATGTGCGTGATATTACATATCTCTACCAATTGTTGTATCAGTCAAGTGACAATTTAAGTATTTTGTTCGGATTGATTATTTTAATAATTTTTATTGACACTGTAATTAAATGCTTAGTCGGTCTGTTTTCGTTTTTCATTGTATCTGGTGTGACAGAAATAGGGTTTACAATGTATGTCCTTGCATATGGAATATTTTATATGGTAAGTAGAAGTAGAATATTTTATTTACGTATTTCATCCAATGTTGTGTACGCCTCCAAACTTTAACAGCTGCTTTCAGACAACATGACACCGACCAAGATAGAGTTATATTAATATTCACTATGAGCAGTTTTTGGATATGGTTGTAAGCTAAAGAATGTAGTAAGACATTGGGGATTAGTTAAACAAGAGACTATTCATGACACAGTCCAGCACCAAATTGTTTGCATTTCTATTTTTATATAATCTATGTTCTATATATATATATATATATATATATATATATATATATATGTTTTAGGTGGTTTTCTGGAAATTCATCCGCGTAGTTGATAAGTGATCCCTGCCGGGATCGATGGTAAAGTGACGACGTTCCGGCAGAGTCACATCTGCCCTCTTCAGGTTGGTTCGCATAATTCTCGTAGCCTTCTGCTTTCGCTTCTAGTTACTCGAATAAGTATAAGAATAAGCGAAAGCAGAAGGCTACGAGAATTATGCGAACCGACCTAAAGAGGGCAGATGTGACTCTGCCGAATCGTTGTCATCTTACCATCCATCCCGGCAGGGATCAGTTACGCGGATGAATTCCCGGAAACTACCTAAAACATTTAGTGCCCGCGAAAACTTAAAAACAAATATATATATATATATATATATATATATATATATATATATAATAACTTCATTTCACTGGCGTATTAGATATAGTCATTGGTAAATCTTAAACGGTTTTGAAATCGTTTTGATCTTCGTCTACTTCAACTAGGAATAATCTAACATTATCGTGCATATTCAATTCTCGTTTGGTGAACTAATTATACGAAAACTCCCACTCTGTGATTAGTTAAAAGAGTTTTTGATCTACTGCCTTTTCAGCATATTTGATAGCAGTTAATTTATCACCTAATTATTCTACTAACTATATCACTTTTTGCTTGGATTCCATAGCACAACCGTAGAAATACTGCAATATACATTATCTCTATCTTAAGCTGATATTGGAAGTCATTCTCTACTTCGAATCTGGGCCACTCTGTATACAGAAAACCAACACAAACCGACAGTATCTGCACGCACGGTCCCTTCATCACCCATCTCAGAAACGGTCAGTCGTGAACTTCCAAGTGCATCGAGCTATATCCATTTCCGAACCCAAAAGTTTGAGTAGGGAATTAGCTTGGGTTGAGGGTAGCCTACTAATCAACGGCTACAGCAAACGAGAGATTCGTAATTCCATTTCTCGTCACCAACATCCTGTTCCTAAGAAAGAATTGTCACCTAATAAATCAGTGGCATATTTGCCATATATCAGCAAGGTCACGGATAGGATTGGGAAGCTTCTCCATAAGCACGAGGTGAAAACAGTCTACAAACCACTATCCAAAATCTCACAAATGTTACCCTCTCAAAAGGATAAACAAAATCCTCTTTCATCTAAAGGTGTTTATTCCATTCCATGCTCGTGTGGGGCAGTATACATCGGTGAAACAGGTCGATCAATAAACACTCGTCTGGGTGAGCACAAACGTTGTTTGAAAACGGGCCTGCTTTCAAACTCCACTGTAGCTGAACATCATCACGAAACGGGCCACCAAATCCTCTTCGACAGCTCATCTGTCGTGGCCAAATCTCCGTATTATTTCACCAGAAAATTCCGTGAGGGCATTGAAATCGGCAAAAATCCCAAGATTTTCAACCGCGACAAAGGTTTTGAACTTTCGTCCATCTGGCAATCTTGCATTAACATTTCCACAAAATAAATCACTTACATGATCCAGTAATAAAATTCCAGGAACGTATACGAAATTTCATCACAATCATAAAATAATCCCATTAAGTGCCTTTTACCTAAAAATTTCGGGAGGCCAATTATTATTTCTTCGTACCTATTACTCATTTGGAATTTGTACATCATTGTGACAAGTTGAATAAAAAGTGAAGTTTTGATGTGTTCGTGAGAAAAAGATGAAATGAATGGAGTAGCCGCAGGGTCGGAAAACTTTGTTTATATCCAGGTTTAGATATATAAATAAACTAATTCGAAAAAATGACGCAGTCCAAATCCGGAAAAGAGCAGAATCAGCTATGACTCTGGCCGCGAAAACCTCCGTTCTCAAATTTATTTAAAATTCAGGTGTTGTTTTTTTGGAAAAACGCTAGGACAGGTCGGTTTTTTTGGACTGGGATTTTTGTGATGATAAACTCATTTAGTCATCGTGGGCCAGAAATAAATTGCTACCATCAATTTCATTTTTTCAAATAGAAACATTTGTTTTTTATTTTATTTTTGAATTCTGCAGAAAATTAACAGTTATTAAAAAATTACATTTATTTAAGAATTGAAGAAAAAAAACATCAACATATCAAATTAAATGTTCAAATTGTTAACCATTAACTTTCTGACAATACCTAAAACGGTTTTCAAATTCTCGTAACACTTCATTTAGCTTTTGTGGCAGGATTCGTTGTATTACGGCTCTAAATTTATTCTTTAATTCCTGGATATTTTCCGGCTTATTGAAGTAGACTTTCGATTTCACATAACTCCAAAGATAAAAATCTAACGGGCTTAGATTACAAAAGCCTCAAAAACTTACACATAACAGCAAAGTAGAGCAAGTGATAAATTCTCCAATAGACACAATAAAGAACAAACTACTATTTGCAGAAGCACTGAATCAACCATTGAAAGAAGATTATTGTGCTATACCAAATGAAATGGAATAACGGGTTGTTAACTGAAAAATATATTTAACCTTTGAGAAAATTTGGAACATTGCGATTGATGGAAACTAAACGAAAAGTCAAAGGAAGCTATAAAATAATTAGGGGGAAAGTTAAACTTGGAGCAGTTTTTTCAATATGAAAAGAACCAGCATTCTGCTTTTAAGAAAAAAAAGGCGACTTTGGCAGACAAAGAAGCTATGATTCACACGGACTTCAGTGAGAACAAAATACGCAGCGGTGATTCATGCATTCAAGGCGGTTAGCGTCAACAGACAAGTCTGTACATGATTGTAACTTACACAAATGAAGAGGCATGAAGTGAAGTAAAGACTACGTGGTATTCTTCTGTCACACAATTTATTACATGCTCCTCCAGCCATGTGGGCTCATTTACAACCAATTTTGAATAATTTGCCACCCGAAGTGAGAATTCTGCATTTTTGGATGAACCGGTCACGCAATACCGCAACAATTTTACAAATACAATGTTAGATTAAAGTTGATTTTTATTTATTGTTTTATTACGTCAAAATCTCTCCCCTGGTCAAAAAAGTATCTATCCTGATGTTGATGACTCTACCCTGCCCCATGTATTTACCTTGGCCTTCTAAAAAGTTACTCAACATGTATAAATTGCTTTGTATTTTGTAAATGTGTACATAAAAAGGGCTAAAATAATATATTTGTTTAATCAAGGAACTCCAAGATTTCACCAAGGCCGCATTCTCTATGGACAGAAAACCTTTGATATGAGAATGACCCTATATATCTAGTATTTGTTTATTTAAACATGTTGCATTTAAATGGAGCAAAATAAGCGAACGACCAAACATGCCAAGTACGTAAAATTATTCAATCTACTTGTCCACCCGCTCCCGACCTTACACCTTATACACTAATCCATAAGACTAATTATATTGCATTTCAAGTACACATAAATTAATAATTTTATTATTTGCATTGGTAATAACCTCATGGGAATCCATTCACGCTTCGAACGCTAACTTGTTGTGTGTTTGTCAGTTATTATGAAAGACCAATTCGTTTTGAAATTGTATGTAAAATCAGCGATGCTTTATGGGATTTGTCCTTTCGGTGCAGACAACAGAAACAACAAATGTGTGGTTTCCAGAATCTGTGTTTTTGTTCTCTTTGTGACTTTAATTTTGTTTACAATTATCATTGAAACTTATAATAAACTAACAGACACAAGTGCTTACACGATTATAGAACACATTTTACAAGTGTGCGAGATACTAGCGATGTCATGTTTGCACATGTCAATTTTGCTGTGTAGTGTTCAGAAACTGATTAATTGGAGAAGCATCTTTGGAAATTTAAACGCTTTTGACAAAAAATATTTTGGCAACAAATTTTATGGTGATTTGGAGTTTTGTTACACAATTTGTGACGTTTCCAAAACTAGCAACAGTACAAACATTTCGGGCAATTATTTATGCAAACCGCATTTTAAAGAAATCATATACGAAATTCTAAAGTTATGTTTAGGTTTTCTTCTAATGCCATTTTTGATAACAATGGATGTAGTGATAATTCCAGGTTACAGCAATGCAGTTTTGGTAATAATAAAGTTCCTACCACAATCTATAGCATTTCATTATGAAGTATTTATTTGTATTTTCCTGTGGAAAATTGCAAGTATGCTATCGATTAGATACAAATATTTGAAAGAACTGATACAGGGTTCGTTTAAGTCCTCTAATCAAGCAACTCGAACTCAAATAGAATCTAGTGTGAGTGATATAAAACACCTCTACAAGTTGTTGTATCAGTCAAGCAAAAGTTTAAGTAATTTGTTCGGAATTATTATTTTGATAATTTTTGTGGAAACTATAATAAAAACCTTAGTTGGTCTGTTTTCGTTTTTTCTTGTATCTGGTGTGACAGAAATTGGTCTTACAATCTATGTCATTGCGTATGGAATATTTTATCTGGTAAGTAGAAGCTATGTACTACTTTGTAAAGCGGAATGTCCGAACTTACTATTTAGTAATAAAATCTTGGTGAAGTACTCGAATATTCGTAAATACAGGGAATTATTAAAAACCTTCATATCAACGTCTGTTCCAATGGTAAGAATGGTACTTTTAATGTCGTTCTAAATTCCATTTTGAAATCCTTTGGCTACGCAGATATTTTTTATTAACATATCATTTGATGACCGCCCTATAAGTTTTGGTTAAGTGGTTCAGAGCTTTGTATAAATGGGTTTCTTGATCGAAAATTCGGGAACTTGTGAAAATGAGAGAAGAAAATGCAAGAAACCAACTCATAAGTAACTATGAAGATGCATACGATACATAAGTAGGTACTTACATATTAGTACACCTAAAACTGCAATCTCTGCACAATCTCAATGATTTCAAATGAACAGACAAAGTTAACGATGATTATTTCTATATTATATCAAAAATGTAAAGAAATACGATGTACCTGCTGTTAATTTATGATAAATAATACTTTTTATTTGACAATTTTTGTAAGTATATTGAAATTGAAATTTTTCAAATAATACATTGATAATTTTCATTGAATTGAAAAGGTACATTAACCTAACGACTAACAATGTTATGATATGTCAAACTGAAATCAAAATAATCAAATTCGCTAAAAACGAAGGTGGCCGCGAACATTAGAATTATCACCATGCTGTCAAATCTAACTATTTACCTTAAATCTCACTAATTATATTCATCTCATGGACTTTGTAATCTTAGTTAAATTATATGAAACTATTAGCATTTAAAACAAAACCTATATAAATCCAGTCTGGACGTTAATTATATATATATATATATATATATATATATATATATATATATATATATATGTATTTGTTTTTAAGTTTTCGCGGGCACTAAATGTTTTAGGTGGTTTCCGGGAATTCATCCGCGTAGTTGATAACTGATCCCTGCCGGGATCGATGGTAAAATGACGACGTTTCGGCAGAGTCACATCTGCCCTCTTCAGGTCGGTTCGCATAATTCTCGTAGCCTTCTGCTTTCGCTTCTAGTTACTCGAATACAGTATTCGATACAGTATTCTAAACTCGAATACTCGAATAAGTATAACTAGAAGCGAAAGCAGAAGGCTACGAGAATTATGCGCACCGACCTGAAGAGGGCAGATGTGACTCTGCCGAAACGTCGTCATTTTACCATCGATCCCGGCAGGGATTAGTTATCAACTACGCGGATGAATTCCCGGAAATCACCTAAAACATATATATATATATATATATATATATATATATATATATATATTAATTTTATTTAATGAATGAAGGTATATTATAAAAAAAATTAAGCATTCTGTACTGAAGGTCGTCAATATCTACTAAATAAAACAAAAATAAAAAAACTCGGTTGAGGAACAGAGAAAATGCTATCGAAACGTTTTGTCTTTGTATATTTATATATAGATTCTGCTAAAAGTTATATTTCAATCACCTTTATATGTAACTTCTTATGAACCACCCAATATAACATTTCTTTTTAGAATTTTTTAAACCCACCTGTATTTTTGTAAATCTACTCCCACACACATCATGCATATGCATACAACCATACCTATATAATAGGCAAGGTCGCCTGGGGGGGGGGGCATTTTTTTCGTTACGTGACCCTTATAGAATATTTTCTGCCAATTCACTCTACAGTTAGCCGCTTAAGCGGCCCCTAAACGTACCTTCAAGTTGTTGAAACTTACTCTCTTCGAGGTGTCATTCCTTTGTACGCAAGACCATATATATTATATATAAATATAATATATATTGTTCCTGGTCGGGAGCCTTCAGCAGTTGCGCTTCCCACAATTGAATGTCCTCTCGAACACTTCGTTATGCATTTGATGCATTTAGTTAAATTGAAAATCCCAGATGTCGGTCTTACATCTCGCGTCTTCAAATTGTTGAAACTTGTTTGTACAAACAATTTAATTGTACAAGTGAGTGCCCTACACAGTTCGTTTTGTTAATATCCGATTCAAATTTCTGTAATTTTGCACACACTTATTTGAACGTGTAGGTTTTTGATTTAAACATTCTAGTCAAGCTTGTTGAAAATACAAAATAGGTAGTTTAGACGTAAGATTTGTTTTTACTAATAAGATTGTGTGACATGTTTCTTCAAATATGTATGAAGGTTTAGTGCAAACAATTTGTTTGTAGATATGTATAGAAAAAGAAAATGTGCAGCTATTTTAATTACTCAAAGTGACACAAAATGAAATCGATTATGGTTCAGAGAGGGCAATTTTCTGATGTGACTTTACTAATCGAATTACAAGTTTCTGAAAAGTTACATTTGAAAAATTATTTACGTATGCATAATAATCAATTTAACGCGATTTTGAAATGTCTCGACTCACAAATTAAAAACAGTCACTACTCTGCAATTGAAATCTTTGTTTTAAATTTTTAATAGTCGTGGAACTTTACAAATTGTTGCGGAGCATTGGATCTAAAACATATTAAAATAGTTCCGACACCTGGTTCTGGAAGTTATTACTTCAGTTATAAAGGAAGTCACAGGATTGTTATGTTAGCAGTAGTTAATGCAAATTATGAGTTTGTACTGGTACATGTAGGAACAAATGGAAAAGGTGTTATTGAAAATACTAAATTTTATAGAAAATTACAGTCAGATGCACTTAATTTTTCACCGGAAGAGCCATTAACAGGCTGTAATGAAAATATACCGATTCCGTATGTCTAGATACATAAAGAAACCATATTCCAAGAATCATTTAAGTCAAGAAAAACGTATCTTTAACTACCGCCTAAGTCGAGGCAGAAGAATTGTAGAAAATGCATTTGGAATTTTAGCAACCAGACTTCGAATATTTCATACATCAATAAATCTAAAACCTGAAATTGTGGAGGACATTGTATTGGCAGCCTGTATTTTACATAATTTTTTGCGTCGAAATTCAAGAAATTCGGTTACAAATTGTTTAGAATAATGAAGCGCATTACCCTATAAACTAAATGTTTTCACTCGTCTCCTATACCTAGACTGTTAGCTGTTAGTTGTTTGTACAAACGTATCGTACAAACAAAAAATGAAACGCCGCAGATATCAACATTTTGGTTTGAACGCTTTGTTTGTATGCGCAAACATTCTGTTGAACCACACGTCTTTCCCGGTATGCACAAACGTATTTGCGCAAACTAAATTATAAAGATGTTGTAGCATGTAGTGATACAATCTGTTTGTGCATACAAATGCATTTTTATAAAATCAATTCATACATGTTGCAGTTAATTTTTCATACTTAAACTTGATTGTATAAACATAACCTTCAAACATGATGGAATAATGTAGGGATAAATAATGACACATACATATTTTAGAAAACATGTTGGATGCTATTTGTATGACAGTATAGGTGACGAACATTATTTGTATGTACAAACAAGTATGGCAAACTTACTGTTACGTTTAGGGCAGCCTAAAAGAACTTCGTTCAAGAAAAGTACGTGTTATTAACAAAATGGGTACTGCGGACGAAACATTAGTGGGACTTATTTTTGTGCGGCACTTCCTGGCCTATAAAAAACATAAAAATTGCATGTACGTTATTAACAATACTAAAGATACTTTAAAATTACAGAGTCTACCTCACCACCTGCCCCTGTCATTACATCTTATCTAGTAATCGACGAAACTATCTATATATCATTTCAAGTACTCATAAATTAATAATTTTATCATATGCATCGGTAAATACCTCATGAGAATTCATTCACGCATCAATCTTGGTCAGCAGTTATGAAAGACCAATTCATTTTCAAATTGTATGTAAAATCAGCGATGCTTTATGGGATTTGCCCTTTCGGTGTAGACAATAAAAAAGACAAATGTGTAGTTTCCAGAATCTGCGTTTCTGTTGTTTTTGTGACTTTAATTTTGTTTACAATTGGTATTGGAACTTACAGTAAACTGACAGACAGAATTTCATATACAATGATAGAACACATTCTGCAAATATGCGAAATATTGACTGTATCTTGTTTGAACATGTCAATTTTGGTGTGTAGTGTTTGGAAACTGACTACTTGGAGAAGCTTTTTTGGAAATTTGAACGCATTTGACCAACAATATTTCCGCCAGAATTGTTATGGGGATTTGGAAATTTATGGAACAATTTCTGATGTTTGCAAAACGAGAAAACTTATAAACAATTATTTAAGCAAACCATTTCTTAAAGAAATCATTTTCGAAATTCTGAAGTTATCTGTAGCATTTTTTCTAATACCCTTTTCGACAGCGATGGACATAGTGCTAATCCCGGAGTACAGTAATGCAATTTCAGTAATAATACAGTTTTTTCCAGAGACTATAGCACTTCATTACGAAGTATTTATTTGTATTTTCTTGTGGAGAGTCTCAAGTATGCTATCGATTAGATACAAATATGTGAAAGAACTGATACAGGGTTCGTTTGAGTCCTCTAATCAAGCAACTCGAACTCAAATAGAATTATATGTGCGCGATATAAAACACCTCTACAAGTTGTTGTATAAATCAAGTGATAGTTTGACTGCTTTGTTTGGAATTACTATTTTGATAATCTTTGTTGAAACCATAATAAAATCCTTGGTTGGACTGTTTTCGTTTTTTCCTCTATCTGGGATGACAGAAATGAGACTTACAATGTTTATTATTGCATATGGAATATTTTATACGGTAAGTAGAAGTTATAAATTGAAAATATCTTGCAGAAATTCTTGATTTTTTGAAGATCTAAGGATGATTTATACGGCATTTTGAAATCAACATCTTTTCTTTTGGCATTATCATTTGGATACTTGGAGATAGTCTCAAAAATCAATTTTGAAATAATCTATTATTTACCATTATTCCAGCTGAATTCCACCAAACATTTTCTTGTCTTCAATACTTATTTCGCGTTTCACTGAAAATATCACAATGGACGAATTCTAACGCTAGTTCTTCATGCTATTCTATACTTCCGTATTCTGTTGACTTAGTGTAGCAATAGTAGTTTTAGGTTATTTCCTGAAGCATAGTTGTGGCATACTTTGTCAATGTTTAAGCACTTTTTGAGAAATGACAGCACAGAAACTATGAAAAAAGCCACAATTCTAAAATTTAATTAAAATTAAAATGTTTGTTAATTTGATACTATACACGGTAGCACAGCATCTTTAAAGATCATGTAATATTAAAGCACCTTTAAAATTGGAAGAATCTTCAGAATTTTATATGGCGCTCCTAGTTGCGACTTTGGTATAAGATTTTGCTCATTCAGTGATCCCATTAAAATCATAAGAGAAAACCTAGGAAAACTTATGAACTATCCCGATAAGGATAAAAAAACGGTTTTTCTCGATTTCCGGCAAAACTACAAGTCCTATGAGAAAAAGTTAAATGGAAGGTAATAAAAATATCTACAACTTTTGTGTTTACATTTTTTTCACATAAATTTACGTTAAAAAAAAACAAAAAAACAAGTTTTTGTTTTTTTATATCTATCTTTTACAAAAAAAAATCACGAAATGTGGTGAAAACTTACCTTTTTATATTCCAAACACACTGTATTTTTTATTGAAAATACTTATTTTTTCATCTTATTTTGACTTAATATCAAAAAGTACCCTAATTTTCAATCGAAAATTCGCACGTCAAAATATCTGCTTTTTTAAAAAGTCGATGGGCTTTTTTTTTCGTTAAAATCTCGACTTTCTGAGAGTGTAAAAAATATATACATTTCTATGGTAAATGTTCTCAGAAATAGCAAGGAAACGAAAGAAACTGGAATCTGAAAATTAAGTAGTAAGGCCCTGACCCTTCTAGCCTCTTCTCCACTTCTCTATGAAATACCTTTTGATGGAAAAAAATTTTCCGTAGTTGACTCAAGTAAATAAGTATATTTTTAAAATAGCAATAAATAGGTATCCACGCATGTAATTTAAAGAAGATTCTATAACTTTCTCATAATATTGCAGATGTCTTAAATTTAACTTTATTATCTTATTTGGTTGTTAATTATAATAGTATATTTCGACTTGTAATTATTTTGTTTATCAGTGTAACAAGAAATAAATAAAGTAAAAATTGTAATTGCTGATTAAAAAAAGTTCGGCATAGAATTGTTTTCCTTTCTGTGCATTTTCTGAGAACAGTTACCATAGTAATGTATATACTTTTTACACCAGCAGAAAGTATAGATTTCAACGAACAAAAAGCACACCGACAATTTAAAAAAGCAGATATTTTGACGTAGGAATTTTCGATTGAAAATTAGGGTGCTTTTTCAAAGTCAAAATAAGATGAAAAAAAAAGAAATATTTTAAAACAAAAAAAATACAGTGTGTTTAGGACATAAAAAGGTAAGTTTTTACCACATTTCGTTTTTTTTTGTTGTAAAAGATTAAATAAAAAACCAAATTTTGAGGATATGTGAAAAAAATGTAAACAAAAAACTTGTAGATCTTTTTATTACCTACAACTTTGCCATTTAACTTTTTCCATAGAACATGAAATTTTGCTGGAAATCGAAATAAACCGTTTTTTACCCTTAAAAGTTGCACCTAATAGCGCCACATACAATTCTAGAGATCATCCCTTTCTATTTTTAACCGACTTCCAAAAAGGAGCGTATTTTTTTGCTTTTTTTTTGTATGTATGTTACCTGATTTCTTCTCCTGTGGTGAACCGTTTTGAATGAATATGGTCTTGTTTAATAGAGTATATATCCGGATTGATGAAACTTCAAATTTTGGAAAAGAATTCTATTCGTAAAGTGATGAAATTTGTGAGTGATTACATGCGTGCATGAAAATCGACCAATATCCCTAATATATAAGTCGATTTTTCGATAATTCCTTATAGATTTGTATAGTTTTTAACGTTTAATCCATTGAGGAAGATCCCTAGGTGATCTCATAAACTTTTCTGTGACTTGCAACTTGCAGTTTTGCAGAAAATCGCCAAAAATTCAAAAATTCTTATCAAAAATTTTATAGAAATGACATAACGGACATTCCCTCATAAATATTTGAATTCCAACGTAATAGTGCGGTAATTGTAGTCACTGGAAGTTTTAATTGCGAATTTTAAAATTTTCTATGTACATCTCAAGCATATAGGTATTAAAGCATAGTATTTTCGGCTCCTTAAATCAATGAGTAGCAAGCTCGTTTTATTTGGATACCAGGCAGATACCTATTTAAATGCAAATTTTTCCATTTTGCGAAGACGGTGCTTTTGGTTGTCACATTCTCCCGGCCTAATAGAAAATTCAGTGACAACACATGTCAAACTTTAAACTGCTATTTGGTGCGTTCATACACAGGGTGTTTAGTTATAGCAAACAAAATCACAAAATAAAGTGATAGAAGGAGTTGCATTTATATGATGATTGAAATATAGGACGGAGTAGAATGATAGTGGTCCATAGGCAGCCGTATATACAGGATGGTTGGAATATAGGATGGACTGGACGTTTGGTGGTATAAAAATGTTGGAAAAAATGTGAAATTAAAATTATATAGAGTGATTAAAAAACTGTTATATGATGTGGACATAAGCAAATCATATACAGGATTGTTGAAATATATGCTGGAGTTGAATTATATTTATACAGTGTGATTAAAAAATTATTTCTTTTATAGCCCATAAGAAGTTGCTAAAGTGTGGAGAGGAATTAATGTTACACAGGGCGATAATATAAAATGTTAAAAATGAAATAATTCATGGGGTAGCCCACAAGGAGTTATATACTATGGTTGAAATATAGGACGGATTTGACTCCGTAAATATGGGATGGATTCTACTCTGTCCTTTAGTTTACAGAAGGTAGCTAACAAATTTATGCTTGTCAGTGGCCAGTCGTATGTACATGATGGTTGGTTCATAGGGCGGAGTGGATTTATCTATAGTTATACAGAGTTGTCAAAAAAAGTTGAAAAAAGGTTACATGGCGTGGTATATATATATATATTTTAGGCTTATTAAGTCAACGCGTACTAGTACATTTTGAAAATGTATCATTGTGAAATGTTGAGGCTTTCGATGTTAACTGATTATGTCTATTAAGGTTATACATACAACATAAAAATAAAGAATGAAAACTACCTGAGTTCAAAGAAACTACAAGGACTTCAAAATATACTAGATTGGTAGGTAATTAATTTGTACAGAATGAGCACCTTTTAATGTTTACATTTTTTACTTCCTGGGTAGGTACCTAACAACATTGAATGTGTTGTTTATTTACTAGAGTTGTATTTTGTTATAAATATTTTTAGCTTTTTAATTATAGGTGGAAGTCGGTTATATTTTTTTTAATAATTTTTTTTTCAATTCGAGACGAAGTTTAATATTATATGATCTTTAGATATGTGTATATAATTTTCACTTATACTTTGAAGACAGAAAAAAATGAAAATAAAAGTAAAATATTTACAGTCTAGATCGAAGTATTGGGGAATAGACAGATTGTGAGCTCGAGTTAGATCTAGATTCTGAAACTATGTTCTGTTAGTACCCCATTTCGATCTAGAACATTTGTCAGTTGTTTTAATCGTAGAATTTTCGGCATTTTTTCAATAGCCTACAGTGACAGAAAAAATACATTGTGTGATTATGAATTATGACCTCAATCAGGTAAGTCGTTCGAACGTCACATGATAACACACGGAGAGACCAACGATTATATTTGTAATTTGTATAATCTGATTGAGACAAAATAGTTTTTTTTTTCAAAATGGTACATGGTGTAAATTTAACTTACAAGCTGTAATATTCGTCAAACAGTAGCAAATATTGTAAATAATAGGGGAACTATTTAACCATACTCTCTTTGAGGTGTCATTCTTTTGTACGCAAGACAATATATATTGTTCCTGGTCAGGGAACCTTCAACAGTTGCGCTTCCCACAATAGAATAACCACTTCTTTATGTATTTGATACATAACGGTAAATTTGTAGACGCAAGATGTAAAGACCAAAATCTAGGATTTTCGGGGAAATTAGCACACAGAGGTTCCGAATCTAGAGCCGTACCGCGTAATTGCTGTTCTCCCGTAACTCACAGGTTAGAATGTCACGATAAAATTTTCAGAATACTTCACGTGTCAGAGATATTGAATACCGTCTTCGAGGTGTCATTCTTTTGTACAAATTTCCCGTTATGTATCAAATACATAAATAAGTGTTCGAGAGGACATACTATTGTGGGAAACGCAACTGATGAAGGTTCCCTAACCAGAAATAATATATATTATATATATTATATATATTGTCTTGCGTACAAAAGAATGATACCTCGAAGTATTCAATATCTCTGGCAGGTTAAGTAACCTGAAAAAATTTTATCGTGACATTCTGTCCTAGGAGTTAAGGGAGAACAGCAATTACACGGAACGGCTCCAGATTCGGAACCTCTGTGTGCTAGTTTCCCCGAAAATCCTAGATGTCGGCCTTTCCATCTCGCGTCTACAAAAAAGGACTATTTAACCAATTGATGCGAGTAGTCTTTGTAAATTTGAAAAATATCCTCAAAAAAATTTAATTTTCGTTAAAACATTTTAGAACCATAAATTCTGTAAAATACACTGTATATAAGGTACCACCATGTACATTATTATGTATAAACTAGTGTTTGTTTGTATTATTGAAAACTTGTCACTTTTGTGGAGTACAGGCAGGTACAAAAAAATACAAGTGTATAATTAAAATTATACTATTTATTTTCCTACCTGGCCCCGACCTTACACTTATGCAGTAATCGATGAGACTAATTATATTTCGTTTCTAGAACATATAAATTAATAATTTTATCACATACATCGTTAATAACCTCATGAGAATTCAATCACGCATCAAACGCAAACTTTGTCAGTAGTTATGAAAGATCAATTAATTTTCAAATTATACTTAAAATTCGCGATGCTTTATGGGATTTGTCCTTTCGGTGCAGACAAAAGAAACAACAAATGTGTGGTTTCCAGAATTTGTGTTTTTGTTATTTTTGTGTTTCTAATTTTTTTTACAATCGTTATTGAGACTCATAATAAACTTACAGACAAAAGTTCGTATACGATTATAGAACACATCCTGCAAGTTGGTGAAATGTTGGCTCTGACGTGTTTGCACTTGTCATTTTTGCTGTGTAGTGTCTGGAAACTGAATAACTGGAGAAGCTTCTTTGGTAATCTGAACAATTTTGATAAAAAATACTTTGGCTCGAATTTTTATGGAGATTTGGAGTTTGGTAACATAATTTCAGGAGTGTGTAAAAAACAAATTACCAACAATTTGGACAATTATTTACGAAAATAGTTTTTTAAAGAAATGATTTACGAAATTGTAAAGTTGTGTTTAGCATTCCTTCTAATGCCATTTTTGATAACGGTGGACGTATTAATAATGCCATGGTACAGTAATTCACTTTCAGTAATAAATTTTCTTCCACAATTTATAGCCCTTCACTACGAAGTATTTATTTGTATCTTCGTGTGGAAAGCCTCAAATATGATTTCGATTAGATACACATATTTGAAAGAACTGATACAGAGTTCTTTTGAAAAGTCCAGTCAAACATCTCAAACTCAAATAGAATTTAACGTGTCCAATATAAAGCACCTGTACAAATTTTTGTATCACGTAAGTGGCAGTTTAAGTACTTTGTTCGGAATCATTATTCTCATAATTTTTGTTGAAACTTTAATAAAAACTTTAGTCGGTCTGTTTACGTTCTTTCTTGTCTCTGGTCCAATAGGAACTGGAGTTACATTGTATGTCATCGCATATGCAATATTTTATTTGGTAAGTAGAAGTTATATTTAAGTTTGTTCTGAATTATTGTATAGCTTGTAACAATTTCTTCTAAATTAGCAAATTAGATTATTTACATAGTATCTGGATTAGTAAAGTTCTAAAATTTTTGTAGTACTTTAGAGAATGTCTTAAATAAGTAATCTTATATTTAGTTCTGGAATCAGCTAGATCTGCACGATTGTCAAAAGTTCAATATCAAAAACAGGTTTTCAAACAAGGTGCCACTTATGGTAGAGTTCCATTAAAAAAAGAGTAGCTAGGCTGCACACAGGTGGATTTTCTTAGTTTATTTGGTCAAAACCTATCGATTGACTTAAAACTTTTATAAGCTGAAATAATTTAGATAAAAAACATTAGTAGCATAAACTATAGCTTTATTTCACCCAGATTCACAATTTTGTAATATTATTAACTATTGTTAATTCTTACTTATCCGTATTTCATAAATATTTTAACTCTTTTGGATGTTCATTTATTTTAGAATCTTTCATGTAATATTTTCTCAAAATGTCTGTAATATACGGATCTGATGATAATAGGAGGTTATTAAACACGTGTTCTATGTTTTGAGTTCTACTAAATTTTCTAGTATAACGTTTTTTATATATTTTTATGTCTTTATTCCTTGACTCGTAAGCTTCTTCTGAGAGTAACCCCAGAGGCACTGTACAATTTTGTATTATTTCATGGCCATGAAATAAAATTTTGTCTACTATTGTTGGTAAGATAATGGATGTTTTAAAAAACAGCACAGCTGTCTTCTAACAAAAAAAATTACTGACACATCTATGTTTGGGTTTATCTACTGTGAGACCAATATTTTTTCTGAATTCGTTTTGAATACGTTTTCTACTAATATTTATTTTAATTTTTTTTATATATATATATATATTTAGTCCATAACTTACATTATTCAAACATTCAACAAGACGGATCAAGGCCTGTAATGGAGATTTTCAAATTATTCTTTATTATCTGTCTAATTACAGTCTTTGTAATATTCAACTAACTGTCGATGATTTTCAGATGTACCTAAAATGAAAAAATAAATCAAAAATATTTTTCGTGTTTCTTTTAAATTTTATGTTTTTAATTATTTAATAAACAGGAGTGTAGTTAGTAGTAGCACCTGCAATTGAAACAGATATTAAGGCAAGATGTATAAGTTTATTATAATAGTTATAAACTAGTCTGATTCTAATGAATTCATAAATTTATAAGCAAATAAAATATTTTTGTGCATTAAATTTAATTTATATATTAATTTTATTATGTTTATTGCAAGCAAACTTGAAAAAGTAGAAAATCAAGTTAGCAACACAGATACATACCCCAGGTTCACAATCCATGATAAAAATTACACCAAACACTTTTAAAACATAACACAAATTAAAAAAAAATGTCGAATTAAACAATGGTCAATTTTTATGTTGGGGACGATATTTTGTAGTGGCGGTTAACAAATTAAATATTCTTTTAAAATATTATGAGAACTGTTGCTGGATTCAATAAAATAATAAGTTTCAAAAAATGACGTCACGTGACTGTCACAGCCAACTTCGTATATTGGGGTTTTGACAGAAAATATTTGAAATTCCGCCAGTGTGCGCGGGGGTGATGAGGGTGCAATGTAATTAACGGTTAGTATGGTCAAATATGTCCCCTTTTACAAATCTCTTGACGTGTTTTTGCGATTTTCAAAATAATAATAAAAATTTTGGGGAATATTCCAGTTGGCTCTTTTTTGTTGGGACATCCTGTATACATTCTCGTTATTTTCGTTTGAATAATGTAGTTGTCTTAGAAAATCCAATTTTTCGACGTTTCGAAGAGATCTCCAGCATCTTCTTCGGGATTATCAATGTTATCACTCACTAAGAGTATTACAAACTGATCCGGTACTGCTTTGCTTGGGGCTTGACCACAAAAAATAATTGACGAACGGGACCCTCGGCCAAACCTAATGAATTTGATGTCTTTAGGGTCGCTGAAACCGAATCTGCAACTCGCTTGGTTCCATCACGGCAAAGTTTTTTTAACCTCAAAAAAAATACATAAAAAATGGTAGAACTCGACGAACTCCACATTCGACAAGTCGTAAAATAATAAATTCACAACCGTAAAAGCATATAACGGCAAAATTGGATGTGTTCAAAACCCAAAAACCTAAAACAAGCAACGAATAAATTTACACAACGGCAAAACCCTTCATTTTTGAATAGTAAACCCTTTTAACCTAAGACCCCGAAACCCCATAATCTAAAAAAAACGACAAGATCTCAATCTGAAACCTCAAAACCCTCAAACCACAATAACCCCAAAACCTCGGAACCGACATTAATAAGCGTCACACATAAGCAGCGGGATACATGCCTTCAACAAAGAAGTCACTGGCTGAAACTCATATACTTAATCTCCCAAATTCACAAACCCTCTAAGCCCGAGTTCCCAAACCCTTAAAGCGTGAGTGCAGTTAGATCTCTAAGCCCGGGGTCCTAAACCCACATACTTCGGCACCGCAAACTCTCAAACCCTAAAGATCCTAAACTCACACACTCTAGGTACAGCAAGTTTCATAAACCTAATCTTCCAAACTTACATACTCTGGCCGCGGAAAAATCATTAAACCCGAGTAATTGAAACTAGATACTCATTATAATACAAGAAACTTCAAAGCACACAGTTTGGTTGTGCCAAAATTTGGCCGTACCCAGGAACAAAGACCTGGAATGTGATCACTCCAGGGTGCTTGATTATCGTGAGTCTCCTTGCCTTTCACCATCGGTGTACTTGATTTTCGTAAGTCCCCTTGCCTCTCTTTAGAAAAAAAAAAGGACAAGTAAATCAGAGAGACGACACCTTGCATCTCCCCAACACTTGGAAATCAATAATCGTCAATATGAAACCGGTCCAGCAACACACAAAGCCGACAACTAGTCATGTGATCCAAACTACCACCGAGGGGAACACGCCAACTCCAACCAATCCGCGTTGCTAGAACCTCCGACGTATGGAAAATATACATAAAAGGTGCACAAAAATTCTCATTGCATTGCTAATGCCAAGTCAGACTTTGGCGAAACGTCTGCAAGATTGAATCATGTATCAAAGTAATGAACGGATTGCGAAGAATGAGAAGAGAAGATATTCAGATACTAGTATCATATCGACCACCAAAGGCCTAAATTTGAACATCTGTAAACTGAAAATCAACAATTAAATATCAAAAAAATATGATTTCGTGTATCACAAATATGCAAACTTTCATTAATTTTCCTTCCATTAGAAGCACTACATTATTCTTGTACTCCCCCGGCACCAATTACAATTGTAAATAAACCAATTTCTTAATTTTACGACCCCATAAATGAACCAAGTCGACAAAACACACACGAAAAAAATATTTCATTACAGGTAATATCAGTCGGATAAATTCAATAATTGGGTGAAAACAACCATAATTTCATTAATGTATAAAAAAGTTGTTCGATTAAGTCCATTTCGATTATCAGTAACATAGCATAGCTGAAAAACTTACATTCAACTAAAATGAAGTGTATGAACTTGTCCATTAAAGAACGTCAAAAGTCTAAGATTCTAAAACTCAAAGACACATTTTTCTTAACCCTTTACGCCAAAAGTGCCAGAATTTTGGGAATTTGTCCTTGGCAAGTAGGACACCGTTTCAAAAAGTTCGCCATTATTTATTTTTGCGTAGTGCTTGGAGTGATAAGTGCTAGTATAGCTTTCATGGGGGTGGAAAAATTGTTTCATAGGAAGCTAAATATTACCACATTCGAAGTGTTTTTGAACGGTGTTGAAGTTTTTGTACTTTTCAATGTTTTTGTTACTCTAATAATCAGCAACACTCTTTATTCAAAGGCAAATGAGAAGTTTCTAAACAAACTTTCAAATTTCGATGAGATATGCTTAGGAAGGATTTATGTCGAAAAATCAAGAAGCAAACTGAGCCTTCTGAGATTTTTGGCAGGTCATTTTCTGTGCCCATCCATATCAATTTGGCACATACTTTCCTCGACAGATGAAAATATCTTAACTGTTCTACCTCATCATGTTGGTGTGTTCTATGAAGTATTTATTGTATTGTTTCTTTGGGAGATTAGCTTGATCCTGGAATCAAGATATAGGTATATTAAGTACAGTATGAAGCAATTTGTAAGAAATAAGACAATCCAGTGTGATGACAGTTTTGAAAAATGGTTAAAACACATCAAAGATCTCTATAGATTGATTAACGGCCTGGTAAAACAAGTTAACAAAATTTTTGGACTTACACTACTACTAATTTTCAAACACATGATGATGCTTTTCCTGTTAAATTTTTATTGGATTTTCTTTCTTACGCCAAACTGGAAGCTTGATGTGCGTAGTATGGATAAACTTCTTTTTCCGCTAGGAATATTGGTGAGTTTTTGAACCATTTTTATTTAATTCAAAAAGTAAAGTATACTAGAGAACATTTAAAAGCAATTTTTATATACGGGAACTAATACATAGAATATAGCACATCACTACACTTTTACAAATTTGTACAGGAAAATATAGCAACCTTAAACGGGTAATTCTCATGAAATCCTGAAACTCCTGTCCTAGCAGTTTTTAGAATAATCCTAACCGATTTAGGAAGTTTTTTTTTCAAAAGAACATCATCAAGGCTAAAAATATTGGTAATAACTTTGGGATTGTACGGGCATTTGTAAGGAATAATAAATATATAATACTCTGAAAATCATTCCCTCACTAAGTCCCAAACTCCAGATTAGAACATTGTCTAAACTTTTAATTGAGAAGTTCTCAAAAAATTTGTTTGTAACTATGACTTGTCTATTGTAAATACAACAAATTTTTACAATTTCTCTGAATTTAGGATCATAAGTCATCAACAACTTTTCTAATTTTAACTCAATATTTGATTATTTTTATGTTTCTTTGGGGAATAACACCACAATAAAAATAAAACTACGTGTATTGCAGTAATACCAAACGTTTTAAAGTCTATTCTGACTTCGTTGTCAATGGCTTTATATTTATTGATGTAATTGCAAAATGAAAATTTGATTTATGACATAAAATAAAGAACATGCCACAAACAACATTTAGAAGACAACTCAATATTTGTCCCATGAAAAATAATCATTCCCTCAAAGCATTACCAACAGTCGATAAGTAGGTATATTTTTAAAGATTTTGGTAACACTCTCATTAGTTTTTGAGAGTTGGTAGTATGATAACTTGATTGGAATAGCGAATTAACTTAAAGTTTGTTGGAGTAATCGTTGGAAGAAGATTTCATTTTAATATTTCAAAGATTACATTTTATGCAATCATTCCCTCACAGTGAAAAATAAAAAAGGTAATTATAGTATTTCAATTTCGATGACGTAGTAAAGTATGTTTTTAGAGGTAGAAAACGTAGCAAAAAGCTAGCTGGTAATGAAAGGTTATGTTGCGAGATTTTTTAGGTTACGATTTGTTTTGTCATTCCCTCACTGTCATTCCCTCATTTTGAGTAAAAGTGAGGGAATGATAAGTTATGACGTAATGCCTTTCAGACTAGATCGAGTCGGTTTTCATACATCTTTACTTATAGAAACTTTCGAATTACCAATTTGCCTTATTTCAGAGCCATATACAATGACAAAAAGTAAAAAGTTGTCTGTTGCTGAAGCGAAATTGAGAAAAAAAGATTACGATAAAAAGTGTCGAGAGAAAATGAAGTCTGATCCAGCAAAGTTAGAAACATTTCGTGAGAAAGAAAGAGCTAAATACCTGAAGAAAAAACAGAAACGCCAAGTTAAATCTATAGCTACAATGAGTTCCAAAGAAAAAAACTAAAAACAAAAAATTGGAAAAAAAATAGTCAAAACTATAGAGACCGAAGAGCTAAAATACGTGAGAATTTGACAGAACCTGTTCATCGACACAATACTCAGCGTCAAAGTATGGTAGCTATTCAGAGAACGAAGCAACTAAGAAAGCGTCGAGCAATACAATATGCTAAAATTGGCAAATTAGAAAAAAAAAACTAAAAAAGAAACTCGAAAAAAAGAGAAATTTCGGAAGAGATGTCAGCGGCAAACTCATTGATTCTGGGGACCACGATATTTTTCACTTCCAGTAAGATAAATAGTACAAATTTATGAGCAAATGGAGATAAATTAATTAAAATATTTTTCTTTAATTTATTGATAGATAATTTCGAGATTTCATGAGAATTACCCAAACACTGGGTTTTATTTAATTTAAAAAACCGATGATTTCTGTACCACAATTTTTATAACAGTATTTGTTTCATTACTACCGTTTCTCATTCACCTCTTTGCTGAGAATATGAAATTCTTCTTTGAGATATTCATTTTACATTAACACACTAGTCAATATACTACATAATGGTTGTTAAAAGTTTTAATTTCAGTTTAATGGTTTAAATATTATTTTTTTATTTATTTAAGTAAAGGAAGAAGTGATTTCGAATATATATAATTGGCTCAGTCAGTAGGACAGTTAAACGCAGCGAGAACTGAAAGTTATACACTACGTCATCAATTTACCACCTTGTTAGGTTTTTTGGTCATCATAGAACTGTCCGTATTTGGTATTCTATTTTCAATGATCAGTATTATGATTTCAATATTATTATTAAATCATTTGGAACAAATTTAATACATTTGTGTTTTCTGAGTAATCTAAGTTATGGATTGACCAACATTTTCTGAACTGTATTATCGTGGTCTAATAGAATTTATTCACAAAGTTTCATCTGCAAATGCGGCAGACATCATCAGCGGCTCGGACGTAGGCTATATCTCGTTCATTGCTTGTGTGGGGGAAAATCAGTATTTATTTCTGTCTCTCGGACCATGACGTGTTCGGATTGGGCATTGACGATCAAGGGAACTGGGCCTTCCACGGCAAAACAACCCTGAAAATTATAATGTATTATGACAAGAATTCATCCGATATTTCGTGGAATCCAAAATTTTGTTGGTCGGGCGACCCAAGGCCGGCAGCTGGCATTATAGAAATTTATCGAATTTCATCGAATGATCAAGAAACCATTTAGACAATTCCGAGAATAAATATATAAATACGGTGAGTAGGCGAACGACTTCATTCAGTATTTCGTCGCAGCTTTGTAAACAACAGGTGTTCAAGATAAGATAAGATTGTAAGTTGAGTGTGATTTCAAATTAATCCAAGAACCCGATGTGAAAATAAAAACATTACAGTATCTACTGACACCGACCCTGAAAGCCTACATACTTTGTTAACTAGGTTTTGCTTAAAAGCACACATTGTACTGCCGACCAAGGACAGCCGTGACTTTTTCTTACGTTATCCAGCTTACATTGTTGAGGACCAACTGGATCCTGTTTAATTCTTGAATCTGTCATCTGTGCAAGGAAACGGATAATTTTTCGTGTTGAGAACATTCAATTTCTTGTGGTCGAATCAAAATCAGGCGGTACCGTCCCTTTTTTGACTAACAAGACCCGTCCGTATTCCATATTTTTCTCTACAGTACTTGTTCCTGCTCCAATGCCAGTCGTCTAGTTGGTAGATGTATGGGTTTGGCAATTTCCGAATTTGTGCGGTGTTACACCATATTGGTTCAGTTAGTAACCATTAAATTAGCTGCAATACATTTTTATCTTCGTAATTTCTGACATATTTCCATCCAACTCCGAATCTAATATTATTTTCTCCATTTGGTCCAGTTTTACTTACTACCTTTACACTGTTGACAATGGTCTTCATTCGTTCGAAACAAGCGATTTCTTTTTACCTGTTTATCTTATTACCTTATCTGAATTTATTTTAACAGGTCCCACTTTATGATAAATTTATCATGTCCAACTTTAACTAACATTTGTCCAATCGGGCATTTATGTGTGGTCAGTTCGAATTCTATCAATCCAATTTTTCTAGAATTTTTCTCTACCTGGCGGAGGATGACCTATTCTGTTCCAGACTCCTGGGGTCTCCTAACTACAGCTCTATACGGGTTTTCCTTGTAGCGGCATTGACTCGCTGGTGATTCTGTATAGTCTAATATTGTCAGCTATTGGATGAAGGTCGGCTGGCTTTAGAAGTTTTGGACCGAGCTATTGATTCAGCAGCACCAGCGTCAGATGATAACTTTGATGAGTAAACTCCCACCATATTTGCAAAATCCACAGATAGATGATAATCAAGGCGGTAGATGGATTGTTTATACTCCTTTGCTAACCTGTGGGCTAAATGGATTAGCTTGTTTTGTTTCATGTAATTTCTGTTACCCGTAATTCCTAGGTTAGAATGTCACGATGGAATTTTCAGGATAAATTCACCTCGCGTCTTCAAATTTAACGAAACGTATCAAATACATAAAGAAGTGTTCGAGAGGACATTCAATTGTGGAAAGCGCAACTGATGAAGGTTCCCTAACCAGAAACAATATATATTATATATATTGTCTTGCATACAAAAGAATAACACCTCGAAGAGAGTATCCAAACTTTGTATTCCAAATCTAGGCAATCAAACCAACTCAAACAAAAAATATATGATTTTTTTTATTATTGTAATTGTTAACTTGCTATACATTTTATTGTTCCGATTACCATTAAAGGTAAAATATAGTAGGTACATAATATTTGACATTTAGAATAGTTGTGTGTAATCACAGTAAATATAAAATTAAATGAGCAATTAAAATAACTGATTAAATCATACTGAAAAATAATCATAATTAAAATCTAAAATCGCGGCATAGTTATCATTAATAATGACCTGACTCAAAGGGTAGTCAGCATTTGTTTCTAACTTACCTAACAGTAGATGTAAACAAAAGATAAACGACAAACAACTCTTTATTCACTATCACGAATCAAACCATTCAAATCTGTTTCCCTCTTACAATCGATTTTTATTTGAAACAAGGCCACATCGTATCTTTAAGACATTTACTGAACATCATTTGTTTAGTTGAGTTTACTGTTTAAAGTTATAAGAAGTCGTTCGATAGTATGGAAGAATTCCAAAAACCAATAACATCAACATCTCTACGAGATGCTTATTATATCAGACTGTATAAAGTTCTTTTCAAAATTATGGGACTGCTTCCATTTGAAACTAGAGTAAGATGGACATCCAAAATCTACATTTTTCTAGTTATGGGGACTCTCATCAGCTTACATTTGTGTATAGTGATTTTCCGGAACAGGGAAAATCTCACAACATTTGAAGACATCTTGCAAATATGCAGCTTCTTGGTACCGTGTTGTGTTTATGCACACGTAATGATTTTCAGCTTATTAAGGTCCGATTCATGGCAAAGGATATACATGGAACTGACATGCTTTGACCTCACATATCAAAAAGAAAAAAAGCCTACTACAGGAAGGAAATTGAAAAGTGCCTCTAAAATTATAGGAATAGCTTTGGTGACCTCTTTCCTTTCTGCCTATTATTCTTACATATTCGCAAAAAAATTTCCTGAACTACTAAAAAGGTTTCACCTGCCTTTGCCTTTACATTTCACTTTGTTTTATGAAACCAATATAGCGGCGTTCATTTGGGAAATATCGTCAATTCTCCAATCTAGATATCGCCATTTGCAGAAATGTTTGCAAAAGTACGTTACAAGCAAAAGATTTAATCTAGTCAAAAGAACAAATAACGACCTTCAAGAATGCATGCAGTCATATAAATTGCTTTACAGTATAACGTCAGAAATAAACCGTGCATTTGGAATGGTTATATTCTACGTTTTAATACACAACATCACCAGACTGTTGGCGAGTTTTTACTGGTTTTTAGTACTTCACAATACCTCAGAAAATTGGAAATATTATTTAGCTCATTGTCATATGACCCAAACATTTTCTTTGGTAAGCAATGATTATAATTTTTATCAATTTAATTCATTTTTCAAAATTAATAAACCATATTTAGGTTTAATTTTTACCAGCGACTTATCTAAAGAAGCGGCTATTTTATTCCAATACCTAATGAAAATTCAACAAAACAAATTAAATACTGCGTTAAGCAAATGTGCAAATTACAACTTTTAAAAATTGGTAAAAATCGACTTTCCATTCATAATTTAATTAAGAGTACATTTTAAGTTTTTGTATACAATGTTGAAAACAAATTGTATCATTTAACTTTTAGAATAAGTTCTTTTAATCATGTATATACCGTCCAAGTGCGCTGTTTGCGTTATACAGTGACATCATTAAGGCCAGCAGCAAAACCAACTCTTTTATCTGTGTGAGGTGTCACTGTATATATAAAAGCGAAATAAATAGATTAAAAAAAAATAATTTGGTCAAGTGCGAGTTGGACTCGCATACTAAGGGTTCCGTACCACCTTCAAGATTCTAATATTCCAGTTTCCGACAAGCAGGGAATGAGTGAATTTTCTTATATTTGCCCTGATTTCTTTTAAAGGAAGCGTTTTAAATTTATAAAAAATATACACTTTTATTTTCCACATATAGACTTTTTACTTTATCTGCTTCAAGATTCGCTTGATTTTTATAAGAATACATATGTATTTAATTTTCTAATTTGGCCCCCAAAATTAACATTAGAGTTTTATTTTACTAATAAACTTTCAGGGAAGACTTTTATAATCTACTGGAAGATATTTTGGGCAAAATAGGTCAAGTTTTAAATTATAAATATAAATATATATATATATATATATATATATATATATATATATATAAAATATATATTTCAAAATTTAAATAGTGTAGTTTCTAAAGAGGGAATTAAGTCGATGTTTAATATTTTTGTTAATATCTTTAAAAAAAAAGATTTAAAAATATGATATATTTGTAATTCACATAATGAGCCTTTTATCTGATATGATGCGTTTGAAAATTGAATTTTTAATTTCCATTTAATTGTATAATCTGTCCCTAAAATTACTATGGGGGTTTTCTAATAATTTTTCTTATAAGTTTTAAGTGAGCACCAGTACCTCTAATTGCTTTCAAAATTTTAGGTAGTATGGTTTCGGAAATAAAGGGAGAAATGAAAATTTTTTATATTTTTCTGTTAATATCATGTAAACAATTAATATTTAAAAATATGAAAAATATGTACTTGTATTCCTCATAATAAACCCTTTCATTTGATGTATTGCATGATTCGTTAAAAAATATTTTTTTATTTTCCGTTTAATTCTATAATTTAGCCCCCAATATTAATATTAGGGATTTCTTCGTATTTTTCCTGTAAACAAAAAAATGTTGGTCTTATAGTTTGGGGAATAAAGGGGAAAATGGGTAATATTTTAAATATTTTTTTAAATATATTTTAAAATGTTTATTAAAATAAATTTAAAAAATTATTAGTATTCGTCATAATGAGCCCTTTGATTTGATACATTACTTGATCCGTTAGAAACAATTATAATTTTTTATTTTCCATTTAATTGTATAATTTGCCCCCCAAAATGAATATTAGGTGTTTCTCCTTATTTTTCCAGTAAAGGTGAGGCGCTATACCGGTATTTTTTTAAAAATTTTACAGCCTATGCTTTCGCTGATAAGAGGGGGGATGGGTAATTTTTTAAATATTTTTGTTAATATCTTTTATTTATTTTAAAAATATGGAAAAAATATATTTGTTTTCGTCATAATGAACTCTTTCATTTGATATATAACATGATGGGTTAGAAACAATTTTAATTTTATATTTTATATTTAATTCAGTAATTTGCCCCCAAAATTAAAAGTATTAAATTATTTTTCCAGTAAACTTTAGGTCACACCCTATACCTCTAATTGTTTTCAAAACTTTACGTTTTATAGTTTCGGAGATAAGGAGGGGGGGGAGAGAATGGGTAAATTTTGGTATATTTTTTTTTGGTTAATATCTTTTTGATAATTTTTTTTTATTTGAAAAAAATATATTTGTGTTCCTCAGAATGGGTCCTTTCATTTTATATATTACATGATGCGTTTGAAAAAAAATATTTTTAAATTTTCATTTAATTCTATAATTTGCCCCCCAAAATTAATATTAATGATTTCTCCTTATTTTTCCTATAAAGTTCGGGTAACGATCTATATTTCCTATTCTTTTGAAAATTTTAGACTCAGTGGTTTCGGAGATCAGGGGTCGATTTTTTTAGTTTTTCCCCCCAAAAGTACCCCTAAAATCAAAATTTCCTACTCAGATCACCAAACTATACATTGATACCAAATTTCAATCTCTTCCGTCTAGTAGTTTAGGAGAAAATTGCTGGGATGTGACAGAGGCAGAAATCCGGAGTGATATTATTTAGGGTTCCGTATATTGTATATACGGAACCCTAAAAAAACTAACTAAAATGCATGAAATATTTTTTGCTACAATAATTAAATACTTTTTATGAAGTCGGTACTAAGCTCAAGTGAAACTATTTTAGGAAGTACATTTATAAGTTTTACTTGGCAAATTCGCTGTTCAAATTGACACCGACTTCAGAAAAAGTATTTTTTAATTGTAGCAAAAAAATATTCCATGCTTTTTAGTTATTTTATTTTTTAGTGATGCAATGACTTAATTGGATGCAATTTTCAAATCTAATTAACTTCAAAAAGTGACATGGAATGATTGTTTACGTTTTAGACCATTCAAATCTGTTTATGAAGAATAACTATTTCTATTAGAATTACTAATAATAAGAAATCGTTTAATTTATAAATTCACACTGTATACACATATTAACTGACATTTATTTTGATTAGTTCAATTTATTTACAATATAACCTGAGTTCTGAACAGTTAAATTTTAACCAGCGACTCCACCAAATTTTACTATATAAGAAAGTGGTTAAAATTTTTTTCCCGATTTTGTAAAAACGGTACCCGCTATGTTATTGAAACAAATATGAGACCACTTCGGGATATCCTGGATCTAATCGAATTTATTTTCATTTTATCCCATGTTCCGAATATTTTTTTTCTTCATATTTTTAATACCGGCGACTCCACCGAAATACTGTCTCAGAAAAACGATAAAAAAGTTTTTTCCCATTTTCAAAAAATCGGTACAAGCTATGTTAATGAAAAAATATGGGACTACTTCGAGATCCTCCGGAACAGGATCCACTATAACCGGTCGAAATTCATTGAGCCGTTTTCGAATAATGGCTGAAGAAACATAAAAAAACGTAGATACAGACTAATTGAGAACCTGCTTCTTTTTGAAGTGATTTACAATAATTTTAGGCAAATTAAAACACACATTTTAAAATTATTTGCGTAAATATTTAAGTAATTTTTTGTAACGGGAGAGCCCCGTACAGAGTTGCTTTTGGCGGATGACAAAAACAAACCCAAAATCAAGTAGATTTCAATTATTTTGTCATCTCTGAAGACTAAGTGGTCTGTAACTGTTTGGCATGGTATAATTGGAGATCACGTAAAATTACCACTTTTTTTAATAGACTATTTAGAAAATTATTTGCTATTATTGTCAGTAATGTTTTACCTTTACATTCGCGAAAAATATAGTTATTACACGGTATACAAATTCAAAAACATACAAAACATTATTTATATACAGATATACTGGTTGATTATATTTTAGACATCTCTTTCTCTCAGAATATCTGTTAGGAAGAATTTCGGTACGGACAACTAGTAATTCAGGCAAAATTTTTCGAAATTGTCTTACACCTTGTTCCTCATTTACAATTTCAAATACTTAACTGTTGTACGAAAAATACTGACGAGATAAAACCCTGTTAAACGGTCAACATAAAAAACCTCCTCAACAATGTTTCTGAAATTACATATGGGAATTATGAAGATCTCATCTAAATGAAAAAATCGATCCCATGTTATTACTTAATAATAAAAATCCTTATGTTTTGTATAGTAAATAAACTTCATACCGGTTATTGAAAGGCAGCTGGTATAACATTTGATTTTTCTTGAAAATTCATTTCAGTCAATCACTTTTGAAGTATTTACTGTGTACACAAATTTAAGAATGAGAATTTTCCCAAAGGTCATTCGGTACAAACTGTTCGTTCTGCGTTGTCGTATACCCAACTAACGTTGATGCAATAAGTCATAAAGTAATATGGAGGCGTTTGAAACAACACCACCGTCTTTACGAGGCACCTATTATCTCGGTCTGTATAAATTACTTTTCAAAATTTTAGGAATGTTTCCATTTCAATTGAAACCCAAATGGATTTCAAAACTCTACATTCTTTTACTTACGGGGACTCTCATCAGCTTAAAGATATGTGCAATTATTTATCGAAATTCTGAAGATCTAACGACTTTTGAAGACCTTTTACACATCTTTGAATTAGTAGTTCCAAGCTTTTTCCAGTTGTATATGCTAGTCATTAACCTCATTGGATCAAGATCTTTAGGAAGAATATTCAGGGAACTAACAAACTTTGACCGCCAGTACCAAAAACTGAATCCATGCGGCATTATTGTAAAGATCAAGAGTACTGCTAAAATTTTATTGATCACTTCACTGGCGATTTTTATAAACATTTTTTTCACGGTGTTGAGGACAATATATTTTTATGGAGGATTACAAAATATTTACTTACCTTTCAAGTTACATTTGCCATTATTGTATGAAATAATTCCAACGACGTTTCTTTGGGAAATCTCTTGCGTTCTTCAATCAAGATACCGTTATTTGCAAATAAATCATTTTCGTAGAACAGTTACAGATGTGAGATATAGGCGAAAAGAACTTCAGGAGTTTGTGCAATCATACAGGCGACTCTATAATATCATCCAAGAAATAAATAATGTTTTTGGAATACAGATTTTGTTCATTTTTGTCCACAATATCACGAGTTTATTGGTTGATTTTTACTTGACGGTAGTTATGTATAGTGCATCACAGAATTGGATATATGTATGTCAATCTCATACGAGACAGCTTCTGTCTTTGGTAAGTATTAAATAAATTTGCATGGAAATCGATTAAACATAATTAACTCTATTTAGTTGGTTCATTATGATGTTCTCTCCTCGCTTAAATACAAATTTTCTTTGTTTGACAAAAAATTTGTGATTGTGACAATTTGGCGTGATAATGAGTGTACTGTTTTTTTTTTGGTCTGCTAACAATATATTTTTCCTTCCCAAATCCCGGTTAACTGAAAGTGTCCCCGTTGTCTACCATCATACAGATGGCTTCCTTGGGTTTTCTGTTTTCTGAATGTTCTTGTTTCAACAATATCTTTGTTTCATCACAATCTATAAAATGGCTGCCTGTGCTCATCAAAAGTGGCTACTAACCTTTCCTGAGATTCCTTGTCGTGATTCTCTTTGTCTCGTGTTTCTCCAGTATTTTATTTAGTTCTTCATCCAGTAACTCGTTTGTAAATTTTCATAGTAATCTCCAAATTGCCGAGAACTCTGGGTTGAAACAATTTCATTATACCCAAAATCAAACGTCTTTATTTACTTACAAATTCCCAATTAAATTTCATTAACGCTTTTCTTAGACTATTTCATAGTTCGATATCAGGTGATCCACCCCTTTGTTATCTACTAAACTCCACTGCTGATATAAGGCAGCATGTATACCATATGCTGACAAAATTTAATCGAATGTGGAAACCAGAGTATATACTTTTCGAAGGTTTTTGATGCGTTGAACACGAATCTGAGATTCAAATTGCACAATGACTCTGGCTTCAGATATATCCTAACCTAAAAGGGTAAAAATAGCTGTTTTTGGCCGTTTTTGGGGTTATGTAGTATTGGAACAACATTTTTACGACCATCGTAAAGTATAATTTTCAACCTCTTATACAGCGTGAGATTTACTCAGATTTCTTTTGTTTACGGTGAGATATTGCATTTTTCTTTTGGACTGCAGGGGGTGGGTTGTACGGTAAGTTCAGTTTGGTGTGTGTAGTATAGAGGCCGTAGGGATTTAGGTTATTGGATTTAAGATTGCTAAATTACGGTTGAGTTTAAATTTAATGAATATGTAATTTGTGATTTTGGATTCTGTTTTATACTATATGAGAATAGGGAATAGGGATTTCTTCAAAGTAAAAAAAACAAACAATGCAGAGGAAAAAAATATCTAAGCAAACTCAACAGGTTGAAGCCTATAATTTAAGAAGGTCGTAACAGTTATTGGCTGAAAAAATTTGTTACGAAGCTACATAACCTCAATAATGGCCAAAAGTCGTTTTTTGCACATATAGGTTAGGATACCTTGGCCAATTTGACAAATTGGGCCACCGTTTCGTGTTCAGGGCACTAAAACTCTTCGTAAAAGTATGCACCAGTTTCTGGGTCTGAGAGATGTGGGTACCTATAATGCAAATCAAAGTGATAAATGTCGAATAAATTTACTACACAAATCTCTAAAATTAACTGTCAAGATATGTCATAAAAAGTAATTGATCCTACAGGGTGTTTTCAACAATTTCATTTTGACTCATTTGACATGAGTTCTTTGTTAAAAATAAATTATAAATCCCAATATATTAAAATGGATCCTGAAAGGATTGTATTTTTCTATAACGTAAAACATACTATTTTTCAGCAAATTGGATAAAAGACAAATATTCGTAAACGTCAAAGTAAATATCAAATATATTTTCAAAATTAAATGTTATGATATGTCGAAAATAGTTATTGATTACGCAGGGTGTGTAAACTGTTTTGATTTTGATTCCTTTGAAGCCGATTCTTTTTTAAATATAAATTATTAAGTAGCAGGCAATAATAGGGGGTCAAAAACAAAAAGACTGGACAACGGAACAAAGTATCCTTTAGAAAATGGTGGACCCAGGCAATGAAACAATTCTGCGCAACCAGCAGGGACAGAAGGCAACAATAGAATGTAACCGTCCCATTTGAGGGAATTGTCGTTGATTATAATAATAAATCGTCTTTATTAGCAAAGCATGCACGTATTTAGAATTAAACATATATATGAAAAACACGTTACAAAAAAAAACATTAAGCTTTGCCCCTACAAGACGAAGATTAGCTAAACGCTACTCTGACTCTTAACCTTGCAGGAAACATATAACACTAAGACATATCACGTAAAGAAACCCAGACAAAAACTTAGAACATTAAAATCTCAAGTTTTGGATTTTTATAATAACTACACTTCAGACTGCGATATCAAATCAGCTTCACAGAAGACTGTTCATTAGCTTCTGAGTTTTCCCAGGGAGTCCTCATTCCTTGATATAACTTAAATTGTTTGTCAAAAATTTTCAGTTTTGTTGAGGATAACTCGGTAATTTTCCATGTTAAGAAATAAGAAAAATATTTATTCAAAAACTCCAATTTGATTTCTTATCATCGAAATACAATGTATTGGCATATTTAAACTTTGATTTTCTTTATTCGAAATTTAACAATAAACATTGTAAACAAGTTTCAAACTAAGGGTATCATTGTTAATAAGAAAATCGATGAAACATGTTTTTCAATAACAAAATCAGTAAACAGAAGGAGTATTTATAAAATTAAATTACGGGAAAAGCGGTGGGAGAAACAAATAACAGTTAAATAGAGCTTACAAATCCAGAAATTGAACAAACAACAGAAGTACTAGTTTGGCAACATACTACATAGATAAAAATGGCTTCATATATTTATAATTGAATCATCAGGAGAGTAAAGGAAAGAACTGTACAACTAAAAAATTAAAAACGAATAAAAGCAAACCCATTTCCTTCCACGTCAGCTTAATTTTATAAACACCACGATGATAAACTGTTAGGATCGTTTTAGGTGATAATATAATTAATCATAATTTTCAGGCACTATCCAATTTTTCTCTCCGTGTCAAGCTTTTTCGAATTTAAAAATATGCCAAAGGCACTTATCAGCTACCAGCATTTAAATTTTATTTATATATTAGGCGAAAACTCTAATTAATAAAAGAAATTTGAATAATTTACTTCCATAAAAATTACTTTAAGATATCTAGAAGTGTTTGAAGAAATATTTCAAACTTTTAATGGCATCATTTTTTAGGAAATTATTTCCTTATTTTAATATTTCCTAAATTTCCTGATAAAATCTCTGTTGAATCAGTCTTCCACCCATTGTAAATATAATGTTTTTGAAAATGTTGTTTATACAACTTGCTGATATTAAATTTTAATGCCACCTCCATTGTTAAATGTATAAACATCACCTATTGCAAGTGCATTTTTCTATTCGTCAAAAGACTTACGTGGAATGTAAACAAATTGGCAGTAGATAAACATTTCAATCTTTAACACAATTCCTTTCAGTAAATCAATTCACATTTTAAGTATCTAGCATACAAATTCAAGGACAACATTTGTTGCAAAGGTCATTCTAAACAAACTGTAAGCACTTTAACAAATATGGAACAGTTCGAAGCATCAAGACCATCCTTCGGGAAATTTTCCAATTCTAATCCCAATAAAAAGCATGTAAAAAAACCTACCTCAATAACTTCCAAATATGTTTGATTCCGCATTTAATGAAGCTTTCAAATTTTGAAGGCTTAGCACAATTAATTTGTCTGGTAATGCTAGAATTACTTCAAACACAATTATTACTATTCACTGTAAATTCAAATCAAATGTGAATTCAAATCAAGGACAAAAATATTCTAAGCAACTAGCTATTAAAATATTATAAATGAGAGCGAAGCGGTCGCATGGTTGCCAGTTTCACCCATATAATTGTACCATTTATTTTACTTTACTTTAATTTTGTAGATTTAATTTTAAAAAAATTAAACTTAAAAGTTATACACAAGATTGGCGCAGACAGTTGGATTGTCTAAAGCGGCCCCTAAACGTATCTTCAAGTTGTTGAAACTTGTTTGTACAAACATTTTAATTGTACAAGTGTGTGTCCTACATAGTTCGTTTTGTTGATATCTGATACAAATATCTATAAGTTTGCACACTCTTATTTGACCGTGTAGGTATTTGATTTATACATTCTAGTCAAACTTGTTCAAAATACAAAATAGGTAGTTTAGACGTGAGGATTTGTTTTCACTAATAAGATTGTGTGACATGTTTCTTCAACTATGTATGCAGGTGTAGTGCAACTGCCAAATATCTCTTCGAGATGTTTTTAAAAAGATATATCATACACAAGTGTGCTGCCTAGACGTGCACACAAATCGTTTGTAGATATGTATAGGAAAAGAAAATGTGCAGCTATTGGTACCCGAAGAGAGGGCAGATTTCAGATATGAATTTACTAACCGAATTACGAGTTTCTGAAAAGTCACATTTGAAAAATTATTTACGTATGGATGATAACCAATTTAACACGATTTTGAAATGTATCGACTCACAAATTAAAAAATAGGATACAATAAGAGAAGCAATTAGTACCGAGGAAAGGTTAACTGTAACATTACGGTTTCTGACTACAGGAAAATCTTATCAGGATTTGCAATTCAGTTGTGCCATATCACCACAGTCCTTACGGATAATTATTCCTGAAACATGTTTATTACTATATTCCTTAGCATATATGTTCGACAAACAAGGAAACTCTCTGTACAATTCAAGAAATTCGGTTATAAATTGTTTAGAATAATTTCTTAAGTCACTCATCTTATTTTAATGGCATACGAAACTCACTACCCTTTAAACTAAATGTTTTTACTCGTCTTCTATCCCTAGACGCTGCTAATTGTTTGTACAAACGTATCGTACAAACAATAAAACGTTTTTTAAAAAAATATAACCGACTTCTACCTATAACTAAACAGCTAAAAATAATTATAACAAAATACAACTCTAGCAAATAAATAACACATTCAATGTTGTAAGGTACCTACCCAGGAAGCAAAAAATGTAAACATTAAAAGGTGCTCATTCTGTACAAATCTAGTATATTTTTGAAGTCGGTGCCAAGCAAATCTAAAATCCTTCATTGCCTACTTATCTACTAATTCATCAAACTTGATTGTTGCTTGGCACCGACTTCAAAAATATACTAGATTGGTAGGTAATTAATTTGTACAGAATGAGCACCTTTTAATGTTTACATTTTTTACTTCCTGGGTAGGTACCTTACAACATTGAATGTGTTATTTATTTGCTAGAGTTGTATTTTGTTATAATTATTTTTAGCTTTTTAGTTATAGGTAGAAGTCGCTTATATTTTCTTTAAAAATGTTTTATTTTCAACTTTTTAGTTTTTTTTTGAACTCAGGTAGTTTTCATTCTTTATTTGTTATTTTGTATGTATAACCTTAATAGACAGAACCAGGTAACATCGAAAGCCCCAACATTACACAATGATACTTTATCATTTAAATTGACAGGTAAATCTTGACAAACAAAATGTACTAGTACGCGTTGACTTAATAAGCCCAAAATATATTTATGCCTTATGGACTACGCCATGTAACCTTTTTTCAACGTTTTTTGACAACCCTGTATAACTAGATAATTCCACTCCAACCTATGTACCAACCAGCCTGTACATACGACTGCCCACGGACAAGCATAAATTTGTTAGCTGCCTTCTGTAAACTATAGGACGGAGTAGAATCCATACTATATTGACGGAGTCAAATCCGTCCTATATTTCAACCATGGTATATAACTGCTTGTGGGCTACCCTATAAATTATTTAATTTTTAACATTTTATGTTATCGCCCTGTGTAACATTAATTCCTCTCCACACTTTATGCAACTTCTTATGGGCTATAAAAGAAATAATTTTTTAATCACACTGTATAAATATAATTCAACTCCAGCATATATTTCAACCATAGTGTATATGATTTGTTTATGTCCACATCATATAACAGTTTTTTAATCACCCTATATAATTTTAATTTCACATTTTTTTCAACATTTTTATACGTTTTTTACGTCCAGTCCACCCTATATTCCAACCATCCTGTATATACGGCTGCCTACGGACCACTATCATTCTAGTCCGTCCTTTATTTCAATCTTCATATAAATGCAACTCCTTCTACCAGTTTACTTTGTGATTTTGTTTGCTATAACTAAACACCCTGTCTATAAGCCACCAAGTACCAGTTTAAAGTTTGACATGTGTTGTCACTGAATTTTCTATTAGGCCGGGAGAATGTGACAACCAAAAGTACCGTCTTCGCAAAATGGAAAAATTTGTATTTAAATAGGTATTTACCTGGTATACAAACAAAACGAGCTTGGTACTCATTAACTTAAGGAGCCGAAAATACTATGCTTTATTACATATATGCTTGAGATGTACATAGAAAATTTTCAAATTCGTAATTAAAACTTCCAGTGCCTAAAATTACGGCACTATTACGTTGGAAATAAAATATTTATGAGGAAATGTCATTATGTCATTTAGATGAAATTTTTGATAAGAAGTTTTGGAATTTTTGGCGATTTTTTGCAAAACTACAAATTGAACGTCGCAGAAAAGTATATGAGATCACCTATGGATGGGTTAATAGATTAAACGCTAAAGAACTATACACATCCATAAGGAGTTATCGAAAAATCGACTAAAATATTAGGGATTTTGGTCGATTTCCATGCACGCATGTGTTCATTCACAAATTTTATCACTTTACCAATAGAATTCTTTTCCAAAATTGAATTGAAGTTTCACCAATACGGATATATACTCTATTAAACAAGACCATATTCGTTCAAAACGGTGCACCACAGAAGAAGAAATCAGGTAACATACATACAAAAAAAAAGCGAAAAAAAAATACGCGACGAATTGATAACCTCCTCCTTTTTGGAAGTCGGTTAAAAATGCTTTGTTTGCGCAAACATTCCTGTTGAACTACACGTCTTTCACGGTATGCACAAACGTATTTGCCCAAACTATATTATAAAGATGTTGTAGCATGTAGTGATGCAATATGTTTGTGCAAACAAATGCATTTTTATAAAATCAATTCATACATGTTGCAGTTAATTTTTCGTACTTAAACTTGATTGTACAAACATAACTTTCGAACATGATGGAATAATGTAGGGATAAATAATGTGGTTTAAAAAATGTGAAAAAGTTTGTTATATAGGGCAGACCATGAGCAGTTGCATAAATAGAATATTTGACATATGGGGTAATTTTAATTTCCCCATATGTCAATTTCCCCATATGTCAATTTCCCCAGGTATAATTTAAACAATAGAAAAATAAAATGAGTCAATAGTGTGGAGAGAATTTATACTTATACAAAGTGGTTTTATAGACATCAGGGCGGTTGCGATAACGTGTGGAGTTGAATTATAGTTGTACAGGGTGGTTCAATAAAGATATACAATTAAGTTATATTGGTGACAAATACACAGAAGCATATACAGGGTGGTTAAATATAAAGTGAAATAGAGTTACACTTACAGAAAATGATAATAAAACAAAAAAAATATGGGGAAAATATAGAAAAATAATGCAAATTAGAGAGAAAGATAAGAAAACGCTAAAATAATCAATAGAATTGTACATTAAATCAGATAAAAAAAGAATTGTTTTTATTTTACTCGTAAATCAGTTGAAGTGAGTTCTTTTTTAAATATAAGTTGTAATATATCAAAAACACGTCCGTTTGTGTATAGGCAAGTGAACATAAACTGCTCTTATTTTTAAGCGTAGATTTAAATAAAAGTAAAAAAATGAATGTTTCCATTTAAATTCAAGGTAGAATCAGAAAAGTTAATAATATATAGGGTGTTCTGTTTAAAAGCGCAAAGATTCTTTTGTCTCGGTATGACCAATGGTGGCACGTCCGTCAAAAACATACACTTAAACTCGCCCTAAATTATAATCCACATTTACCAATCTATATAACAATTTTTCTAGGGGTTTCCCATATATAGATAGTGTAAACTCGTCATGAAACACTCGGTATAATAATTAACTCGGGGAGGTAATTATATTGTTAATTTTTTCCTGTCCTCCATTAGGATCTAATTCCCTGCCATATAATTTTATATAACGGAATCGAATCACTTATTTTTGTAAATTCCACTCAATTCAAGTGCATTTTTCTGTTCGAATTGACACTGGATAAACATTTCATTTTTCAATACAATTCATAGCTTTTCAAGAATGCAAACAAACTCGAATCACGACCAGGTTGTGTCAGTAAAGTTATTCTACAACCATTATTCGTCTGGTGTAGTCATACGGGAGTAATAAAACTCTTAAAGTTGGTAACTTTAATTCTATAGTATAATGGAAGAGATCGAAACATTAAAACCATCTCTAAGAGATACTTTTTATCTCGGTTTGTATAAAATTGTTTTCAAAATCTTGGGTATATTTCCATTTCAATTCAGAACAAAATGGTTTGCCAGAATCTACATTGTTTTACTCATGGTGATACTCATCAGTTTGGATTTATTTGGAATTGTTTATCGAATTTCAGAATCTCAAATTATTTTTGATAATCTACTACATATATTTCGACATGTAACATCCTGTTTCATTTTCGCCCGAATACTAATACTAAACATAACTGGTTTTAAATTTTTGACAAGAATTTTCAGTGAACTAACAGACTTTGACCTAAAATATGGAAAATGCAATAACTGCCCTAATATCATAAAGATCAAGAGTACTGTTAAAATTCTCCTAATCACTTTGCTGGCGTTTTGCACTTCTGTTTTATTTAATTACTTAAGAGGAAGCCAGCATTATAAGAAGATCGGTAATTTCTTTCTACCATTTACATTTACATTTAACAATTTTATACCAAGTCGTCTTAACAGCATTTCTTTGGGAAATCTCAAAAGTTCTTCAATCAAGATACCGTTATTTGAAAATGAATCTTGTTAATAAAATTATTTTCCAAGCTAGAAATGGGGGGAACGCTCTTCAGAATTTCATGCATTCATACAAACTACTCTATAACATCATCCAAGAAATAAGTATTGGTTTTGTGGATGTTACTTCTTGTTCAGCTTAATCCACAATATCTCAAGGGTGTTAGTCAATTTTCACTTGTTGATGCTAAAGTTTGGGACCCAACAATACTGGACGCATATGTTACAGCCTCTTATTGCACTATTTCTGTTTTCGGTAAGTACTAATTACTTTAAGTAGAACTTAGATCTCGTTTGTCAGTTCTGAGCTTGAGTATCCATCTCTACCAATTGTGATGTTCAAATCACAAAAGAGATTTGTAAAATGTCCGTTGTGAAACTAATGGTACACAGTTAGCACCATTGTCAAATAATTATTCATTTATGTCAGCTGATAAGTCAACTTTTTTCTAAGCTGTATTTTCAGGTTCCAAACTTTTATTCCTGAATTAATAATAACTGTATACCTCCATGATATGCATATATGTATATTTATTAAAATGTTCACCAATTTAAATGAAGATAATCAGAGGAGCACATCTGATAATCATTGTAAAAAGATTTAAAACCCATCATGGTCAAATGTATTTCAGTTAAATATAAAATTGAAAACTTATTAAAAATAAATGAAATTAAATTGAAATAATATTAAGTTAAACAATATTTGTGAGAGGCAAATATACTGGCTATACATATAAAATAAGGTATATTTGTATATACAATATGTAAAAAAACAGTTTTTCACCCTAACACCAAACCTTTATTTTAAACACTCAACACCGTTTCAACAACTCTAAGTTGTCATCATCAAGGAGTAAGATCTTTCCGCTTCGTGGAGCCCTTCTATATACACTGGTGTTCACCCAGTGGTCGAAATTCGACCATATTTCATCAAATTGTGAAAATTATTGAGGTTCGTTTATCAACAGTATATGTTTATGAGAAATAAAGTGTAGGAGAAACCCGAGAAGAAGGCGTCATAAAATCCCTCAACCCTAAATCGTTCAAGTCATAATGAGAAATCTATTGAAATTAAAAAATATGTATATAAGAATTTAATCAAATATAGGTATTCCAAATAATTTTGAAAAATACGTGACTTTTCAGTTTTTGCTGGGATTGCACTTTGTAACCTCAAAAGATTTTATCAATTGCAGTTTCACTCGAGTTCATAAAAAAAATAGAGGTTAAACAACCTTATAAAAACTACAATCTTTAATATACATTTTCTCTTTTCCACTGATTGTCAATTTGTTACACCACACCTTCGGAAGATTGTGAAAATAATATAGCAATAAAATAATTAAATTCACAACAAACTCTTACAGAATAATTAAAACCAAAGTTACTGCAATTCGTCCGAAAAATCAATACTACATTGACTATTTTACTACTGAACAATAAACAACGTCTGATGCTGAACTATCAAAGATGGTCTTTACATGATTTAACAGCAGGTAACGCTTCCTCCATATATAATTACTCAATAGTTTGACCGTTTTCGAAGGAAAAATATATTTGTTTGTAGAATAGACGTATGTACCTTAACTTACCATAACAAATCAGTAAATGCATTGAAATTTCTTTAAATTTTAAATACACATCGCTTAAATGTCAATGACATGTTTATTTTAGGTAAAAGTCTTTTAATAAAACCAGGATTTTGAACGAATGGAACCATGTAATAATAACTAAATTGTTTATTAGATAAAATGCCTGATCAAAAACAGAAACTAAACGAAATAAAAACCTTCATTCTGGTATTTCACAGTTAACGATTTCAGCTCGTAAGCAGAAAATAAAATCAACTAACTCAAAAGTTAGTATGAAAGTGTTATACCTACCATTACATTCCAGATAACTACATAAAACATTTAAAAAAAATATATAACCGACATCCACCTATAACTAAAAAGCTAAAAATAATTATAACAAAATACAACTCTAGCAAATAAATAACACATTCAGTGTTATTAGGTACCTACCCAGGAAGTAAAAGATGTAAATATTAAAAGGTGCTCATTCTGTACAAATTAATTACCTACCAATCTAGTATATTTTTGAAGTCGGTGCCAAGCAAATCTAAAATCCTTCATTATGACTTCACTACTTCATCAATTGATTGTTGCTTGGCACTGACTCCAAAAATATACTTTGGTAGGTAATTAATTTGAAAATGAGCACCTTTTAATGCAGTTTTTACTTCCTGGGTAGGTACCTACAACATGAATGTGTTATTTATTTGCTAGTTGTATTTTGTTATAATTATTTTTAGCTTTCTAGTTATGGGTGGAAGTCGGTTATATATTTTTTTAAATGTTTTATTTTCAACTTTTTAGTTTTTTTGAACTCAGTAGTTTTCTTGCTTTTTTTTTATTTTGTTAAACCTTAATGACAGGACCAGGTAACATGTAAGTAATACACAATCATTTTCATTTGACAGGTTGTAAAACTTACCCAAAATTTTTATGCGCAGTTTATTTTTTGAAACTCTGCTATATATAATTCCACTCCACCCTATGTACCAATCTTGACTGCCCATGGACAAGCATTTACTGCCTTCTGTAAACACGGAGTAGAATTTACAACTTATCTTTACCCTTGTGGTCTACATAAATTATTTTATTTTTCACATTTTATGTTATCGCCCTGTGTATAATTCCTCTCCACACTTTATGCAACTCTTACATAAAATAAATAATTTTATAATCCACTGTAATAATAACTTCAGCAAATTTTTCAACCATCCTGTATGATGTTTACAATAATTAACAGTTAATCACCCTATATGCCATACATCCTGTAGCTAAAGGGCCTAACTTATATTTCAATCATCTATAAATGCAACTCCTTCTGTCACTTTACTTTGTGATTTTGTGTACTATAACTAAACATCCTGTGTATAAACCCACAAATAGAGTTTAATTTACTTGTCATGTGTTGTCACTGAATTTTCTATTAGGCCACAACCAAAAGCACCGTGCCACTTAAATAGGTATTTGCCGGATATACAAACAAAACGAACTTGGTACTTTGATTTAAGGAGTCGAAAAGACTATGCTTTACTACCTATATGCTTGAGATGTACATAGAAAATTTTCAAATTTGCAATTAAAACTTCCCGCCTAAAATTCCCGCACTATTACGTTGGATTTAAAATATTTATGAGGAAATGTCCGGTATGTCATTTCGATCTGCAAAACTAAGTTGCACGTCGCAGAAAAGTTATGAGATGGATCTTCCTTAATTTAAACGTTAAAAAACTATACACATCCATAAGGTTTTCGAAAAATCGACCAATATGTTAATATTGGTCGATTTCCATGCACGCATGTGTAACAAATTTCTTCACTTTACCAATAGAATTCTTTTCCCAAATTTGAAGTATCTGGATATATACTCTATAAGACCATATTCAACAAAACGGTTCACCACAGGAGAAGAATAGGTAACATACATACAAAAAAAATACCCGACGAATTGATAACCTTCAAGTCGGTTAAAACCATAAGTACATATTAACAAACCTTCAACCAAAATCTTATGAATCAATATAATTTCATTAACTTAAATGAAACGCATAGTAAGCAATGATTATTTCTGTTTTGTATAAAAAATATAAAGAAATAAAAGTACTTGCTATTAATTAATGATAAATAAGTAATACTCACATTTGTTAAAAACTTTTCGCAGTGAATGAAGCTGAAATCTTGAACTTTACACACTGAATTTACAACTTATCTTTACCATAGTGCCATAATAATCTAACACCAAACAATATTCTGTAATGTCTTGAATATTACAATCAGTGCACTCACATTTCTGATCTTATTCAAATTATATGAAATTTATAAGGTAAAAATTAAAAGAATCTTTAAATTGAAAGTATAACATTAAAGTTAATAAAATATTATCAGAAATAAATTCATCAATTGCAACATAATTCTTATTTTAGTTGACAAACCATATTTACAGAGCAATCAAAGTTGCAAACTTGCGAGAGCTCAATGAGTGGCCATTATTATGTAATATACATTTTCCTGGGTTCTATTTCAATAGCATGACGATGTAGAATAACTTCAGGAAAAATTTGTTAATTTAATTCATCTTTCACATTCGAGTCAATCCATCATACAATTTTCTCTCCAAACAATCTTGCGACACTTTTACTGTTATCTGTTTGGCATTGACAGTATAGATGTAAATAATGTTTTTTTTTTTATTATATTTTATTTAATGAATGAACAAATATAAATATATTTCCGCATTCTGCACTGAAGATCGCCAATTACTACTAAATAAAACAAAAATAAAGAAAATCGGTTGACAGATAGAGGAGAAAATCGTACCTAACTGTTTTGTCTTTGCCTATTTATATATAGATACAAAACAAGATTGTCTCATAAAAGTTTTAAAAATTGTAATTGTTTGCAATATATTTTTTTAAGTTAACAAACAAAAAAAAGCTATAGTGTTGTAAAAAACAGTATTTATTTATTATTATATTATCGTTGTTATATCAATTAAAGACATTTATTAACTAAAAAATATATTTTTCCTCCATTTGTTTATAAATTGTTTATAAACAAATGTATTATTTTAATATTTTAAATTTTTTTTATAAGAACTGAAGAGTTTTTGGGGTTTTCCAAACTTTTGCGACTTCTAGCTCAGTAAATAATGCGAATTCGGTTATTGAACTCCAAGGCAATTTTGTTTTGCTATAAATTATGTTACAGTTGCAGTTGTTTATTTATTTTTTATTTGATTTTTTTTCAGCTATTACTATTTTTCTATTACTAAAACTTCACTGCAACTGCACACTGTCTGCCTGAGCCAAAAGTCGCAGCTGCAAGAAAGCTGGAATTAAATGCCCGCGAGCAGGCAAAGGATGCAAAAGCGAAAACTCAGATATTGTTGTCGAGGATGACATGATTATTGATCAACAAAAAGCAAAGCAGCCAACTTATAGAAAAATTATTCAAGGAGTGTTCGGGTCAGATTCAGACTCCGAATCTGATGGAAAAACTGAGCCAGATGAAACAGGAATAGGAGAGAAGAAATTGAAGAATCTAGGGATGAACCGAATCTGATGGAAACACTGAGCCAGATGAAACAGGAATAAGAGAGAAGAAATTGAAGAATCTAGGGATGAACTGAATCTGATGGAAACACTGAGCCAGATGAAACAGGAATAGGAGAGAAGAAATGGAAGAATCTAGGGATGAACCGAATCTGATGGAAACACTGAGCCAAATGAAACAGGAATAGGAGAGAAGAAATGGAAGAATCTAGGGATGAAGAAAAAGAAAAAGAGGAAGGAGAAGAAGATGGGACTGCAGCTTTATCGACCCCAACTTGAGCTACCTATGACCGCTCAGCATCGACGGCAACGAACTACAGTGGTGCAGAGAAGGATACCATTGGAATTTGGAATGGCTCCAGGTCGTCTTTTATGATGAATCTCGATTCTGCTTGGTTGGACATTATGGACGAAGAAGGGTTAGACAATGCCATGTTGACCGAGATGTACACCGAACAGTAGGCGTTATGGTATGGAGTGCTATTGCACAAGGAAATAAGTCACATTTAGTTTTTTGTTGGAGTCAACATGACAGCGCAAAGTTATATTCAGGAAGTAGTAGTACTGTATATGTCCAGTATTCCATTTATGCAACTGCTCATGGTACAATACACCCTGTATAACTAAAATTACAACTTATTTTCAGCCATCACTTTATGGCTATAATGTACTCTACCATTTATTGCAACGCACCACGGTATATGCAGTGCTATCTAAAATTTGTTGAATCCACATCTATAATTATACTCCGTCCTACGCTCTATAATTCAAATATGAATGAATAACAATAATTTTACCCTTATTTCAAACACCTGGTATAAGCAACTACTTATGTTCCAAATTATCTAACCATTTTAAACCATTAAAAACACCCTGTACGATATACTTTCACGGCATATACTGACATTTAAACTACTCTCGAACACTTTATCGTGACATTCTGACCTAGGAGTTAAGAGAGAACAGCAATTACACGGAACGGTTCCAGATTCGGAACCTCTGTGTGCTAGATGTCGGTCTTACATCTCGCGTCTTCAAATTTACATTTAAACTAGATATTTATGAGAAAAATTTGACATTTACCATGATGTTTACAGTTTTTTGCATATATTTTTCCGATTTTCAGAAAAATGGTATGTTTTGCCTTATAAAAAAATGTACGGAATCAAGCTGGAACATATCTTTGTATAATACAACTTGTAATATTCAACTTGCGTGAAAACTTTTAGAAAAACAGTGAAGATTCATAGAAAATCGCTGAAATCTAGACCCTTATTAACTTTTTTTTCTGATTTTCTACAAAATCGTAAATCTCATGTTATAGACAATTATATGGGACCTTTCTATTATGTTCCTTAATATAATGCAGTTGAAATCATCAAAATTGCCCAAGCCGTTTTTGAATAATCGCCCCACATACATAAAAAAAAAGTTGCATACGAATTGTTAACCTCCTCCTTTTTGGAAGTCGGTTAAAAATGTAAATAACTTGGTATTTTTTGTCTTGATGTTGAGATTTCTTTGTCAGTCAGTATATATAAATACAGGGTTAGTGGAAGAAACCCATTTATAACATCAAAACTGCTTAGACAAAAATTACCCAATTTTGTTTAGTTCAATATTTTCTATGGTCTGTAAGATCTAACAACAAAGCATTTTTAGAAAGAAAAACAGGAACAATGAATTTATTCCCCATTCACACAGCATTTGATGCTAAATATTTAAAAATCCAAACGTTTCAAGGTCTCAATCCGATGTCTTTGTCAAGACATTATAAAATTTAAATTGGACAGTTTTATTATGACATAACTAAAACAATGTCTTGTTTTTGGATATTTTAGGTTTTATAGTTATGTCAAAATAAAATTGTAAAACAGATCAAGTATTCAATTTCAAATTTAAATCTCATTAATTCACTTTATATGTTCATCCAATGAAAATTTTATATGTTATTAATTTAGATTATGATTCCTTTGATAAAGAGATCCGATTTCGTCTTTATGTTTTTTAAATATAAAGCTTTCGTTTTTAAATGGAGTGTAAATTTCCCAAAAACATACACATTGTGAGTGACTGGAAAGATCGATTTGAAAATAATTCACTCTTTCTCACTCCCACGCTCACTTTCAATCTCTCACCGTTTCATTCTCTCACACTCACGTTCAGCTTCAATCGCTCATCCTTTCACACTCTCACTTTCTTACTGTTTCACTCTTAAGAGCAAAAAGAATGGCTCATTCACTTTTTTTTAATTTTTTGTCACAATGATATAGACATCATTCTGGATCGAATGAGCCAATCCACATAATTTTAGTCATAGTATGTTGTATTAACAGCATTCTGAACTTGTAGACTAGACCCAGGGCCGGATTTAAGTTAGTGGGGGCCCTTGGGCACAAAACTGGTGGGGGCCCCCTGGGCAGAAAACTGGTGGGAGCCCCTGAGCACAAAACTAATGGAAGCATACTTAAGGAATTCAAAATTGCTAGTCATATTTTTATTTTACGTTTATTATTTTTAATAAAACATGTCAGATAAATATACTTATATAAAATACGTCAAAATAAATAAAAATTATACGAAATATATATAGCGCTAAAAATAGAGAAAAAAAATCGGTTATAAACTCTTGTCAAAAAATGATTTTGAAAATGACTTTAGTTGTGCTTGAGTAGCCCTTTCCCTTGGCTATAAAATATGTATCTTACTCGGTCTTATCTACAGTTACCTACTAAATTTAATTGCACCTCTTGTGTATATTACAGCCGTAGGGTTGCACACATATTAAAAAAATATATTAAATTTGATTTTAATATAATAGGGTTGCCACTTATACAAAAATCTTAAATATATTTTATATATACGCTTGAATCAATATTCATACAATATAAACATTTTACCTCTGGGGATTTTGGCTTTCATTTACAATTTTTGTTGGATGTTTTCTTCAAATATTTTTTTTTTCAATTTTGGTCTACAGTTGGTGGGGGCACCAAATTGGTGGGGGCCCTGGGCCAGTGCCCAAAGTGCCCTTATCTAAATCCGGCCCTGACTAGACCATAAATGTATCCACAAAGACTTGAACACTACGGTCAGTCTTTTGACTTTTTGGGGCCTTAGAGTTCGTTTTGCAAAAATTATGAACAGGGGCGGATCCAGGATTTTCATTTAGGGGGGGGGGGGCTTGATCTCGTTGGGGGGGGCGTCTTGATGCCATTGAAGGTTGATTTCAGCACAATAAACACTAAAAAAAGCATACCACTTAGAGTTTTTTTGGGGGGCTCAGCCCCTTACACCCCCCTCCCTGGATCCGCCAGTGATTATGAATAATTAGATTAGTCCTATAATAAATGGAATTTTTAGGGATGCGAGTTATATAAGTCAATGTTTGTAAAATTTTAATGGGAAATCAATCAATCAATTTAATTCTGAGTTGTATAGCTTTTGATAATGCATTGTTATATTTATATATATATCGCTCAATTCAAGTACATTTTTATATTCAGTTAAAGAATAACATGTAGTGCGCACGAATTGACAGTTGACAAACATTTCATTTTTCCACACAATGGATTTCAGTTAGACACATTACTTTTCAAGTATTTCGACTGCAAACAAACTCAAGAACATGATTTGTCTCAAAGGTCATTCTACAATCATTATTCGTACGGTGCAGTCATACAACCTGTTAAATTTGATAGCATCGGTGGGTACAGTATTATGGAAGAGTTTGAAACTTCAAAACCATCGCTACGAGATACTTTTTACCTCGGTTTGTATAAAACTGTTTTCAAAATCTTGGGTATATTTCCATTTCAATTCAGAACAAAATGGATTTCCAAAATCTACATTGTTTTACTAACTGGAACTCTCATCAGCTTAGATTTATCTGGAATCATTTATTTGTATTCTGATTTTACGATGATCTTTGAATATTTACTACTAACATTTGGTTTTGTTACATCTAGTTCTGTTTACGCACGAATACTAATATTAAACTTGACTGGTTTTAAATCGTATAAAAGCATATTCAATGAACTATCAAATTTTGACTTAAAAAATCAAAAATGCAATAACTGTACTAATACCTTAAAGATCAAGACTGGTGCAAAAATAATAGTGATCACTTTAATGGGTTTTTTCATTTCTGTGATTTTTAATTACTAGGAGAAAAAGAGAATATTACATAAAATTTCATAAGTTTTCTTTACATTTACAAGTCACATTTTTATATGAAACGGTCTTCACAGCATTTCTTTGGGAAATTTCATGTTGTCTTCAATCAAGATATCATTATTTGCAAGTATATCTTGTTAATGATGTGATTTTGAATGGTGGAAAAACCAGGAATGCTCTTCAGAATTTCATGAGATCATATAAACTGCTTTACAACATCACCAAAGAAATTAATAATATTTTTGGATTGCAAATATTGTTCATTTTATTGCATAACTTGTCTCGGGTGTTAATCGTTTTCTACCACTGTATAATGCTTAGTCCTTCTCAATATTGGATGCATATGATTCAGCCTCTTCTATTTTTGGTAAGTACTAATTTACATAGAACTACTTATTACTTAATATTTTATCGCCAAATGAATCTCCAAATCGGGAGTCGTACTGTGTGTAACGCCGATTCCCTGTGATTCCTAAGATATTATGATACTAACGTTTTTCTTTTCTATATGACAAGTTATTTTATAAATATGAAAAAAAAAATTCTTTGTATTCCTCATGATGAGCCCTTTCATTTGATATATTGCATGATGAGTTAGAAAAAAAAAATTTTATTTTCCGTTTAATTCTATAATTTTCCCGACAAAATTAATATTAGGATTTTCTCCTTATATTTCCTGTAAAGTTCAAGTGAGGCCCTATACCCATATGTATTTTCAAAATTGTGGGTCTTATAGTTTCGTAAATAAAGTAGGGGGAGAATGGTTAAAAAAATATATGAACAAAAAATATATTTTAAACAATTTTTTTAAAAATAAGAAAACAATATATATTTGTATTCCACATAATGAGCGCTTTGTTTTGTTATATTACATGATGCCTCTGTAACAATTTAAATTCTACACTAGGGGGTTTCTCCTTATTTTTCATGTAAAGTTCATGCAGGTAAGGCCCTATATTTCTATTTTTTTTTCAAAAGTGTAGGCCTTATAAATAGTTTCGAAGTAAGGGGGTGGGGGGATTCGTAAGTTTTGTAACCTTCTCTATTAAACCCCGCCAAAAGTGCCTGACTTTAAGTGAGTATTATGAAATATATACAACAAAGCATCTATTAAAATTTCACTCTGAACGTTTTCTCTGCACCCTATCGCAAAAACAGAAAAAAGTTTTCAATTCTCAATTTTTTTATAAAACAACCCATTTCTGCAGGTCTATTCCTTATTTTGCAAATAAAACATTTTTTTAATATACCTTCCACCTATGACTAAAAAGCTGAACATAATTATAACATAATACAACCCTAGCGAATAAATAACACATTCAATGTTGTTAGGTACCTACCCAGGAGGTAAAAAATGTAAACATTAAAAGGTGCTCATTCTGTACAAATTAATTACCTACCAGTCTAGTATATTTTGAAGACGGTGCCAAGCAAATCTAAAATCCTGCATTGCGTACTTATCTACCGCTTCATCAAACTTGATTGTTGCTTGGCACCGACTTCAAAAATATACTAGATTGATAGGTAATTAATTTGTACAGAATGAGCACCTTTTGATGTTTACATTTTTTACTTTCTGGGTAGGTACCTAACAACATGGAATGTGTTATTTATTTGCTAGAGTTGTATTATGTTATATAATTCTTTTCAGCTTTTTAGTTATAGGTGAAAGTCGGTTATATATTTTTTAATGTTTTATTTTCAACTTTTTAGTTTTTCTGAACTCAGTTTTTATTATTTAATTTTTAAATTAAAATTTAAATTTTTATTTTGTATGTATAACCTTAATAGAAAGGTCCAGGTAACATCGAAAGCCCCTGCATAACACAATGATACATTTTCATTTAAATTCACAGGTAAAAGTTTACGAACAAAATGTCCTCGTACGCGTTGACTTAATTAGCCCAAAATATGTTTATGCCTTATGGACCATGCCATGTAAATGTTTTAAAACTTTTTTTGACAACCCTGTAGAACTATAGATAATTCCCCTCCACCCTATGTACCAACCATACTGGACATGCGACTGTCTACGGACAACTATACATTTGTTAGCTGCCTTCTGTAAATTATAGGACGGAGTAGAATCCATCCCATATTTACGGGCTCAAATCTGTCCTATATTTCAACCATCGTATATAACTACTCGTGGACTACCCCATAAATTATTTCATTTTTAACATTTTGTATTATCACCCTGTATAACATCAATTCCTCTCTACACTTAATATAATTTTTTATGGGATAATTTTTTAATCACCCTGTATAAATATAATTCCAGCATATATTTCAAGCATCCTGTATATGATTTGTTTACGTCCACATCATATAACAGTTTTTTAATCACCCTATATAATTTTAATTTCACATCTTTTCCAACATTTTTATACCACCAAACGTCCACTTCACCCTATATTCCAACCACGCTTAAGGACCACCATAATGTTTTTAACTGCCTTTTGTAACTATCATTCTACTCCGTCCTATATTTCAATCATCATATATATGAAACTCCTTCTATCACTTTACTTTCTGATTTTGTTTGCTATAACTAAACACCAGTGCCGGATTTATATTTTTTATGAGTGTAGGCCACTTTAATTCCGCCGCCCAATGTACATAGCTTTCTAAAATAATAATTTTCCTTTTGTAGTAAAGAAGGCCTTAAAGGTAAATACAGGGTCTTTCAACAAGACCTTTGTTTTAATTTTAAAACAAAATAAAACATAAAATTTTGATGACGATAATTGAAATTTTTATTGTATTACAAAAAGAAAACTTCGGCAATTATGAATGAAAAATGATATCTGGCAAATGCCCACCAAGACCACGCTGACATAAGAAAAGTCTTTCATCGAAATTTGTAATCACTTTTTGGCAAAATATCGGGTCTATTTCGGCTATCACATCACAGATTTTGAGTTTTAAGGCTGCAATCGATTCGATTGGCTCCGTATAGACTCTGTCCTTAAGATAGCCCCACAAAAATAATCCAGTGGTGTTAAATCACACGATCTGGCTGGCCATTTAAAAGATGAATTTCGTGAAATTATGCGATCAGCAAATTTGGTTTGCAATAAATTGATCGTCTCATTGGCTGTGTGACATGTGGCACCGTCTTGTTGAAACCACATGTCAGTGATATCCATGTCATCAATGATAGGCCAAAATTGAGTTGTTAGCATCTCGCATTTCTAGCCTCATCTTCGAAAAAATACAGCCCAATCACGCCGTGTTTGACTTTTCTCCTCTGAAATCAAGTGACCGTCATTGAAATCTGCCGCCCCTAGGACGCTGCCGCCCATAGGCCGCGGCCTACACGGCCTATTCATAAATCCAGGACTGCTAAACACCCTGTGTATAATCGCACAAAATAGCAGTTTAGAGTTTGACATATGTTGTCACTGAATTCTCTATTAGGCCGGGAGATTGTGACACCAAAAGCACCGTCTTCGCAAAATGGCAAAATTTTCATTCGAATAGGTATTTGCCTGGTATACAAACAAAACGAGCTTGGTACTCATTGATTTAAGGAGCCAAAAATACTATACTTCACTACCTATATGCTTGAGATGTACATAGAAAATTTTCAAAATTGCAATCAAAATTTCCAGTGCCTACAATTCCCGCATTATTACGTTGGAATTAAAAGGTTTATGAGGAAATGTCCGTTACTTCGATGAAATTTTTGATAAGAATAATGAAATTTTCGGCGATTTTCTGCAAAACTGCAAGTTGCACGTCGCAGAAAAGTATATGAGATCACCTAGGGATCTTCCTTAATAGATTAAACGTTAAAAACCTATACATATCCATAAGGAGTTTTTGAAAAATCGACCAATAAGTTAGGGATATTGGTCGATTTCCATGCACACATGTGTTCATTCACAAATTTCATCGCTTTACTAATAGAATTCGTTTCCCAAATTTGAAGTTTCACCAATCCGGATATATACTCTATTAAACAAGACCATATTCATTCAAAACGGTTCACAACAGGAGAAGAAATCAGGTAACATACATACAAAAAAAATACGCGACGAATTGATAATCTCCTCCTTTTTGGAAGTCGGTTAAAAAATTGCTTAAATTCTAATCCGCCATGAAATGACATATGTGGGATACTTCACAATATTACATGTGCATGCCGCAAACTCAGGGCTGCACTTATCAAGTATTAATTAATTCTGAGATCAAATTTTGCATTTTAACCATATTTACATCTAGTTTTCCATTGTATAATTATTGTTGATAGAATCAGACTTTTGTAAATATCACTCGATTCTAATGCACTCTTCTATTCAGAAAAAGACTTACGTGTTATTGTACACGTATTGGCAGTCGACAAACATTTCAATTTTTCAATACAAATCATTTCAGTTATAGAGATTTCTTGTCAAATATTGAAAGTGCTAACAAACTCAAGAATTGGATTTGTCTCCAAGGTCTAACTGCAACCATTATTCGTCTGATGCACTCCATAATATCAAAATCGACGTGGCATAATTTATGGTAAAATAATCATATTGAACATTTTGGTAAACACCATTCAATCAAGTTCATTTTTCTATTTAGAAAATGTTGTACATGAAGTGTACATGAAGTGACAGTCGACAAACATTTTATTTTTCAATGCAATTTATTTTTGTTAGACCCGTTACTTTTCAAGTCTTTAGAATGCCAACAATAGATGTAGGTTTGACTCAAAGGTCATTCTAAAGAAATTTTTCATTGGGTGCAGTCATAGTAGCTAACAGTATTCGAATAGCATTATGGAAGTGGTCCAACCATCAGAACCATCACTACGAGATACTTTTTATCTCGGCTTGTATAGAATTGTTCTCAAAATCTTGGGCATATTTCCATTTGAACTCAGAACAACATGGATTTCTAAAATCTACATTGTTCTACTCATGGCGACTCTTATCAGTTTAGATTTATGTAGAATAATTTATCGATATTTTGAATATCCAACGATTTTTGAAAATCTATTACAAATATTCAGCTATGTAATATCTGCTTTTCTTTACGCACAAATATTAATATTCAACCTGGCTGGTTCCAAAACGTGCGGAAAAATATTCAATGAACTAACAAACTTTGACCTAAAATATCAAAAATATAATGATTGCACTAATATGGCAAAGATCAAGAGTACTGCTAAAATTGTGCTACTCATTTTTATGGTGATTAGTACTACTGTTTTTTTTAATTACTCAAGACGAAGACTGTATTATGAAAAATTACATAAATCATACATTCACTTATATTTGCATTTACCGTTTTTATATGGAACCGTCTTAACAGCTTTTCTTTGGGAAATTTCATGTGTTCTTCAGTCAAGATACCGTTACTTACAAATACGTCTGATTAATAAAGAGGTTTTCGAAGCTGCGAATGGGAGAAATGATCTTCAGAATTTCATGAGATCGTACAAACTACTTTACAACATCACCAAAGAAATAAATCACACTTTTGGAATACAAATTTTGCTCTTTTTGATCCACAATATCACAAAGGTTTTAGTCAATTTTTTCTTGTATGTAGTATTATATGATATGTCACAATATTGGATGCATATGTTTCACTGTTTAATCGCTCAGCTTATATATTTGGTAAGTAGTATCATATTATTACAATCTTGAAAATTTATGCCCACTGACAAAAAAAAAGCAATACCCAGAAGAAGATGTTTATATTTAATATTGTTTCGATAAAACATAAATGGTTAAAATTTTAATTAGTAATTTACGAGTATATTTAAAAACGAACCGACTTCCGCTGACTTAAAATAAAAACCGTTGAGAAACTGTCTTCTTTTTTATTTGATTTAAGGTACAATTCAATTGAAAATTTTAGCGATTCTTATCTCTCTCTCTCTCTCTTTTTCTTCCTTTCTTTCTCCCCCTCTAATTTGTATTCTTTTTCTAAATTTTCCAAATGTATTTTAACTTTTTAATATATATATATTTGTTTTTAAGTTTTCGCGGGCACTAAATGTTTTAGGTGCACATCTGCCCTCTTCAGGTCGGTTCGCATAATTCTCGTAGCCTTCTGCTTTCGCTTCTAGTTACTTCAGTATACTTCAAACACCTGGTATAAGCAACTACTTATGTTCCAAACTATATAACTTTTTTAAACCTCCCTGTATAACTGTAATTCTACTCCAACTTATATTTCAACCATCCTGTATATTCAACTGCTTCTGACAATTTTTAAAGCCTTTTGATTAACTGTAATTATTTTCCGTCCTACAACGCAAAATCCGTTCTGTATAACTCTAGTTTTGCTCCAATCTTATTTCAACCACCTTGTATACGCAACTACTTATGTGCCACCCAATACAATATTTTTAGAAACACCCTGTATAATTAATCCAACTTATGTTTCAACCATCCTATGTATACAACGGCTTATGTAACACCTAATATCACATGCACGTACGCACACAGCTACAACCGCATACCATATAAATAGAAGAGCTCGCAGACATATCTGACAAATTTTCGTTCCGATAAACTAACGGAATATTTTCTGCCATTTCACATGACTATAACTTCGTCTCCAACAGAAAGTGACTTTCAAATGCATTAAATTGAAAACCATTAAAAACATCCTGTACAATATACTTTCATGGCATATCATGACACTTAAACTAGATATTTATGATGAAAATTAGACATTTACCATGATGTTTACAGTTTTTTTGCGTATATTTTCTGATTTTCAGAAAATGGTATGTTTTGCGTTATAGAAAAATGTACGGAATCAAGCTGGAACATATCTTTGTATAATACAATTTAAAATATTCAAATTGCGTGAGCACTTTTAGAGAAAACAGTGAAGATTCATTGAAAATCGCTGAAATATAGTACCTTATTTACTTTTTTTTCCTGATTTACTAGAAAACCGTAAATTTCATGTTACAGACAATTATAAGGGACCTTTCTGTAATGTTCCTTAATATAATGCAGTTTAAATCATCAACATAGCTCAAGCCGTTTTTGAATAATCGCTCGACATACATAAAAAAAAAGTTGCATACGAATTGATAACCTCCTCCATTTTGGAAATCGGTTAAAAATCCCAAGGAGTTTATTTTTTTTTATTAGTTTGTTAATAGTGTGTTTTTCCTTCGAAGTTATCTATACACTCACTAACACGTTTTGGCATTGATTCAATAAGGTGATCTATTTCTTCTTGAGGAATACTATCTCATGCTACCTGTATTTCATGTGTTAGAACCTCCAAAGTACGTGGGGGCTCGGGTAAATTTCCGACCCTTCTTCCTATGATATCCCAAACATGTTCTATGGGCGAAAGATCGGGAAATCTGGGCGGCCATGGCACCAGTTGAACGTGGTTTAGACTAACTTGGGCAACATGAGGTCGAGCATCATCTTGTTGAAATATGGGATCCATGAGTCGATTAACGTAAGGAAGTACATACATACGGCTAAACTATTACCTGAAGATAACGTTGCGCTGTCATGTTGACTGGAACAAAGACTAAAGGTGACCTATTTCCATGTGCAATAGCACCCCATGCCATAACGCCTACTGTTCAGTATACATGTCGCTTAACATCAAATTGAGGTTGACGTCCCTCTCTTCGCCGTCGTCTAACCATTCTTCGGTCATCATGTCGCAGAATCGACTTTCATCAGAGAAGACGACCTGATGACATTCCACATTCCAATCTTATCGCTCTCTGCACCAATGTCGTTGCCGTCAATGCTCAGCGGTCAGAGAACCAGATGGGTTCTATATTGCTGCAGTCCAAAAGTCCTTATAGGCGGTAAACCATTCGGACACTTTCAAGATGGCCTTGTTCTCCTTACCCACTAATCTACCAAGTTTTGAGATTTCGCAAGTTTCATAACATTTCATAACAGTAGTTGGATTTCTGTTCGTGCGGTTAGCGATTTCTCGAAATGAAAAACCTGCCTCCCGTAAATTTTAGTAAGATCGAGTATAATTGTTCCCGTAACAAAAAGGGTCTGACACATAGCAGTAAGAAACTAGAAACAACCATAACAAGTTGCAGCCAAATTAACGAGAAAAATAATAGCAGTTCATTTAGAAATTAAAGAAAGAAAAGTGAGAATCTCTTTGAGAAATTAAAGAACACAAAAACCAAGCAAGAACATTTTAAGGATATTAACGAAACTGCCGGTCAAGCCCTCAAGAGTAAAATTATCGGACAACACGGTAAATAAACTCATCGAATTTAGTGCTATAAACAAAAAATTAGCAATAAAACCATATGACGTAAATATTGGACTGGAGCAGAATGCGGATCAGAGGATCTGTTGGAACAACTCTGAAAATATAAACTACTAAAACTTTACAACCAAGTTAATCTGGAAGACAAATCCACTACCTTCTTATACAAACTGCGGTTGCCTGAAAAACTTGATGAAGAAGTAACTGGAATAGCACACGTAATGTATAAAACCATAAAACAAAAAAAAGATGAAAGATAGAGAAACTTTTGTTGGACAGACGAACTAGTCGTATTAATTCGAAAAAAAAAAAGAAATTATATCTCAAGTGATTAGCTACCAAAAATAAAGACGATCAAAAACAGTATAGTCAATACAGGAAGATGGTTAAGAAAGAAACAAAAAATATGAAAGATACAGCAAATTTGTGCAAATAAACTCTGGAAGAGGGATTTAGATCCAGAGAAGCTTGAAAAATAATAAATAATTTAAGAAACAAATCCGAAAGAAAGTTTATATAAACACAACAAAACCCCTTTACAGTGAAAATCAAGCTGTCGGAAAACAGATTCTTTCCAAATAACAAAGGGGATACATCTGGAAAATGGCTATATATATATATATATATATATATATATATATATATATATATATATATATATATCTTTGCAAACACCTCTTTTAATTACGATACTAATTTTTCGAGATTTTTCAATCCATTGAACGCAAGACAATATATTGATTCTAGTCGAGAACCTTCATCAGTTGCGCTCCCCTCAACTGATTGAATTCACGAATACTTATTTATGTATATAGTACATATAACTGAATTTAATATTTTATCGCGAACGGCGTTACACAGAGTGCGACTCCCGATTAGGAGTCTCTGTGGGCTAGATTTTCCTGAAACTACTGGATGTCGAAACTCATTTCGCGATAAAATACTTCTTTTAGTTACTAGAATTATGAGAACCGACCTGATGAAGACAGATGTGACTGTTGAAACGTCCTCATTTTACCATCGGTGCTGGGAGAGATTATTTATCAGCTACCCGGTGAATTCCCGGAAACCATCTGATTCATTTAGCAATTTAGTATCCGCAAAATCCGCGCATATATATATATATATATATATATATATATATATATATATATATATATGTTCTGAGAGGCTTCCGCGGTCATTATTATGAACTAGCTAGGTTCAGTTACCTAGTGACTCTTGGGGAGTAGGCAGATTGAGGCCCCGAGTTCGATCTAGACTCTGAAACTCTTTTTCACTTTTGTCTCTTGATAATGGCTCCGAAGCAGGAGTCGAAATGTCGAGTATTCAATAAATTCAGACGCGGTTCTCACCCGGAACCTAGCTTAGTTCATATATATATATATATATATATATATATATATATATATATGAAGAAAAATATTTATCCCGGAGTACATCTTTTCGTTATTTTGATTCATGTTGAATTCTTGCAGACGTTTCGTCAAGGTGTTACTTGGCATTATCAATCCGTTGTCAACGCATTAATAATAAGCATTTTTTTTAACTGTTCCTAAACGACTGGACCAGATTTGATGAATTTTGTGTGTGTGCTTAATTGGGTTCCTGGATGGTTTAGAATTTTAGATTCCCAGTTGGACCAGGTAGATCGCGAGCAATCGGGTTCTAGGAAAGCTTTTTTTAACTACTAAATGGCTGGATCGATTTTAAAGAATATTTTGTGTGTGTTTTGAATGGGTCAATGGATGGTTTAGATACATAATTGGATCCGGGAGATGGTGCTACCATCTGATTATAAGAATATACATTTTTTTAAATCTACAATGTTGGACCGATTTTGAAGAAATTTTTTGTCCTTATTGTGGATTCCTGGTAGAAGTGGTACCTAAATACTGGACCTGCTCAAGTTACCCAAGTACCAAATTTGAGAAGTAGGTCTTAGGTATAAAACCCAGACGTAAAAGTCCGAAATATGAGTATTTATTATTTCTTGGAGATTTCATATGTCAGGAGGTTTTTAAAAGTTTAATTTTATCTTGTTACAGATACTGACAGTGGCATTAGTAAGTGCCTGTGACAAGTTGGAACGGAGCGGTGAAGAAATCATCCAGACTTGCTATTTGCTTCAAGACAACATCGGGACATTCTACGCTAGGGACGAGTTATTGATATTGGTGGAATACTTGAAAGCTTTAGCACCGAAAATTTCTGCTTCTGGATTGTTCTACATTAATCGAAGACTCTTCTCAAGTTTCTTTGCTGTCACTACAAGTTACATTATTATTATTTTGCAATTTAGAAACGGATAAACGATGAACGAAATATGATTTGATTTGAGGTTAGGTTAGACTGGAATCAAACTGAGGCATACGAATATGTAATTCGAAACGAACTTACACAAGAGTGTGTTTTCAAGCACTTGAGTATTTTAATTATAGATCTTAGATGATAGGTGTCACATTCACATTCATTTGTTTGCACTGCTGGCAAACCTATCGGTTCGAAGCTTAAAAATATTCGTTAAAGCTGAAGTAATCCAAAAATGTAAATGGGTATGTCCAAAATGTACATTCATTCTAAAGTATATAATAGAGTAAAAATAGTAAGTAAAATCAAACTAGCAAAGATAGAAGCACAAGGTAGATGTATTGTTGTAACACACAATTTTTTATAATCTGGTTGAACAGAGTAATCTTAACTATAGTTACACTTATACATAAAACTGAAATGATTCTAGACAAAAGAATAATTATTAAGATATTATAAGAAGACAACCAAAACGAAAAATAAACTTCGAGATTTACACTTTATTTTGATAGAACGACACGTGTTTCGGCATACAATGCTTTATCAAGTTTCACAAAATACTAAAACTATTATTCTAAACACACCAATATATATATATTATATTTTACCAAAGTAATTATACAGAGACATTAAGAAGATTTAAAAGCGGAGATGGATTAAGGTCTAACTGGTTATTTAATAGTCTACCTCTGTATTTATATCTGTTAATTTCTAGAGATTCTAGTAAATTGATTTTACTGGGATTACTTTCTAAATGTAAAACTTTTATGTTATCGTTAAAATGATCATTATTCTCTACTAAATGACGAGCATAATTAGATTTATTATCCTGGGTGTAATACTTCTTTTGTGCTTTCTAATACGGGTATTAAAATTTCTAAATTTCCTACCGATATTGAGCTTATCACAATTGCGGCAGTTAATTCTGTATACCCCGGATTTACAATTTCTATCTACTCTTGATTTATTATTTTTAATATATTTGGATAAATTATTTGCAGTTATATAACTAATATTTATGTCTTGTTTTTCTAAAAATGATTTAATTTTATTACTTGTTTCGCCCAAGAAAGTTAAAGTTTTGAAGAACTTACCTGGGCGAAACAAGTAATAAAATTAAATCATTTTTAGAAAAACAAGACATAAATATTAGTTATAAAACTGCAAATAATTTATCCAAATATATTAAAAATAATAAATCAAGAGTAGATAGTAATTGTAAATCCGGGGTATACAGAATTAACTGCGGAAATTGTAATAAGCTCTATATCGGTAGGACATTTAGAAATTTTAATACCCGTATTAGAGAGCACAAAAGAAGTTATTACACACAGGATAATAAATCTAATTATGGCCGTCATTTAGTAGAGGATAATCATCATTTTAACGATAACATAAAAGTTTTACATTTAGAAAGTAATCCCAGTAAAATCAATTTACTAGAATCCCTAGAAATTAACAGATATAAATACTCAGGTAGACTATTAAATAACCAGTTAGACCTTAATCCATTCTCCGCTTTTAAATCTTTTTAATGGCTCTGTATAATTAGTTTTTTAAAGTTTAATGTATATATATATATATATATATATATATATATATATATATATAATATATATGTTTTTAAGTTTTCGCGGGCACTAAATGTTTTAGGTAGTTAGTCCGCGGATGAATTCCCGGAAACCACCTAAAACATATATATATATATATATATATATATATATATATATATATATAATTCTATAAAAATTAAGTGTAAATCTCGAAGTTTATTTTTCGTTTTTGTTGTCTGCTCATCATGGATTTACATCAAGTATCAGCCACAACAATTCAGTATTGTAGGAAATTATAGGCTGATTATAATTTTGAAATAATTTCTTTTGTTTGGAATCCTTTAGAGGCATATTGTGAAATCATTTTAGTTAAAATCGACTATTCTTTAAAAAAACTATTTGGAAAATGAGTCCAAATTTTTGAGAAAGTGATTATTCAAACGATAAAGTATCTATTTTTGGGGAAGTTAAAATTCGAAATTTGTTGTATCACTTATAATAAAAAGTACCTGGGAACTAGAAAAGGAGCTTTGTGAGAGGGACAATCTTGTGATTCAAGAGGGATAAACTCGTAACAAATTTTCACCTAGTTGCCTTCTGTTCTTTTGGACATATTGTATTTCTTGAAATATTGCCTATCTGCGGCGACCGACACCATCGCTAGTTCTTTGGATTTGCGTCATCTACTACTCCATTATTTATTTATTGTAATTGTTTATCAATGCTCAGCAGTTGACAAATGGGTACCATCTCCTATTTAGCGGAATCATCGTCAATTATGGAAATTGGGAGGTACCAATTGAGTACCTACATTATGCAATGGAGGTATCCAACTTTATTCGCTTTATTTAAATAACAGAAGGATCTTCGAATATCTCTAGAATTGATAATAATAAGATAACATACAGGGGGGTTCATTTGGAAAAATTGTTTTCTCACTTTTAATAAATTTCCTTCAAAAATGTACTTTTGTTATTTAGCCTACGACTTACATCACAGTACATTTATAATAATAATAGGGTACATATAAATATATAAATTGTATATGTGGGCATTACTTAACAAGTAAATAGAAATACAAATAGATTGGACCAATTCACAAACAGATGTCCAGTCTTGATATATAATCAATTGCTTCTTGTGTTGTCATCAGGAAATCTTCTGGATTGCCTGTATAAGCCTTATTAGGCAGTCTTGCACTATATATCTGATGGTCTGCCTGTCAGCTCCACAATCGCATGCGGCTGAAGAAAGTTTCGATTCGGTTAAAAGATGTCCAAGTTCGACGAGGAAGATCGAAACCTGTAGGTTTGTTAATGATTCACGGTATATTGTGATACATTTGAGATACTTCACGTCCTGTCTCTCTCTCTCATGGCTCATTAATGTCAAAGTTGTTTTGATGGAGCACATGAACAGTCTTCAATGGGGGGTGTCTCGATCGGAGTCCATTTCGCTGGATGTCCGCAACATCATTATGAACTTGAAACTGTGAATTTTTAATGATTTTGTTAAACTCTCTAACCAGGGCATGTTCTCGGCGCAGATTGGGAGGATCTATGTTGCTAAGAATAGGCAGCCATATTGTATGGGTTGGCTTTATTGTTCTTGATATGAGATATGGTGTGCAGAGTTAGGTTTAATTGAGTGTCGACCATATGCATGTGTTTGCTATAGAGCCACCCTAGAATACAGTACGGCAGAGTCTCTGTTTGTTGCGAGTGAGTAATTTGTTATCAATGAACGCTCTCAATTCTCTCTTTGTCATCTTATTGTTTAGATGAACGGCAGATACCTCTGTTTTTGCAGTACTTGGTTGGAGTCGCCATTTTTTTAAATATTTGATGTTTGCTAGGTCTCTGGTAAGGATATCTTGAGCAATCTCCATTTTCCTGCGTCCCGTTTTCAAGGTCCAGTCATGCGTGATTCGGTTGCAGGCATGTCCGCGATGTACAGGCTGAAGAGTATAGGGACAAGAACTGAACCCTGTTTTGCTCCTGTTTTCACCTATAATCACTTGGAATGTTCTACTTGACAGCATATTATTAATGCGGTTGGTTATTCTTGTATAGGGAATGATGCGAGTCAATTTATATATTAGCCAAACGGTGTCTATAAGTACGGCAGCTATTGAACTTTATTAACTAAAATAAACTAAAAACACTACATCTAATGATTTTACAAATTTTGTTAGCCTATGAATACAATCTGGTAAAAATTTTGACAATTTTTTTTTTTAATTTGAAGGGAAACCATTATATTTTATTAAGAAAATTTGACATTGTTTTGTTTTTTAGTTGACAAGAACTTTTGATAGGACACTCAACTTAATAATAAAATCAATCAAATAGATCACATTTTATGAAAATAAAATGAAATATGTATTTAATTATGTCACACATAGATAATGCATTTTTTGTAATTTAGAAATAAACTGTGCGTGTTTTTTCGTAGAATAAACAGTCTCAAGCAAAGAATATTAATTATTTCTATCATATCCTCACCTGTCTTCCCATTCGTTTCTTAAATAGTATTTATAATTCTATGTTTGCAATTAGCACTGTTGATGAGAATGACCTGATTCTATTCTATTCTGATGTTTAAACCCAGAGAAGTGACCTTCTTCTAGGCTCTTAAGTTAAGATTACCTCGTTTTAATATTAAATTTGCTAACTTTGGGGGTCTCGGAGGGGGGCGAATACTGAACAGAAAAGGCTATCAACACAATGAGCAAAAATAAGATAATGCCACAATGCTCTTTGACATTTACATAAACACTATACCTTTGTCTTGCTTTCCATACGATTCTACTTAATGTAAAATTAAAACAATAAGAGCATCTTATGATACTAATTTTTTTCTCCTTTACTGATAGAGATAATAAGGTGAATAAAACTAAATGAATTCTAAATTGGTTGTACCCTACATAACTGGTTAGTGTTGCAAAATTTACTTAAAAAACATATACCAATTTTTACACCATATATTTAAAAAAATTCTATGAATAGGGAACAAATCCCTTTTGAAAACATCCAACAGACTCCCATACACAACTACAGAAACTGTAACAGTTTGTGTGCAGTCTATCTGGAAAGAAATTTTGACGAAGACCGTTTTTGGACCTATAAGAATTTATCTCCTAGTCTATTAAATAGCAAGATTTTTCTATTGGAACTTAATATTTCCGAAACAGTCTAGAATTTCCTGGAGAATCCAAAAAATAAATCATATACAGGGCTTGCATTTAAAATAAGAAAGTTGGTATTGGCCACTGCCACACAACCTATATATTTTTTTTGTGATCCAAGCCTTTCTCCCAACACGCCCTCCTGTATCCGTTAACGAATTTATTCCTATTGGCTGTTCCACACTGTATGGGTGTATAATTCAAGCATAAATTCCCATATAGTTCTTTTATTGGAATCTATGGAATTCCAAAAAAATAGTCCATTATTAAAAAGTCATTGGAACAGGATACATATTATAGCATTAATTTCTTGGAGATGTATATATTTTCAAAATTAAAGATCAAAAATAAATACGAAAAATACATACTTATTTTATGTAGGTATAAATAGTGTAAATATATAAAACTCACCGAAAAAAACATTTCCATTTCTTCCAATTGTATGAAGTACCTAAAAGTTATTCTGTACTCCAAAACTGGGACAGTGAACTGAAAAAAAAATAGTTCTGTTAATATTTGATAGATTATCCACTAAATTTGTAATCAACTAAAACCACGACTAAAACCTTAAAAAAGTACTGTCCGGGTTTCACACAAAGAGATTAATACTGTAGAGCACGTAAAATGCTTCTAGTGTCATTTTGAGAGACATCATATAACTATTCATAACGCCCATACCTAATTCACTCTACGTATAAACCTCTTTGGTTTCACATTGTTAAAATGCTTCTAGATTTTAATCATATAACTATTCATTAGGTACAATTTTCATACTGACTACTCAAAGAACCTACACCGAACGACAGTGTTTGTTTTGTATTAAATGTTAGAAACTTACCAGCATTCTTTAATAATTTATTAAAAAGTACAGATTTTTTTAAAGAAATATTCGTAGCATATATGGCATATATACACTTCTTAAATATGTCACCAAAAGGACGCCTTATTGTTTTTCCAAAGCCTCCTGAACATTTTCAATAATAATTTCTTAAAACGTATGATTCCCCATACTTGTTACAGGGTTATTGTTTATTAAGAGTCAGATGGCAAATGCCAAATTATATTTGATTTGAAATGATTGTCTAATGTTATTGCCTTTATGGCAATTGTATTTTATACAATGCTTATCTAATTAACTGAAAAAAATTTAGTTATTTATTTGTAGGTATTTTGTGTCCTAGAGAAAAAATAAAGGAAGAGTATACGTATAGAATTCAAAGGAAATGTTTATAGGTATATAAATTAAGAAAATTCTACAAAATAATAGGTATAATTAACTTGGTTAATGTTAACTAGTAAAACTTTCTAGGCTTTTAGTAATTAAATGCCATAGAAGAGTTTAATAATTATGAGACAGAATTATGAAAAATAGAATATTTAACTGAAATAGTTATAAAAAATCCTAATGATAGCCAGCAGTGCATAAATATCGTGCCAATGCTAGAAGGTGTATGCTCTAAGACCTCCATAGGTATAATCTCTAAGACTTTCGGTTGATAAGTTATGCTATTACTCAATAGATGGCGAAATGACATTCAAATTTAATACAGATTCTTTGTTGCATAATGGAAATAACCAATTAACAAATTTATTTCTACAATTGAATTATCCGGTTATCAATAAATAAAAACTTCACAAATATTAAACTGACTAGCAACAACATAGTGTAAAAAATATTAACCTAAATATTTTCTACAATCCTGCCATTTTCTGTGCAGTACAAGCAGAGACAACTGTTGTACAAGTGTTGAAGTACAAGTTCAATCACCCTAGAAATAGAACTAGAACTACCTAGAAATAACGGTATTTAGTATGCTTAACTAGATAATAAATTTATAACCATTTAAATTAAAATCATACTATAATGAATTATTTTTTCTATGTTCAGTTTTCTATGATTAAAATCACCATAATGAATTAACTGCATCATAGTGTATTTACTACTGATACAAATTACAACAGTAAAATTATAAATTTGTGATAAAGGCACGGTGTAAAAAAAATCTATTGACGCGCAGAAGCGTAATCGGAAAACACAATCTTGTACATTTGTTTTGTGATTTGGCATTACAATTATACCTACGTGCATTAAATCAATAAGAAACCCAAGCACAATCATCAAAATCAGAAACCAAGCCCTAGTATAGCAATATTAACTTTTTTTTTTTGGTGAAACGATAGTTAAACCATTCATATTTAATTCATTTACTGAATTTACGATGGCTGGGGCCGTTGTACCTACAACTGAAACAGTAAATCCGGCTAAAACAACCCTTGAAAAAGTAGAAAGGTAAGTCTAGAAATTGTTAAACACTATTTCATATTTGGTAAAACTAATTTGTATTTCAGTTTCTTAAGTGATACATCGTACAAAGAAGCATTAGAAAATTCCGTTAATTATAATATGAGATTGTGCATAGAAAGGAGACTCAGACTGCCTTTCATCGACACCCAGACTGGCGTAGCCCAGAACCATTCACAGTTGTTCATGCACAGAAGACAAAGAATTCCTGGATTGTTTCCAGGCCAAATTTATTCATACCCACGGCAGAGATGGAGGAAAAAGAGGAGACAATATCTATCCATGAATGCTCGAGCTTTCGCAAGAGCAGCCGATCATTTGCTGGATGGTCCTGATGATGTACACAGTATATCTCAAATGGAAAACCCAGCTCTTCAAGATACAGATAGTAAAGACAGCCAGTTGTTGAAGGATGAGGTTTCAAAAGTATGTTGTATTGACATTGCTTCTTATTGATATTAAAGTGTACAATTCATTGTTTAGGAATGGTTTTATGATGAAGCTGATATGCTTGAAATGGATGCTTATGATGAACCAGATCCTGATTCTGACTTGGACTATGAAGAATCATATAGCAAAAGGAGAAGAGGGAAAAGAGGTGTTGGCAGGGTAAGCACGTTTTAAATTGTCACCTGCATAAATTTTATATGTAACTCTTAACTATATACCATTTTATGTACCATCATTATAAAATTGCAGAAACTAATTGGAATGTTTTTCTGCCAAGTTGTTTTTTGTCAGAACACTCTTATGAATGCCATAAGCTTAATTGTCTTAATTTTCTTGCAGATTACTTTGGGCTTGAATAACACTGGTCTAATTGATGAAAACTTTATTTAACAAATTCAAATTCTATTCAATTATAAACTCTATCCATTATCTCAAAACTGAACTCTTCTATGTGAGAACACTTGTTATTCATGCCTAACTGATAACACATCAGTACAACTCAATAACTAATGGCTTGTGCTGTATTGCACTTTTTTACCAACACCTTCTCATGTGTTAACGGTGCTGACACCATCCTAATAACACATAGCACTTTATGACACACTTTGTGTCGAGCCTCAGATTGAGTGTTAGCATTAGTACACTGACTCACTTTGCGCAATACCGTTTAAATTAATATTTATTTAATTTATTAAATAATGTATTCATACATTTGAAAATAAGACATTGTAAAAAATCTCTTATTTCTCGTTGATCTATATTGTGTCTGGTATGATGAATAAAATTGAGTTAATGTATCATCAACTATCAACTCCAATTCGTTTACTGCATTATATGTCACAACTGTGCTGGCCCAATATGTAAGGACACCGTGACAGCACACCGATCCGGGCCTGTGTTATATCAAGTGTACTGCAACTCAATAAATAGTACTGTGCTGTTTGCTAGTCGAAAGGAACAGTCGAGATCGAGTGCCTAAAAAGTGCACCATCTCGCTCGGCATTGTTTAACTCAAAATGTGTGCTTCTTCAGCTTTATCAGTGTAGCTAGATGTTCTATTATTATTATGGCACATGAAATAACACATTTCATTGTAACATAAGATATTTGGTTGCCCAGAAAACAAGTTTAAATTTATTTAATGAATCTAAATGCTATACTCATGCAATAACGAAAATATTTCACAAACAAATATCAGCAACAAAATTGAAAAATGTATCATTATTATTTAAACATATTTTTGAGAACAATTCAAAAGCGCGTGATCAATAAAATTACTGATTCCCCACTCACTGAACGTTAGGCTTAAGACAACCTGTAATTAGAGTATGCATTAATGTTGTTGCCCCTATTTAAGGTATGTAGTCTAAAACTAGAGTTTTCGGAATACACGATATAATTGTAGATGTTTCAAGAAAGTAATTTGATTATAACATACAAAATAGGGCATGGTGAGAGTTTTAAAATACTATAAACGAACGTTAACATTTTGTTACCCTATACTGTGCCTGGAAATATAAATAACAGCAATAAGATTTGGTCATAGTATTCGCCAACTGCAAACTCTTCCTTTCTGCTATATGACACAATTGTGCCAAAAACACTATGTTGACACACAGAGCCAAAATCTGAAGTGTTACACATCACTAATGGCTTAGTGAACCAATCAATAACTATTGTTTTGTGTGTCAGCTGGCGAGGAAGAAGGTTTGGACTCATCAGCTTTGCCAACTGTACAACATATAACATATTTATATGTTTGCTTATACCATTTGTTTTAATTATATGGTAATCAACATAGCTGGAATTGTATTTAACAAGTGCTTGGTACAGTAATTTTGATTCACCGAATTGGCAACCCTGGGAATCATGCACACACTACCCACACTTCATGTTGGCAAATAGATCTATTTAGTTATTTATTATTTGAGGTTATACTCTATGAGGCCAGTTTGTCTGGAAGTAATAATTATGTCCTTTGTTAATACCCCATTCACCATTAAACCATCAGAACTTTGTATACCCAAACTATAACCCTAAAAGAAAAATAACAACCTTGATATTTTCACAGTCATTGGAATCTTTCGTTTAGCAGTGTATGTAATTGTTAAATAACGAAGAGATAAAAATCCCATTGTAAACACATTTAACACCACATAGACACATCATGTAATATATCTTAGTTATGAGGAACACTTGGATATAATTTTTTTAAAAGATATTAATAAAAATATGCGAAATGCGTCCAATACCCTCATTATGAGGAGTACAAGTATTTTTTTCAAGTTTTTAAATAGATTTGTTAAAATTTATATAAAAAACTATACACAAGTCAAGTGCATCCACCTGAGATGCCTATTAAATAAAAAGGCTTGTTGTGGGAAACAAATGTGTATATTTTGTATAAATTTAAAAGACATAGTTTGGAGAATGTTAAGGAAAGTATAAGAAAATACATTCCGTGCATGTTTGAAACTAGAAATTTAGAAAAATATATATTTTGATTTACCTGTATTATAATAAATCTCAAAGGCGGACTGAGCCCTCAGTATGTGAGTCCAATCTGCGCTTGACCAAATTATTTAATTTTCCTTTTATTTGCATTTCTGTAGAGATTATTATTTGTGATAAAACTTTATTGATAGTTATTAGATGACATCAATGAGACTTGTACTACATATCTCTGTGCAATCGATAAATATGCTAAACAAACATTATTAATTGTATTTTTACAATACCATTGGAAATTTTGATTTTTTTGTTCTTAGGGTCGAAGCGGTACTGACTCACCCAGCACACCCGGCAGAAGAAAAGGCACCGGCCGAGGCAGGAAAAAAGCTGCATTCGAACCGACACCTGGAGATCCTGACAAACCATTTTCTTGTGAACGTAAGTCACTGAATTTTTTTTATTTCATTTTTCTTAAATATTGATAGGGAATATATTCCGATTAGTTTTGTTAAAATATATACTAATTTACTTTTCATTATACATTTTTTATAGAATATATTTTCTATTAAATGAAATTTATAGTTATTGTAAGTGAGGAGCGCATTCAGTTAACGAAATTATATTTATAAATCTAACATATCTTGATAGGCTCGTCGTCAAATGCTATGGTTAACGCAGCGCTTGGTGTTTAGACTAATAAATACATATTTTGTCATCAAACCTCAGAATGCAGTCCTTATTGTGATGGGTGTGACACCTTAACACGTGCGAAAGCCCAGGATCTGAGAGAAATGTGCGGATTTAGCGATATTATTAAAATAAAGGGGGGCGGTATGCTTCTACAGCACTTGTTAAAAAAAAAACGTAACGTGTAAGCATGTAAATATTTAGCTAAGTATAATCAAACTGCAGTAAGTTACTCATGGGCACTATTAATTTTTTATTATGCTAAAAGTATATATTTTAACAAAATAAATCAACAATTAATAAATAAACATCATTCTAAAACTTCCAGTTTAAATTGATCATAAAATTTATTGCATAATACACATTTTTTTCCAAAAATGTAGACTAACAAATTGGTAAAACTCGAACTGAAAATTCACACAAATATAATTTATATTTAAAAGGTGCCCAAAACAATTACTCTCCTTTTTTAGTTTTAAATACGAACAATGACACACATATTTGGATGTCGACAAAAAATATATTTAATTATACTTTTAATTAATATTAAAGAAGTTCTAATGTATGCTATGTGCAAGTTTAGTATAATGTCATGGCGACTGCTTTTTGGAATAAATATATTTTCGCAAAGAGTATATATCATGAGATACGAGAGCATTTTATTTTATTTCTCTTAGCAAAATAAAAAGTTAATACTCCCTTAAAGTAACTGAACATATATGTAATTGTAACTTTAGATTGCTGACATAACTGACAGCTGAAAATCCTACCTAATTCAAATTTCAAATGGGTTGGAGAAATTGAAACAAATTATTAAAACAGTTACATTTATTGATATGATAAACAATAGAGAACAATTAAAGTCTTGACATGCTTCTACAGAGTAAACTAGCAAACATATTGTTCAATGCAAAGTGTGTAAATTGTATAAATTTGAATTATATAAAAGGTGAAATTTTTTCGACCTAGTGTGCAATCAGCATTGGGGTATTTTCCCCCAAAAATGGCGCTCCTGGACATTTTACCCACGCTCTGTAAGATTACCTTAAAAATTAATAATTTCCGCGGCTATTTATCTAAAGGCAGGGACTTATCAGGTGGCTACCACGAAGTCTAGTTTTAACTCCATTGGACGACACTCTTGTACCAAGCAAGAGGAAATATTAGGAAGAGGCATGACCGGTTGTTATTTTCTGGAGCAAGATTGGCCATTTTTATTTCAGGATAGGGCAAATAAAATTAATTGGAATAAAAAGTGTTTTCATTGCTTTTCAAAGTATTTCCCGCTTCAAATGCTGCAACGTGGTTGTAATGCTTCGTGTAACTTTTGTTGGCTTCGCTTCATCTTGCAACCCCAAATAGTGAATCGCGTTCTTTCATGAGAATGTGTCCAATTTTCGTCAGCATAACCACGTTTTATTCCAAATTTGTCTTTGGCATCATTTGACTCCAACATGTTGACCTGTAAATTATGTGGAATCTGTTGGTACCATATTTTTCTTCGTACACCTAATTGATCTTAAGAAATTTGTTAATCTGTTTCATAGCAATGCCTGAACATGATTAACAATATTATCCTTTCTCTTACAGCATCAAATATTTTTGCCGTTGTTGATGTTGTTGGTCGACCTACACGAAATTCCGCAATACAGATTGTTCTAACCAATTCAAAATTCTTAATAAGACCGAAACCAGGTGTTCTTTGTATACTTTGTCTCCAAAATCCATAGTTTCTTCTCGATTATTTGTTGTTTAAAAATAACTTCCAATTGTCCACTTTATTCAACGTTTGCCACTGTTTATCACAACAAATTTTACAAATGATCATGCGTCATACATCAGATAACTGCAGTGTTGTCATATCAATATTATGTTGCGCTGTTTCAGAAATCTCAAATGACGTATCATTGTCTCTAATCAAAATATTCAGAAATTGTGTTGTCAGATTTTGAAATATCTTCTATACTTGAAAGCCTGACAGATTGTAAGGTCTGCCACTGAAGCGGAAAATATTGAAGTCTAAAATTTAAAGGAAACGTTTATTTTCAGAATTTTATTCAGTTTTGAGTTGTCTAAGGTTTAGCATTTTACTTTTAAAGAATAACGCCATTTCTGTTGATATATTCTTTTAATCTTGACCGAAAACATTACATTAGATTAGACCTATGTATATTATAAGTAATATTAACCCAAAGAGACAGTAATTCGATAGTTCAAAGGTCTTGTAAAATCTTTCATTGTTCTTCAGATCTAACAGGCAGAAATCTCTGTTTGTTCCGTGTCCCTATTGTCTAATAAGGATGCCAAGCCAGTGTTTGCAAATGACTTTGGTGTTGTAATTTAAATTCATTGATGAGTCACAACATATACGTCAACTTCACAAACATTGGGATTTTACTAAACAATAAAAATCATGGAAAGTAAACAATTAAACGCAATACTTTCAGTTGATCATCTGTCGAGAATTAAATTCTGAGCTGACTGTAACCTCCTACTACCACTTCTGTTCTTGGCTCTTGATATTGGTTCACACGTATCAGGCTATGTTCGGAAGCATTTTTGACATATAGGAACAATATACGGAAATCTGAGACAGACAAATTGTATTACATAACTTCTACCAGAATCTGGTTGGTAAATTCAAATAGGACACTTCAGGTTAATAGGGTGACATTGACAAGGTAATACTCTAAATTGTTTATGCAAAAGCTCTTAATGCTATAGTTTTCATCTGTCGCGTGTATACATGATAAACTACCATTTATCTTGTAAATTGCCAAGGATATAGAGTTAAAAAAAATCGTTTTTTCGAATTTTGTTACTGAAAAATCTTTCCATTGTGCCTCGAAATTTCCTTGGACTTCGATCGTCTTGAAGTGGTTGATCTCAAAACGTTTCAATAGCTGTGTATCTACCAACTTCAGACTTTCCACTGTGGTTAAAAATCATTTCGAAGGATTTTAGTGTCTACAAATGGCCAATTGAAAAAGATTGCTGTTACATCAAGATCATAAATGATATATACAAGAAACTAACAAGTTGGTTTTATGGTTTAAAAAATATCAAAGCTCAGTTGGTGTTAATTTTATTTTAACCGTATACCTAGAACTCATAATTTCATCAGGCAGTTTGTTGTTATTTTTTTGCAAATTATTTTAGTTTTTATATATTACTTTGAGTAATATGTTTATTGTAGTGTAGCTATTTTTCTGTTTCAATAAATATTGTTACTAAAGCGCTAATTTTCACGATATTATTTTCACAATATAAAGTTTCAAATATGCATCCATCCATTACAAAATCACTCATTTTCTAACACTCGAAAACTTGCACTTAGCCAATAGGACTACTAAATTCATAACATCATCACAGTTAAAGTTAATAAACGTTAAAATTTTTGTTTTCTCATTTTTCTGTAGGTTTGTACAAATTTTCCGATTTAAGCAATAATCAAATCTGATATTTGTGTCCTTCCAAGTATCACTTCAAAGTTATTACTAATAACTCAGCTAAATAGGTTTTGTATCAAAAAAAAATATTACCAAAATTCATTCTTGGAAGCAGTTTAATTGATCATATTTCAGTTCGAGTTCAAACCATAAGATGTCTACTGATTATTACCATTTACTAACAAAATTTCTTCGTAGTCGCATATTTAACATTGCTACTGCCTAATTTTTTACATACTAAAAAATCTTGGTTTCAGTTTCTCACAATTTGAACTAATATGGCTGTATTTTTTTTTCATTTTCCGGTTCGGTGTTTAATAAAATCATAACTCCGTCATAATTTGGGGATTAAACCCAGCAGATCTGAACTGAGCCCATGCAAAACGTTCATAAAGTGACGATCTTCTGAATAATAATGTTCTGTTCCACGACTGATTTAATTTCTTTATTCGCAAGATTTTTAGGATCTTTTTTTCCGTTTACATCAAAATTAACTGTCCCCAAAGCCAACATCAGAAGATTATCATTTATTCAAGACAACCAAAAAAAATTGTACATAATTTTTATGATTTGATTTGTACTGAATTAAAAACATGAATTCGGCATTGTTTTTCTTTTTTGTTTTCCAAAATTTCAGTGTGCGGGGCGCGTTACAAGACCAGGCCTGGGCTGACATACCATTATAACCATTCACACAAAGAGGGCGCTAGCGATGAGAACTCGCGCGACAGTAACGCCCCAAATCCCTCTACACAAATATCGGGACCAATAACCTCTGCCTTTCCAGGCCTCCAAAGCGGTCCTAATTCGCAGGGGTCGCAGAATGGTCAGTCAGGATCGCAAAGCGGCCCGATAGAACCTGCGGGAAGCCCCGGGGGTTCCGCCGGTTCCTCGCAATCTAGCTTAATAGGTGGTGGAGGGATGGGGGATGGGCTTCCTCCAAGCGGCAACAGGGGCGAGCAAGGACAAGTCTATCAAGATAGTTACGTTTCCTTTTTGAACCAGACACCGGGTACTGTCAATTTCTTTTAACTTTTATTTATTTTTTTGTTTTGTTTTGTGTGTTGTGCATGTCTCTTTTAGCAAATGAAATCTATGCCTTTCTTTAATCTCAGTATTGTTGTTTAACCTCTTTAAATTTAGTAATTACCTAGTTGTGTTAACATACAGAAAAATAACAAACATTACTTCTTCTTATTATTATTATTACTTTTTTTTTATTTTGTGTGTATGTGTGTGACTTGGAATGACGCAAACATACCTACAGATATAAATGTTTTCTTCGTTTATAGTGTGTTCCATCGTTTTCTTTTGTTAAATTTATAGGATAATGCCATTTTAGTTTTACAGTGTATACATTACAACTAATGAACATATGTAAACATACTGAAATGTTTTATTAATTCTTAACTTTTCTAATATTTGGAACAATCCCAAATGTTACTTACCTTGCTGCGACTCCATTCATTTAATCTTTTTCTCACAAACACACTTTGAAACTTCACTTTTATTAAAATTGTCACATTGTTGCACAAATTGTAAATAATAGGTAATAGGTACGAAGAAATAAAATTGGACCCTCGAAATTTTTAGGTAAAAGAAGGATAGGTGGCACTTAATGGGATTATCTTGGATTGTTTTATGATTGCGATGGTATTTTTGTATACTTACGTGGTTTATTTATGTTATTGATTTGTTATTATTTTACCAGAAAATTCCGTGAAGCCGTTGAAATCGCCAAAAATCCCAAGAATTTCAACCGACTCAAAGGTTTTGAACTTTCGCCCATCTGGCAACCCTGCATCAATATTTCAACAGAAATCTCATCAACAAAATAAATCACTTACGTATGCAAAAATATCATCACATTCATTAAAACAATCCCTCCTACCCTTCTTTTACCTAAAAATTTCGAGGGTCCAATTATTATTTCTTCGTACTTATTAGTCATTTACAATTTAATTTTTTGTAATAAAAGTGAAGTTTCAAAGTGTGTTTGTGAGAAAGAGACTAAATGAATTAGAGTCGTCGCAAGGTAAAACATTTGTTTGGTTGTTTGTGTGGGCGAAACGCCGGAAATCTTTGTTTATATGCCGGTTTAGATATATACATAAATTAATTTCGAAAAAATAACGCCCTTCAAATCCGGAAAAAGCAGAATCAGCTATGAATCTGGCCGCGAAAACCTACGTTCTCAGTTATACTTGGCGTTTAAAAAAAAGTTTACATTCAAAAATATCATTTTAATACTCATTTAGTACTCGGAGCGATCTTTCAATCAGCATAGTAGGATGAATTGCAATAAGGGTACAATCAGGAATAAAATTAGACCATCAAAAATATCAAAAGCAATATTAAGCAATACCAAGGAAATTATTTCAAACGTATTCAAATGAATCTTTATGTCCTGACATTTAAAGTTACCAGACCACAGACAGATACTCCAAACTTGACCTTACCCTCGACATATAAAGTCATATGGGTATTCAAAAAAGCCATATGAAACCTTCGTGAGAAAATTTTAAAATGTGTCTGTAAAACTTGGCACTCATCATAAAACAACTGAAGTATATTGAGTGAGAAACTGATTGAATCCTGTATAAATTGATTTGGTGATTCTCAGATGCCCAATCTCTTTGTAGTCTACCTGTGAAAAAACTATCCTACCAATTGATAAGAGAAAGATAACAACATATGGTTGAAGTTTGTTAAAAGTGAGAAAAAGGAAAATTTTGTCTTCAATGGAAATTAATTATACATACTTTTTACCAACCATAGTAAAAAATGGATGACCTTGTAAGAATGCTAGGACATAGTGACAGCGGTTTGATGGCTCCTCAACCTTATAGAATGGCTACCTAAAATGACGTTCTTGCTAGTGGCGAAAATGAACCCTGCAAGCACTATCTGGCAGAAATTCTTCAACAAGGGAATGTAACTGATCAAAGCCTTGATGAAGCACAAACTAGAAAAAACCTAAATTGACATAGAATGAAAACAGCTTTGTTTCCTGTTCTTTGCGAAATTAAAGAAAACGCCTTTCTTTCATTAAGAAATACACAAAAAGAAGAACCCCCAGATGCTGAAGGAGTTGCAGACCCTGAAAAGCATAGAGGTGCTGATGCAGCAGCATCAAGGTCAGCTGCTGCCCAAACTGCACCCTAATAATGCTATAGAGCATTCTGATTACTGAGCCAAACTGATCATAAAGAACTGGAAAGATATGAACAGGCTTGTAATGAATTTACAACCCATGCATCTTTTGAGAGAACAAAGTAAAACAAAAAAATTGAAAGAATGGCTCAAATAATTGTTAAGACATTCAGCTCAATCCATGATGACACTAAAGCAATCAAGTTGGGAGGAACTAATGATTTGAGGGTCAAAATTCTCAGATGCCAGAGGAAAAGGAGAAATTTTAGTAAACAATCTTCAGAAAATTTTTATTCACCCTTATCTAACAACAGAAGAAGAATGAAGAGGCCAATCTGTATACAGCAAACAAAGCTGCTAGTGCTTCACCATATAGTGATTTATGATGTCTCCTGCTCCTCTACAAGATTCTATAGATTATTCCATAGGATATGCATATCATCAAGGCTCAGCTTATGATGCAAGTAATTGCGGACATGATCCAATGCCTACTAACAGTAGGACCAGTCTTATTGTGGCAACAATTCTTTCTTTGTAGCCAATACCAGTTTAATGTTAACCTTGCCGATCGCTTTTGAGAAATGGATATGAAGTGAATCTATCGGCGTACTATTCTCAAGTGCATTGAAGAAGTCAATCTTGTACAGCCTAGACTATTGTTTCGAGATTTCTTGATTCAGCCGATTAGTTATCATTTATATTACCCTTACATTTCCAGCCAATTTGATCATATGCAATAGAATCTAAAATTGAGCAAATGTACCTTGCTTACAAACTTACAATTTGCATTCTCACTGTAGTTCACAATGTAAGGAAACTCGGAAGCAGCTTAGTTAAAGTGCATCTCCATAAGTGGAACGTTAAATAAGTTACAATGAACTACCATTCTCGTTCAATCTAACATCTCCTGGTATAGTTCTATAGGATGAAGGTCATTGGCCGTAATCTAATTTCAATTAAAGATTTAAGCTGTAAGCTGTACAATTATTTAAAATACTCATTATCATATTGTAACTATGCCAGATATATGATTTATGAAATGAGCGAGAAACATTTGTTCTATGGCCTTGCAAATGGAAATTGAAGAGAAGCCTGACATTTTTACACAAGCGCCTGATGATCTCGAACATATTCATAAGCGTATTTTGGAAACTGGAACAACTGATACAGGTAGACCGGATATTGTTAGAAGAAGAAGAAGCTGCCTTAAATGAACAAAGAACGTCAAGGATTGAACTCTGCTATTGGTACCTTAGTAGACTTTTCGCAAACCCCGAGTTTGATTTTCAAAAGCAGTTCGTTAAATTAAATTTAAATTATTAAAATTGTATAATTTTTTTATTGAATAGCTTTTATCACTGGGATGTTTATTTTTACTAAAAAATCAAAAATGGTATATGCATGACGACGCGTCCAGGTGAATGTCAGTCATACCTACGGGGAATGATTGACATTCGCCTGGCTTAAATGGTCCTAGACCTAAATAGTCCAGAATCTCTCTTATGGAGCATCTCAAATCTATACAGTCCAGCCATAGACTTATACACTATGATAGACTGAGTGGTTGATGCAGCCAAGTGAACACATCATGTTTACCCATGTCGTTCTCTGTCTGACTTCGGGAGTTCACAGTTACTTCTCTTTATGTTAAGAATACCCTTATGTACTATTGAATTGAGAGCGAGAGGGACAGAGAGATAACACCAACAGCGCCAATCATCATGTCGTCACTAATAATTCCTTGTGTACTTAGCCTATGGCAATTTATATATTTATGACAATACCATTGATGACTAATGTAATTAAATATTACATGCATTTAAATCCGTAGGATCAAAGAAAAGAAGTGTCATGCATGTAAAAGGGTTGGAGGAGGTTATTTTGAACAACTTCTGTAGGGTAATTAATAAATAGTAAATTACAGAAAAAAATAGTTAACAATTTGTAAACAATACAGTATACCAGGATCTACCAGCGACTTACAATAAAAAAGTTCAGTGCGAGAAAAAGAGGCATCCCCAATTATGTAAGCCCTACAGGGTAACCTCTATATCAACTTTCAACTCAGTGTCCCTTTAACTCCAGGAGATGTACTCTATGTCTGAATATGTCTATAACATTTTGATATGAGTATCGTTTGTTGTCGGGTGCAACCAGAGTTGCTAGATTTCTATCTGAGCCCGAAAGTAGCAAATAAGCAAACGTTGTGCAACATTTAAATATATACATTTTTAATTTAACGCCATTAAGAGAGTATGGTAATTCGTAAATTCTATTATACGGCTGAATAATTGACATAAGTGACATTGGATTAAGTTGGCTGTTACTTGGTGCAAATTGAAATTCTTGATGACTTGAGTAATACAACTGATTACAAACTTACACTTTATTTTAAAAAATGTGACAATTGTTTCGCGTCCGATGCAGTTTATTCATACAGTGATAGTACCTTAAGAAATGCAACAATTATAAACTAAATAGAATAAAAATAGGAAAGATTTAGTAGTGGGGGAACAATAAGAGTGAAACAAATAAACTCAAATCATATAAATTATCATAAATAAATGCTTTATTGTCCAACAGTCTCCCATTTACAGGACAATTTAAAAATACAACATTGCGGTACTAACTATTTGATTCAGGGTACATGTAAAAATATCACAATAATTGCATATATTATTAAAATTATTGCACATAACATAAACTGGTGATTTCAACAAAATGTTTGTTCTGGCTCTTGGTGGCCTTAGCGCTGGGTGTTTCCTTGAGTGAAACGTAGGTACATTAAAATTAATTTGAGTTAACAATTCCGAACAGTCTACCATATTATTTACTAACTTAAACAAGAATACAACAGATGCACAATTCTCCTTAATTGCAAAGAAGACAGTTGAAAACGTTTACATAACTCATCATTAGGTATATTCCTTTCTGGATATAATCCATCACTTTTGAGAACCAAATATTCCAGGAATTTTCTTTGGACCTTTTCGACATGTTTGCTGTGAATATCATAATATGGATGCCAAATTATACTTGCATATTCAACTTTAGCACGAACATACCCAAAATATAATGTTTTCAACGCGGAAATATTAGTAGTCTCGGCAGTTTCTCAAAGGTTAATTTATCGTCAAAGATAACCCCCAAATCCTTGATACTAGTATTTCGCTCCAACAGTGTACCTTGACTTGAATAAGGAAATTTGATGACTGAAGTTTTTCGAGTATATGTTACTACTTTGCATTTTTTCGCATTTAGAGTTAGATTATTTCTATTGCACCAGTTTTCTATAGATACTAATTGGTTCTGAATATTATGACAATCATTTACACCTTCTATTGTAGAAAAGATCTTGAAGTCAGCAGCGAAGCATAACTTTTCTTTCGATATTGTATTACATAAATCGTTAATAAACAAAAGAAATAGCAGAGGTCCTAAATTCCACCCTTGAGGAACTCCTGATTTAGCTAAGTATGAGTCCGATTCGAAGCCATAATAAGTCACGTAAATGTATCTGTCTGATAAGTAAGACTTGAGGAAATTTACTGCTTGGATAGAAAATCCAAATCCTGAAAACTTGTTTAACAGAATTCTATGATCAATTCTGTCGAATGCCTTAGTGAAATCTGTATAGATCACGTCGACTTGTGTGTTGGTGTCCAGTGCTTCTGAGATATATTGAGTAATTGTTACCAGGTTTGTTGTTGTAGACCTTTTATCAATAAATCCGTGCTGATATGGAGATAGTTGATTGCGTACTAGTGAAAATATGCGATTATACAGTATAATTTCAAATAGCTTTGAGAAGTTTGACAGAATAGATATAGGTCTCTAGTGCTCTAACATATTTTTCTCACCATCCTTAAAAATGGGGTAAACCTTTGCTACTTTCCAGGCTTCAGGAAATTTATTGCACTTGAGACAGGCGTTATATATATTTGTTAGGATTCCCGATAGCGCTCCAACACAATCTTTTGCTATAAATGACGGAATGTTATCAGGTCCAGAGGTTAGTTTATCTTTTAGTTTCTTACTCGCTGATAATACTTCATTCTCAGTAATGGGGTACAAGTTTATATTAATAATACTATCAGAGTTTGTGGGAGGTATAATATTGTCAGTATTTGTGTTTAAATACACATTAGAAAAGTATTGAACAAATGCATTTACTATATCGTTCGGTTTATCATATTGAATGTTTTGATAATTTACTATCCCAGCGATCCTTGAATTGTGTCTTCTCGTATACACATACGACCAAAATTTATTAGGATTTTTTACTACTTCTGACTGAATCATGCAAAGATTGCCCTAAAATGTATTTAGGTCAAACAGGTAGATCTTTTCAGACCAGCTTAAATGAACATCGCAATTCTTTTATAATAAATAAACAAAATTCTAATTACGCAAAACATTTAATTATAATTTTGACCACGATTTCAAAATTCTACATACATGTGTTATAGGGACATAACGTCCCGATTCGTTTCAATCATAACACTATCCTTAAGCAATATGAAACAGAAATTAAACACCTTACAGATCGGAAAAGAAATAATTCCTAATAAAATCCTCAATAAATTCGCACTAAAAAAAACAATATTACTGAAAATGCGAACAAGGTAACAAGAAATCTAAAACGCCTTAAAATTTTCTTAATTATCATATATTCATGTCTATATAAAATAGGGAATTTTATAAATTTCTGAACACCCTTTATAAATAAGCAATCGAGTCTAATACTCTGAACATGTCTACATAAAACACACTGACCGTTTTTAGTCTTGAAACGGCAAATCAAACAATTAAAATACGACATCTATCATTTTCCTTCTGTAAGTATGTTTGCGTGTATAATTGATCTGTAAATCCCCGGATCAATCAAACATTTTAATACGCTCTTCTCGTTCCACAACTTCAGGTACACCAGGACGTCGAGGTCGACAACCTAACGCCCTCCCAGCAACAACGCCTATGAACATTCCCCCGGTAGGAGGGCCCCAGCAACCGCCTCAGCAAGCCCCGCCCGTTTTGCCGCCGAACATGCCACCTCAACAGGGCCACCAGCTGATTGAAGACCCACCGATGCCCGTGCTCTTGCCTGAGAAAAATTTGGACTCGAGCACCTCCCAAAGCGTTCCTTCGCCAGCCGATACGACGTCCAGCAGCTCGGTCTTCGGCATGGAGGGCCCGAAGCTGACGGCGCCGAACAGCTACTGCGACTTTTGTTTAGGGGACGTTTCGGAGAACAAAAAGACCGGCGGTCAGGAAGAGTTGGTATCGTGCGCCGATTGCGGCCGATCAGGTAAGAACGATGCCGTCAAAAGCAGCGACGATAAAAATTTTAACGAAAAGAAAATTAAAAAGAAAAAATCATAATCGACACCCAATCATATGCAAATATATTTTACGCGAACATGTACGATGTTTCGATATCAGCTGTGAAGCTTCGTATCCCAAGTGTTCAGTGATCTTATGGAAATTATACTAGAAAGTTTTTTTAATGTGTTTTCGAACATTAGTAGCTTTTTATGTAATTATGAACGATTAATCGAATTGATGATAACAAAAAATAATGAAAGAAACGTCATCAGTTAAATATAAATAACAATTTATGTATGAAATAGAGTGATTAATCATATGCGAGATCTAAAATATGTTTATTTTATAAACTTCTATGTGGGTATGTTAGAGAAGTTTTTGAATGGCTACAAATTTGGGTTTGATTATTACTAAAAACAGTAACGGTCTTTTACAACGCATTGCGGTAATCTTAAACTTATAAATCTTTTGATGTTGTTAATTTTTATAGGCACTAAATTGAATGGTCATTTTTTCCAAGACCATGAGAGAATCATGTTAAAAGTTTTTGCAAAAATAAAGGGAAAACATTAGGGATTTGACAACACATTTTTTGAAGTACAAAAACTTCAGTGAAAAATTGTGAAGATCGTTCATATGTATTTAAATATATAACTGTTTCTAACAAAATTTAAAATCTGTTTGAAAAGTCATGTTATGAAACACAAAATATAAATCTAATTAGAAAATACATCTTTTGACGCATCGAAGATTCAGTGAAGTCGGAACTTTCAAATGTGCAGATTGTTCAAATATAAATAGCATTTGAAAAAACATGTTGATACCCGTAAAAAAAGGATCCGGTGTTCAAACTTCAGATGCAACCAAGCACAAAAATTAAATGTGCAGGTTGTTCAAATGTAACAACATATAAATAAATAGCATTTGAAAAACAATTTACTACACACAAAAAATTATCTGATGTTTTGTCTTCCCATTGTTATATTGTTTATTTGTAACAAAAAATAAAAGGTTCTTGAAAAAAAATCATGTTACGAAACACAGAAAATGATCTATTGTCGTTTCATTGCAATAATTTTTTATATGTTCACAATATAAAAGGTGTTTGAAAAATCATATGAAACAAAAATTATGTATTGTCAAAACTGATAAATTTGAAAATACATCTTTTGAAGCATCACAGCTTCAATAAAGTCGGAACTTTCAAATGCGCCGATTGGTCATATGAAACAATATATAAATACCACTTGAAAAACATTTTGTGACACACAAAAAATTATCCTATGTTCAAACTTTCCATTGCCGTAATTGTTTATTTGTAACACAATATAAAAGGTGTAAATCATATATTGAATCAAAAAAATGACCTGTTGTTCTAATTCTAATTAGAAAATACATCTTTTATGGCATATTTTGACACACATGTGATTATCCTATGTTCAAACATTTCATTGCAATAATTTTTATATATTCACAATATAAAGGGTGTTTGAAAAATCATATTATGAAACAAAAATTATGTGTTGTCAAAACTGATAAATTTGAAAATACATCTTTTGAAGCATCACAGCTTCAATAAAGTCGGAACTTTCAAATGCGCCGATTGGTCATATGAAACAATATATAAATACCACTTGAAAAACATTTTGTGACACACAAAAAATTATCCTATGTTCAAACTTTCCATTGCCGTAATTGTTTATTTGTAACACAATATAAAAGGTGTAAATCATATATTGAATCAAAAAAATGACCTGTTGTTCAAATTCTAATTAGAAAATACATCTTTAAAGGCATATTTTGACACACATGTGATTATCCTATGTTCAAACATTTCATTGCAATAATTTTTTATATGTTCACAATATAAAAGGTGTTTGAAAAATCATATTATGAAACAAAAATTATGTGTTGTCAAAACTGATAAATTTGAAAATACATCTTTTGAAGCATCACAGCTTCAATAAAGTCGGAACTTTCAAATGCGCCGATTGGTCATATGAAACCATATATAAATACCACTTGAAAAACATTTTATGACACACAAAAAATTATCCTATGTTCAAACTTTCCATTGCCGTAATTGTTTGTTTGTAACACAATATAAAAGGTGTAAATCATATATTGAATCAAAAAAATGACCTGTTGTTCAAATTCTAATTAGAAAATACATCTTTTAAGGCATATTTTGACACACATGTAATTATCCTATGTTCAAACTTTTCATTGCAATAATTTTTATATATTCACAATATAAAGGGTGTTTGAAAAATCATATTATGAAACAAAAATTATGTGTTGTCAAAACTGATAAATTTGAAAATACATCTTTTGAAGCATCACAGCTTCAATAAAGTCGGAACTTTCAAATACGCCGATTGGTCATATGAAACAATATATAAATACCACTTGAAAAACATTTTGTGACACACAAAAAATTATCCTATGTTCAAACTTTCCATTGCCGTAATTGTTTATTTGTAACACAATATAAAAGGTGTAAATCATATATTGAATCAAAAAAATGACCTGTTGTTCAAATTCTAATTAGAAAATACATCTTTTAAGGCATATTTTGACACACATGTGATTATCCTATGTTCAAACATTTCATTGCAATAATTTTTTATATGTTCACAATATAAAAGGTGTTTGAAAAATCATATTATGAAACAAAAATTATGTGTTGTCAAAACTGATAAATTTGAAAATACATCTTTTGAAGCATCACAGCTTCAATAAAGTCGGAACTTTCAAATGCGCCGATTGGTCATATGTAACAATATATAAATACCATTTGAAAAACAATTTATGACACACAAAAAATTATGTTCAAACTTTCCCTGTTTAGTTGTAACAAACTATAAAAGGTGTGTTCATGGGATGAAACACAGAGAATTATCTGTTGTCCAAACTTATAAACCTAATTTGAAAATAGATCTTTTGCAGCATCACCGCTTTAAGGAAGTCAGAACTTTCAAATGCGCAGATTATTGAATTGTAACAAACCATAAATGGCATTTGAAAAAAAAAACATGTTCATACCCACAAAAAAATATCGGATATCCAAACTATCGATTTTCTTATTTTTTTATCGTATAACATAAATATAATTTGCAACATCTTTTGAAGCACAAAAACTTCAATGAAGTCGAAACATTCAGGTGGGCGGATTGTTCATATGTAACAATATTAAAATATATAATTGTTTATTTAAAACAAAATATAAAAGCTGATTAAAAAAATCTTATATAAACACAAAACATTATCTGTTGTTCAAACTTTCCGTTGCCATAATAATTGTTGTTTTGTCACAAAAATTTATCGGATGTTCAAACTTACCATTGTCTTAATATTTATTTTGTTATAAAACATGAATCTAATTTGACACATCTTTTGAAGGACAAAAATGAATTAATCATCATTGGAGAAAAACGATACAATGAGTACCAGCTAACGATGTACTTTTTTATACAAAATATGTTTTAATGTAATTAGTCACCTAATTAGACCTGATAAACTATTACACAAGTATCACATTTATTTCAAACTCTTGTTATTAATTAGAGCGCAGGAAATAATTTTATCGAAAGTATAGACTTTGATGTTCCATGTTCCTACTGCATAATTAGCATGAAAAATGCTTGCGGTAATTTCTGTAAAAGAAAAATGGTACTTGCAACTAGTTAACTGCCTGATCTCAAAATGAAAAGCCTGAAACATTATGAGTTAAAAAGCAGGTCGTAATCACCTGATGGGATTTTTCAAAATTATTTTAACTAAGTGCTTCGTCACAACTTTTTGCTCAATCACGCTTTTGTCTGTTATACATTTCTTGAAGTATATAGAGTCATTTTTATATGCCTTTTACTAAATTTACAAAAAACTGTCATAACGCTATTTAGGGTTTATAACAGTGTTTATGATTAGTGCTTGTAATAGACCGTTTCTGATTATCAAATGATTATATAAAGAGAATCTTATTTGTTTTGTTCCTTATTTGTTAAGAGGTCATTGTTTTTGACGTTATTGTTATTTTCCTGCATTAAAATTAATGGATTTTTTATAAAATAAGGAGTCCCTTCATACAGGATTATTTGAAGCCAATGGAATCATAGTTAAATTTAATATTATCTTTTTCCCAGTTCTTCCTCTTTATAGCTAGTTTAAACAAAACTTGCGATTTTATTCCTTTTGTTGAATTATAAAAGTCAGTGATGTCTAACTTCTGATATTCTTGATTCGCAGTCAAGCATAATGCACTACAAATAAAAGATGGTAGGTTTTGTTCTTTTCATTGTGACTTTCTAAAGGTTTCCCAGTATTTTCCGTGATTTCACATTTTTTACTTGGAATGTATCATCACTGCTACCTAGGAAACATCGGAAGCAGTTTCTAAAACAAGGATAACTCTAAACTACCTGGGACTTGTTTCACTCTGTTTATTAATTGTTACTAGTGCTGGGATCATTTTTCTAAGTGGAAACTACTTATAACACGAGGTAACAATACAGGAAAAACAAATAAAAAGAGGGTTAGTAGTTGAGATAGAACAAACCATTTGCCTTGTACTCATGTGGGTTATAGGTGTTTCTATGTTTTTCCTTTTGTTAGAACCTTTTGTAGAGTTTTACTCCTTATATTGGTTACAAATCTTAGAATAATTCGATAAATATTGATTAATAAATAGAAAATTTTGGTTTGGTGAACAAAAATTACCAGAAAAATAGAAAGATTCTTGAAATATTTTATGTAAAGTCAATATTTAGTTAATTTTTAACTAAAAATTTCCAATAGTTTTAATGCAAGAAAATGTCCATAGCACAAAAGTAAACCATTCTTATAAAGCCAAAGTTTGATAAATTATAATTTCAATAATTCAGAGGGGTCGTTATAAATTGAGATTCATTACCAAATCATGTGGACTGATTATGATTTATAGAGAACTGCCCTAATTTTATTATGGATACTTTTTAGTTGATATGTAGTTAGTGAATTATTATTACATTATACTCACAACTTGTAAAAATTATATATTTCACGAAACATATAGAAACAATATTAAATGCCACGACAGTCACAGTGTCGAATTGAACTTGTGGACAGACGTAATTTTTGCAACGATATTTTTTATTTACTTCACCATGTCCACGTGTATTTAGAATGTGGCATAGTTACACTTGTATAGAAATTCATATTGGATTATGAAGTTTATACTGAAAGCATTTTGTTTTCGAAAGAATTAATATTTACTTTTCTTCCATATCATTAACTCGTCACTGCATGTAATATTCATATTTTTAAGGATTTATTATAGTGGGTTTAAATTAGAATCGATTAAAATGTAAATATAAATTCTTTTAATGGAATGCTGATAGGGAAATTCTTGGAATATAATAATCTTAACGAAATTCGTACGATCGGTTAGTCTTCCGAAGATATACTCTTCCAGTCATTTGAATATTGTTTTTCGTTTTAATTTGAATTTCAGTAATGCTTGACAACGATTCTAATTTTGTTTTTATGTTTCATTTTTAATTCTTCCTTGACAAATATCAGTTTGTTACGTAGTAGACCAGTAAAATGTGCACACTTTCCAATATTTTTAGACCGTGCGTTGGTGACAGAAAAAAACTGAAAATTTTTTTCAAGGCTGCCTTTGATAGGAGACAGATTTACAGTCGCAAGTCGTAGATAAGTATACTTTAGAGTCATCGAAACCTACAAACTCATATTTAAACAATGAGTTTATTTTGCATTTAAAAATGGCTTCTCGGAACAACGTTTTATAGTCGGCCATTTATTGAAATATGACAGGATTGTGTGATTCATAAAATCTCATTGGCAGACGATTTACTCGAGTACCAGGGTGAAATATAATAATATTAGTTTGCAATAACAGTCGTGTAAATAAAACCATTTTTTTTAAGTCTGCCAATGACATTGTAGTATATCCTTAGTCTAAAATTGACGAAACATCAAATGACAGTCGATTTGCAGTGATATAAACATTACTAACGTATTTGTCAATTATCATTTTTGTTGCAATAACTCGGAACAATTTTTTCAAGTCTGCCTCTTGAATAATTATCAACTTTGACAATAAATATACCATATAAAACTATTGGCATACGAATTCATATATATATATATATATATATATATATATATATATATATATATATATATATATATATATATATATATATTAAGTGTAGGCTTCAACTTTTTTTTTTTTGCAAGTTGAACTGCGTCTGCCTACACTTCAATATATATGAATTCGTATGCCAATAGTTTTATATGGAATATTTATTGTCAAAGTTGATAATTATTCAAGAGGCAGACTTCAAAAAATTATTCCAAGTTAATGTAACAAAAATGCTAATTGACAAATACGTTAGTAATGTTATATCACTGCAAATCGACTGGCTTGTGATGTTTCGTCAACTTTAGGCTAAGGATAGACTACAATGTCATTGGCAGACTTGAAAAAATTGGTTTTAGTTACACGACTGTTATTGCAAACTAATATTATATTTTCACCCTTGTACTCGAGTAAATCGTCTGCCAATGAGATTTTATGAATCATACAATCCTACCTTGTATTTCAATAAATGGCGGCAGACTATAAAACGTTGTTCCGAGAAATATTTTTAAATGCAAAATAAACTCATTGTTTAAATATGAGTTTGTAGGTTTCGATGATTCTAAAGTATACCTACTTATCTACGACTTGCTGCTGTAAATGTGTCTCCTATCAAAGGCAGTCTTGAAAAAATTGTCGTTTTTTTCTGTCACCAGCGCCCGGTTTATTTGTAATAAAATTTGGAATAACCTCAATCTCACATTATAAAACAAGTATTTCAAAAAGTTTGTTACCTACACAGTGTAGTTCAGTCAAATACGGACCCGTTTTAGGTGGTGTCCAACATAATGATATGTCTGCTGGAATCTCTGCAAAATTATGTTTTTTCTTTTTAAAAATAACCCTTAAATGCACCATTTTTCAATTATTTTTATCAATTATCACTCTGATAGGTGAACATTTCTGAACTAGCTTGAATGTGAATTCCGTTTTAATATAATTATAGCGGAATTATTATTATATGTATACGTCAAGTGAAGATTATTAAAACAATTCTTATAAGCAGTATTAATTACACCGGCTTACGCGATTTTTGGGTTCGATTTCTGCATGTTAAATTTTAATTTCTCCTAAGTCAAAAATAAGAAAAACATATATATTTTTTGTTAAAAGTTTGCTTTTGTAGAAATTAGATCAATTTTTAAAATTTTTGGTTAAAATCACTGATTTCAATTTTTTCTACATAATTTCACTCTCAATTATGATCAGAAAAATTTTTGCTGGATATAAAAATCTTTTTTATTGAAGATTCGTGATGAACAATAACATATAAATGTGAAATAATAAGAAATTAATGTCTAAAAGTGAATACTTTTTATATTCCTTTTATTTTCGAATGAACTTTCACATTTTAAACCCAAATGTAATTTCCCATTATGTTCTCATTGTACTGGCATTGATATCGTTGTTTAAAATCCATCACATCTTGGTGAAAACTTTCTCCTTGTTTCTCGGATGTAGGCACCCATGCCATCTATTTTTCAAGAAAGGTCCAACAAAAATACCGCCTTTAACTTTAGTTCAGATAATTTGGAGCAAAATCCGCTTAACTATTCGAAAGCCTTAGAGTTTGTTACAGCTGTAATAGACAAATTTACACTCACTACTGTGCCTCTTACAAATAATAATACAGTTTATTTTCGGGTTAAAATCAAAAGTGCTACCATATTTCGTTTAGAACAAATTAAAATATACTTATCGACGCGAATCAGACAAAAGCAAACTATAAGAATGAAAATTTAAGTGTATTTCAATGTCTAGAACCCAAATTTTTTTTTTTTTTTTTTTTGGTTGATTAGTGTTATTGGTAATAGCAACAAATTCAACTAGTGAAGTACCTCAATGGAAAATTTATTTTCATTTACAACGTAATATTCAAAGTAAATAAACAAGAAAATTTTCCTATATTATACTTAAATATTATTTTTAGGAAATAATCTGTCAAAAATGACCCTGATACTTTTCCAAAACAGTAGAAATATTTCATTAAGGGCTATGGATGCTTTACATCTCGATATTAACGTATACATATCATCCCAGTGCTTGAAATCCACTGCTGGACATAGATGGCCTCATGGATTGCCATCACCTTCTGACTCATGCAGCTTGAACCCAGTTATTTGTCACTCTTTTAATTTCCTCGGTCCACCGGGTAGGTAGTCTCCCCTACCCTATACTTATTTCTATTGGACGCGCTTCAAGTAGTATCTTTGTCCATCTATGGTTCACATTCTGGCTATGTGACCTATCCAGTTTCACTTGAGTTAACAAATCCTCTCCTCAACGGCAACTATGCCTGTTGTCTGGATAAAATCCTCATTTGTTACATAGTCCTGCAATTTTCAAGCTGTTCCAGATGTTATGATTAGAATTTCTGTACCTTAGGTTACAAAAGATAAAATACATACTGGAAGTTTACCAAACGAGAGGTTAGCATTTCTCACTCATAGCTTTTTCCAACTCATCCCAGAGATGTTCTATGGGATTTAAATCCGGCCTGTCGGCTGGCCAATTCATAACATATTTTCTTCAAAAAAAGGTTAGAACTTGTCTGGCGCCCTGAGAACGAGCTATCTCCAGATGAAATTAATCTTATCATAAGGCAATACATGAGGTTGCAAAATGTATGCAGTATATATCGATGTTCAGTCAAATTCCCACCATTCCTCAAACCATTATAGAGCTTTTTTTTGCACACATGGTTTTAATATTCTACTTATCTGCAGTACAGTTAAAGGTGCAAAATTACATACATTGTTAAAATTATAGAAAGTGACATATATTAGTGACTTTAACATAAAGTTAGTTCCGGGTCCTGGAAACATTGATGGTAAATATATAGAGCAGACACAGTTTCTATATATCATCATTAGTCACATTAATGTCTGAATAAATTCCGTCACTTTTGAAAACTAAGTACATTTTTAAATTCTTGGAAACACTGAGACTGATTCTCAATATGATTTTGAAGAGATTTCGGAACATAGTAGTAACAGCAGATCTTAAAATTAAAATGGTAGTTGTGAAATATTCCAGAATTGATTTTTTAAACCAGCACAAACCATTAAAACGCGCAGTTGGCAAGCATTTATTGTTAAGAAGTTTTTATTTATTTATGTCAAATTCAATATTTGAATGTTTTTTATTTTGTTTATTAGAAAATTTATTGTCAATCATTGAATGGAAACGTTCAAATTTTGATACCATAATTGAGTTGTAAAGAACAGTTATTTTCCAAGGTAATATTATTGCAAATGTATTAGTTTGTGCAATAAATACTACCATTATTTAAATTGACTTTTAATTTTTCAGTGCCGAAGTATAGTGCACTTCAATAATAACGGATATTTGTCTTTAACAAATCCGTTTAAAAAACATATGAGTAGCTTCCAAATGTTTTTTGTTTATCAACACTATGATTATTGAAAAATTGCACAACTTGGAAGATCACTGTTCTTCGGCACTCAATCCCTCCCCAATCCTATACAATTTTAATGTCAAGGTAAGTGAGTGTAAGAATATACAAAATCAGAGGAACATTCGTTAGTCATTTTTTCTAATAAAAACATCTTTTTGAGAAATATTAACACCAAGAGTATATAACACTACTTTTGTCTAGAGTAACTTCGGGTAATATGGTACACCATAAGCCTTTTTGGAAATAAAACTCAAAATTTATCAGATCAAAGATTTTTTATTCGTTAAATCAGTCCCTTCAACTCAATAGTAATCAAAAAAAAAATGTAAGGTTATTAACTTCGAAACCTAACGCTAATCTAATAAACTTTTTTTAAATCTTAAATAATCCATAAAATTCAAACATAGCAGGACAATATGGCCTAGGGCCATAATACCCGCAATTGAAGTGATTCATATTGCCCACCATAACAAATAAAATCAAAAACTGTATTTTATGGCTAGAATATGGAGGAACTGATACTATGTGGACATGATTTTTTCTTGCAGGATCTATTAATTCAATATTCCTTGTATGACATGTATGTCCATCTAGAATCTAGAACAAGCAGTATCGGAGATTCTTTAGTGGGTTTCACTTGTAGAATAAAATGTTGAAACCACTTGGTAAATAACTTGGTTTGAATCCAACCTGAAGGGTGACATTCATATATGGCACCAGGAGGCGCACCTTTCATTAGAAGCGGATGACTTCATTTCCTTGGGAATATAATCATGGGCGGATCAAATGAACTTCCAACGCTCATACTTGTCACACAAGTTATTAGAGAACCCCTTTCAGCAGATGTTAAAACACCAATTTGTCATTTCCTCTTTTGACTAAGAACTTGGGGCATTTGTGATGGAACAACACTTATTCCAGTCTCGTCCACATTAAAAATTTTTGGAGGGAACTAGTAGTCATCCATCAATTTCTCATAAAGGTTGAAGAAATGATTCACACTTTCTTTATTAAAGCCCTTACCCCTGGCAAATGAAGTTTCCGTTGGGCGGCGAAAAGAAAGTTCTGGATACCTTTCGATAAAAGATTTTAGCCAATCTTTACCGGCGCTTTCATTTTTTGTAGAAAAACTACGGATGATATTGTTTTTTTTTCTTTTCGTACTAAATCGAACAACTTAGTTTCCATTGCTAACACATACTGAACTAGTTGTTTCTCTAGTTCTTGCGGTAAAATAGGTTTTCTACCTAATTTTGCACAAATCCTCATTGGGCGGGTAGTTCTACTTTGCCTGCCAACCATCTTAAAGTTGTTCGGGGTACTTTGTACAATTTGGAAGCTTTTAGTGAGTCGATTTTCACATTTCGCACATCTTCTATTGCATTTCCGGGAGTCATTGCCTTAAAAGGAAAAAAATCATGTAGAATGTTATGTGTGGCCCATATGGCTTGGTAGACCATATTGGCCACATACCAAAGACCATAATGGCCGCAAGACAGTTTTTAACAAATAAAAGGCTAATCTAAAATCTAGTTAACAATGTGCCTAAAAAATGTAACCAAACTACAGATTAAAAGTTTACCTACAAAACTTTACACTAGCAATGTTAAACAAATGATTATTTGAGGAACGAGAATGAGATAAACTTACCAAAAAATAATATCACATGAGGTAATTTTCAATCGTCGCACGCACTGGACATACCCGTACTCGGCTCAACGTAAGGATCGACTAAGGTAGTCAAGGGAAGTGGGGCGACAATATAGCTGATACGTACACCGCTCGGTTTTGGTTGGTTTCTGAGAAGATACTACTGGCCATATTGGCCAACTAGGTAATAATAATTACTCTATATATTTAGACGACATAACTGCACTATAAATTTGATATTGCTTTAGTGATAGAAAACTCAATGCTTTAGAGTAGCGGTCTCATAACTACGGTTCGCGACAGCTGCTGCTATGATAAGTTTTATATAAAACCATAGAATGGGTTTAATGTACTAGCTAAAGCAGAAGGACAAGCAACGGGTGAACCAGCCTTAAGGGCCGATGTTGATGCCGGCTACAGATTAATACCGCGAACTCGCAACGTAAATTCGCGTTGTAAACCAATTTGCCCAAACAGCCCCTCTATGTTCATAGATCCCACATGCGAATGTAAAACGTGCTGTGAAATAGATTTATAGAAATTGCACAACCCGAGGTCGAGTATGTGGATGCGTTCTCGTGAACAAGACTCGAACTCTTTGTTGTCGCGGGACAAAATACCGACCGACAGGCGTGAATACCCGTTAACTCCGCGAATACCATATGCCCCATCCAGACACCACGACTGAACCCGAGTGTATGGACGGTGCGCTTCTGTCCCCTCGTCTTCCCCTGCCTGTTTACATTAAAAATGGTTTGAAAGATCATTGCTGGAAAATAGTAAACAAATGCTTAAGAGACGCTTACCGGTGCCAAAACTTTTTTTTTTAATAATACTTAAATCTAGGCATTTTACACTAACGCATTACGGAATCGTTACGATTCATGTGGGGAGCAGACAACAGTGCATTTTAGCGACAGTTCGGTTTGATTATGTTTGGATTTGAGTTTAATTTCAATTTTCGTGTTATTTAGCGTGTTTTTTGGTGTTGAAATCCGTGATTATCTTGTGTACGTGTAAAAAAACAATAAAACAATAGTATTTCAGTGCTATGTATGCAGGAAAACGGCATATTCATTTGCTGAATTATCTTCTCACCGATAAGTGTCAGATCATAAACGTGTTAACTGAGTTTTACAAAAGGTCATTTAAGCAGTAAATAAAACTACATTTTACATGAATAAATAAATATTTTGATAATTACTGTTTCATATTAGTTATTAAGCCAAATATTGTTTTGTTATTGTGCACATCTTTTAATGGATTTTAATATATTTAAATTTGTTGAATAGGTACGTAGTTGTATTATTTTGAATCTGAATAACATGACCTTTAATTTAATGCAGATTGGACGCTACTGTTGGAGTCGGAATATTTGTAAACAAATATATTTGTGTCTCTTTCTATTTTTGTCTCATGTTTCAACCCATTTTTCGTTTGGTCGTCTATGATAGTGCCGGGTCCATTTATATTAGTAATCATTGAATCGACCAAATAGGCGTAGAATCGGGATATTGTGCTTAAGTTTTAGCAAATCGGGTCTGTAGCAGATGTGAAAATATCCGTGCTTGTTCGTAGAGTTTGTACTGCGGAATACATTACTGCTGTTCCCGAAAGTGAACAGAAGAGCCGTCCACCTCGAGTCGCAATGGTGCTCAACCATTGCACGGCTCACAGAAAAAGACACTTAAAAGGTTAAATTTTCTCAAAAATTAAAGCCGTTTGAGGCGTCGTCGATATGCCTAATGGTTGTTCGAACACACTGAAGTGGATGTCTTTATGAAGAAAATCATCTTTAGCGATGAGACCCACTTTCATCTCAGTGGAGTTATCAACAAGCAGAATTGCCGCATTTGGACAAATGAGAATCCAACAATGCTTGTGGAAAAGCCGAAGCTTCCACAAAGAGTGACTATTTGGTGCGGTTTATGTGCTGGCGGCATTCTTCAAAAATGATGTTAGTCAAGTAGTTATCGAGAATCGTGATAAACTTTTTGTAGCCGGAATTGCAAGATATGGATCTGAACGATACGTGATTCCAACCAGGTGGTGCCACACAGCTAACAAATAAATAAATAAATAAAGCTTTATTGCCCAACAGTACAAAACTATTAACGGGACAATATTAAAGAATGCATAAAAAACAGCTAGCAAAAAGTACTAAAATATAACAAAAAATAAATAAACAAATACTCGATAACTGATATCAAAAATAAAGTTACAAAGTAAACTAAAAATTATAAACTAAATAAAGCATTGGCTCTACTCAAAATAACAGGCAAAGAGTCTACATGAATATCAAATTCCCTACAAATGAGGTTGAAGATTTGTATCATACAAAAAACAGGAGAGTTTATGCCTAAGTTAGTTTTGTAACGACTATGCCTAAAAACCACTGGATCTCTGAGAAAAACATAAGGTACATTGAAATTAAGCTGTTTAAGAAGTTCCCTGCGTCTGTTTTATTATGCAGAAGCTTATATAGACGAGCGAGCGAAAATATTCGCCTGAACTCCAAAATTTCCACATTAAATCTATTACACATAAGTTGCTCATTAAGAAACTTTCGCTGTACACTTTCTAATGCTAACTTCTGATAATTGTAAAATGGTTTCCACACGATCGAGGCATATTCTAGCCTGGAGCGTACGAAAGAATAATAAAGTACTTTCAGAGTATCTAAACTACGAAACGATTTACAGTTTCTGACAATAAAGCCTTATAATTTACTAGCTTCGGCAATTTTAAGGTAAATGTATCAGTATCAAACCACACACCAAGATCTTTAATTAAAGTCGCGCGTGGAAGGCAATCATCTCTTACCATATAATTAAAATCTAGACAAGCTTTCTTTGTGAAAGACATTATTTTGCACTTAGACACATTCAAATCTAAATTATTCTGCAAGCACTAGTCACCAACAATATTAAGATTCTCTTGTAGAAAATAGCCAATCATCAAAACCTGTAATCTCAGCAAAGATTTTTAAATTGTCAGCTAACGAAACAATGAGTCTTGAGTGAAAAAAATCAATGATCTCACGGAGTGGTGATACCAATTGGCCGCCAAAATCATGTGATTTGACACCGTTTGACTTCTTTCTTTGGGATTATTTGAAAGAAAATGGGCACGCCGATAAGCCTACAACAATTCAAGAGCTAAAGACTGAGATAACTCCGCACATTAACGATATTGAACGTCAATTCTGCCTCAGTGTCATTGAAACTATAGACCTCGATTGGAGGTATGCTACTAAAAGGCATGGCGAGCATTTGGCCGATTTTTTGCCTCACATTAAATACTCCGCGTTTTATTTACAATTCACATCGGCCAGTATTAATGGTTCACCTTTTATAATAAGCAAAAAAAAATAACTTAAGCATAACTGGACATCCGCGGTTGTAAAGAATACCAATGACATTTATTTAATGGTTACGTTCCAATGTTTTACAAGTAAGTTGTATCAAAATCAGAAAACACCCACCAGTAAATTAATGCAAATTATCGAGTAGTACCACTAATAAAATTCGAACAAATATTAATTTTGATATTTTAATACTACAAATTTATCTTCAAAACTATCAAACTTTCTATTGAAAAATCGACGGGAAACTCAGGTTGGGGAGTGTGACTGAATTTCCCAGCTATCTACCATAGAGTCCATCTTTGTTAGAAATTTCTTCCTAGCATTAATCCGAGAGAGCTAAATCTGTAGAATATCCCTACATATAGAACTGAATTCACCTTTTTTGGGTCATTTCTTCTCTTCCAGTTCAGTGTTTCGATTGGTCCTTTGCTTCAGGTGTGAAGGTATGGACCATATATAATTACCGCTTGTTAATGGACGCAGAACCTCATTTTTTTTAATATGAACTTCTCCAAACTCACGATGAAAACATTCCATTAAGAGTAATAGCGGTACCCATCTTGTGTTCAAATTTTTCTCCAATATGCGCAAGTGTAGGACTTTTGCAACACACACCATGTATGCTGGCCCGCGTACTTTCAGGGGACGGTAATCCAATACCATTTTGTGGATTTTCTTTACCTAAATCATATATAACTTTGACCAAACTTCAGAGTAGAATCTATCAGCGTTTTGGTATTGATTAAACTGAAGCCATTCAAACGGTGGTATTGTATCAGATAACTAATACGTGCAATTTTTCCATGTTTACAAATTCTCTAGCAGTTGGGATCAGAAACAAACCCTTTTTGCAATGTTGGTGATATATAACTGACAGATTTGAATTTTCGCGTTTTAGTGACATCCATCTTCAGAAAATTACACTTGTATAGACAATATATAACTTCATTTAATAATGGAGTATGACACGATTCGTAATTCTTAAAACGTACTATAAAAATAAGGGGTCTATGAATATAACTGCATGCATTCAGACAAGTGTTGAGATTTGAAAGTATTGGGGGCAAAGGTGTACTATATGTATACCATACAATTTTGATAAATGGTTCGCATTGATATGCCTACAAAACTCAATTGGCTCAGCAACTGGGAAAATCTCTGACATTTAAGGAACGAGATAACGCGACTGACTAACGAGTGACATTTTTTGAAAAACTTATAATGAGCGTAGCCCATTTTGATTTAAGTGGATTCGAGTGGCTATTACATTAGTATCAGATCAAAGTTTGTTGAGGCTCATTTTTTGAAATAGTAAAGGCAATCCTGCAGAGCGTTTTGAGTCAACTAATAGACTTGGGGGAATTTGAAAGAGCTTGAAAGAAAATAACTTTTATGAATTTAGACCGCAGGTCATCTAATTTTTATTGCTCGGGAAACCCCCACTACTCGAGTAACTTTAGTGTGTGATCACCTCCATGGAGCTCTTTTGTGGATCCGCCCTTAGTAATTTAATCTAAAAAACTTTTCTGGGTAACAGGATACAGTGCATATTTTGAGACTAATGACATTTTTCTTTGGGGATAATATTCACATACGGGCATACGGCCACAAACATGAGAGAGATTGAAACAGTTGGAGCTCGAAACTAGTGATTCTGTTTTGAAAATTCTTTTGCAAAGTTTTCAAAAGTGTAATAATATACTGAAAGTAAAAATATCATTTCTCGTATGTATTGCTTACGCTGTATAAACGGTTGAATAAACTGATTAATATATTTATGAACGTAGGTAGGTGGTCAGCCAGAAAAAAGAAAGTTCAATAATGAATAGCATAACGCTTTTTAATTTCAGGACATCCGACTTGTTTGCAGTTCACAGACAATATGAAAATCGCCGTAAAGAAGTATCGTTGGCAGTGCATCGAATGTAAATGCTGTTCAGTTTGCGGGAATTCCGATAATGACGTAAGTATATGAAAATGCACTCAAATTGGGTTTTCATTGTTGCTGTAGCATTAGCCACATTTAAAGTATAATTATAGCAATGTAATGAAATGTTGGGGATTGTAATTTTATAGAAAAGTTTTGGTTCCGGGTACAATTGGCAAACGGGGTTAAAATTTGATGCTGTACAAAACAGAGTGCGTATAAAAAGAGTGTTGCCAATGTTTAGGCTAAATGCTGATTGGTACCGCCATTTTTTGGACTAATTTCCAGTTTACTATAGCAACGGGAGAACAGATGTTTAGTGTCTGTCTCTGTAAAGTAAATCTCACGATATCATTTTGGTATTCTTAGTTAAATTTTATTATTAAACCGTTAAAATACAAACCACCTAAATTATAAAATGTTGACAATAATAATCAATAGTTATCAGAAGATTGCAGCATCAACCTGATTTTAGTTAACAAATTGCTTATTACAAAGTATTGAGAGTTGCTGTTTGCCTACTTACGATATTTGGGGAATTTAAAAATGAAACGATGTGCTCGAAAATTTTTAATTACTCTATTATCAATATATTTTTTTAAGTACAAATTGGTAAGTCGATGAAAGTGTTTATTACCCATTTTTTTACTTTCTAGGTAATCAACTTTTAAGATCAATGGCTGAAACATTCTTTTATTATCACCATTAAAGAAAAAGAAAGTTTTTCACCAAATTCAAACCTAAAACTGAAACTGTAAATCAAACTAACACCATATATAAAATTTAATTCAAAAAGGTTAATAAAAGAAATGATTCACATTAAACAAAATGTTAATTCAATAAACTGTAGCAGTCTTATAGAAAATCTTAGCAGCATTTATCACAAGCTAATCTCCAATTAACTCCTTAGTAGTATTGAAATCCAACAACTGTTTTAATATATTTACATAACTCGCAACATACATAATAAAAGGTAGTTGCAGTTTAAAAAAATAGTAAAATAAAATCTTCCTTAGTCTCGAGGTAACTATTTGATAAATGTGTTTAGCGTATGTATGACGTTGAATTCGCATATTGATGAGCGAAATAATTTTAAAATTGTAATTTTTGCTGAATTTGTTAAGTAAATATTAATGTAGGTTAGTAATATTATTAAATATTAATTTGTACAAAAGTAATTTAAAAAAATTGGTCTTTTAGGATAGTGATTGTCAAAGTATTACTTCTTATATTATCTGATGATGGTTAACTAATAAACCGAAACGTACTTAATAATCAATAACATAAATGTTTGGTTGACTGTACCCCAAGAACATAGCATATCTAGTAGTTACAACAGTCAGGAACTATTGTCACTACAGCTATAATTACACATATTAGGTACAACTAAATAATGACACTATATTATTTCTATTCCAGGATCAGCTCTTGTTTTGCGACGACTGCGATCGTGGCTATCACATGTACTGTCTTTCTCCTCCATTGGTAAATCCCCCAGAAGGTTCCTGGTCGTGCAAGTTATGCATCGAGCAATTTCAGAAATGATCCGTTTTAACAACCACAAAGTGATGTTTTATATTTCTCGAAACAAACAATTTTTAGCTCTTAGTTTTGTATTAGTTTAGTTTTACTTATCGTTAACTATCTGTTGCAAAGTGATAAAGGATTGACTAAAATTATTTTTTGCAACAGTTCAAGTCATGTTTTTGATATCAGTACTTAATTTTTGTGTTAATTTTTTTTTGTATTTTTACACTACTTCTACCTCTTGAGTGATAAATTTTGTGTTTAGTTCAATTTTGTCTATTGATGTATTTGCTCAGAAAAGGCTCAAATGTCTTATGAACTTGATAATGGTAAATTATTTTTGACATATATTTTTTCTATCAAATGTTTTTTATGGTCATGATGTTTTGTTATTGACAATTAAAACTTTTTCTTTTTAATAGACATTTACTTAAGATACCGTGTGTTTTATCTGAGTATTCCCTAAGTACATTTAGCTGTGCCATTAAATTTTATGAAGAAGGGCTGTATGTGCCTAGGCCGCTATTACATTGTCAAATCTTTGATCAAATATCTTTGATAAAATATCTTTGTCAAAGATATTTGGTGGTGTAATACTTAATATTTTTTTAAATATTTCTTTGGCATATATCTTTGATCACATTTACACGCGAAAATTTGTGTCTGTGAAGTTTATAGTGAATTGTACAGCAAAAATTTTATTATTTGAGTATGAAGACCGTTGATATTTAACCAACTTCCAAAAAGGAGGAGGTTATCAATTCGTCTGCAACTTTTTTTTTATGTGTGATGAGTGATTATTCAAAAACGATTTTTTATGATGTATTTAAACTACATTATATTAAGGAACATTACAGAAAGGTGCCATATCATTATAAAATAAAATAAAAAAAGTAAATAATGGACTAGATTTCAGTGAATTTCAATGAATCTTCACTGTTTTCTCTAAAACCACTCAAAAAATTTGAATATTATAAATTGTATTTTACAAAGATATGTTTTAGCTGAATTCTGTATATTTTTCTATTACGTAAAACTTTCCATTTTTCTGAAAATCGGAAAAATATATGCAAAAAAACTTTAAACATAATGGTAAATGTCAAATTTTCATCATAAATATTTAGTCAAATGTCAAGATATGCCATGAAAGTATATCGTACAGGGTGTTTGTAATGATTTTCATTTTGATTCGTTTGAAGTAAGTTTCTTTTAGAGTCGAAGTTAAATTAGGGGGCCTATAGTCGCGTGAAATGGCAGAAAATATTCCGTTAGTTTGTCGAAACGAAAATTTATGTTTGCGAACACTTCTATATGGTATACGGATGTAGGTGTGTGCGTGCGTGCATGTGATATTAGGTGGTACATAAGCAGTTGTATACGTAGAATGGTTGAAATATAAGTTGGAATTCAATTAGTTCTACAGGGTGGTTCTAAAAATATTGTATTGGGGGGCACATAAGTAGTTGCATATACAAGGTGTCTGAAGTAAGGGTGGGGTAAAATTATTGTTATTCAGGTTGTGTCAAACATTTGTTATATAAACATAAGCAGTTAGAGGACCTTTGAATTATAGAACGTAGGAAGGGGTAAAATTATAGACATGGGTTAAAAAAAATTTAGAAGCAGTTTCATATACCGGGTGATTGAAATAAATGGTAGAGTAAAATTATAGTCATAAAATGTGGTACAAAAAGGTTAATTTTATTATATAGGGTAGACCATGAGCAGTTGCATAAACGAAATACTAGATATATGGGGCGAAGTAAAATCACTGGTATACAGGAATAATTTAAACAATAGAATCAATAGTGTGGAGAGGATTTATACTTATACGGAGTGGTTTTAAAGATATCAGGACCGTTGTAATATTGTGTTGAGTTGAATTATAGTTGTACAGGGTGATTCAAAAAATGATAGACCAATAAGTTCTATAGGGGTGACCAATACACAGAAGCATATACAGTGTGGATGCAATATAGAGTGAATTAGTTACATTTATAGAAAATGGTCCAAATGATAAAACAAATAAAAAAGTAAAAATATATTTGGAACATATAGATAAAGAATAAAAATTAGAGAGGGAGAAAAAGAGAGAGAGAGATAGGAATACGCTAAAATTTTCAAATGAATTGTACCTTAAATCAGACTAAAAATAAGAAAATAGTGATTGATTGCACACAGTTTTTATTTTAAGTCAGCTGAAGTTGGTTCTTTTTTAAACATAAATTACGTATAATGTTATATGTAAAATAGATACAAGAGGTTAATTGCCTACAATGGAAATTGACTGTTAAAGAAAACTCGGCACATTGAAAAGTTAATAAGTATACCGAAAAAATTAAAGCAATTTTGTGTTAAATAGATCACAGATCTATACAGGGTGTAAACGGTATAAGTGGAAATATTTTAAGGAATAATAGTTCGGACAAAAATGAAACAAAAAACCTAATAACATTTTTTAAATTGTTATACTTTTGCAAAAAAAAAAGTTACGAATTTTACAACCATTTTTACCATCACCATAATTTTACATTCAAATAGCTTCTGATGTTTCATATGTTTAATAATTAACAGATTATGTTGCTTCACTAATCAAATTAGCAATGAAAAACATATTTAAATTATTATGAATTATATGCTACGTACGCAGAATATTGCCTTAACGATATGGCAACAAAGGCGCGATCGGTGATTCACCTTATCACCGATCGGGTGAGTGTTGTTCCTGTGGAAAATCTGTGGCTGCATCAATGTTAATTTTGTTTACCTTTCTTTGTTGCCGTTTGTTTTGTAATTTTTAGTGTAACGTTTAGTGTGGTGGAAAATTTTAACGCAAAGTGGATTAAAACGAACTGTGAAGAGCATTCTTTGTGTTGGAAATAATAACTGTGGAGTTTATTTGTAAGTACTGCATCTAAGAGAGAAATATTTGAATTTGATTATGTGTTTCTAATTAATTTAACGGTTAAATAGATCATTTCAAGTTACTAAATAATATGTAAATAGCAGTTCAATTTTGCGAATTTTTCTTCAAAAAAATAATATCAAAGAACGAAATTTATTTCACGAATTTGTCACCAATGTTTATATACAGAAACCAATTTCAACAAAATAATCATCTCCCGACTTAACCATACGATGTATGGCATAACACTCCCTCTAAGGCACGCTATGAATGTCTTTAGGGGAAAATTCACTAAACGCCAGATATCCTAGATATCAAAAGGGTTTAGCTCTTTGGGAGCTCTTGCCAGGTTTTCAGGGAGAGAGTAACTGAGCACTAAACACGCATAGGTGTTAATAGCCTGAAACAGATTTTTACTGTTTAGTTTGGTTTTCAACAGTCGACTTCTATAAAACTCTTGCTGTCAGGTTCTTTTTCATAGTCAAGTGATCAATACGTTGAGCCTGCTTTATTCCAAGGTATTTATAAGTATGACCTTCCCCCATAGATTCAATTGAGGTGCCATCTCCCATTTCGAAGTGTCCCTGCTGTATTTTGCCTTTAACTATATTAATAATTCGGCATTTGTTTAGGCCAAATTTCATATGGATGTCACTAGAGAACCCTTCTACTACTTTAAGCATATCATACAGCTGTTGTTTCGTAGCTGCCATCAACTTTAAGTCGTCCATGTATAACAAATGGTTTATCTTTAATGCTTGTATGTTGTTGTGTTTGAGACTGAACTCAAAATTAGTCGAGTTCAGTTTGTTTGAGAGAGGGTTCATGGCAAGGCAGAACCACAGCGGGCTCCCTGGAATATACCCCTTCTGATTAGAATGGGGTCAGTTTGTAGCGAACAGTTGGCTTCATTCTGTGAGATTATGGTTTGCTAGGTGGACATGGCATATTCTAAAAAGTTAATAATACAATTATTCACTTTATAGAGTTTCAGCACCTTAATGAGCCAATCATGTGGAACTGAATCAAAGGCCTTTTTGTAGTCCACATATGCCATGTAGAGATTTCGTCGTTTGGCGTGGGCTTGATTGCAGACAACGGAATCAATTATCAGTTGTTCTTTGCAGCCCATAGAATTTTTTGCGCATCCCTTTTGTTGTTGAGTAATTATGTTGTTCAGCTCACAATGTTTGAAAATGCGATGATTAATGCAGATTGTTATGAGTTTGTATAAGGTTGGAAGGCAAGTGATTGGTCGGTACTTTGCTGGGTCCTGTGCACATAGGTTGACCTTTGGTAAGAGGTATGTAGCACCATGCATAAGGAAACTTGGCATCTTGTGCGGGTGGGTAATCACATCATTTATAATGGCTGTTAGTGTTTCGTGGGTTGCGTACAGTTTCTTTATCCAGTAATTTTATACACCATCTGGTCCTGGTGCTTTCCAGTTATGGAGGTGCTTCATTATGTTGGATGTGTCTTCCGTTGTAAATGGTTGGTGTTGCATGGCCTCACAGTTCTGAGATGCAGCCTCCTCCTCATTAATCTAGCTGGCTCTGGAGTTATAGGAGATTGTTGTGGAAAGCTGTGTTTTCCAGAATTTCTCGATGTCTGTTTTAATGGGGTAACTAGGGACTTTATTATTATTGTTGTTGTTAAGTTTTCTATAAAACTGGTTACTGGTTTTCTACCTTCTCAATCGACTTGTGTAGACGGAGAGCTTTTGCCGTAGACTGTCCAGACACTGCTGAGATGTGATGTTTTCTCCATCCCACTTGGAGTGTATTCGGTTATTGTCCATGATAGTCTCAACAAGCCTTTCTATTCTGTTGTTTCTGACTAGTCGTTGGTACTCGGTCAGTCTTCCAACGTCTTTCCGAAGAGAATTGATTTTTCCTTCAAGTCTTCTTTGCCAAGGTGGTATTCGATGTGTTTGCCTAAATTGGGGAGGGTCTTGCTTTGGTCGTACTGCGACCCCAAATGTTCTGCAGATGAAAGTTGCAGCACAGAAGATGATTGTGTGTAGCGACTCTAACGTATTATCACCTAAAACATAGTTTGGCAAGATAAATTTGTTCATAGCCTGCAAGACGATACCCAGTTTCTTAGATGATCTTAGTTTGGGGAGAGCTAGTCTAGTCAGTGGATCTGTTCCACTATACTCTCTAAGAGCTCCTTCCATTTCTGCTTGGATCTTGTCAATCAGGTTAGCGTTGGTTGGCTGTTCTTGTTGTAGTTCTTGAGTCTCGTCCGCTCTTTGTGCCAAAGGTGTTTCAGGCTCTGGATGGATTGTATTTCGACCAAATACGTAGCACTCCACTTCGCTCTTTATTTTATCCAGTTGTTCAGGTGAAATAAGGCCATTTATTAATTTATATTTATTAATTATTATTATTAACGCATTGATTGCCACATGCCTCTGTTAAAAAAATCGTAGAGGCCATCCTAAGAAAATTAAATTCTGTGAAAAGTATTGACTAGAAAATGTCACTTCTATATGACAGATACTAGTTTTCATGTAAAAAGTTTTTTAGGTTCGTCACTCAATTATGACTGACGTGGCCTCTCAGAATAATTTAGTTCAACAGGGGCCATGTCAGTCATGTGGGATCTGTGATGTCAGTCATAAATGTGTGACGCGTGAAATGTGATGTCCTGTTGTCTTGCATGTCCTGGTGAACCTTTCATGTGTTTTGAGTGTTTTAAAATATTCGCTTAGTTCACAATTTTTTACTACAATGCATAACGCTGTTAAATTATTTGTTGGAAAAAAGTAATTAAATTTATTCCCAGCAATTTTAGATTATTTGTGCTTCACTGGCCACAAAATTTGTAATGAAATTTCCCTGGAAGCCACTCTACTAGAATCCTATATAAAAATCTATCTAATGCCGTCCAAATTTGACCGACACATCAAGATGTAACAATCAATATGTCACTCATATATGACCGACATGGACCTATTGAAAAAGTCATGGCTGATTCTGCTGTCTCCGGATTTGGACCGCCTCATTTTTTCGAATTTATTTATATATCTGAACCAACATATAAACAAAGTTTTCGGACGTTTCGCCCACACTTATAAGGAGCTTTTTCAAGTGTGATAAAATACAAATATTACTTATCTTACGGCGAACACATTGGTTCCGTCTTTTTCTCACAAACACACTTTGAAACTTCACTTTATTGAACTTGTCACACCGAAGCACACTTTGGATCTATCAAATGATGAAATGATAATTGACCCCCTGAAATTCCAAGTAAAAGAAGGGTGAAGGTACTTAAAAGGATTATTTTTGGTTTGTTTTATGGTTGTGATGATATTTTTTGAATACATTCCTGGAAAATCCGGCTTGTCAGAAATCAGAAAGCGCTTGAAACAAAAAAAAATCAATTATGTCTCACTATGTTTAATTGCTGTCCAACAACATATTATGAATCTTACAAAATTTACATTTGTAACAGAATAAATTAAATTGTGCAAAACTATTAAAATTTTTAAAATCTAACATTACTAATTTATTTTAAAACCAACAATACTTATGTAAATATAAAATCAGATTCAACGTTCACGTCCCATGGCATCTGAAACATGTCAGCTGGCAAGTTCACGCAGTGGGTGGCGTTAAAATCTTTCAGGTACTTCTTAACCTGAAATAAAATTGAAAATTACACTTTGAAGAAAAATCTGTATATTTTGTTCATACTAGGAATAAAGCCATCCGAGATTTTTCACTAGGAGAAAACTGGTCGCCCAATGCCATTGGATAGCTTTTCGAATATTCCGACACGTACGACTGTATAAGTGAATTGCACAAGCGATCATCGACGGCGTAATCTCTGAGGAATTCAGCTAAAACAAATCAAAAACGTTAAGACATTGACATTTGATAATTAAAACTAAATATGCGCAATATATTTCAGCAAAAAAACACGTCAAAACACGACTATCATTCTTAATTCTGATCACATTTCATGAATGCAATGCTTTGACCTTTTTCTTACTTTTAGGACATTTACAGAAGAAAAAAACATTATTGGGAGTCAAAATTGATAGTTGAACAGGTGTTCTTGGGATAAAAGTTAATTAATTGACACAAAATTCAACATTTTTTATGTGAATAATCTGTTAGCGCGACTTGCCACTATAATCGGCTGGTTCCCCGTGAAGGCAAACGGCATGACGCTCTGATGCCATCCATCTCGATTCTCTTGTATGTAGCCGCGAGATATAATGATCGACATCTAGGATTTTCGGGAAAACTAGCACAAAGAGGTTCCATGTCACTACTGTTATCCCAGGTAGGGATGTCACGATAAAATTTTCAGGTTAACTTCACCTGTTGGAGAGATATTGAATACTCTCTATAGTTGTCGTTCTTTTGTGGGAAGCGCAACTGATGAAGGTTCCCGACCAGAAACAATATATATTGGTTAAAAAAAATGGCACCTCTACGTCCCTGTATAAGCTGGGTACTATCAACATTTTTTTACAAATACAGCAACATTTTTTGTCAATTAACATTAAGCTAAAACTTCTTGAGCAGCTTCCTTTCAACAATACGCCAACTGTTTTCCCGAGAAAATTTTTTGAAGAGCAGCTAAGAATGGTGGAGGCATCAAATATATCGATTTGGTGAAGGTAACATTTTTTTTTAGTTGAGTGTAGAGAGTGAGATAATGAACACGAAAGAGCGTTTGTCCTACAAAACCGATAAAATTTGTCATTATTTGTTACTAGCAAAACCATACTCGTAATAAAAATGGAAATATAAGAAATTACGTTTACCCCCACATAAAAAGTTGACTTTGACAGATTTTGGTTGAATGATTTTTATGAATCCTTCAGTCACATTTATTTTTCTTCTTTGTTGTAATGCATTGATGAACTAGCCTTTGCCTCCCGTATACATGTGTGTTTCCCTACAATATCAAAAAAAATATATACAGGGTGATCCAAAAATATGGAAAGAATAATTGCAGAAAACCATGTTCAATACATAAATAAAGTTTAGGATATTTCCCTGGCTACTTAATGGTGATCTTGACCAAGGTATTTCAAGGTCAATTAGATTTTTTAAATGAAAGTCCCTATTTTTAACCCCGGAATGGGAAAGAGCGAAAAATTTTACGTTCAAATATTATATTGACCGTTCAAAAATTTGATTTTAACCATGGCCATGAGGGTCTTTTCAAGGTAAAATCGGATTTTTAAATTTTTAGATCCAGGCAATTGAATTAACGTTAATTGTGCACCCAGCCTGTTAAGGCAAGGTAAAGTGTGCAGACAGTTAACATAAAATGTTTCGAACCAATTGGTTAAGGCAAGGTGAAGTGTATTCTCAATTTATCTTGAATTCAAAGTGGTTGCCACCTACTTCCTGCATATACGTCTTGCGGGTGTAAAAAGTTTTATTCATTGTTTAATCTTCTCAATGTTACTGAGCTTCGTCCGAGTTAATTTATCGTTCATCTAACCTCATAAGAATAGTGTGAGATCAGGTGATATGGATAGCCATTCAGTTACTCTACGCCTGTTTACCCACCTCTCGTTAAATACTTAATTCAAATAATTCAGAACACTTCTTGCGTAAAGGCACATAGTTTAATCTTGCTGAAACTAGGTCTCAATAAGTTCATCGCTTACAATCATCTCATACATCGGACCATCAGTCTTCCCCCAATGAAGAAGGAAACAACTATCGTATTATTGGTAATATCTGCCCAATCGTTTACTTTTGAATATATTGAGTACTCCGACTATCAATGCCTGCATCATCATGATTTTTGGATAACGCTACTTTTTCTCTCACACTTGTGTTCCGTGATAGGAATTTTCCAAGAGAAGCGCAAGTATTCATCACCCCTTTCAAACAAAATTATAAATATTTAACAATAAAAAATAAGTGATTTATAATCATCTTACCCGACGGGCAGTAAGATATACCGGTTTAAGCGACCTTCAAAGTCATGGTAGAAGTCACCATTATATGGCTTCCTCAATATCATTTCTTCCTAATTCGGTGTCAAAAATAAGAAGATTAATTTAACAAATCGACTTGACCTTGATCAGGACCTTCTCTGTCAGTATAACATTTAACGTAAAATCTTCTCTCCTCCCGATTCCCGGGTCACATTTAGGAGTTTCCACGAAAAAAGTGTATTTAATCTTGAAATGACCATCCTGGTCAAGGTTAAGGACAAATTTCTCGCTCTTTCCCATTCCGGGGTTAAAAATAGGGCGTTCCATTTAAAAAATCTAATAAAACTTAAAATGAGCTTCATGGTTAAAGTCATGGTCAAGATCACCAAGGAAAAATACTAAACTTAATGTAGTGAACTTTAATTTAATTTTAATGGTTTCCTGCCGTTTCCATACTTAATAAATCAACACCGAGTATTATGGACATTGTTATGACAAATTGCAGAATAGGTTGTTCTAGTTTTTTATTACTCTGCAGTTTTTTATTGTATGGCATTAGCAAAAAGATGGTCTACAGTACATTCCAAAGAAAAAAAATGTAATACAAAAGGTCGGTTTGACAACTTTCGCCCATAGGACTGAACCAAATTGCCCCGCAATTTGTAGGAAATCACGTCATTTCTTTTTAAATGCTCCTCAAAAAATTTTAGCTTCTTTTTAATCAACAGAAACAAGTTGCTGTATTGTGGATTATAAGTTTGAAGTACATAAATATTTTTTCAATATTTCGGTCTTCTGATGGTAGGACAACTGATGAGGTTACCAACTAGAAACGGCTCTCTCTCTATCTCGAAAGGCTGGTAATATATTTCTGGTGAATTTTTTCTCATGTTTTTTTAATCTGATGACTGAATTTTACATGACATATGCATATTGAATTTCGACTAAATCTACTAACCTTGTTGTCCTTGTTGTACAGATAAATATCTGTACACTAGCTGCTTCTGAGCGTCTTCGAAAATGCGTGGATATCGGTAACTCAGTAACTTTACCAATAAATTGTTTCCCCGATTTGAAGATAAATTACCTTCCCTGAAATGTTCAATACAATTATTATTCAGCACATGATACTTTAGCACCTTTATACTTACTCCAAACAAATCACTTCGTCGTTTGTTCTTCGATAGATTAGCACAGGTCCTGGATATTTATAAAGTAGTTCAGAAATGTGAAGGTTTACATGTTCTCTGATCGCTACATTGACAATGGGTTCTAAGAATTTAGGCATATGGTTAACGGCTATAGGTAGAATATCGTCGAAAGTTGCATCTAAAACCTGAACAGAATTAAGTAATTGGTTTTTTAACCTACCATCAAGGTAGTTGAAATAAACAACTGAAATATCTGAAGCTGTATTGACAAGATTATAACTGTTGTGTTTGACTACATATCCTAAAGGTTTAATAACTTTTAGTTTTAACTTACAATTCCTTTGACATCTGGGTATGTCATAGCTAACCAGGAAGAACTATAACCACCAATACTCCATCCAAACAGTATAATGTTTTCTGGTTTAAAATTCAATTTATTCATGGCAAACTGCATAACTGCATCCACTGCACATTGCTGTTGCGCCGGATAAGGCATACCCTAAAACGTATAAACAATTTGCTTCTAATCAGTTAGCGATTATTTTAAAAACTATAAAACTGAATAGAGTAGATGCTTTCTGAATGATACTTGTGGCATATTTTTCAATGTCTAAGTGCTTCTTGGGAAATAACACCACAGTTTAAAGAAAATTGCTGTATATTCCAAACGTTTCGGGGTCTAGATCAGACCCCGTTGTCAATGGTTAAGAAACTACGCATTAATTCTGATAGACCCTGTATGTATGGTATAGTTATTGTATTAATGTGATTATGCTGGGAGTTAGTGTTGCTTGGTGAAGTTTGATGTTGGTTGTTGGGGGATTGTTTTTAATCCGTAGTTTCTTAACCATTGACAACGGGGTCTGATCTAGACCCCGAAACGTTTGGAATATACAGCAATTTTCTTTAAACTGTGGTTATTTCCCAAGAAGCACTTAAGACATTGAATAGAGTAGAGACAGACAAATTGAAAAATTAAAAATTTAGCTACATGCTAACTAAAAATAATTAAAAAAAACTAATGAAAATTCACTAACAAAATTCATAATGGATGTTTTATATTTTGACACCCAATCCCCTAGTTTTCACCCCTAGAGTAGGGGTAATAACGGCAATTGATCCTCACAGTGGGCAGTGATGAACATGGTTTTTGGCATGGTGGTAAGGGCCCATAAAACAAACCCCTTACTGTATTTTTCGACGATTTCACATTTTCCAAATATATTGTTAAAACGTTTAATTTTTAAGCTACTAAAAAGGATCCTTCTCGAATAAACAATTGCCGAAAAGACAATTTCGGAACGCACGATTGATGGTGAAAACAAAGTACCCAAAAGTGAAAGCAACTATATACTTTAGCAAGACTACAGGAACACTCTAAAACAGCAGTGGAGTTTAGTAGTTAATCAGCTGACACTTGGCGAGTTTATATAACTTGAGAAAAGTGGTAGTGAAATATTTATTGTGAATTTGTGAGGAAATAAAGTTTTTATTTGGTGCCAATCAATTGATTTGAACTCATAGAAAATGTGTATCAGTAGCCTCAGACCTGTGGGGTACATGGTTAAAATTCTAACTTCATTGTATGACGACGAGGAAAAGTACTAGGCTGCGATGGACGAGTCTAGCCAAGAAATTTTCAAGAGGGTCACACGAAAAGTTCACTGAGAAATGAGGTAATAAGAAGACGGAGTATGGTTAAGAAATTCAACAGAAACGTAAAAGTGATTTTTTCCCCTACGAAGAATGAAGATACATATTTTCCAAATTAGAAGAAAAAAGGCATGCAGAAGAAGCAATGCACTATGTAAATAGTTAATCAGAAAAGACACATTGTGGAATCAGACATAAAGGAGATAAATGATGAAAACAAAGTAGATGGCATCATCAACACAAAGTGAAACTCCAAGTGTACAAACGGAAATTTAAAAAAAGCAACAGACTTACAGAAAGGGAAATATTAGATCACTGTAAATACTAAAGGGTCTTTTATAAAACAACCCATCCTTGATGGTAGTTCACCTTGACCAATATACAGAAGAACAATTTGAAGCTGAGACAGCAGCTAATGGACACGACAATACAGTCCTGAATAAAAGATATGACAACCAATCACTGAGTCAAGTATACCAGGTGCAACTGAGTGGAAAAAAACAAAAAAAAATCTGGGGAAAATCTACAAGAATTTGAACCAGATATTATCAGACGCTTGCTCTCAATTAGGAGGAAGCGGAACCATCAGATCAGACAGCATAAGGAGAAGAAGACTGACTAATTCTTAACCAGCCACCATTCGGTATTCACTTATGTTTTTTAAATTTCGAAACAAGTACAGTGCCGGATTAGCCACTAAGCAATTTAAGCAACTGCTTAGGGCATCAGGTCTTGGAGGGCACCAGGAACATCACCAAAAGTAGTTTACTAATGGATAGTGGGCGTACAGGCATGAATTAGGACATCACGTAGTCTTAATTCGGCACAGGCAACAGGAATGCAGAAAATACTTACTGTGCTTCCACCGAATCCCGGATGATTCCATCCGAGTACCGAATATCCAGCTTCAATTGGCGTAATTGCAATTCCAATTTCATAGAATCCGGCATTTCCTTCACAACATATGACTAACGTATTACCATTAGGAGAATGATTTCTCCTATCTATAAACATCGTATCGATGTCGTTATCATCTGCCGTTTGGACTTTATATCTTTCGCCTCGAAATGAATCTATAAGTCTGGATCTGCCTTGTAATAAACTTTGCTCTGGAACAAATCACAAGATTATGTGCGAAATAAATAATCTACACGAACGAAAAAAAGGAAGACGACAACTAAAGCGAAACTGAATTCTAGGCATGTTCGTCTTGATCAATTCATCGAAATATCGATCGTTTTACGTGTGACTATCTATCTTTTGAATAGATCTTCTTTTAGGCGATTAATCCGTATATCGATTGGTTTATTACGAAATCATTACTAAAAAATGGCACTGGCGCCCCAAGCGATTTTCAAACAAACGTGACCACAGAAGGCGGTAAAAATCAATAGCAAAGGAATATATTATCTTATTATATGAATTTTGGCTACATCAGAGTTCTTAATATAATCTTAGAAACAATAATAAGTATCTCGTATTAATTAAGTGTCATTTAGAAAAATTAAGATTTCATTTGGACCCAACTTTATAAAGGTTTTTTGTAGAAATGAATTCCAGATAATATTTATCATTGTATCTATATGCGACATGTCAAAAACATGTGCAGTTTTTTCTTTACATATTTGTTCCTATAGCTTATAGAAACAAAGTTTCTTAATACAAGTTATTTAGAACTACACTTTCTACAAGACTGATGATATGCAATTTTGGAAATAACAGACGCAAGGTTTGAAATTGCTTGCGAATATAACGGTAGAACACTTATCATGTACAAAGGTTAAAACTAGATGTTTTAAATTTCAGCGTTTTTTTCATTTCGCAAATAAAATCCCTGTATCCAAATTTTAGTTATATAGTAAGTTTTTAATATAATCTAGTTCTGTAAAATGGAAAAGAACGACCTTTCCCAGAACATTAATTTCCGCTTTCCATAATCCATTTTGTAGAATAAAAAATGTTAAAAATCGATCCAGAAAATATATTTTTTTATAGAGTCTTAATTACGAAATAAAAAAAACGTTTAAAACAGTTCAAAAATATTTAAAAAATTATTTTGTACAGACACTCAAACAGTTTCATTCATTATTTCAGATTTGCGGCAACTAATTACTGCTCTGGTAATGCACTACTAAAGTCCTATTTTCGAGAGGATAACGAAAATTGCCTTAAGTTTTCTACCAAATTTTAAAGTTTAAAATTATATTTCTTAGAAAAAATCTCTATACTGTACTGTAGCATAAATTATTGTACACATGAATGTTTACAAACCTATGCGAACGCTAGATCCTCAGTGTACCAGTACCTATTAAAACCTATTTTATGTTTTTAGACGAATCAGATAACTTAAGCTTAAGCACAATTATATACCGTGTGACCCACTCTGACTAGTAAAATTTTTATTAGGTGATCAATTATAAAAATTATGTTAATTAAAAAATACAATCACTTACGTAGAACCATTTGAAGAACGCTTATCGTTCCTGGATAAATTAACCTTATTCCAAATGTGTGGATAGCTCCATACGCCAATACTTTATACGGAATCGTAAAAACAAATTGTGACCAGCTGTAGAAAGCAGGTTTCAGCAAGTTTCCAGTGCTAAAATAAATTCCCAAATTTCAATTTATTGATTACAATTCCCAAAAACAAATAGTATACACATTTTTATTATATAATAGTTTTTTGACATGTAACAATTGACATTGACACCTCTTATTTAAATTTGTACCTAAACTGTCTGCAAGGCAAACTGTTTTGAATAGGATATCAAATTAATAGAAGTTTATTCCAAGGGTTTCTTGTGAAAACTCTTCCAGCCAAAAGGATATGCCGTGCTCTCTTCTTCCCTATGCATAAAAAACGGGGATCAAGCCACGTAATCATTAGTATATATGACCGACCTGCTTGGCAAGAGTGAAAATATACAATGATGATTTTGGGTTATCCTTAAGAGGTAGACATATACCATCTCTGACTTTTCTGTAAGCGTTTTGAAGGTATTAAATTGTGTACCACATTCGTTTGATGTGTATTAAAAGGTTTAGCCAGCATTAATAAAATAAAGTTTTTCCAATAAAGTGTTGGAAACATGTTGCTAACACTAGTCTAACCTAACCCAAAAGTCAAATTTGTTGGCAACATAGGAAAAAAATGAACAGCTATAAATGTTACGTATCCCATAGAGATTGTGAATTCACCTGATAACGATAGCAAATCCTACTACCGAAACGTTGTGAGATCAAGACGATAGAGAGCCAAGGAAAGTAAGCAGCAGGGTTGCACTGTCTACCAGCTTCAGACTATGACGTAGTTGTTTTATTTTCTCCAGAGCCAATGTTAGCCTATTAAAGAGCCATTTGAGACACGCGACCAAGACAAGCGGCAACATGAGACAGAACACCACGACAGTGTCGCCTATCGCTTTACCCTTTTGGGGACCACGACAAATATCAGTGACAAGTCAGTAGAATTTTGTGCCCCGAGAAAACACGTGTATCCGAGTTGTGAACTCAAAAATGGCGTCAAAGCAACTCCAAATACTTCTTGAAGAAGTGAATGTGAAATAAATTGGTTATACCAGACTAGATGCAGGAGACTTATTTATATTCTCTATTAATTAATTTATTTATTTATTTACTGGCCTTACACCCAATTAACACAAACAAATACATATTGCATGTAGATGTTACACACATACGAATTAGTAAAATCAGATATAATATACATATATAATAATAAAAAGTAACAATATTCTCAATAAAAATAATCATAACTGTCATATATCACAAAAGTGTTTGAACCCTATGAAAAAATCTAAGCCACCCGTATTTCTATTTGCTGGTATCGTTGCCCTCGGGATAAAGGAATTTGCGGTATGATTAATCCGACAAAAGGATTCGAGAAATGTGTTCTATTACATTTTTATGGATTGAGTTCCATTCCGTTCATGGAACACCAAGCATCAAGTCTAAGTCAGACTGCAGCGCAAGGCAGTCTTCTACAGAGGAGATGGCTACTTAACATTTGAGGTCGTCTGCAAAACATAGGTAATTGGCATTTTGAAAGCATTTAAATATATCATTTATAGATAAATAAGAGAGGTAAAGATCCGACCTCTGGGGTATTAATAATCACTTATCAATTATGCTTACATTTTTTTATGATGCACTTTCACGACCTATTTTGTTATATTAATCAGGAGATTGTCAGTCGACAAAGATGCGCGTCTGTCGCGCGCTTCAAATGTTTTTCATAAAATTGCACACAAAGCAGGTGTTGCGTGTGTCGCTTTTTCACTTCACTTTTGTAAAAGTTATCATTTTATTGGCGCTGTACAAATTGTACTTTACAGATAATAGTTACGAAGAAGAAAAACATAATGAGGTAAGGATCTTCTGCAGTAAGTAAGTAGATTTTTTCTCCATACTAGTCTGTTCTATAATTCATATTTTCTTACCTGCGATTTATCACACTCCTGTACTCTACAGGCCAAGCGCTGAACTCGAATTCATACTTGTTTAGTTCTTGTTTAATACTGGGCGTCATATTTATCTGCGCAGTCTGAAGTGTGTCGAGAAAGTTCTTATAAGTAGGATTAGTGGCTCGGCTAGCAGCTCTAAAGCAAAAAGAAATAACGAGTATGACTCCGACGCTGGTCAGGAATTTCGATATCGTTATCAGACCGTCTGTTTCGTAGTAGCCTCTCTGGTACAAATATCCTATTATTGCTGGGGAAGTATAAACACCGATTTTCCACACCATGTAAAACTGAAAACATTGTTTTGATATAGTTGGTTAAGTTTGGATGCAACACTTTACTTACTGAATAAATAATTTTGTTACTCCATCTCTCCAAAACGTCTGGCTCATATGCTCTCTGAAATTGACAATATCTAGCGTTAGTGAAAAAGTACACTATAAACCTACAATAACTTTAACCGTCCCAATAGCGGGTGAGATCACCAACGACCCCCCCCCCCTCCCACCCTTCAACTTTTTAAATGAAGAAAAACTGTCAAAAACAAAGTTATGGTCATTAAGGTGCAGAAGATTTTGCTTTGACCAATTTCAACAGGACTAAAAATATTCTAAGTAATTTCAAGCATTAAAAAAATGTGAATGGGGCCCCAAGACAGCTCACCTTGTAGGTAGGTACTGTTAGCCTTATTTATGACTGTTGAATTCAAAAACAGTCATTTTTTTCCACGAAATTCTCCCTCTTGCACCTTTTGTTTTGTAGGAACTTACTAGACAAAAGAGGGGAGAGGTGTAGCAAAGAAAGATTTACACAACTGTATCGCTTTCTCATCTTATGCTTAACACACACTTGCCTACATATCCTGTTTTTTCATAACAGGATTATTTTTTTTCTCCGTCAGTTCACTCCCATCTTTTGAAGAAAATAAAAATAAAAAGGTAGCGTCTGAGCGGGCTCAGCAAAATTACTAAAAGACCTAGACCAGAAGAGAGAGAGAGAGGGAGGGAAGTCTAAGAATGAAAACACAGACGACACAGACAGTGACCAAAGTAAAGTGTGCCGTTAACTTGATTAAAAAAGTTTGGTCAGTAAAATGGAAAATCAAGTAACTATAAATGAAGCAATGAAGATTACCACGTGATTTTGACAGCCAAACATATAGGCCTAATGAACAGAATCATAGAATAATATGTTAACAAAAATTTTGAAATAACAAGAAATCTGATAATTGAAAAAACCAAATGTTTCCAAATAAACTCTTAATATAAACTAGACATTAACAAAATCTATTCTTAGAAAAAAGAGTCTTTGGTGTGATTTTGTAAAAGAAAATGAAAAAAATAGTCAAGCAAATTTTTTTCTCTTCATAAAGTTTCTCTTTTTAAAATCAATTATCCTACAGCTAGATTCTAGAGTTTCCTCATTTTCAAGTTTTTCATTCATGAAGAAATTATTATTGCCCCATTCCACCTTTTGGTGACCTGCACTTGTCACTATATGGTTGACCAATTTTGACTTGTCCACAAATCGTTAAGCAATATTTTTCTTACATAGTAATTTAGTCTCACAAACTAGCGGATCCAGAAGGGGGGGTAAGGGGCTCAAGCCCCCCCCAAATCATCTGAGTGGAATGCTTTTTTAGAGTTTATTGTGGTAAAATCAACCTTCAATGACGTCAGCCCCCCCAAATGAAAATCCTGGATCCGCCACTGGTCTCACAGTTACAAAACAGTTCCTTAAGTTGTGTACACAGTGTGCTTTGTGCTTATGAGCATTTGACCCCGTCCCACCGGTATATAATGCTACTGAATTAGAGTAAGGATAAAACCCCAATGAACCGACTAAATTTTCAAGGGCAACATCTCTAGATTCATACAATTACAATTATAAAAACTGTCGAGAACCAATAAAATCGCAATATCATCAAATAACAACTGTCGATGTTTATCTATGTAACATATGAACCAGGTATATAGTAATTCAATTCTTATCAGCGTGCTATAACCATAAAAAAATTACGATCACCTCCCTCGATTTTAATTTAACATGGAAACTAAATTGATAAAAATAATATAGTTAAGTTCAAATGTAGCATAAGCTTGATTCACCACATTATGAAATTCAAATCAAATATTAGCCTAATGTGAACAGTTAGTCATAAATTTGTGACACTAACTATACATTATAAATTTAATACCATATTTAAATTTTAGTAGCTAGTATAGACATGAAAGATTATATGAGACAAAAAATAACTAATTTCTTAGGATTCCACTAGCCATTTAATAAAGTATTAAAAAGAGAGAGATGTAGTAGGATACCCAGTTGGAAAGTCTTCTCCTTCGCGTTATAATATTTTGTTATTATTCGTCCATTTTTGTTCTTTCTATACTCTTGCTGGCATATGATTTCTCTATTGAATCTCTATAATATATGTAAACAGTAAATACTTGTATAAAGTTATACAATTTTACTAACTTATTATTTTAAGTTTGTGTTAAACACATTTATTGCTGCTGTGTCCATTTTTCGAATCTTAATTACAAAATTGCAATAATCTGACAATATATCTCACTTATGGTTTAAACAAATAATAAATAGGTTTTAAGGAAATTTCCAATCGTTTAATATTGAGGTTATACAACCAACCGCGCAGGATGCTCGTCTGCTCAAATCTCAGTTCGCGCATAAATTCACATAAAGGTCACGATAAAAAACCACGTTCTCACAATTACATATCTTTAAAAAACTGAAATTTTTAGATAATGAACATAAAGCAATATAATTATCATTTATGTATATATAGGTTAATAAGTACCTAATGTGTGTCAATGTTGTGATGATTATCACAAAAAAAATGCAATCCATTGAACCAAGACAATATTACTTTTATGTTTTTTTGGGCAATAACACCACAATAGAAATAAAACAACGTATATTGCAGGAATACCAAACGTCCAAACCAACTAACCAGAGTCTATTCTGACTTTGTTGTCAATGGCTTTATATTTATTGATGTAGATTGCAAAATGAAAATTTGATTTATATATATTTATAATGAAGTCAGAATAGACTTTGAAAGGTTTATTCCGGCAATATACGTCGTTTTATTTCTATTGTGGTGTTATTGCCCAAAAAAAACATAAAACATAAAAGTAATCAAGAATATGCCACAAACAACGTTTAGAAGACAACAAGACAATATATTGTTTCTAGCTGAGAACCTTCATCAGTTGTCCCTCAAGTGATTGAAAATAATTATTCATGTATTTCAAACATAGAACTGAACTGAAGATTTTAACATGAAATGGAAAATGACACTAAGACTTTCAGGAATTGTGCTATCTGTTAAATTCAGTATGATGTATGAAATACATAACTAATTATTTCAATATGTTGAGGAAAGTGCCACTGATGAAAATCTCAAAAAATTTTCATATTTGGTTTGAATGTCTTGCCTAGAAATTCTTTGAGTGATTTATGTCATAAAAATCAGAGGGAAATAGCACACACATCACAACTCCCAATTTGGGGTCTCTGTGGGTTAGTTTTCCCTGAAATTTCTAGTGTCAGTATCCATTTTGTATTAAAATATTATATTAATTTTATGTACAAAAAACATTGTAAAATCTCAAAGTGATAGTATCATAATTAGTTTATTTTTGTTCCACAAAAATTTAAAAAATAATTTATCAATAAAAAAGTTGGCAACCTTTCTCACTCATATGGACATGACAGTGCTTTTTTTAATTTAAATGTTTCTGTACCATCAGGATTCATTTTTGTGTTTTTGATGTGTGACCTTATATTACCTTTATATTTTCAAATGTTTGCTTCAACACATGATTTTGATAAACTTTAATAAAAAAATTCTATAACATATTTAAATCTAGTTTTTTAAATGACAGCAGTGAAAAAAATAATAATTTCTGCTCATTGTGAAAATATAAAATATGTTTTTCTTAAAGAATTAATGTTGTTGATTACATGTTTATTATTCTGCAAATTTGTTGAATTTTTCCACTACAAAACAGGTTTGAACATTAGATATTTAGATTCTGCATAATTATTAAGTAACAGTATTCTCTGGACAAATTAATCAAAAACATAATAATTTACTCCATAAATAATGGAAATTACAAATGATGTTCCCTCAAGTTATTAATTTGGTTGATATTTTAAAACAAAATAATTTATCTTTTAAGTAAATTCCTCAAATATCAAGCTTTTCACAAATGCATTTTTCAAAATAGTAAAATAGTGTCATTTCAAAATTAAAAAACTAGAGGACATCAAAAGCAAATAAATTACCTGTATATGATCATTTCCATTGATTCTTATTAATCTGGGTGAAAACATACAATCCCACATTGTTTTGAAAGGCATTTTTATTTCACTTTATGTTCTTATTTTCTATACAACATTCGTCTAGATCAATTTCTAGTAATTAATTAGCAATAGACGACAAACAAATTGTGAATGTGAGACCACCCGTTTAAAAATGATTTTTATTTATTTTCACGATAATTTGACAGTTTGACAGTTCGATGACATAATTAAAGAATTATCTAATTTGGCATCCGATTTCAAAATAAGACAATATACATAATTTTTCTCTTAGAGATGTAACGTTAAATACTTAATACATTGGTTGTTACTTAATAGGATAAATATAATGTAACAAATTGCAAATCAGTGAGTACCATCGATCGGACCTTAGATGCAGAAGAAGAAAAAAAAATGACACTGACAATATAGGTAAATAATACTAAATATCTACATTTCAAATTCCGAATTGGAAAAATATTTAATATATATTATTAAACGTATCATTAAATGTTTATGAAATTCTGATCCTTTTCTGCAATGCAAAGTGTCTATGCACCTCTGTCCCAATATTTGAGTGATTCCGATTCAGAAAAGGAAATAATAATGGAACAAGTATTTACCACAAATTGGAACTCCAACAATATTCTTACAAATGTAAACGTTAAATCTAATGGGATACCCCGAGATGAATATCAAATGAATAATAATATAAATCAGAACAAATTAAAGACAAAACGCGTGCGATTTGCAATGAGTAATTCTCGAAAAGCTGCATTTGTAACTTCAATAATATTCTGCTTTTTACCTGTAATAGTGTTTTTGTGGGTGGTTCCCTGTAATAATTCTGCCATTTGTGCTGTTAAAGTTTCCAATTGGAAGAACACATTGGATTTCATGGAATTCAGAGGAAAAATAAACCTTATAGAGGGTTCATTCCAAGAGCAGAATTTAGCTCTAATGTATAAAGGCAGTTTTAATGACCCAAAACTGTTAAAACATGGTATCCTGGCATTCTCAGGAAGATCAGGTTCTATTTTGTGGAATTCTGAACAAGATTCCTGCCCTTTGACAATGAATTGCAACATGATTGATGTGGATCGAGATGGCTTCATGGATTGTTTAGTTCTTGTTGAAACAGGGCTTATAGCTGTTAACACTTTATCTGGGAAAGAGATTTGGCACTTTCACAGTGTTCAGAAATTAAATTTTCCAGTCTTATTAAATGACTTTGATAATGATGGATTTACAGATTTACTATTGATAGCTAACAAGGACCTATTGGTTATATCAGGGCAAAAAGGAAATGCTTTGTGTAGAATCAAAGTACCTGCATGTGCATTGATTGAAAATGTTGAGACCACGTTTGAAAATGTTATTTTCAGGTGCATTTTTTCAAATGATACAAAAGTATATTACAAGACATCATTTTCAAATCTAAATTTGAAATGCAAGTATAAAGACAGAGAGATTCCATTGAAAACTATTTTTGAGAACAACAGTACCAAAGATGAAAATGTTTATAAGTCAGGTAAGATATTTTCAGTGGCTGTAGATTTTTTGTAATATAATTCATATTTAGAGCAATATTAGTAGTTACTACTTTTACTGAGGTAAAAAAATCTTTTAGATATATTAACATACTGAAACAGAAAGAAATCACAAAAGAGTCAATTAATTTTTTAACCAACTTCCAAAACCCCCCTGAAATTTTGGAAATTTTGGTTTCAAGATTCAATTTTAACCAATTAATCATGTTTTTCAAAAGAATAAATTTTATATTTATACTATTTTATATATCCTGGGAATACATGAACAAAAATATACATTTACAGTCCTAATCAGCCATCACCAATCAAAAAAAATATCCAACCCCCCCTGAAAACCCACCTCGAAATAAATTACTGGCTACAGCCTTGGGTAGTAGGTGTGTATGTCTGTATGTGTGTGTGCGTGCATAGAAATTCGAGCAGCAATCAAAAACTCTTAAAGAAAATAAATGTGATATTAGGTGGTATGTAAGCAGTTACATATATAGGATGGTTGAAATATAAGGTGAAATAAAATTATATTTATATAGGCTGGTTAAAAAAATGTTGTATTTGAAATTTAGGGCGGTGTCGAAATTTAGGAATAATAATTATTTAGATGCAATCTCATCATCAAATTATTAGAAAGACATTTTGTAAAAATATAACAGTAACAATGAAAAAAAACCCAAAATATATTTTAAGATATTACTGATTTTAAGCCATTTTATTTCAAAATATAAATTAAAATGAATGTGACAAAGTTCAGCTCACAGTTATTTAAAGAATGTATTTAATTTCATCATGCTGGAGGTGTCTTTGTTTTTTTTTAAATTTTGTGAAGTTTTAGTTCAACAAAATTATATATTTATTTTAAACACAATTAGATCTAATAAACTGTCTAAGTATAATCTTTAACAATTTTTAAAACATTAATATTTGAAAAACCTGGCATTCAAAATGTACTTTATTTTGAAGCATTAGTATGATTAATCCACCCTATTTTCGTCACCCTCAGTTTCTAAAGAAATAAAGTTAAAATTCATCTTAAAATAATCAAAACAATTAAATTCAACCTTCATTATCCTGAATTTAAAAATAAAACTATTTTCTTTACATTATTGCAATTTCAACATTAAGAACACAACTAAACTGAAGACATATGTGCACAAAATGTGCTAAACCTTTTTTTTATATTTTATCAAATTCCTCAGGTACAAAAACCTATAAAAATACAAGGCAAATTCGACCCAAAAGATTATTTTACCTTTATGATGCGCTGCTACACAATTTACTATCATGTGTACTAAACTTTTAACTTCCATTAGGTACTTAATAATAAAATATCAAATTCATTTTAATTTACTTTGTAGGTAAACAACAACTTTCAGTTCATGTATCTGGAGAGTGTCCTCACTGTCACAGCTCAGTTGCCCTGTTTTATAAAAAAGAAGCAATTGTAAAAACCTGGGTTTACGAAGATGCCATAGTTTCAGCCCCTCTTCCATTTTATCTCAACTACACCCAGGATTCAATCGTAAATGGTCACATAAATGGATTTATATTCAAAGTTTGGCAGTGGCAAAAGAATCCTGAAGAGCTTTCACCTGCAACACTAATTCATCAGTCGAAATTACCAGGAGATAACAAAACCTATCGTTTGTATACAGTTAGCGAAAGGGTCGTGCTTTTATCATTTTATGAGAATTTCACACATGACATCAATGTGAGTATGAACGACGTGTACGTTATATGTAAGAGTCAAGACATGACTGATTGCCAGCCTGATTATAGAAATCAACAATATTCATTACAGATCGCTGATTTAGATCGGGATAATTCGTTAGAATTAATTAGGTATTACAGTTCATATATGAAAGATAAACAAAATTCCATAAGTAATTGGAATTTGGGTTCAGAATTAACTGTATTTAGATTGGCCGAAGAATTACCCAAGTTATACAAAAATAAAAAGTAACATTTGAAGATTTTTCAGGTATAATTTATTCTCTCTAGTCATTAGTCATACATACATAATCTGTAGCAATTGTTTTGAATACTAAACTAACTTTTGTCATTTTGATAATTTGTATGAACTATTTTAATGAAAAACAACTCTGTTTACATTTTCGATGTCTTTAAAAAATATGCTGAATGCAATGAACAGTTTGAAATTTGAGTTTAAGTTACGAAAAGCCTCGATTTGATTGGGCGATTCAGCTAATCTGGTACATGTTGGACTAGAAATCAGGTATTTTGTAGTGTGAGCACTAGCTTGGGGGTATGTTCCTTAAGTCAATGTCAACCACCACCCTGAATTGTTGACAAAAACTGTCAGGAAAATTTTGACAATTCAAGTCTTATCCTTTCTTCTGATTTGTGTTTAATTCTGTAATTAGATTGACTTAATTTTTATTTAATATCTGATCTTTCTAAGAATAAAGTAGGTTTAAGAAGTACATCTGATGTGCATTAGTTAAGATTGACTTAAATATGGCTGTACCAATGCAGTCCTGCAGCTATAAACAAACATTTGCATTCAAATTATTTCAATATTATGTTGACGTGTGTAGGACTCTTAAGTAGGAAAGTGTATTGGAAATATATTTCCAAATAATAATATTAAAATCTTGAATATTTACCTATACTAGGAGATTCAGTATTAAAACAAATCAAAGAAGATAGTTAATTTAATATACACAAAAGTATTTCAATAAACATTTCTATTTGATTTCCATCAATATATGCCTGAGGAATATATAGGGTGCCTCATGTAATTTTGCTGTCATTTGTTTGAAGTAGGTACACATATGCTTACTATTGTATCCATATAAATTACTTACCTGTCTTACCTGCCCGATACGACTTGCGCGCTCCTTATTTTATGTAGAATCTTTTACATAGATAGCAAAAACAACTGCATATACAAAGTTTCAACTGCATTAGATAAAGACATGCGAAGGCAGAAGAAGAACATCCAAACTGCAATTTTCATATATGATAGGCAACTATCTTGTCAAATTGCAACCGATATAATTTGGTAATAAAAATATGCTGTTTCACCTCAAATTTGTACCTGTCGAAAAAAGGCTAATAGATGGTGCCACTTGTGATTCGCTACTACATTTTCAACAACGCGTAATAAGTGGCTTTGAGGTGTAAAGTAAAATTGTCTTCAGTAGGGTCTTTACTGATCCGAAATAGCAAATGATGATTGTGGGTCATGAGTTTCATGATTAAATCCCACTGCCAAGATTGATCGCAACCATTCTTTGGCAATTTTCTGACGCTATTTATGAAGACCAATTTTAATACAATAAAAAAGTAAAGTGTTTTTTTATTAATTTTATGAGTGAGTTAGTAATTAGTAAGAAATAGTAAGAATTTGGAATCGGATAGAGCGAGAAGATTAATGATAGGTCGATTATGATACATGATAGTGAACCGCTTCCTATGATATCAAATATTCATGATAGTGAACAGTGAACCGCTTCCTACGATATCAAATATTCGAAACTGATGTTTAATGAGGGACTTTGGACTTTGCTTCTATGTAGTTACTATTGGTACCTTTTGTTGTTTATATAAAAACGTAAATATTTGTATAACACATTCCGTTGATTTTTATTAAATTATTATTGCGAAAATAGCATTTTCTTGATTTTGAAAAGCTCTTAGGATTTTGGGATGCTAAAATTTAAATCTTTATGAGCAATTCCAAAGGGGGTTTCTAAAGAAGTAGAAGTAACTTAAGTCTAGGGAAGTTTGAGTATAGTAAATATGTGTTCTCATTTTGCACAACAAAAATTCCTGTATGATTCTATAGAGTTCACTCTATTCTGTTTGTACTTATTTCGAATTGAATATGCATATGCATTGTTTGCTTCTTTCAGAATGATTTCCAACATGACCTGCTTGCTAACCGTCTCCCCAATGAGCATTTCTTTAATAGGTTTTATTGCTTTTGTGCAAGCTGGTGTATTTATTCTTTGCTCTGTAGGTAATAAAAACAATTTACAAATTCTGTCAAAATTTTCTCCTATAAACAACTTTTTATGATTAATTTGGATTTGGTCATTTTACTTTGTGTAAACATCTTCAGTTGATTTGAGGTGAGACTTTTTTTCAGTTCATCACTGGCTATTTAATTATACTTTACTAAAGCCATGTCAAAAAAGCACTTAATTTGATTGTTTATAGCAAGGACAAATTTTGGATATTGCCTAGAACACTAGTTGTGCCCTTGTCTAAAAAAATCTTTCAAAGGATTAACTGAGAAAAAGTAGGAGTGTGGATTTGTCAACTCCTTCCTTGCAAAGTACTTTTTTAAAGCAATTTGTGATATTAGTTGTCTTTTATTATTATTTATTGAAAATAGTGAAATATTTAAAATGTATACCAAAGATTTCTAGTCATCTTTGTATTTAAATGTATTCAAAATAATCGTTGTCATATTTTCTGTGTACATAAAAGGTATGTTGTAAATGTTTGTTACAATTTTAAGTAGTTTGAGTTAAACTACTGTTTTATATGTAGTAAAAATGTTGTTAGCCTACACATCATTGTATATTTCCTCTGGTAGTAATATACTTATGTATCTGTGTTTTATTTATTTATTTTTTAAATGTAATGTGAAAAATAAAAACTATGTTATATTAACTTGTATTTATTCCTATAACTGCAAAATCGTGTTCATAGAATTTAAGTGTAGTGTGTGAGAATGCTTCTGTTAAAATTATCTCCTAAAGATAAAAAAATAGAATGTTTGTTAACTCTCTCTGTGTTTTTTTTTAAATTAGCAGACAACACATCTGTGCTGTTTCACGCAATGTCAATGTTAGCATATCTATCCTAATTATTGTACATTTACAATAATTCAGGGGTTCAGTACGATAATGTCTAGTGTCCAATAATATTAAAAATCAATGTACTTCATAAAATTATAAGAATTTTCAAATGACATAATTTTTAGTTGCATGCATTTTATTGCCATACGCTCAAGTTATTACTTATTTAAATTATCTCCTCAAAAGCGACTTTCATTCTTCCAGTTTTTTCATTTCAGATATAATTAAGTAGGCAATTAAATTATGATATCTATTTGATTCCTTATAAATTCAGACAAAAAAATCCAAATCACCCGCCAATTAAAAGAGACAGATTCTAAATTACGAAAAGACTTACTAGTCTAAGAAGTATTTTAAGAAAATTACAATAATTTGACTGATTAGGTGCAATAATTTTAAAAATCCTGACAAAAAAATTTTTTACACACCTGCGGATATTGGTATATTTCTCAAACCAGTCGCCTCGTAACGCCATCATCGCATATCAGGTCGAATACCTATACTGTAAGGTTCAAATAAAATGTTCAGATGTGCAGTGGAAGAAGATGAGATTATAATGACAGCTCTCATTTCTGTCCGAATTGACGTTTGAAACGTAGATATTTTTTGACACATTGGTGTTTGCACTCGCATCTTTTAGTTGTTTTATATATTCAGAAAACATACTTTTTAATGCAACTCTAAAATAAGAACAATTTTTATATAAATATTGTGTACGGTCAAAAAACAGGAAATATGGATCCAGCAAGCCCAGCTACAGGTAATAGATACATTTCGTTTGTAACATAGTCGGTAAAAATTTATACGTATTCAGTTTGCTATTTCCAGTATTTACACCCACTAAAAATAAAAAACTAAAATATTATAAACGGCAAAACGTTTAACCGTAATTAATTTGCCTTCATCTCGTGACTAATATAAATTGGACTAATTAAACACAGTTAGCTTCTATTGACCCATAAGATAACATTTGGAAATTGATAAACAATAAAAAAATCCAAAAAGTTCAGTTGAATTGATATAATTAATCGCCATGTGTGTTCTAAGTCAGCCAGTTTTAACGAGTTTACAAAAAAGATGACTGAAAATACTTTCTTTGTATCTACATTTCCAAAGATATACATATTTATTTCTCCAGACAAGGCAATAGTAAAAAAATGAGTAACTTTTGATTTTTGAACTTGTATTGTCAAGTGTTGATTCTATTCAGTGTTTTTTTGTCATTCAGAAAGTATGAATTTGAAGACGCGAGATGTAAGACCCACACCTCGAAAAGAGTATTCAGAAAGTATTTGATATGAGTAGGTTTCTAAATGTTTAATTGTTACTTGTATTCAAAGATTTGTCAGTATGTACAAGTATTGATACATACTGAAATGAAAATCCTCATAAAAGATCATTCATTGGTAATGTAACTTTATATGATTCTTACATAGATTAACATTTTGATAGCATTTCCTAAAAATAAGTTTTCAAGGTGACAGGTTCTTGATTTTGTTGTATTCTCAATATTGGGAAACAACCTAGAGCAGAGGTTGACTATATTCCAAAAAATGTTACTATAATTGTGTTAATGCAGATTTAAACTATTCCCATTATTTAGGATGTAATAATTAATTTTGACAACATATTTCTCAGTCATTTTTTAGAGTTTTTCAAGATTTGTTGATACTTAAACAACTCAGCATAGCATATAACAAGATTGTAGTAGTATTATTTGAAAAGCTGAATCTACTGAATAAGATTAAATACTTACTTTCTGCATACAGAATGTTTTGAAGTTCAGCAACAGATCTGTGATATTAAAAATTAAATTCAATCTTATCACTGTAGTTCACCGCTAACAATCTGTATTCACCAAAAACAACCAGATGTACCCAACACTCAACTACATTGCCTGTCAATTAGCATGTTTGACCACCTCTAATAAGCATCACTGAGTGCTCATAATCAATCAGCAACCCAATATTCCATGTTATTTTGAATCAATAGAAATTTAGTTACTATAAGTTTTGTTTTGGGTCATTTCAGACATTTTATCTGAACAATTGACAATCACTTATTATATTAAATCTTCTGGTTCATTTGTCAATCACTTATTTAATCAGATTATCTGAATCAGTTATCAGTATCTCATTTTTTATTTTGGTTCACCAGAAATATTTGGTGCATTCACATTTTAATTACCGTTTGGCATTTCATTTCTTCTATTTGGCCTATTTTAAAATGATTTTGCCATTGAGGTACTTTGAAAAGAAACATGATTTGATAGTTGAGTGATCTTGAGGTCAAGATAATTTTTTAATGTAAAATATTAGTGTTAGAAAAATTGTTATTTCAACTGACCTTTACCTTAAAATTGAGTTAACCACAAGGTTCCTTTTAAGATTCCTATAACTCTTCCCTTTACAACATTTCTGTAAACTTCAATCCTTTTCTGTTATATAGTATGTTCAAAATAAGAACTGGATTGCATTGGATTCTTGAAAACCATAGAAATCAGAATATAGGTTCAATAGGGGTAAAAGTTGCATATTTTAAATAACTTGTACATGGTGTTTGCAATAGTTAACTATCTTCATAGATTTTGGTATTCAGGAAAAATCTTTGTTGAATTTTCATTGTTTCTGACTTTATTTTCATCAATATAAAAAATCAAAAATACTTTTGCTTTAGCATTTACAGATTTTCAGTATGTTTCCTTTTTTATTCTTAAGTTTAAAGCCATATCAAACTCTAAAGTAGGTGATGTATCACTTTTAGAGTAATAAATATCTTTTAAGCTTTTTTGGCTATCATTCAGCACTGAATGCTTGAACAACATTTGTCTGAGAAACATGTTCTGTATAATAAAATAAAATAAAAAATATTCATCAATATTGATGTAATTGGCATAAATTTATGTAAACACCATTCAGGTATATTGTATAAATTTTTATTTTTTTTAGGTTTAGTAGCCATCTAATGCTCTTGATAAAGTCATTAAAGCAAAATATATGATGTGCATTTTTGATTATAATATTCTGAAACATTTAAAAGCTATAACTGAAAAATCTTTGTGTTTATTTAATTAGACTTTTGTTATTATGACTGTAAATTTTCAATAGCAAAAAGTGTTTTTTTTACCCCACTATGTGTCACATATGATTTTATGTTTTACTTTTTAATGGCCCATAAACTTTCTTGAAATTCATTTGGGTTTTTTTTAAGTGACTAAAAGAAATATCTTTTTCAGTTGTTTTTCAAGCAATCAGTGCCAAACTATTAGAACATTATAACTAATATAGTTCCAAGATTCCAATGCTATCTCATTCTTATTTTGCACTCCCTGTATATAGTATTTCTCCAAGAACCCATTAAAACAATCTGGTGAAATTTTGAGATTATAATTTTAATCATGGTATATTATCTGACCAATAGAGGTTATTTTTCTTTTGTTTTTTGACCATATGATTTTTATATGTAAATATTTTCCAGAAGAAGATATTTCCGCATCTGAGTTCAATGCACACCATGCCTCTCTGTCACCAGAAGAAAAAGCTGAAAAGGAAAGACAGTGGCGTGAAGAGTTGGCTCAAATCGAAGATGAAATAGCTACACTAAGGACTGTGTTGGCATCTAAGATGAAGAGAAGCGCTGAACTTAAACGTAATTTGGGCATTACTGTTTGGAAGGAGGTTTCTGATGACATTAATCAAGGGCTGAAGAATGTCAAGGAAAGCAATGTGTAAGGTTTTTTAATTGGTATTGTGTTTAACTGTTTTAAACTGTTTATTGTTGAGGTATATAAGTTTCAAAATGATGACTCTATATCTTATAACAAGCAACACTGAAACAATCTTTTCAAGATATATACCACATCTTATTGGAAATGTGTTTGCAACAGATAACTAGTGTAGTCCAATATTGTAAAGGAAATATTAAAATTATTCACAATAATCAAGACCAAAGTTTACAAAAAAATTTTTTTCTACATATATTGCTCTTCATTTACAAAAGCAATATATGTAACAAAATCACTAGATATTGAAGAAAGTCCTGCTTTTTAAGTAGCTCAAAGTCAGGCTGATTATTGATTATTGTTCATGACAGTTTCAGTATACAATGAAACAAGGGAAACCAATTTATTGTACCTCCAATTTGGACCACAACTTATTGTACAACTGCATACATTTTTGTGGGAAATTCTGTTGAAATAATGTTATTTAACATCCAGCCCACCTGAATATGATTTATATCCTTTCACAGCCAAAATTTGTAATACAGTGTGCAGTGTGCATGTAAATTATGGAACATACCAAGTAAAATGTATCCAGATAACAGAAGAAAAAATGAATACTAAACCTTAATTTAATAATGCCCAAATTTTGACATAAATCGATTTCTCATGACGCCATTAATTTATGTATGAATGTCGGCGAAGGCAAGAATACACTTCAAGTAGTCTTCTCAAAGGTGTAACGAACAACTGAAATAGTTTTGTACCTATTTTAGAGCGGTGGGGTACATTTTAGAGAAAGGGGGCCTGGTCCCTGGTCGACGCATACTCGACGTCCGGACCCGGGTACAACCGGGGTTTGTCGACGGGTTGCCGACATTCGCACTCAAACTGTCAACTGTTGAAGAAAATCCTTTCTTATCAAGTCGTCAGATCGCACTGCAAGGAATAGGTCTGTTGTCGGTTTTAAAATCCGTAAAGCAGAACAATCCATACAAAATTCATTCTGTGACAAAGACGAAGCAACTTTTTGTGTAAATGGTTCTGTCAATCTTCAGACCTGTAGATATTGGGCACCTGAAAACCCACACTGGATAATGGAAGCACATACACAACTCCCACAGAAAGTCAATGTATTGTCGGCACTGCAGTCATAGGTCCGTTTTTTATTGAAGGTGCACTAAATTGTATGAATTACTTGGAACTACTACAGCAAAACAATACCGGCAATTACAGGAGTCTTTCCAAATGCAGAGAATCGCGGCATGCCTGATGATGCTCTATGGTTTCAGCAGGACGGTGAACCGCCACATTATTCACAACCTGTCCGAAATTATTTAGATACCTTTTTCCCATACAATTAGATTGATAGGAGAGGGCGGATTGAATGGCCTGCTAGATAGAATTAATTATAAAGTAACACATTAATTGGTTTCCTAATTATGCAATCTTTTTTCTTTTGTTCCTCAGCATGAACAAATATAAAACGAAAATATTACTTATTAAAAAGTTGATAATAGTAATTTTTTACTCACAGAAATAATTATTATTTGATAGATATCAAGCAGTGGAGACTAAAGTCGGGCAAGTTACTAAAGCAGTCACTGATGCGCCTGTGTAAGTACTTCACTATACAAAACATTGCTTGATATTTCTTTCTATCTGGTTGTCTAATAATATATTGCAATTGACCACTTTTTCTCTGTCCCCACAATTTTATTTTAATTTGCTACCACAACTCAGTAGTTACTTCTTTTTTTCTTAGACAACAATGTAGGAAAAATTTTAAATATAAATCAAACAACTTTGGGTTTAACAAAGTAGGCTCTCACGGCCGGTGTCAATGGATGCACTATATGTTTCCGGGCTATTATGCTGGATTGTCTTCCGAACGTTTCCTCTGCATATAGTGCAACCAACTTTGGGTTTTTTAACAAAATATTTTAATCCTTACATTTAAGTTAGTTCAATGTTTAATATTTTTCAAGTACATCAAAAACTGCACTTTGTAAAATAATATACAGGATGATTTTTTGGTGTGATGTTAAGTTTCTCATACTGAAATTCCAGTCAGGGTGTGCTTTGATTTTTGAAATTACTTAACATACACGGAATTACAAAACTGGTTGCTGGCTCAAATTTATATATTTTTATACAAGCTTTTAAATTTTAATTCCGTTTTACTATACATTTGGATGAAACTGATAATGATTTTAACACACTACAGTTCAAAACGGTTAACAAAATTACACCACAAGGGTGCAACATAGGTGAATTTTATGAATCAGTTGTAACTACAAGACTAGCTCATCTATTGATGCTATTTTTGCTAATAGGATATCCAAAGTTCAGTCACCATAAAAAAATAAACTAAAATTTACCGCTAAATGTCATTCCAAGTTTTTGAAAGTGCAGTTTTTTGAGCATTTTTTTAATAGCACATGCCAACAATTTATTTTCTCTAAAAATTAGTGATTTTTACGAAATTCTATTACCTCGTTTGGATTCAACCTTCAGCATCTTTCGTTATGAACCAGGAACGATATCCCGTGGTTGTTAAGGATTGTTTATATCAATTAATGTGACATTCACTTAAAATACTGTAGTTCATTGTCATACGTTTATTCAGTACTGTTAATTATTCATTTAATAATGTTAATAAAACTGCATATTTGGTTATAAAAACTATAAGTTGCAAGCACACAAAAATATTTCTTAAATTTAGGCAAATTTCCTTAACTCTGCACACTTGTGGTGTAATGTGCTATTACAGTTATTGCTTTTGGTAGAGCCTGGTAATTTTATAGGGAAATTTCAAGTTTAAATTAGTTTATGGGAACTTAAAGTTGACATTAATGAATTAGTTTTAGACCTGCCTTATTAAAAAATATATTTTGGTTCAATAATGTCAATGATAAGAAAATAGTGTAAATACAGGGGTTTCTTCATTTAATCTAATGAGCTGTTCCACTTCAACCAAATGTTCATATTAACGCACATTTATTCCCTTTACTTGTAACTAACTATAAAATCAAATCTTGGTAGTCATTTTTAACCTACTTTTAAGTATCATATTGAATTGAGACTTTGTATGTATACAGTGTGTCCAATACTTGGCTTGCATGTATTGCTACCTCGAGAACCGTTGTAGCTAGAAATACGAGTGCTTGCTTTTAGGAATAATACATTATTGAGACACTTTATGAAGAAGAAGTTGATGAAGTAAAAAAAACAGCTTGCTTTGTTTTCAAATTTATTATGGACGCCGTATTGGATTTGTACATTTTTGGAAAGTTCTTCGTCCAAAGCCCAGGTTTCCAAAGTCCAAATTACTGTTTTTTTCCTAGTCGGTTGTGATTACGACTGACGGCCATAATGAAACAAACGAAATCTGCTTGTCATTTATTGAAAAATCCAATATGGAGTCCACAAGAAATTTGAAAATGCATGAAAATATCTCGAAAACAAGGCAAGCTGAAATTTTATTTTTTACTTTGTCAAATTCTTAAAAACCATAACACTGTATTGTCATATTTGGGGAATTACAGAGAAAAATGAAAAATGCACATTTTTAGTTTTTTTGATTATCTTATAAAGCTTGCACAGATAAATAAAGTTGAAATAAATTTGTCGACAACTTGCATACTTTCACCATATTTTTAGCTATAAGGCTTCTTGAGAAATCAATACATGTAAGCCAAATCTTGGACACACTGTATATAGTTTGAAGGGCACTAAATAATTAGGTATCATGGGGTTAATTTGATATATAATGCTAATTATAAATGTTTAAATTTGTATGTGTTTTTACTTATTTAAACTATAATACTCGTATATACTTGTTTTGATTTATTTTAGTTGTTTTCTGAATGATAATTGTGGCATCTCTGGTTTTTATTTTTTCTGAGTTTTTTGGGAATAACTATCACGTAAACTTGAAAGTCTGTATATTTCAAAAATCCAAACATTTCAAGGTCTAAATCAGACCTCGTTTTTAATGGTATGAATACAAATTGAACAAAAAATTAATTAAAAAATTAGGATGATTAATGTCAAATTGTGATTTCGATATTTGTCATTGCCAATATTCTTAATTTTTTAATTTTTTGTTCAATTTGTATTCATACCATTGAAACGTTTGGACTTTTGAAATATACAGACTTTTATGTTTATGTGGTAGTTATTCCCAAAGAACTCAGAAAAAAATGAATTATTTTATTCCGATTTTTGGCTACTCTTAATCATAATCTTAGGGATAGATATTGTTTTGGGAGTGACCATGTAATAAACTTGAATTTGGTTTGAGACTATTACTAGGAGAAAATTAATACTAATGTGTATACGTTTCTGGTCCTGAAGAAATCTGTTAACATTTTCAAATTATTAATTTTTTACGTATTTTCAGATATCAAAAAACGACTTCTATCATCGGCGGGATAACTGGCAATATAACTAATAAATTAGGACAGATGCGACACTCAGATTCCTTCCGTTCGATCGAAGAAAAAGTGGGATCTGCCTACGAAAACATGAAGGTAAGTTTCATTTTCTTATTTGTCTAAATGAGTTATTGAAATTAAACTGAATATGTCTCTAACACTATTGTTAACCAATCAACCTTAATACATACAAAATACAAATCATTTGAAGAAAATATTTTCATTTTCTTGTGTCATCTGTAACTAACTTTTTATTTTTTGTATTATGTTTGCTGAAACCTGAGTGAGTTTTGGTTAATATTTCCGTTTATCTATGGAGTACCATTTGCAGTTCGATGTATCTTAGTTCTGTACTATTGATCATTGATGTGCTACAAATTTGCCATCATGACTTTCATAGTTAATAGCACTACTCTGATTTTGTAATTTGCCTGACTGCTTCTTCCTCCAGTTTATACTGGTGCATATAAATTTGCCAGTGATCTCCTTCATATTATAACTTTCTACTTACTTTTTTCTCCACCACAAAATTCATACGGACCAACTAGTCTTGGGACTATATTCATTTTGTTTTAAATAAAAATTACAAATAACCCCTTGAAAAGCAGGAAGTCATAGTTTGTCACACCTTTCATACAAACATTAAATATTATAATGAATAGAAACAGAAGTGCTTAAACATTGACAAACTATGTCACCACTATCCTTCAGGAAACTACAATTGTTACAGTTTGAAAAAAGTATATTCTTTTATTTGCTGGTGATATGTGTTATCTATTGAGGTAAGTGTTATACATTATGAATATTGAAAATCTATGAGGATTGTGTATTAAGGATTTCCCCCTATCCCTTTATAATACCAAGCAGAAGATCAAAAAAGGAACACTCTATATAATCACTGAGCATTCTCTTATTTTATATAATTGTCATTGAAAATACGGTCTCATTTAGACCCTGATCTGTGCCCAATGTTGGTCAAATAGTATCATGTAAAAAGTATGATATTTTATAGTGACAAACAAATACCCAGTATAACAACAGTCAAAGTAAACAATATTAGATTCCCAGAAAAGTGTGCATGTGAGAGAGAGAGAGAGATTATTATACATATTTCTGAAAGCATTTTAGCTATTTATTATCAGTCTATAGTCAGCTGAAGCAGTATAATCCTAAAAAACATGATTTGAAGAAAAAGTTTAGATAGTCTGTCTGACAGGCTGTCTGTGTGGTATCCTAATTAGATAATAAAATGTTCTACCGTTTAATTTATGTTGAAAGTCAACCAAAAGAAGGCAAACTGTGACAATTTTCGCATTTTATTGACATGGGAATAGAACATTTTTGGTTACTAGCCGAAAAAGCTGACAAATACGACTTGCCTGTCTTGGGATACTAAATGGGGAACAGCTGATGATCATTGTAGAGCAGGAACATCAACTAGACTGACCAAGTAGCCTTCAAGTGTAAACTTGCCGAACTTGTATGAAGGAAATATTCTATATGATAGGTATGCTTAAAAGACCAAACTCCATTGTGTATAAATAAAGATAAAAACTGTTACAGTTTCATACTGAATAGTCCATATTTATACAAAAAAAAAAAAAACAAATTTTAAACAAATTAAAAGTAATAATTACTGATTTTTTCAAAATTAGTAAGACTAACCAAAAAATAAAAATTCACATGGTGCAAGGTTCATGTTCTTAGGTCGCAGGATATTAATCACCAAAATTAGAAATGAATCTATTGGAGTATCCTGATTAATGTAACAAAACAACTAAATGATAAAATGAAAAAGAATTCATAAATAAAAAATATATAATCCAAAATGTGACCATATGTTTGATATGGAAACTTGCGAAGCTTGACAAGTATAAATGCTAATATCTGTCAACCATTACATAACCTAAAACTATACATTTTCAGCATGTCGTTGCTTTTATTTCTTTTTAACATATTTGTTTTAATCTAGAAATTTTTAACTGTGATATGCATTGTAATACTTAGACATATGAGTATAGTTTTGATTCTTTTTTTATTGCTAAATTTACATTATTCAAAAATTACAATTTTATAGAAAACACTCAACTGATTTCCACCTGTTCTTTACATTTTGCTTTAGCTCATTTTTTAGCTTTTATGACATCTATATATATATATATATATATATATATATATATATATATATATATATATATATATGGGGGCACCTTTTAAATCTTTACAGAAAGTACAAACGAGAAAAACGTTTTATTGGGTTTTAGTATTTAGAAGTATCTGCATGTGATGATACCAAATCTGGAAACATCTTTTCAAGAAGTTGGTGTCTCAAAAACATGGTCTTTGAATGCTCAACAATATGATCTTTGAAGGATCAACAACATGTTGAGATTATAAAAACCGAGTTCATACATTTTTTTGTTTGTGATTCAAGAATAAAAAGCAATTGATTCCCTGAAGAAATTGGAAATGAAGAACTGTTTGTTTATAATGAAACACCTGAAAAGTGGATTACTACCTAATTGCCAGTTCATGCAAGCATATTCACAGATATCCACATTTCGTCATGTGTACGATGCTGTATATGGACTTTGCAGTTTTTGTGTCGCATTTTTTTTGAAACCATTTATTCTCGTGATGATTCGTTAATACAGCTTATTAATAAAGTTGAGGAATACCATCCCAAATTACTTATTTTTCGTGTCTTAGAACCTCCAAAATCCATGGGTGCTGGGCTAAATGAGTACATCATCAAATTGAGGCCCTTGACGTCGTCTAACCTTTCTTCGGTTATCATGTCCACCAAACCAGAATCGAGATTCATCAGAGAAGATGACCAGATGCCATTCCACATTCCAATGTTCTTCTCTGCACCACTGTAGTCGTTGTTGTCGATGTTCAGCGGTCAGAGGAATCACAAGATGGGGTTGATAATGCTGCAGTCCAAGCAGTAAACCGTTAGGACAGTTACAAGATGGCCTTGTTCTCCTAACCACTCATCAACCAAATTTCGAGTTGGCGTAAATCGGTCTCTAAAGGCTATAAGTCTTAAACATCGATCTTTAACTTCATTTGTGCACTTTCGACGTCCGACCTACTCTTCTCCGATTTTGACAACATCTCAAAACAGTAGTTAGATGGTTTTACCAAAACAATATTAACTTTAAACATCTCTTTTTGGATGTTGCGATTTCTTTGTCAGTGAGGTTAAGGTTGAGGTCGAACAATCGGCTTCGACCAAAATCTGACTTTCGGTTGGTACACTAACTATTACTTACCTGATTGTTACTTGATATTATAGAAATATTTATTAGGTTATTGGTTCCCCGTTTGCTGCTGAGAAATCTTTCACATGCCTTAGACACCAGAGTGAATATGCAACTGACGCACATTTAACACAATTTAACAAAATTAAATAGTAATGACACCACTCAGTTACACTACCTAGTGGTCGTTTGTAAAGGCTTAGAAGGTGACCCATGCAATAGTCCACCCTGTTAATGTACTGCATCACAATGATTGCACTGTATGCCTGTAGAAACGCTTGCACATATTAACAGTAGTTTTGTTAAGGTTGTATTTGTTTGTATATATTTTGTAGTTTCAATTATGTTTGTTTATGTATTTTAGGGATTCTGGAATGAGCACGCTAAATTGCCTACTACACAAAAAAGTCCTTCATAATATCGTTCAGTATGTTTTTGTTTCCTCTGTAGACGCATACATAATTTTTTTTGTGAATGTGTATTAAGTTTAAAATAAGTTGTATTATGTTTATGCATTTAAAATATATTTAAACAATGCATGTAGATTATCACGATTTTGAAAAGCAGTTTTTTTTATTAATATATATGTTGTCTGTAATATATTCAACAGTTTCTAAAATGCAGGTGTTTATTAATTTAGAAACTACATTTACTTGTAATTAAGTTTCCTATTTGTGTCTTCATCATTGAATATACAGAGTAGCTTTGGTTTTTATGACTCTTTTTAGTGAACGAAATGAGCCGGTCATTTTGTTCAGCTCAACAAAACGAGTCGTTCACAATGAGTCGTTCAATTCAATTGAACGATCTCCTAAAACACAGCCGCCTTAGGCGGATTTATATAATGTCTCTACTTGTGCAGTTTACTGCTCAAACTAATATTAAAGTTTTGCTGAGTCATAATTTAAAGATCATTAATTTACGTAAATACAAAATTTTTATTTTTGTATTATTTGGTAACAAAAATAAGAGAAAAACTCTAAACATTAAAAACAAATAAAATCATTATGCTTACTTATAACCCAAATAGAAATTTATATAACAAAAACACTGCAAAACAATAACAATCCTGTGCCTTAGTGCCTGTCATAATAAAAATTTAAATAAAATACCCATTTATCGATTCGTTGAAAATAAAACCTTCCGACCAAATTTTAAAATACCTTCATCTCATGAACCAGACGGCTGACGGCTCTGTTCTCTCCACTGCTCCGAGCAGGGGTGACTGTGCCGGTCGAAAGATTGAACGATGAATAAGTCAACGAGTCTAGTTCGTGATTGAACGTTTAGCACATCCTATGACTCTCGACTCGCTCGAGCTGAATGACTCTATTAATGGCGAACTGAACGAGCTATTTGACTTAACTGTGCCGCTCATTCGTGGCACCTGTAGAAGAGTCGTTTAGCCAACTAACCTATAACGCTGTAAAAACATACTTTTTTGTACATTTTTTAAATTGCTTGTTAAAAGCTATTATACCTACCTGTGTATTATATTAGACATGTCAGTGTGACAGATGTCAACTTTTATTTTGTTGCTTAGAGCATATGCTACTGGAGGTAGCGTGCAAAGCATAAACATCTTAGAGCATATACATTGTAACTCTTTTCTCTAGCCTCGGGCAATACTTTTCTCAGCAGCAGTTATAACCGCTCCGATAAATCTTTGGTAGTTTAGTGGGGCCATCTGGGATGGTCTGAGGGGATAGTGGTGGTGATCTCTATTTAAGCAAATTTTAATAAAGTGGTTATAGTGCAGCGAGACCCTACCCTGGTGGAGTATCATATTGTTATGTTATTTATATAGCAAATAAAAGTTGACACGTGACGCATTGGCAAATATCATGGTGTATATAAGGCATGCGTTTAATAGCTTTTAATACGTTAAGAGAATGTATAATGTATTACAATGTTTTCTCAAAATTTGCATGGTCGGTGCCCAATATAAGTCTTTGTTGATTTTTGTATTCTTTGATATTTTCAATAAGCTTAAAGATAAACACAAAATTTCCAATAGCGAGTTTGATAGATTATGTTATGTTATTTTTTAAATATATTCTTAATTATGGCCATTGTAAATGGGTTCACATTGTCATGAATTAGCAAACATGTGTCGATATTACCTGTTGTTTCAGTAGGTATGTGTAAATCATTTTCAGTATTAGATCATGACAACCAAAAATTTTGTATATTCTTATAGTTTCCTGATTTTCAGAATTATTTTCTTTTGTGTTTAAGAATCTGAATTTTAAATAATTGATTCATTCAACCTTCATATTCATACGACTTGATTGCCTAATACTGATTTTAAACAATAAGTAACTAACAGTTTCTACATATTTCGTAAGTTATAATTCACTTGATGTTAATAGAAAATTAATTTTCTCTATAATTTCTTACCAAATTACAAGGACATTCAATATATCCAATTGCCAAAATTTGGATGTTTAGGCACCCTGAGGTTCAGAACCAACTATATACTTTTCTAAAAGTTTAACATTTGCGCACTGTTCAGTGCTGTACAACTATTTTTCCGCTTTTATCTCCCATTCAATCGTTTGTCGTTATTGGTTTTTAAAATATACTTGTTATTTTTCTGAAATGGTATATACAGTATGAGCAATATATGTCTTGCTCAGTTTGTCTTTGAATATTTTTCGATTTCAGTATTTTATTTCAACATTACAATTTATGTATCCAATATATATATTCTCCTTTTGACAGACCCTGTTATCAATTATCAGACTATGTAACATTTAAAAGTATGACAATTTAAAAGTATAAACCATTTTTGGAATAGAATTTCTCCAAAAGCTATTTTAACAGGTATGTAATTACTTTCAAACTATGTCAATATTTTAGTATTTATAAAAACTATATTTCAATTTATTTCATTTAAAATTGTTCATGAGAATTTGTTTATAAGTAAATTGTGCAAAATGTCAACTGATGAATCCAAACAACAGGTAGGTATAACATATCGAATAATCTAAGCAAAGGTGCTAGATGCTCTTCTTTAGGTAGTAGGTATGACATTAAATATTTGGTACTGCTATAAAGTAATTTCGCTTGTGTAGAGAGAAATGAAATTAATTAATTGTAGTTATAGAAAAAATATACTTTACTGGGTCTTAGCAACAAAAAACAAGCACTTGTGATATCATGCCATCGTTATTAGTGAGGATTTTGTATACATGAAAATAAAAGGGCATCATCATTTCCAATCAAGCTTCAAAAGTTTCACACAAGTTATCAGTGATGTATGAGGACTCACATCCTCATATTTTTGGCTTTTAGGTGGGGGGGGACAAATCGGCCCGGGGGGGGGAATAAAAAAACTTTTAATATAGATAGAAATGTGCGGTAGGTATTAACTACAATAAATAACACTCGTCAATTCTGTAAAATATTTAAGGTATTAATAACGAAAAAAAAATAGTTTATTTGTATCACCTCTACATTTTTATTTAATTGAAATCAATATTTTTTAATATAATTTTTTGAAATATATTTATTTTATATTAACGCCCATAAAATGTCTTGTTATATGATTTTTTTATTGTTCGGCACCAGACTGGTCCCTTTGTAAACCCCAACAGTAATCAGCTATCATATGACAGTCCCACTGTCCTTGATAGCGTTCTTTCATTATCCGAAAATCTTGGTAAAATCTTTCACCTGCTCTTCACTGTAGTGTCTGCAGTCGTCATGAAGTGCTGATACGAATAAAACAGGGGGGGGGGGTTTGAAATCCATGCATGCGCATTAGTTCAAAATTGCCTTATCATCATTTTTGATGACCAGTGTAATAGGTTTTATTTCACATATAACCTGACGACGTCCTTGGTTTGTACTCACTGGATCATATTTTATTTATCGTCCACTGATTTATGTTCTTTGACGTGTCTATTTAATCAGTGATAGGAAACTTAGTATTGTTTGTATTTGAAACTTTTGAAAATACAAAAGGCGGCTGGAAATCAGAAGCCAGCCGCATCTGTAGTTTCTGATAATCCTTGGGAATCCAATACGTTTAGGCACTAATATTCAAAGAAGTGTTTTGTGTGGTATAAATTACTTCCTTTAATGTATTCCAAAACGATACTAAAATATCTTTCGCACTGTAGCGATATCAAACACATCAAAGCGAAATTTAAAAGGCATGCCTAACTAAGTAGAAGTAGTTTTGTTAACTTCTCCACTGTAGGTAAGTAGAAAAACAAATTGCGTCTTCAAGTTCAGAAGAAAAACTCTGAATAACTCTTGTGTATAGATGAAAAAAAAAGAGTCACTTTCGGAAATTGACAGCAACAATTGAGGTTACACACCCAAAATAATCCGGTCAATAGATTTTTAATTGACAAAATTTAACAATACACCGCTTATGCCCATCCCTTAATTAATAGTTTCGTAGAAGTAAATTGTTTAAACAATAAAAACCCGCAATTTTTGCCGAACTATTCCAAAAAAAAGATGTTATTTTAAAGTATTAATAATATTTTCTTTAATTGTTAATTAGAAGCAGTGCCGAAAGGTATTTCCTACTTATATTGTTAATTATTTTGTATAGGTTTTTTACCTGTTGCAAATAAACAAAGATATATACTCAAATCACCTTACTTTCTTTCAGATCTCTTGACAGCTGCTGTCATTGCTCCACGGGCCGTCTTTTGCAAATTTGCACGTGTTGAATACAACTAGTGGTCGAAATTCGACCCTATTTCATGAAATTGTAAAAAGTATATTTTTATAAGAAACAGAGTTGTGGAGAAATCGGAGAAGTAGATGTAATGACCAAAATTGTTCACTCATATTGACAGATCTATTGAAATAAAAAGAAAATAAAAATGTAATCAAATATCAGTATTCGAAATATTTTTGACAAATGAATGACCCCCCAAATTTTTGGCTGGAACCGCTCCTGGCAAAATATTCGATATAATAATTGGAAGATTGTTCTTTGCAACCTAAAAATTTTCGTCATTTGCAGTTTCAATCAAGTTCTGGAATATTAAAAAAAGAGAGGACCAACAATCCTAGGAGAACTTAAATATTTAATACATTCTCTATTGTCCGCTGTCTGACAATTTTTTACACAACATCTTCGGGAAGATTGTTTTAATAATATATTAATCAAATAATTAAATTCACATTAAAAATAGAAAATTTAATATGAAAGTTACTGTAACGCGTCCGAAAAATCAATACCGATCTACTACATTGACTATTTTACCACTAAACAATAACAACGTTTGCATGCCACTTTCAGAAGTACATGCTCTAAGAATATAACAGCATCTAACGATCGCTCCATATATAATTACTCAATGTTTTGAGTTTTGACCGTCAGGCGGCGGCGGCACTGTCAGTTGTTTGGTGTTGACAGTATGGACGTAAATAATGAATTTTTATTATATTTTATTTAATGAATGAACCAATAATATAAATTAATATTAGCATTCTGCACTAAAGGTCGTCAGTAGCTATTAAACAAAATAAAAATGAAGAAAATCGGTTGAGAGACAGAGGAGATAATGGTACCTAATCTGTTGTCTTTCCCTATTTATATATAGAGATTCACTACCATTTTTAAATTACTTTCACAGCATTTTAACGAAAATTCAAGATATGTAGAAGTGCATTTTATGAGCTTTTACAATATATTGGTATATTCTGATGGATCGATCCTAGTAATACCCAGCGTTGTGCAAAATAACTGCATAACCAATAATATTCATCTTGAGCCCTAAGTTTTCAGAATATTACACAAAAGCAAATAAAATAATTTTCTTCTACGAATTTGCTATTAAAATCATGTCGATTATTTCCCTTAAATCATTGCTGAAGTAATTGTGTAAGCGATTTGCTGTTAATTTTACGTCCAAAAATGTCTTCAATTTTACGCTATTGGCTGGTGTATAATTTATTGTTACCAATTACCTGCCAGACATAAAGATTTCAACTATTTGTTTTGATTTTGCCTGTTCATTAGGATATTTTCTCCTCAGATTTTTTCGTATCTGTGTTTGGAGACGTTTCAACTCCGACTCTGGAGTCGTTTTCAATTGCTTTATTCGCTTTGTATTATATTTCGAGGTTTTTATTTAAAAAAGTCGCTTTGATGTTGAATTTCGGTAAAGCGAAAGAAAAAACCTCTAAATACAATACAAAGAAAAAATCTTAATGAACAGGTAAAATAATTCTCGACCTCCTCAACATTTTAAATTATTTGTATTGACATATTCATTATTTGTGCTGTCATTGTTTCGTGTGAATTGCAACAATCAAAGGCAATTGTTTTACAACTTTGGTAGCAAACCAGTTGCACTTGGAATTACGTTTGTCAACGAGCGACTACGAACAAATGTAGTTCCAAGTGCAACTGATTTGCAACCGAATTTATAAAACAGTTGCGCCGTCTGCTCTGAACCTAAAAAGAATCAACTTCTACATGTAGCCCATAAATGAAATATTAGTATCTGACTCATAGGTTTATTATAATGACAAATGAACTTTAATATTTTGTTCCAGCGCAGGCGGGGCAACTGTTTTACAACTTCGATAGCAAACCAGTTGCACTTGGAACTACGGTTGTCAACGAGCGACTACGAATATATGTAGTTCCAAGTGCAAAAGGTTTGTAACCGAATTTATAATAAAGTTGCGCTGTCTGCTCTGAACCTACAAAAGAGTCAACGTCTACATGTAGCCCATAAATGAAATATTAGTATCTGACTCATAGGTTTATTATAATGACAAATGAACTTTAATATTTTGTTCCAGCGCAGGCGGGGCAACTGTTTTACAACTTCGGTTGTAAACCAGTTAGTTGCATTTGGAAGTTGTAAATCAATTATGCCGTTTGCGCTGGTCCTAAAAAGAGTCAACATCTACATGTACACCATAAATGAAATAATAGTATCTGACTGTCACAGGTTTATGATAGTGACTTAACTGAAACTTTAATGTTTAGGTCCAGTTCAGACGGGGCAACTATTTTATAACTTTGGTTTCAAACCAGTTGCACTTGGAACTACGTTTGGCAACGAGCGAATATGAACAAATGTAAATCCAAGTGTAACTGGTTTGAAACCGAAGTTGTAAAACAGTTACGCCGTCAGCGCTGAATCTAAAAAAACAACATCTACATGTACAGCATAAATGAAATAATACTATCTGACTGTCATATGTTTATGACAGTGACATATGAAATTAATTGTTAGGTCCAGCCCAGATGTGGCACTGTTTTACAACTTCAGTTGCAAACCAGTTGGAACTTGGAACTACGGGCAGACTTAGTTCCAAGTACAAATTGTTTGCAACCGTGGTTGTAAAACAGTTGCGCCGTCTGCGCTGGACCTTAGTGTTAGTTTTTATTTATTTATTTAGCAATTTAGGACAGCAAACAGGTCGTAGGCCCAATACAGCGTCCACAACTTACTCTAGTACAATTACAATGGTTGCATATTATAAAAATTATAAAGTTTATACAAGACTTATAATCACAAAGAAAAATAATACAAACTTGATAATTAGAATTTGTGAATTTGAGCAAATGTCTTTAATTTGTTTTTTAAAGGACGTAAAAGGTATTGTGTAACATACAAATTCTGATAAGGGCGAATTAAAACCTACATTTGTTCTAGAAAATTCGACAAAGAACAAATTGTTATTTCTTGTAGTTTTTTGAGGTATATAAAAAGACAATGATGATAACAGTACTGGACAGTCAATAATATTAAGAACTAATTTGTAGAGAACTAGTAGGCCAGACTGTAGTCTTATATTCACTAAAGATGTAATATTATATCTATTTCTGACAGCCTCTATATCCTCGATGTTATAAATGCCCTCAGTTTTAAGAGTTCGCCACTGGATATACCATCATTTAAAATGTTTTAGTTAAAAAGTATAAATCCGCATCGGTGTTGTTTAAGTTGACTTTAACTTCACTAGTTTTGGACCGAAGTCCGCGGACATTTTGGTTATAGCCAGTTAAACACATATGAAAAAGAAATAAACAGTAAAAATGCACTTACGATTATTGCTTGTTGAATCTTATTTAGATCTTCAGAGCTGCGAATAGCGATAACTTTGCTGGTATCATCTTTGCGTACAAAGATGTTACCGTTTCTTGTCCAGGTGTATTTAAAATTGTTTGTCTTTGTAGATTCTCTGGCTGCCTTGTACAATAATTTGTTGTTAGTGGTAAGATGTTGTTTATGAAAAATCGTTCTGATACTCCATCTAAGCTAAATCCTTGGGAATTATTCTTTAGTTTTCTGTATTTTTCTTTGGCTGCCGACATCACTAACTCCTTTGTTTTCAGTGACGAGAATCCCACGATAACATTTTTTGGTTCATTTTTTTTTTAATGACAGAACACGATGAGAGAATTCAATTTTCTGTTCCACATCAACACCGATAAACTTGAAAATTGATGTTACAACTGCCGTAATGTTTTCATTGTTTTTCTTGTATTCCTTGCAACTCAATATTTTTAATTCTTGAATATTGTTCCATGTCATTGAGTTTAGAGTTCAATATTCCTACTTCTTTTTTAAGAATCCTATTAGAAGTTTTTAACTCTTCAATGATTTTGGGCATCTCGGCTAATTTAGATAGCGATTTTTCGAAATCACTTACTTTGTTGGAGCAAAATTCCAAAGATGATACCAAATCATCTTGTTTGGTGCTAAGGTATCAACATAGCGAAGACAGTAGATACAGGTACTTAAGTAAACAAATTTATAAAGCATAATAAACTTATAAAATGTGTTTTAATGAATCAAAAGTTCTAAAACATAACACTATTGTATAAAATACATACATACATTTCGTTTTTTACTAACAACTTTGTAATATTTTTAATTCCAGACGAAAGTGGTTTCCCGATCAGGTTCCCAGCAGTCTCTTGACGAAGCAGGCAGATCTCGTTCCAGTTCAGTTGTTACGAGTCCAACGATTCCAGAAGAAAAACCAATTGCATAATAGAACGTTCTTATATTGATTAATAACTTAAACATGCCTAATTTATATAACGTTTTACTCTTGGTTAGTGTTTGGTGAGTTCAGAATTCACAAATTATATTTTATTCTCTCAGTGCATTCTAGCTTGTTGTAATACTTTAGCAATGTACCTACTTTGTGCTTAATAACTTAATCTTACTCAAAAAATACATATATTTATACATCTTTTTGTAAATTAATTGGAATATATTTATGAAAATGAGGATTTTCACATTTCTATGGTGTTCAGTGGGTGTTCAATTTTATAAGAGAGCAAAAAAATACGTTTAAGGTGTTTTTTGCTCGCAATCTGCCAGCTTTCTACATACAAAAATTTATAGGCGTGGTGTGCTCGTGTGAGTAAATAAATTAAGATGTCCATAATTTCTGAGTTTAATAATCTCGATAGTATTTTTACCTAAGGATTTTGAAAGGTAATATGTTGAATGCCCAACCAATCACATATATTTTCCTTAGATTAGCTAATTGTTTAAATACGTTCTAAGAATTTTTTTATATGCAAATGTAACGAAAATCTTGACTTTTCTTATTTTGAAAACATCAAAAGTAATAGTTTTTTTTACATGGTGAAAGTAATCAGCTGAATGCAGAACTATCCTGACACAAAAAATTAGGACGTTTAGGCAGTGTCTTCAGCCCTCATCAGGCCGGTTCGCATAATTCTCGAATCATTCTGCTTACGCTTCTGGTTACTCGAATATTATGACCGATCTGTGTCTTCGGTGGTTGTTCAGATATAAAATCCGTCTACCATTCGTAAATAGTTGTTTTCGATGGGTACTTTTCCCGATAACATTTTTCAAACTATGCTGAGCTTGAACTGCATTGTTTACATTAAAGAACATTAACACAAAAGACTCATCGTTTTAACAAAAACAAATGTTGAGTGGCCGATTCTGAAATCTCTCGTCCACGTCATGAAATTTTTATACTTGTCTTTTGAAGGTTGCTACTACTGACGAACAGAAGCAGCTTTGACGGCGCCATCTGTGTAATAGCCCCGAGAATTAATGACTCATGTAATATATATATATATATATATATATATATATATATATATATGTCCTGAGAACCGCGTGAATTTATTGAAAACGTTTCGACTCCTAATATATTTTGTCTCTTGATATGGTCCGAAGCAGGAGTCGAAACGTCGAGTATTCAATAAATTCAGACGCGGTTCTCACCCGGAACCTATAGAATAATGACCGCGGAAGCCTTAATATATATATATATATATGGTTTTGAATATAGAATAATTTAATGTTTGACTATGTTGTCCATATGTAGGGAGTTAGTTAACTTATGTGGAAGTAAGCAGTTTATTCAAATTTATTTCAAGTACGAAAATTTATTTGCATATTCTGTGATACAGAAAGATCTGTAATAAAGAAAAAAGTATTATAAAAAATATAGACTGTTTGAAAATTATATTAGTATTAATTTGCTGTCCATATCAGCTGTGTTTTTTGAAAAAGGAACGGCAAGTATTGAAAAAACGTGGTACGACCTGTGAAAATGTTTAATTTTTTTCTGATGAGGCATTGATTTGTTATAAAGTAGAATGAGATGTATATTCAATGAAAATGTATATCAATTTTTTATGGAATTCCCTCAGTATGCAATTTCTCTGTTCTTCCGTAAACTTATTTCTACATTTACTCTTACAGTTTTGTGTTTAGGTGGTTGCAAGTTTATTGACATCAAAATGACGGCTAGACCATAATGTTCTGTTAAAATTCTTTCTGTGAACCTTGGCAGCTGGAAATGATACTAATGCAAGCAAGCCCGTAGCCAGAAAATTTTTCATTGGTAATAGGCTGATTAGGACTGCTAAATGTATATTTTTGATCATATATTTCCAGGATATATAAAATTATACAAATATAAAATTTACTCTTACGAAAAAGATGATTAATTAGTTGAAATTGAATCTTGAAACCCAAAATTCCCCCCAGACCGCCTCTGCTGGCAACGGCCTTCAATGCAAGAAAATATTTACCTCCGAACGACTGGAAAACAAAAGACAATGATAAGTTTCTTATACCGAAAATTAAAAAAACTGAATTATCGATTTGCTATGTTACTTACAGCTTTAAATTATTTTTTAAAATTATTCCTTCAGATGAAAACATTTCTATATTTACTACTTCACTATAACTTGCCCAACTCTTTTAGTGAGAAATATTCTAAGTGCACGTGGTCAATTTACGTTTAGTTTTTTTAGTTAGTAAGTTTCTGCTTAAACCTCCAAGAGGCAAATAATTTTTTATTGTGTATTTTTTGGGGAATCCCTTATGTTTGGAATTAGATATAGCCATATAGTGCTTGTTACTATCAATCTCAAGTTTAATTTTTTTGGACATACAATAGTTCTGCATTTGAGCTATAATTTTGTGGGTAACACAAAAGTTCAAAAAAATGGAAACCAAAAACTAGGGGATAATCAACTAGTTAAGATTACTGAAAATTATATATAAGAGTCAGAATTTATTAACTGCTAATGAATAATTAAAATATTTGTCCATTATAGATAATTTTTTGTTACTGCGTTGTACAGTAACATAAGTTGTTCTTGCCAGATGTTGATGCATATTTGCTAATGATTTATAAACTAGAGTTATTATGCAGCATACATATCCCATAAATCGGTTATCAACCAAATTTAATATGGTGGAGTAGGGCATAGGGCAAAGCATTTGACGTCCTACATCATGTATATAGTCGTATTGTTTTTGTTAAAAATCATCTATTCAAGTGGTGACAGATAACCTGCTGTTTTTTTTTGTTTCAAAGACTCTTAATTCACTTGAAGCCCTTGTCATATTACAATTAATTAATTGTCTTCTAAATGTTATTTGTGGTATATTCTTGATTATTTTTGTTTTCGTGTATATTGAAAGAAAAACCAAACGTTTCAAAGTCGATTCTGGCTTCATTGTCAGTGACTTCAAAATAGTATTCAATGCATATTTTAAAGCCATTGACGACGAAGAAGTAAGATAACGATCTAAAAACTATTTGTTTCACAATACTTATCTTGAGAATGGTTAATTGTAACATCAGAAGCTGCCATTTGATGGAAGATTAACCTTTTAATTTTTAATTCAACAATGTTATGAAGAAGTCAATTTTTCCAACTTTCCTCGGCGGAAAATACCCCTATCAGGACTCAGGGGCGGATCCAAGATTGTCATTTGGGTGAGGCTTGATCTCGTATGGGCTGGGGGGGGGGGTGGTGGTGACGTCACTGGAGGTTGATTTTAGCACAGTAAACACTAAAAAAGCATACCACTAAGATGATTGGGGGGGGCTTCAGGCCCTTACCCTATCCCCTAGATCCGCCAGTGTAGGACTCATTTTGAAGCCATTCCAATTCTTTATAACTTTCCCATTGATAAGATCAAGATTCCTTAATTATTTTTCTCAATACAAGCCAAAAACAAATAAAATCCATATTTTTTTTAGTTTTTATTATTTCAATAAATTATTTCTACGAACTCTTGCCGAAGAGATGGCATCGGCGGTTTGCTGTTCAATTTTATGTCCTTTAATTTTGCTCCACTGGCTGATGAATTTTAAATGACTTGTTGGATCACAGTGTAGAATTCCTTGTGATAACTAACAATAGTCTTTACTGATATAGTCTGTTCCAAATTGCTATTGTGAAAATGTTCTTTCTGTATTACCCCACCATCAGAAAGTTTGAACATTTTTGCTTCAAAAAGGTGATGACGTGTTTGAAATATAAAAATACCATCCATGTAAAAAATATTAGTATAAGAGTTTACCAATTTCATAGTATATTCATTACAGCTTTGTTCTAAGTTCTAATAGCGCAAAATATTGGTTTACTAGAAATGCCATTTGTGCCTTTGCAAACTTTTGTAAGGTACTTAGCAGAAAAACAAAAATAATTTAGTTCGTAAAATATTAATGAGGCTGGTATTTCAAATGTTGTTATAGAGTTACATTTGTTAGTTTGAGTATTTAAGAACTGAATATATTCTCAATCATAGTTAAATATATTAAATATTGATGCACTACTTTTTCATTAGTGTATATGGTCAAATGGTATTCTTTATAACATTAAATTATAATGAGGAATAAAAATATTATAAAACCGTTGTTTTTTTTTTCATTTAAGGATAAGGTGTTTTACTCAATGGATGTTCATCTAAGTTGCAACAACTCACTTAAGGCAAATCAAAACTGACACATAGGAAGTCAGTTCTTCAGCCGCGTTGAAAATACCTGGTTTATTAGCAATCTGCTCTATTTCTTCCTAGACAAGACCAACGCGCAGTCTTTTTTTGTGTAGTGTGTTTCTCGTGGATTCGTAATCAATACTTAAATATTTAAGTTGATTTTAATTGACACCATAGTTCGGCAATACAGAGAAAGGTAGTTAATCATCGTACGTAGATTTATTATGTTTTCAAATATTCTCCATGAAGATCAACTAATTTTCGAAGCACTTTTTTCACTCCGATTGAAGTACCTGCAAAGCATGCATTTTGAACCCATCAAACGTGTTTTGCGGGGTCGAAAAATGTTGAATAAAAAGAAGTCATTGAATGCCAAGTCAGGCAGATGATCAATGTAATTGAGTTCTCAAAAAGTTTCTTCTTTGAGCCGATGTGTGACATCTCCCATTGACGTGGTGAAGAATGTGAAGTGTCTTGGGCCGTTGGTTTCCCTCATTTTCCCGAAAACTTCTAATAAACATAAAAGTACTGTCAGTCAGACAAATGCAATTATTCCATCTTCAATTTTGCACTTAATTTCTTGTTTAATGTTATTCCAGCAATGTAGGTGATGAATTTCGTGAATCTGCTTTAGCTTTGATCCACTGGGCAAAGGAATGTTATAAGATCTTGAAATTCCAATTATTTTGAGATTAATTGGGCTGAAATCAAGATTGTCCGTTATGTATGATCTTGAAGACATTCAGTTTAAATAGTGTATACTAATATTTGGTAGTACGTACTGTATTAACCATGATCATTCAATTGGGATTTACAAACAATATTTTAAAAGCACATAAAATGCACTTTATATTTTGAATTTTGGTTAAAAATGTATTAAATCTGATTGTGTACGATTCAGAATTGCAGGTCCAACATTGCACTAATCGTACCGTTGTCACGTGTCCGGTCTTTTCAAAAAAAGGGGACCGTTTGCTTCAAAATGCTTTGTGCCGGATCAACTTATTTTGTTGGATTTGGCTAACACACATAGATTCATGATTCGTCACCTGTTACTCATCATAGTAGTGTTTTGAAGTACCACAATCCTATTTCTTGAGGATTTTTTTCCCGACAAATGGACAATAGCTCAATTAAAGTATGTTGGATCCAATACTAACAATTTTTTTTGACCGCTAAATTCTGGTCTCACTAACGACTAAAGGTGGCTCACACGATAAGTCACATGACGATCTTGCAATATCAGCCCTTGCACAGCATCAATGTTTTTGGAAAAACTACCGATTTTGGACGAAGTTCATGAAATTCATCACTAGACGAACTACTGTCACGATCGAATTCAGTTTTTCATCGATATGTTGTGGTTTTTGATGCGACTTCATCACCATAAGTCAATTTAAGTTTATCCTTGCACTGTTGTGTAGATAATCCATTTAGAAGGTTTGAAAAAATAATTGCGCTTGTTCAAGACTCAATTCCATTTTCTTGGCCCATATAATTTTTTGTGTCACTGTAAGACGCAACTGCGGGAAATGGTTGCGTGCAGCCGGTTTTAAACTGATTGCAAACCAGTTTTATCCCAATCTCTCGTTTGCGGGTTCACATAGCTATATATTGCCAAGGTTGCAAAACAGTTACGCCGTGTATAATGGCCCTAAACAATAAAATTGGCGTATGGACATTAAAGCGTTCTATGCAGGTATAGTGACAAGTCGAATTATACGTTAGCGACGTCGGTTGATAGATGGCATCACCTGTCTCGTCTATTCTCGAAATATAAAAGGCAACCCTTATAAAGATGGAGAGACTCACCGACTACTCAGGAAAGATTTTTCATAACGCATAACCTTTTTCAACTCTTGCTAAGGAGTAAGGTAAATCAAAAACTGAAATAGATAAGTTGGTTTTATTTTATAATTTAAATACAATTTCTAAATTTCTCAAATCTTTTCTAGCAGTATAACAATTTTACAGTTATTTAAAAAATATGTCAGTTTGATGATAGGTGTTAAAGATTAAACACGATATGTTAATAACTGTATATATGAGAAGTTGGGAGATTTTAATAATTTATTATGGATATATCTATGTGACTATGATATGTTTTTCAGTCTTCTCATTTTCATTAGTTTGCCAGAGAACCACGGGATAAAATATCAACAACACAAAAAACAGTTAACAAAATTATTGATTAACAAAAAGATATCAACAAATAAAACCGTTATAACTTACCCAGTAGGCAGAGATTTTTAAGTGACAAAATTTAACAGTAAACTGCTTATTTCATCACTTTAGGAATAAGACATAATTTTAACATCAAACTCGTAGAAGTAAATCAGTTTTGCATTAAAAGTTTTTGCATTAAAATCCGTACAAATTATGAGAGAATCAGAATATCTTCAAAATGTGTGTATATAAATATTGTTAGCGGCATTTTGCCAGAGAAAAGTAGACCAAACAGGTAAAAAGTGATAATTTTGCAGAACGTACTGTATTAACCATGATCAGTCGATTGAGATTTACAAAATTATTTTGAAAGCACATAAATCGAAATTCACTTGGCCGTAACGTGTATTAATAATACTTCTGATATTGACAGATCCAGTGGAATGAAGTAATTTAATAACACTAAACAATAGACTGGTAATTATTAACCTAATCGTGTGTCTCCACCACAAAAAACCCGAGATCTGCCCTTGTGTCCTTGCTCATTTCTAACTATACTGAATTTCAAAATATATTTAGTATATTCTGATCGGACAAGCCTGGTATATACGGTGCATTTTGCAAATATCTCGCTCAAGTTATTTAAATTCTTTAAAAACTAGTTATCCAACAATATCCTTCTTAAGCTCATATAAACGTAATATAAACTATCATCTTGATGATTAATGTTTCAGTTTTAATTACCAGAAGATTATGAATTTTCCTGAGTTGTCTTGGTGAAAAATGTTCCAATGTGGATTTATAAACGTCCGTTTAGACTGATTTCAGATTCTTTTGCAACTTTTCCATTAGCATGCCATCATCACTTTTCATAATACTAAAAAACAACATAAATCCATATCTTTCTTTTTATTATTAAAATAATTAATTCTACGAATTTGGTGGTAAAATTGTATCAATTAACCCCCCATAAATGAAGAGTTGGTATAAGCGAATTGCTAACAAATTTTATGTCCCAAAATGCTTTCTATTCAATGACTACTAATATAAATGGACCCGGCACTTTCATATAAGACCAAACAAAAAATGGGTTGAAACATGGGACGTAAATAGAAAGAGACACATATATTTGTTTACAAATAGTCTGGCTCCAACAGTAGTGTCCAATTTGCATTAAATTAAATGTCATGTTATTCCAGATTCAAATACAACTACGTACCTATTCCACAAATATAATTTAAAATCCATTAAAAGATGTGCACAATAACAAAAACAATTAGTGACTTAATTACTAATATTTGCAAAAATTATCAAAACATTTATTTATTCAGGTAAAATGTACTTTTATTTACTGCTTAAATGACATTTTGTAAAACTCAGTTAACACGTTTATGATGTGACACGTGACACTTACCGGTGAGAAGATAATTCGGCAAACGAATATGCCGTTTTCCTGCATATAAAACACTGAAATAAGACTTCATTATTGTTTTTTACATTTATACAATATAATTACTGATTTCAAACAAGTTTCACGCCCAAAACACATTGCACAATATTAATTACGAAGTTAACCTCAATTCAAAATGTAAATAAACAGACTAGCGCTGTTGCCTGCTGGACATGAACGGCCTAAAGTATCGCCGTTCAGTCAATGCTTACAATGCCTAGATTTACGTCTTATTGGTTACAATGGAAAGAAGTTTGGCATTGGTTAACAGGTCCATTTATATTAGTAGTCATTGTTTCTATTTTACTGTATAGACTAGGTGTAAACAGTTCATAATTCCAGTCCCAACATCCTCATATTAATCACTGTAAAAATGCATTGGCAGTTTTGTGTTAATGTGTTTCAAAACTGGTATAAAATATTTTGAAAGAAAGATAACAAGTAATATATAAATATAGTAAGTTGTATACAACACCATCAAAATTATTCTGGAAGAAATAAAAAAGATGCAAAGTGACCTGTATCAACTCAATCACAATTTAAAGTTAATAAAAAGTGTGAATTTATGGAAAACTCTGGATGATAACCTCGGAGTTGAAAAATCCCTTTGAGGTTAAAAATGAAAATATTTAATGCTGTTACTATTGAGTACTGTACTTTTTTTTACTAATTGATTTATACTGAATTTCACTCAGGTATCAGATTTGGCTGGATCTCTCAGTGGTTCCAAGTTATTTATGTTAAGTATCGGGGAAGTTATTATTCGAATTAAACAAAATCAAACCTTCCTTGTTCTAGTTTTCATATTCTATAACCTATATAAGAATTGTTTACTCACTGACAAGGAAATCGCAACACCCAGAAGGAGATGTTTAAATTTAATATTGTTTTGATAAAACATATATGCAATAATAAGGAGTAAATGATTAAAATTTGAATAAAATATATCAAGTCGTTTAATTTTTTTAAATAAGTTTGTTAATAATATGTTTTATGGGCGAAAGATCGGGGCATCTAAGTACCATGGCAACAGATTCACATGGATCTCATCAAAAAAGAAAAAAGTTTAAACTAACTCGAGCAACATGAGGCCGGGCATTATCTTGCTGAAATATGGGATCCGTCGTCTGGTCAAGACTGTCCTTCATTTCCCCTCCTCCACAACTAACACTTTCTTTTATGCATCCAAACCGAACACCACATTGGTAAAATCAGGTCTTTAACCAATCTACATACACTCAGCGCTATAACCAATAGTTTAATAAATGACTTAGACAAATCCTGGTCTGGGGATGGTATCAAACAATGTGCCTCCTCGAGGGCTTCGAGTTCTTGGATAGCCAACCCTCCCCCACTTTGATCAGAAAATAGCTATGTTAAAGCTATTCACATCCGCGGTAACCTATTACCGTCAATGGACCTGCCTTACAAACCTAAAGAACAACGAAACTGCCGCGGGGGATGTAAAAAACGCGAGTCCGCGAGTCCAATTGCCATATTTTACAGGGATGTTACATTACCCACGGTACTCGAATAAAACGACATAACATCGTTAATATCATCGAGGATGCCTCCAAAAAGAGTGGGTGGGAAACTGAAGTCGAGCCGAGGATTAGAGCAGACTCTGGGACCCTAAGAATTCCCGACCTTATTATCAACAAAGGCCTACAAACCATTATTATTGAAGTAGGTGTTTTCTGGGAAGGTTCTCGTTCGCTCGCCGAAAGTTGTAGACTGAAAAAGGAATATTATGAAGAACCTGACTTCACGAACAAAATTATGGCAGTCAAGAATTTCACTGACGTTAAAGTTATTATTGGAGCTAGGGGTATTTGGTGTGACAATAACGATGCTCTTCTCACTATTCTAAATTGCAACACTCTTTATTATCTTATCTTGTCATAACTTCTTCAACAAAGCCGTATGGAGATGAATCTTCATCAATCTTTCCCTTTAATTTTCCCTTTATTCATTTTCATTGTGTACTATGCCATTTTCAGCTATTTTCTTTCTTTTTAAATAAATGATCCTATTAAAATTTCTCAAATTGTCAACTCTGTCACGGTTATTTTTAAAATCTCTGTTCATTTGTTATCCGCAATGTAAATTCCATAAGGCGATCGGGTTCCAAACGTTCGCTCGCATCGTCGGTAAACTCAGCTCTCGTCTCTCCGGTGTAGCGCGGTTGGGATATTTTTAGTTAGAATGTATTGTAATGTTGATCGCCCAATTGTTTTGTATATTATGTCTTTTAAACTGATAATTCTGTCATTTTAATTTATATTTTTACTGTTATCATTTACATTTTGACATAATTTTAGATAGATTATTTTGTAATATTATAATTATACTGATTAGGATTATAGGATTGTCATGTTTGTTTAGATAGGTTTTGACACTTAGGTTAACGACACATAAGAACAGCTTAGCTGTTCATAAAACTGTAAACCCTACAGCCGGGTAACAGGATGGCTGAAATGTCTTTTATATATCTCTGTAAAATGTATACATTTTATTGAATGAAGAATTTTATAAGGAGCCTTATGTATTACTTAAGGCTCCACTACTTCCTGAAGATAACGTTACGCTGTCATGTTGCCTCGAACAAAGGCTAAAGGTACGTACTTCCATGTGTAGTAACACCCCACACCATAACGCCTACTGTTCGGTGTATATGTCGTTCACATCAAATTGAGGTTGACTTCCTTCTCCCCGACGTCGTCTAATCCTTCTTCAGAGAAGAGGACTTAATGCTATTCCACATGCCAATATTTTCGTTCTGTGCACCACTGTAGTCGCCGTCGATGCTCTGCGATCAGAGGTAGCACAAGATGGGGTGATAATGCTGCAGTCCAGAAGACCTTATACGGCGGTAAACCGTTCGGACAATTACAAGATGGTCTTGTTCTCCTAACCACTCATCAGCTAAATTTCGATTCTAAAGTCCATAAGTCTTAGATTTAATTTGTGCCTCTTTGACGTCCAATGTCTACTCATCTCCCCCTTTGGGAATTATCAAACCACCCTTGACAACATCTCGTTGGATTTCTGTTCAAAATGAACAACTCGCCTCCCGTAAACCAATCATTCAAACTCTTTCAAATTTACTTAGCTGGCGCTACATTCGGGGTAGACGTGATGAAACCAAATTTTAAGCATTTTTCCTTACTATTGCATAAATGTTTTACCAAAACAATATTAAATTTTATCTCCTTCGGGGTGTTGCAATTTCTTTATCAGTGAGTATATAAGAGCAGATTAATTTTCCTGGATAATCACCCCAAAAAATATTTTGTATCTGTTAAGAAACACTCAAGTTATAGCAATGAATGTAAATTCGTTGTTTTTTGTCACATATGGTTTTAGTTAAAGCTAAAAGTAAACTTTTTTAGAAATTTCTATACAAAATTCACTTAGACATTTGTATTATGTTTGTACACTTTTGTCCAAAATATATTCTTAAAACGAATTACAAACATCAATATTTTCTCCTTCATAATTACTAAAATCTCTAACGCATAAATGACTACTTCCGAAACTTTCTAAACAACCTTCAAAAGCTTGATGATATAATCCACCAGTTTCCGACACTAAATTTTTCTTAACTGGCAGTCCTCCGATGTAAAACTCTTCGTTTTGCGACAACGAGTCATCAATTATGTCCAAAATGCTGTTCATTAGTTTTTCGTCGATTTTTATTTCTCTTGTGTTGAAATTCACTTCGATACTGTGCCATAAGCCGTCCGCTAATTTTCTGTCGGCCACTACTTCGATGAAAGTCTTGTTTCTCTTTGAGTAGGTGAGTTTTAGATGTCCTTTTTCTAGACCAAGTCCCACGAAACTGTTATTCTGCAAAATATGGAAAAATATAAACAGTGTAAGTCTGACAATGTAACTCTTTCCTCGAAGTGTCCTCAGCTTTCGCCATCAATCGCCTGATGACGATAGCAGATACACAGCTATTGAAACGTTGTTAGATCAACCACTTCAAGACGATGGAAGTCCAAGGTAACTTCGAGGAACAAAAATATGTTTTGTGAATGTAAAAATGGGTGCAAAATTAGTAACATTTTCATTTTTTGACGAAACTATAGATCTTTTCAAAAAATTGTATAAACGTTTTTGATTTATTTAAATATAAAATTAAATTAATTATTATAAATGAAATTTTCCTAATGTTTAAAAATAATAAATTCTACTCATAGTTGAAAAAACTGGAAACAAATCTACAGGTATTTATTTTATTTATCTCTTAAGAAAGATTTAGCAAATGGTAAAGAAACAGTGTTCTCTCGATTTCGATTATTCCAAGTACAGTTCACAAATCCACAATATAGGCAAAAACAAAACGGTTTGGTCCCAGTTTCTCCTTTGTCCCTCAAACGGTTTTCTTTATTTTTGTTTTGGCCAGTAGCTATTGACGACCTTGAGTGCAGACTCTTAATTAGGGTTCCGTATGTACAATATACGGATACCCTTATAATATCACTCAGGATTTCTGCCTCTGTTACATCACTGCCATTTTCTCCTAAACTACTGGACGGAAGAGGTTGAAATTTGGTATCAATATGTAGTTTGCTGACCCGATCAGGAGTACGTAAAAGAAAAAATTTTGATTTTAGGGGTACTTCTGGGGAGAAAAACTAAAAAAATCGACCGTTCCCCCCTGATCTCCAAAACTACTGAGCCTAAAATTTTGAAAAAAATAGGAAATATAGAGCGTTGCCCGAACTTTACAGGAACATTAAGGAGAAACCATTAATATTAATTTTGGGGGGCAAACACATCAAGTTATATATCAAATGAAAGAGCTCATTACGATGAAAACAAATATATTTTTTTCATATTTTTAAAATAAATTAATTAAAATATATTAACAAAAATATAAAAAAATTTCCACTTTCCCCCCTTATCTCCGAAACCATAAGCTGGAAAAAATTGGGGTATAGCCCCTCACCTGAACTTTACTGGAAAAATAAGAAGAAACCCCTAATATTTTTTGGGGGGGGGGAATTATAGAATTAAATGGAAAATTAAAATTAAAATTGTTTCTAACCCATCATGTTATATATCAAATGAAAGGGCTCATTATGACGAAACAAATATATTTTTTTAATATTTTTAAAATAAATTAATTAAAAGATATTAACAAAAATATAAAAAAAATTACCCATCCCCCCCTATCTCCGAAACCATAAGCTGGAAAATTTTGAAAAAACAATGGGGGTATAGCCCCTCACCTGAACTTTACTGGAAAAATAAGGAAAAACCCCTAATATTTTTTGGAGGGGCAAATTATAGAATTAAATGGAAAATATAAAATTAAAATTCTTTCTAACCCAGCGTGTTATATATTAAATAAAAGGGCTCATGATGAAGAAAACAAATATATTTTTTCCATATTTATAAAATAAATTAATTAAAAGATATTAACAAAAATATAAAAAAAATTACCCATTCCCCCCTTATCTCCGAAACCATAAGCGGAAAAATTTTGAAAAACTGGAAGTATAGCCCCTCACCTGAACTTTACTGGAAAAATAAGAAGAAACTCCTAATATTCATTTTGGGGAGCAAATTATAGAATTAAATGGATAATAAAAAATTATAATTGTTTCTAACGGGTCATGTAATATATCAAATCCCAGGGCTCATTATGACGAATAGAAATATATATTTATAATTTTTTTAAAATTAATATTTTAAAATATATTAAAAAATATTTTAAAAAAATTACCCATTCTCCCCATTATTCCCCAAACTCTAAGACCTCTTTTTTTTATAGGAAATATATGAAAAAAATCCCTAATTCTATTATTTGGCCTCCAAATAATAGAATTAAATGGAAAATAAATTATTAGAAAACCCCCATAGTAATTTTAGGGACAAATTATACAATTAAATGGAAAATAAAGATTTAACTTTCAAACGCATCATGTAATATATCAGATAAAAGGCTCATTATGTGAATTACAAATATATCATATTTTTAAATCATTTGTATAAAAGATATTAACAAAAATATAGCAACATTTTGAGCTACACCTCTATTACTTGCACTTTTTAACCGTCCACTTTTTGGTAAATTGCTAACTGTTCCACTTATGACGTACCTTCGTAAAGTTTTCGTCACTACTGAACGGGATATTTGTGTATTCGGATGAACAATGTTAAAAAGGTCACAAACTTCTTGATGCGTCTTTTTCCTCTCCCCATACCCAATCATCATTAATATTTCTATTCTTTCTCTTTCACTTAATTCAGCCATTTTACGATCAAATTAAAACAATTTTTACGTTCAAATAAAAAAACTAATAACTTATTTTGACAACTACTGTTACTTCTGTAATGAGTTTCATGGACTACCAGTCTTGATTCAGACTTAATTTGCGCCTGATTTAAACAAACGCACGTGTATTCGACTATGGAACAAGCAGTGCTGTTGGCTGTGACGGTATAATGCCACCGAGTGGCCAATGGAAATACAAATCCTTACCGAGCGGTTTGTTTATATAGGGCGTAAATGAAATCTGAACCGAGTTTAGCTACCATCGAATTTTTCCTTTCCTTAGTTACTTTTCTGTTAATATCTCGGTAGGTATTGAAGTAAACAATATCAAACCCGATATTTTTGTATTCGCAATAAAATGTAAAAAAATGTGTATAATAGTAAAAAATGGAAATATGCCAATTCAGATAAGTATATCTTCAAATTTTTAAATATGATTTTGTTCGAATGTCGACTACTGGGCAACCGCTAGTATCATTTAAATAACACTATACCATATGGACAAGGCATATATTTGCTTCTCTTGAAAAAGGACATCGCCGGAATCTGTTTTACTGATCGTGATCTGAATGGTCATCTCTATTTCGTTTTAACCCTTTCAGTCAGATATCTCAATACTTCGGAGATAGTTTATTGGGTTATTGAGCATTGAGTAAAAATGTAGTATTTTTTAGTATACTTTGCAGGCAGTGAAATCTAAAGCATTGTAGTTTCAGCAAGCTATAACTTTCAACTGCTTAACTAAACTACTTCTCAAAAGGTACAAAAACCATTGACGGGTAAAATAATTTACATCAGACGTTTCCAGCGGTGTCCTTTGCAACACTTCTCTCAGGAAAAATGTTCAGTTGGGTTTAATTCAGCTAACGTAGGTTTATTATTAATTTGAAAATATTATCTAATATTCAAAATCTAAAAACTTACCTTTTCACTCCATAACATCAAACCGTTCATGTTAGTCGTGCTGAAGTTCATCTTTATATTTCCCAAATTCACTTTTTTAAACTCTTGTTTATCCCCCAATTTCTCCTTAATCACCATATAACTTTTCCCGTTGAATTCGGGTACTTTAACTTTTACCTTCTTTTCACAAAAGTTACCGCCCCACCCCAATTGGCACACGCATTTGTTGTTTAAGCATTTCCCCCCATTTTGGCACATGTGGTCGGAGCATTCTGGTAAGTTTTCACATTTTTCTCCATAGAATGGAGTCACGCAGGAACAATGGGGTTTCATAAAGGAATCTAACCAACATGTTCCGCCATTGAAGCAGGCTTCACCATCGCAAGGAGTTCCATCGCATTCAATCAGATTCCTCGATTCTTTTATAGTATTATTCGATAATGTAATCAGTGATTTATCTATTGATAAGTGTCTGAGGCAGCCTTTAAATGGAACTGGTAATACAGGGGATGCTAAAAACGGAAGTTGCGACAAATTTGGTAAACCTCCAATGAAAATTTCTTCTTTTGACAACCGTATTAGAGGCTCTGTTTTCAAAAGGCCTGAATTGATTTTGTCGTCAACCACCAAGTATATTTTTCTTCCGAATATTCCAAATTTGATTTTATGCCAGGCAGCTTTTACTAGTATTCTTGAGCTTCTCAGAATGTCTGGGGTTGTCGCTTTGAGTCTCCCTCCTTTTGTTATTGATGTCCCTATAACAAAAAAACTATTAGCCATATTAATTTTTTTCTTCTGATTTAAATGCCGTAACTACTTTTGAAGGGGCATTCTACAATATACAGTGATGGGCAAATGTGTGCAACCAAGTAAATATCTCTGGAATTATTAGAGATATCAAAATGAAATTTGGAAGGTGGATACTGCAGTAGATTGCCTATTTGTTTCTAAATTTTTTACAATTTTGAACTTCCTGTTTTACCGGAAGTAATGTCGATTTTAAAATTTGCAATGATACACCCTGTATAGTATTTTAGTTTCTGATGAAACATTTTATTGTGAATATAAAAATATCGGGTTTGGTATTGTTTACTTCAATACCTACCGAGATATTAACAGAACAGTAAGTAAGGAAAGGAAAAATTCGATGGTAGCTAAACTCGGTTCAGATTTCATTTACGCCCGATATAAACAAACCGCTCGGTAAGGATTTGTATTTCTATTGACCAATCGGTGGCATTATACCGTCACAGCCAACAGCACTGCTTGTTCCATAGTCGAATACACGTGCGTTTGTTTAAATCAGGCGCAAATTAAATCTGAATCAAGTTTAGTAGTCCATGAAATTCATTGCAGAAGTGACAGTAGTTGTCAAAATAAGTTATTAGTTTTTTTTATTTGAACGTAAAAAGATTGCATTGTTTTAATTTGATCGTAAAATGGCCTCGCAAATATCCATGGAATTAGCCGTCGTTCAGTAGGAAGGATATTAAGGCGAGAAAAATATCATCCATACAAAATTCGCCTCGTTCAAGAACTTTTCGAAGACGATTTCGACAGACGTTTGCAATTTTGTGAAACGATGATGGATATTTGTAACCGTGATAATAATTTTATAAGAAATGTGGTGTTTTCAGACAAGGCTACATTTTGTTTAAATGGTACGGTTAATCGACATAACTGCCGCTACTGGTCTGGTCGCAAAGTAATCCTAATTGGGTACAAGAGGCTCGTACACAACATCCCCAAAAATTGAACGTTTGGGTCGGCATTTATAACAACAGAATCGGGGGACCCTTCTTCCTACAAGAAACTTTAAACGGAGATAGGTATTTACAGCTCTTGGAGACACAAGTTATTCCGGCATTGGAGGTAAATGGACAATTACCAAATAATATCTGGTTTCAGCAGGATGGAGCACCACCCCATTACGCTCGCATTGTTCGAGATCATTTAGATAGGAAATTTTATCACAGATGGATTGGAAGAAGGGGTACTTATGAATGGCCTGCACGAAGTCCCGACCTTAATCCATTACACTATTTTCTGTGGGGTTACTTAAAGTCTAAGGTTTATGTTGATAGACCAAATAATGTGCATGAATTAGCTGCAAGAATAACTCAAGCTATCCAGAGAATTACACCATAAGTAATAGCTAATGTTAATAGAGAATTTAAAAACCGACTTGCTTATTGCCAAGAAGGAAACGGTGCTCAGTTTGAACATCTAATACATTAAGTTTAGTTAAATTAAGTTTCAATGTTTTGAAAATCACTTAGATTTAGTTAATAATTATGATTATGTATTTCTTTAATGGATATTAGATTTTTCCTTTCCTTAATTACTTTTCTGTTAATATCTCGGTAGGTACTGAACTAAACAATATCAAACCCGATATTTTTGTATTCGCAATAAAATGTTTCATCAGAAACTAAAATACTATACAGGGTGTTTCATTGCAAATTTTAAAATCGACATTATTTCCGGCACAATAGGAAGTTCAATATTGTAAAAAAAATTGGAAACAAATAGGAAATCTACTGCAGTATCCACCTTCCAAATTTCATTTTGATATCTCTAATAATTCCAGAGATATTTGCTTGGTTCCACACATTTGCCCATCACTGTATGTGGTCTCTGTCGAGCTCCAAGCGATTGATTTTTGTGACATGCCACTCGGATCATGGGGAGTGATTTGTTTATTTATTAGCTTTTACTGACCAACAGCTTACCATTAACAGAGCAATATATAAAGTACAGTAAAAATAAGACCATGACAGTATTGGAAAGATATTGCTTATTCCGGGGCAAATGCCTGTTAGACCCTAACTTAACTTGGTCTAACTATTTTTTGATAAATAAAACAAACTTTAGTTGAATTATTTACATCGAAACCAACTTTATTTATAATACGTGAACAAGTGTATTTACAAAGTATCGAATAACAATTTCTTACAACTGGTAACGTTGAAGATTGTCATTATACTTTAATTTTCAGAAACATTTCACAATAGTTTTTATGCAATCCCTTCCTCGGCCAACCTAAATTGTATTTTCACAAAGCAATACTTCTATTGGGCAAGTTAAAATGTTGTGGGAATAAATTCATTGAGTTACAATAACTGAAATGCACTTAGCTGGGGTAGACACTTGAACCATATAAATCCCAGGTGGTAAAATGCATTTTGACCACCTACTGAGTGGTGTTGTGAGCACTTTATGCCCATTATTGACGGCTGTAATATTACTATTAACTGTCTTCATATATATAATTCAGAACAAATAGTGCCTTCTATTTTTGGATGAATAACCCATGGTTATTTACTAAAGAGCACAAAAAATAGAACGTCTTTCAAAAATCATTGACTTTGCAACCCCTTATGGTTAGTAATTTATTAGTATTTGCCGTGCCGAAGAAGGTTTCCTATTGTGATATATATTTTTTTAACACTAAAAAACAAAACTACATGCCATTTACAGCCCCATAAATAAAGTGACAAAATGACAATGTAGGGAAAAAGTTCTCTTAACATAAGAATAACTACGAGAAACAATTAACATTTATCATATCTTAATGGTAAATCCTAAATTAAAATGTAAAATATAAAACCAAGACAAAAGTTGTCCTAACAAGTATAACAAAATAAAAATTGATAAAAAAGTAAAACACAATTAAAATACAATTACAACTATGTAAAGTTTAAACATTTAAGACTAAATAATCGTGACGTTTGTTTTTTAGTTGGGATACACTACAACAGAACAAATCACAAACTTTTGACAACTGATTGCCATTTCCACACATGTTATTAATTGGAGATTTCAACAAGATATTGGTCTGAGGTCTTTTGCACAAAAATATGTTAATTTGTATAGCTGATACTCTTGAAACCAATATATCAATTTGCCTTAATAAAAAAGGGCAGCCAACTTTGCTAGTTAATAATTTGTAAAGAAAAAAGTACAGACACTTCTTTTCTGCGTTTCTGAATGGGAAAAATCAAATCGGCTTAATAGTTCGGTGTAATTACACCCTCAGTCTTGGCGGATAGGATATAGCCCGGTTAACTTAAAAATTACAAATTATAGATTTTTTTGTATCTGTTCAATGGATAATATTATCTCGGCAGGAACACTTTTTACAAAAATATGGTCAATACAATACTTAGAATTTTTCCCTGGCCACAAAATAATCATAATCGATTTGACCTTGACCATGAACTTCAAGGTCAAATCAAGGCGAATTGATTTTTTTAAATAGGAACATTCATTTTTGATACGGGAAATGAAGAGAGGGTGAAAATTTACGTTCAGTTGTGTCTTTGACCATTTTTTTCCATTTGATCTTGATGGCCATCAGAAATCAAATTTAGGTCGAACCAAATTTAGCTTCCTACCAAAGACATTATAGGCCTAACAAAAATATTTTTTGACAGAGGCATTAAATTTTACCAAATTCATTATCACAAATGCGTAGCCATAACAAAATGATCAATGTCTCTGTCAAAAAATCGCTTTATTGGACCCAATATGTCCGTTGTACGAAGCCAAACTTGGTACGACCTCAATTTGACTTCTGGTGGCCATCAAGGTCAAACGAAAAAAAGGCCAACGGCATATCTGGACGTAAATTTTCACCCCCTCTTCATTTCCGGTGTTTGAAAAAACCAACTTGACCTTGATTTGACCTTGAAGGTCATGGTCAAGGTCAAATTCATTGTGGCCATTTTGTGGCCAGGTGAAAATTCTAAAAGTTTTATATTGACCAAATTTTTGTAAGAAGTCTTCCTGCCGAGATAATTAGCCGTACTCGGACTTTTTTAACACCGTGTATATTGAGAGTAAATAGGACTCCAGATTAAAAACGCATATTCTAATTTCGATCTAAAAAATTAAAAATGATTGCTCCATCATTATCATCAGTGTGTAAATGAAGTTTAGGTATTCTATAAATTAATATTATGGTAGAAATATAAAAATGTGTATGCTTAAAATTAAAATTTGCAATAAGATTATTTATTATAAGGATATAGTTTTGCAGATACCACCTCTTAGCAATTTTTCGAATGGACTCGTCCAGATGAAAGAGTTCAGAATGCAGAATGGCCAAATATGTTTTATTCCTGTATGTATTTATACTTTAAATGTTGGAGAACTGAGACGAGGGGTTTCTAGATCAACTCTTTTACTTTCCAACGCTGGTTTATTCATAATGATAATAATAATAATAATCACTGGAGCTACAGTAATTATTTTTAGAACATAAATTGGGTATGAGAGGATGTACCGTTTTAGTTAATAAGAATGTTTTAACTATAAAACAAAAAATATATAAACCATTAATTTTTTGTTGGTAATTTCGGGTAAAGATTCCATTATCTAAGGAACCAATTAACGAAATTGAGCGTTTAGTAGCTCATTTTGTAGGTTTTTATGACTGTATAATATTGCTCATTAGTAGCAAACAAACGGGTAAATGTTGTGTAAAAGTAAAAAAATTAGATCATTATAGATTTTTTAGTTTTTTTTGGTAAAAAACCAACACGCATCGATAAAAAATGTTGAATTTTAATTAGTCATGTTTTCATATTAAAATACTTGATGTTGGTTTTCTTCTACTATTAATTTTGTCACTTATTTTCGTAAATGACCTTGGTTATTACAAAATTTGACGGAAATCCTTCAATTTTTGAGTGTTGACAATACACTGAGTTAAAACAGACTCACAAATCACCTTCGGTACATCACATGGTCAAAAGAGAAGACATATCATTAGAAAAAATGGAAAGGTTTGATGCGGCATATCGACGAGCTTAGGATGGAACTCATAATTGACATATTATTAGAATATTACTGTCGTCGTCTTCTATCTTGGTCATAGGTGTAAAATAACTTTTCTTTATCATAATAAGAACACTAGACTTATTTACGTACATTTTTCAGTCGATAAATTATATGCTGATGTTAACGTAGCTTTTATAACTGTCCAGGTGCCCAAAAAAGTACCCGAACAGGATAATAACTCTTTATTAATGCATTATCATGAAAAATTTGTAATACAAAAGTTATAGGATATCTAATGGGGTAAATGTCTATGGCTTGGAAGGCTATTTTAAGGTCACTTTATTTATTTTTTTTAACCTGACCTGTACCAATGACATTCACATCCAGTTTCATGGTTAAGTTAATTTTTGGCGACGGGAATACGCCATATCTAAAGGTCATGATTATTTACTCCATTAGAGAGCTAGCCCTAGAACATTTGTATGAAACATTTTTGTTGATAATGCATTCATGAAGAAATACTGTGCTACTTGGATACTTTTTTGACACCCGGTATATACATATAATAAAAATATTTGCTTACCAGTTTGTACTCTGAACTCAATAACACCTCCCATCAAGGATAAACAAACATAATTGGAATTCGATTTTTCCATATAAAATAAAACTCCTTCGTCTCTAAATATCCTTATTTCCATTTCTATGTGAAACTTTTCGCTTTCAATTTCGACGGGATTTAAAACCAAATAGGATCTTTGTCCAGAAAATCCAACTTCAGATGGACTTTCACCTAAATGTTTATAATTAATTATAATGTGGGATATATAGTATCTAAATACTTACGTTTCTCGCAGTAGTGTCCAGTTTTCCCAAATGGACAATCGCACTCGTACAAGGACAACGAAGGAACGCATTTTGAGTCTTGCGAGCAAGCAGAGAAGTTGGCATCACAGATATTACTTTTAGAGGTGCATAAAGGACCGTACCAATTGTCTTGGCATAGACACCTGCAGAATACTGATAATTAAATTAAGTGTAGAAAGATTTATAAGGTAAGTTTTACAGGCAACAAAAGGTAACCTTAGCTTTTTTCGTTCTTATGTTTCAGTTGATGCAATCATTTAATTCTCTTGTGGATCACCTTGTATTGTGATTAATACTTTATTGTTACGATTATTGAAAAATATAGATTTTTCAAAATTCAGTGTTTTTAAAAAACACATGATTCCCTGACATTCTTTGCATACTTTGATTATTGAACAATTTCGATTTTTCAAAATACAACGTTTTTTTTAATATACTTGGATATTGCATTGCATATTATGTTACAAAGTCACAATTGTCCAAAACATCAGAGATATTTTGAAAGTTTACTTTAACATGTTTGTGTTATAGTATGTAATTACCTCTGGATCTACTTGAATATAATACAATTTAAAATATTCAAATTGATTGAGGCGTTTCGAAAAACTGAACGACAATTTTCTAACCGGTTTTTCGATTTTCTAGAAATAGAAAACTATCATGGTACCCCTTCAGGATATTCCTTAACGCAATGCTGTTAAATTTATCGAAGTTGATTAAAATAATTTACTTGTGGGGTTAACAAACATTTGTCTGTTTTTTTATTTGGCTAAAACTGGAGCAAATACAAGTCAAGTACGACTTGTGCCTTCACCTGAAAATGCTCGTAATTTTAGAGGCAACGAAGCTGTAGAGTAACAAGCAAATATAATATCTATTTTACACACTATTAACTTTCCATAAACATATGGTTTACTCTATTAAATGAATGAAATTTTGGTCGTACAGTTGTTGAACAAATCGGGCATATACAAACATATGGAGGAACACAGGGTATTTTTTGAAGTCTGTTTATAAATTAATATATTTTTCTCCATATTTCTCAGAAATATTTTCAGTGGTGTAAGAAACTTACATGAATGTACTCCCATGGTGTAGACAAGCTCCTCCATTTTGACAGCTGCCATCGTAACATTCATTTATTCCACACTGCCCAACAGCTCTTCCAAAAGTTTTAACAGAACTCTCAAACGGTATAACAACATTGTCAAACTTCAACTCCAAGCCAAATATACAACCGGAGAATCCACTGTGTAAGGGCAAATCATGAGGTAGTTCGGAAAAGTTTTTGGATGGATGTCCACCTGCAATTAATACTAAATGACTGGTATCAAAATATAGTGTTCCTCACCTATAAACAACAAAGGAATAACGTCCAACTGTACAAAGCTGCCAGGGGATTTTCCCGTTATATTCCCTATATTTTCCACCCACAGCCACGCCTGGCGGCCTCTATGTCCCAGACGTATTAAATAATCTTTAGATTTGTTTCCGATAGGTGTTGATGTAAATATTCGCCTAGGACCTGCAACAAAAATAATTGAAAAAGTTTTTACTTCATATAAAATTAAAGGTTTACCTGAACCTAGATTCCAGGTTAACATTATGTAACCCTTAACAAATGTGACTGCCAGGTGGTCAGAGTAATAACCATGATATCCTGCCTGGCCTATGAACAGGAGCAGAGAAATTTGTTCGATGGTAGTCGGTGAGATTCGAAACCTTATTTCTAGAGTTTTCGATGCAATGTCTGGAAATGGATACGCTACGTACGAAGACAACCCTCTGATGGTTGATGAAAAATACGGCTCCGTTATTTTCAAATCTAAAATACATTGACACATGTTTGTAATATTTTTAGTAAGAAAAATCATAAAAAGAGATTAGAAAAGTGTTGAGCAGTAGGAAACTTTTCAAAATCTCACTAGAACTCTACAAATTAACTACAATTGTAGTTAGAGGAACATTTATCCAAGTTTAACAAGATTACACAAGAAACTAAGTTTTAAATTAATTTGTTAAAACATGACTGCAAACCAAAACTGCTCAGCCACAGCTGACAAAGACAACAATATGAAATGAAAGTTCTAAAGGTACCCGTCCAGAGAAAGTAAGAATTCCAATGCCAAGAATATCATCGAATCATCATAGGACACGATATCATCCCTATACATTACACCCCAGAACGTTAAAGAGTCTAAGATTTCCTTAATCTTGCACATCACACTCCAGCACTCTAACGCGGTATTATCAAGAATCGAGGTATGTAAATATTTGGATAAGTATTTGTCGTTGCTGGTATACAGGTTGACTGTTAATTTCTATAAAGGGCAAGAAATAAGCATTCCACGCTAATAACTCCCAATCCAAGACTTATTAATGGAGAACCCACAATCCAATTCTTAGAGTCAACATCCTGTAAACCCAGAATGGGTTAGAGAAGATAAAATGTTCGTATCCTGCTGCAACCAGGACCTGGCCTGAACTGTACAGAGACTGCACCTCGACAGTGACCTACAGTACAAAATGTACCAAAATCAATTGCATAAGTGTTACAACACAACAGTTCCATTAACAATGACCGGGCAAAAGTAACGCATAACCAAACAAACGTCCACACTGTCAGAAGGAAAATTACAGAGCAGCTCTTTCAAGAGGCCTTTCAAAGTCTTGATCAACGCTCTGCTAGCCCTATGAATAATAGGTCTATGGGACCAGCTTTCCTGAAGACATCCTCGTGAACTATTCGAGGGGCAAGAACATGATGACACAAACTGGGAACGGTCATCATCAGTATCCAAGAAATGAAATGTTTCGTCTATGTTCTAAATTTGCATTTTGTTTCTACTGTTTCACGCGTAAATTGGGAAACACTGTCTCGCTTATATAAAACCATTTAACACAGTCCAAAATTGCAAGATTTGTCTGTACCTTGAGTTCGAGGCCTTGCATATAACGGCGAGACGTCTAGAGATAAGAAAAAGGGAAAATCTAAACAACAAGTTCGAGAAGACATGTAACAAAACTTAGCCAATCCCTTATCCACCGCCAGTAGCTATGGAGTAGATTGAGACAGTACTAAGAATGGATGAAATAAGAAAACTTTTATAGTAGTTAAAGAATCTATCACTGTGAGGAACTAAAAAAGAGTACAAAAGAAATCACAAATAATTTATTGGATAAACAGCAAAACTGTGTACAAATCTGCAAAAATTCAAGAAATATAGCGTAGATGACACACACCGTGATTAATGACGAGTCCAGAGTTGGAATTGTAAGGTTTCTACAACCGATAAATATACACAATTTACAAGATACTTAACTGGAAGTTTGGTTCATCACATTGTGCATATTCCTTTCGCTCACAACATCTGCGAGAAAGATGTAAAGCACATCCAGTATCGTGGGCAATTTTTCGAAATTACCCTGTCATACTTTGTCACCGTTACAAATTTCAAATATTTCTCTGATACACTAAAGGAATGAGGTGAGAAAATCTCAATGAACATACAGAATATTCAAAACTACTTCGAAAATGTTCATCTAATATGTTGATATATAATTACCGTTCTCGCAGAAGTGGCCATGCTTTCCAAATGGACACAAACATATGTACCCACTGTTTGTAAACGGTATACAAGTGCCTCCAAACAAACATGGATTATTATCACAAATTGAGATATCACAAGTTTTTCCCAGGTACCTACAAAATCATTTTTTGCTTAACGACTTTTTATCCAAAATGAAAAATCTGAAACATTACCCATTTTTGCATTGACACTTCCAACTATCTCCTATAGATGTACATGATGCCCCATTTTTGCATGGATTAGAAAGGCATGCTAATGACGAACAGTCAGTGATCTGGAAAGTTTCTTCAGCATCCTCGTAAATGTTGACCCTCTTCTTTGAAATCTTGAAATAATAAAAAAATAAGTCAAGTACGTATTCTAAGGGCTCGGTACCATGTTTGAGATTTATTATAATGGAGATAAATCATTATATATATTTTTCAATTTTCCAGTTTTAGACAAGTATGCCTGTATATTCTTTTTTTTTGTTTAATGGCTTTTAAACTGTGCGTATTAAATTTATAAAAATATGCACTTTTGATGATGACGCAGTTGATTTCTGTACATTTTTGTTAAATTTTTTTAACAAATTAATTTAAAAATCTGAAAAAAAATGTTTCTATTTCTCATAATGAGCAATACATGATGCGTTCGAAAACAAATCTTTTATTTTTTAATTAATTCTATATTTTGACCTCAAATTTTTTTTTCCTGAAAACTTTAAATAAGGCTCTATTTTTTAATTTCTTTTCAAAATTTTAGATCTTACAATCACGGCTATAATGTGGTGATGGATGGATTTTTGTATACTTTTGCTAATATCTTTTAAACAAATTTGTTTGCTTTTATGTTTTTTTGGGCAATAACACCACAATAGAAATAAAACGACGTATATTGCAGGAATACCAAACGTTTCAAAGTCTATTCTGACTTCGTTGTCAATGGCTTTATATTTATTGATGTAGATTGCAAAATGAAAATTAGCCACACAGTATATATACAGGGTGAGTTTTTTTTGATGATCAGTATGGGGATCTCGGAAACAAGCGGAGATAGAGCAATGGTTAAATTGGGAAAGATTTGCAGTTTTACTGGCCCAATTTGATGACACTTTCGCATTTTTGTAAAAAGTCATGGCTTACTAGATATTTTGAAGAAACGAAATTCTGTCGATTTGGTCAAATCCCTCTTGCTCCTTTGTTTTTGATTTTATAAAACAAGTGTAAATATCAAATTTGAAGGGAATTGTATCCCAAATATGATTGTCATGTCCTCGTTTGTGTGACAGCTCTCGTTTTCGAGATATGACACAAACTTATCTTTTTTTGAATGGATACCATAGTTGGCTATGACCTCAAAAAATCGGACATTTTTAGAGCTTTTCAATGATATAATAATCGATATAGTTATTCCTAAAAATAACGGATTTATGGATGCTTTCCTCTCTTATTTTCACTTTTAACGTACTTCGCCATGAAATAGATTGATTCATTAATAACTATTCCAAAGAACATTGAACGATTTTTTTATTAGTATATCAGATATAACGAAAAAACTAAATAAGTAGGTACTTACTAAAAACTTAAGAAATTAAAGTACATAATAATGGTTACAATTTATGTTCGAAAAGTCCATCATTGTTATTTAGACAAAAATTGCATCTTTTTAAGATTGACATTACCGCTTTCCTCACAGACCGCCTATCAATTTCTTCAATTGCTTGTAATACCGCCTCCCTTAGGTCACCAACTGTCTGTAACTGCCAAATCAGGAGACCGGGGTGACCATTCGGGTTGGCCATTTCTTCCTATCCAAGAGTTTGGATAGATATTATCTAAGTGTTGTCTTACTAATAACGAGTTTTGAGCAGGTGTTCCATCATGTTAGAACCACTCAATTTCTAAACGAGTTCTCAAATTCAAATTATGCAACATGTCTTGAATAGTGTATTGCAAGAAATGCAAGTAGTGCTCCCCAGTAAGTGATTCGTCATAGATAAAAGGCCCCAGAATAGTAGACCCTATGATATCACACCAAACATTAAAACCAAATTTTGTCTGGGTTCGTCTTTGTTCTACATGGAAAGGATGTTCTTTAGCCCAGATATGCTCATTGTGTCTATTGAACATACCGCATTAGTAAATCTAGTTTCATCTGACCATAACACCTTTAATGGAAACTGTGGATTGTCAAGGTACATGTCTCTAAACCATGTACAAAACAAAAAACGTGGATGTTCGTCACCAGCATGCAAAGTATGAGAAACTGAAAGTTTGTAAGGGTGGAACAACTCGCGCGAGTTGATGTAGATGGATCTTGACTTACCATTGCCAAAACATTTATTTGTGCTGTTTCGTTAATTTGATTATGTTCCTTTGGTAGTTTAGTAAAAGATCCATATCTGCGTAAACTATCGTAATGTCTCTTAAATGTAAATAGAGCAGGTTGACGACGATTAAAATATTTATGAAAGTATTCCTCAGTTGCACGAACTAAATTTTTATGGCATATGATATAATATTCCACCATATTCAGTTTTTCTTCGTTAGAGAATTCCATTTTATCACGAAAACTTGTCAATATCGACTGTCAGTTCAGCACTACTAATGGAATTACTCTCAAATGAGGAAACGTCAAAGTGAAAACAATCTTTTTCATGGCTACCTACGTTAAAAGTGAAAATAAGAGAGAAAAGCATCCATAACTCCGTTATTTTTATGAATAACTATATCGAGTATTATATGATTGAAAAGCTCTAAAAATGTCCGATTTTTTGAGGTCATAGCCAACTATGGTTTCCATTCAAAAAAGATAAGTTTGTGTCATATCTCGAAAACGAGAGCTGTCACACAAACAAGGACATGGCAATAATATTCGGGAAACAATTCCCTTCAATTTTAATATTACACTTTTTTATAAAATCAAAAACAAATGAGCTAGAGAGATTTCACTAAATCGACAGAATTTTGTTTTTTCAAAATATCTAGTAAGCCATGACCTTTTACAAAAATCTGTAACTGTCAATAAATTGGGCCGGTAAAACTGCAAATCTTTCCCAATTTAATCATTGCTCTATCTCTGCTAGTTTCCGAGATCCCCATACTGATCATCAAAAAAAACTCACCCTGTATATTATGTTTCTACCAACCCCCAACCTAAAATGATGAAAAAAGCTGAAGATAAGGCATCTAGGGCTAAAAATTCATAATTTGGGTCTAGAAGCTACCCGAAGTTTAGCGATTGGTCATAAACTTACCTTCAAATTTGACATACACCCAACGAAGCCACTAACGGGAGAGACCTCTTCAGTTGCAAAACTTTCTGGTAGTTTTCCCAGATGAAGCCATGCTGGGGCCATAAAGAAAACATCCACTTTCGCTTTTTGATCTCCAATCATTGACAAACTGTTATTCATCTTGATCGTAGCCATGCATCTCGAAAAATCACGAGTGAAGTTAAGCCTGGACAAAATGTAAAAAAAGAAAATACATTAATCGAGCAAATTTCAAAAAACATAAACTTACGTTGCTTTAATATTCATGTTGTATCCATTGGTAACAAAAATGTTCAGTTCACTTAGTAGCATAGTTTGATATCCGCAGGAAAATTTCATCTTCAAATCGCTGTCTTCAATATAAAGCACCATGTAAGAAGTATCTACGTTCAAATGAAATAATAAACCGCTCTTCATCATAGTTTTGGCTTCAAGCTCTACATAAATCTGGGTATGGTTAACCAGCCGATGGGTTATATATGACTGGCCGGTGAAAGCAGCATTGGTAAGCGGTACTTTTTCTTTACATGTCGGTTCACCTGATCCTGGATCGCAGGTGCACTGAAAATATGGATTGGCATTCAATTGTCATTTGTGAATCTTTACTCTACCTGAGATTTAGAGGGTTTATTAATTTTTATGGGATTTACAAGTTAAACGTAGGCTGGTCAAACACAAAAACTATTCAGGGAGATGGACGAAATGGGGTATAAGGACAGAATGGGTTAGCCAGATCTGGCTATTAAATAACGAAACGCCCTGTAAAACATTTGGTTTTGATTTTATCTATATATAAATAGGCAAAGATAACACGGTTCGGTACCATTTTCAATTGGTTCCTTAGATCTAATAAGAAGATTCTAAACAACTGTCATGATAAAATTCGACGCCCTAGTGTTCATTGTTTTAGTACTTTGATTGATGCTTTTTACTTTCTCGGGTTTATTTGTTGCTAAATAATTTGAACTAATTTCCGCCTTACCTTTCAATAATGACGATATGGTTCCTTAGATCTAATGGAAAGCTTCTAAACAACTGTCATGGTAAAATTCGACTTCTAACAGTATTATGTTTAGTACTTTGTTTGAATTTTTTACTCTCTCGGATTTATTTGTTCATCAATGATTTGTACAAATTTCCGCCCCACCTTTCAATAATATATATGGTTCCTTGGATCTAATGGAAAGATTCTAAACATCTGTCATGTCTCAATGGGTTGAGGGACAGAGCCTCAATCCATTTTGTTTATATTTGTTTTGTTTAGTAGCTATTGACGACCTGCAGTGCAGAATATATAAAGAATCTTTATTTAAATTATGTCGTTTAAAATAAGTAATTTGAAGACAAATTATTAATAAAAATCAAGTGAGATGGCGCCCACTATGAACCAGTAGCTTAAGCCTTAATCTAATTTTCGAAATTTGACAGCAGTCGACAGTAAAACCGAATGGTGCACAATCGTGTAGCGAATAATGAATATTACTAAAATAATACAAATATGTATGCTCAAAAAACCTATTTTTCTATTCACTTGTGGAGGTATTTTTTACAAAAACGATGACGACAGCAACTATTAAAGTGACTAAATTGAATGTGTCTATATGAAGTTTGCGCATTTTCAGAAGAATCCACATGAAAAGTCTTAGGTACAAATAACAAAAACATTTCTAAAGCTAATTGAAACATTTGATTTTCAAACCTCAAAAGTTGAGTATCTACATTCATTCAGTCATCAATTTATCATAAATTTAATAACAATTTAAGTATTGCATTTAAAGGTAGTAACACTTACGAAATGTAATCTGCAAATATTTTTGTAATTATTTATATTTGACATGTGCAAATGGAACTTGAATAAGTTATAGTTATAAACTAAAATGAATTATTTTGCAGTTTTCTTCTAAAATAATTTTAACATGTCATTTAAAATGCTAGTCAAAAATTGTTTAATGTTCTTATAACGAGATGTGATATACTGCAAATATTTTTTTATTCTTTTATCTAATGATATAATACTACAGTGTTTGTTTATTTGTATACATCTTATTTATATGTAATTAAATTCTCCAAAACCGCACTACCGATTTTGTCAAAATTTCACCATTTTGGGGTTTTGTTTGGGCGTCTACAAATCGATTACTCGGGAAAAATCGTATTACCGAGAAAGTACGAGATTATGACAGCTGAGTTTTGAAATAACAAGAATTTTAATACAGGGTTATTTGATAATCTACTTGAGATTGAACCTGCTTTTGAAAAATTCTTTCAACAAACTGATATGTAGGATCTCATAAGAATTTTATCACTGTTTGAAATTTTTGTAGCATTACATTTTTGCAGTTAAATCTTGCAAGAATTTAAAGTAAAAGTCCGGCTTAGGCGGTTTTTGGATGGGTAAAAACTCATGTTAATTTGAGGCACTTATAACTATAAAGGGTGATTCTAGATATGTTAGAAACCAAATGTTTTACTGGGTGGCCCATGAGCAGTTGCATACACAAAGTGTATTATATAAATATTGGGTGGTCCATAGGTAGTTACATATAGAGGGTGGTGGAAATGTATTATAAAGTGGAACCATTATAATGACTATTTTAATAAGTGTTAGATAATTGACATTAAGCTGAATCATTTCATCTTGAGAAAAATTACCAACATATTTGATGAACCCTTGAATTTACGAGTAAAGCTCGGCCACCCATATACTACTACAAACATATTATTTTGCAATTTCTATTGATATGGAATTGTCGTTTACGTTTATTTGTTATATTATTCTACCGATTAATAGCTGAATTATTTAGTATTAAGATATTTCAAGTTCAAATTTTTGTCTTTCATTTCCACTTACTGCCTCTTTGCCATACATTAATTATAGCATTACGGTAAACATTAGTAATGTGCACACAAATGAAGTACTATTAATTACATATGAAAAATAAGCTGAATTTTGTTAGGAATTGACACATTTGGTCGAACTTCGACCACAGGCGATTCTAGTTCATATTAACTTATTATCACGTTAAACATAGGCTCTTTGTCTACTTCTCGAAACAGTACTGAAACCATGGGTGAAGCAGAACCCACTCTAAGTGGTTCTTGTACTTCACGTCAGTACTCAGTTGAAGTAAATTTAAATTTTAAAATATAACATAATTTTTATATCTATCAATTCTTTTGTTGAGAAAAGTACAAAGCAGTTTTGGCATTAGTTTTGCTACACCCTATTTTTTTTTACCCATCTTAAATCAAAACCAGGCTACGCCGATGGCTGAAATTCTTCTTTTGGCAGCTTCTTCAAGAAGCGTGTCACCGTGTTTTTCACAACTTGAAATTTTGTTTAAAAAAATCTCACACAGCATGATTTTGTAATAGTTTCGTTTTTATAGTTTCTACAGGAAAAATTATAATTTTATGTTTGTTGACAGGAGGATTAAAACATAAAACACTATTGCAAAATTAAAAAAAAAAGAAATTTATACTTTAAACACCTTATATCTCGGAAACCTGTTATATTTAGATTATTTAGATACATATTGTGTTAAATCATCATATTTAGGGTTCTAGAATCTACAGTTTAGAAATTGGACATCATTAATGAAAGACCCTGTATTGGGCTTACCTGCTGATCATCTGTAGGAGCAGTACAATGTTTTCTATCATCACAGGTAGCTTCAGCTCCACATTCAGTTACTATACCTTCTGTTCTACTTTCAACAGGAACAACACTAGTTGTTTCTCTACTAAATGACGTACTCTCCAGTGAGGTAACTTCAGTTCCAATATGAGTGAAAATCGTAGAGAGTATGCTGGTAGTTACAAATTGTGGCACAAGAGTTGTAACATTTCCAAATTCGCTTAAACTTGTACTAAACATAGTTGTTTCTGAACTGGTAATTACTTCGGTGAATTCTGTTATTACCACAGGAACTGTAGCATTATTTTCAAGAGTGGTTCTAGTTGGGAATGTTGAGCCATACGTTGTAACACTTGGAATAGTTGTAGTCACTGGAAATTCGGTTTCTATTTGAGGTATCGTTGATGTAGCTGTGGTATGTCTTGTTGGTTTGAACGAAATTGAAGCATTTGAGGATGAAGTTGAAAATGTTGAAAAAGAAGTCGTCCTGAGTTCATTCAAATCACTTGTTGTTTCAAAAGGAACCATCGTAGTCGAGTCTATTGATCTCGGACTTGGTAAACTTTCTGGTAATCCCGTGTATAACGTAATATTTTCTTGCTCTATTGTTGAAGTGGCGAACACTGTCATAGAAGTTGTACTTTCAGTTGTGCTGGTAAAACTTGGCAGGGAAAAAGTAGTTTCTGGAATTTTAGCAGTACCATTAGAAAGTTCTTGTGGTTTTTCAGTCACATCAGTTATTTGAGTTATTTCTACAATTTCAGTTGTTGATGTTGTTGTTGGCACTTCAAAAGTTGTTAGTAAAAATGGAATTCCAGGTAAAGTCGTTGAAGATATTAACATTGTGGAGACTTCTTCAGTTGTAGATGTTGGAGAATCAGTAGTTAAATCAATGTAGGTGCAGTCTAAAGTCTTGTTTGGGAATACAAGACACTCGCATAAAACACCCGTTAGTCGAGGTGGGCAAGAGCATGTGAAATTGTCGATACCATCGACGCATGTTCCTCCATTTAAGCACCTGTCAAAAAATACGGTAGTTTACGATAGTTTCATAATTATCTGTCACAGCAAAGGAGAAAGGAGTGTACAGACAGAGCAGTCAACCATCTACTCAATAACCATTTCGAAATTAAGATACATGACTAAAATATAAGAAATGAAAAAAAGTATTACCTTTTGCCTAATTGACATTCGTCATACTGGAATTCACACAGTTCTCCATGAAAATCTGGAACACAATAACAAGTAGGTTGCCCTTGCTCAAGCAAACATAAAGCTCCATTTTTGCAAGGATTTTTATCACAGATGTGGATTACATCATCACAATTACGTCCGGTGTAACCTGCAAAGCATAAAATGGTTAGATTCATAGTTTTTTATTTAAGAATTATTCTTTTACCAAAAGTGCAAGCACATAAATAATCAGCGTGAAGATCAATACATACTCCACCATTCTGGCAAGGATCGGACATACACTCGTTTGTTTCGAGGTCACATACAGCACCAGTCCATCCTGTAAGTTTTAAATAAACACATAAACTGAATTTGACTACTGTTTTAAAATAAAATATTATTGAGGATCTCTTTCCTCGAGGTTTCCTTGGACTTCCATCGTCTTGAAGTGGTTGATCGCACAACGTTTCAATAGCTTTGTATCTGCTATCGCCATCATTCACCTGATGACGATAGGAGATACAAAGCTATTGAAATGTTGTGAGATCAACCACTGCAAGTCGATGGAAGTCCAAGGAAACTTCGAGGAACGAGTTAGATTGTCTACCAGCTTCAGACTAACATTATTGAGGATGTTATACATGTTATACATATATGAATATGTTATCAAGTTCAATTACAGGCGAGAATAAACTACTTCAAGGAATACCAAATGTTTTAGCAAAGGGCTACAAGGATTCGTCCACAAAGTTCGATGGGCCAACACCTAGCTAGATTACCGTATCATTATACTGCTAAAGGTGGTTATTAAAATGTAGAAACAAAAAGTGTTTATAGGGTGTTATAGTTATACAGGGTGGTTCACAAAATTTTAGAAAAAAATATTTAAATAGTTGGCTCATAAGTATATACAGTGTGTTTGAAATATATTTTGAAGTGGAATTTATTATAAAGAGTGTCTCAATAAATGTTAGAGTATTGAAATTAAACTATATCACTAAAAAGCAATCAATAAATACTTTTTTAAAAACAATATCCAACTTCAAGGCAAATTAACAATAATGACACTAAAAACTAAATAATTCAATTGGATATTTTAAACGAGCAATATTATATGTTCTGTAAAACTATGTTTGAAGGTGGTGCCAAGCCTGAAAAATATATGTTTAACATTGGGTGTAAATAGCTTTCTGAATTAATCACAAAAAATATTTAATTAATAAAGCTGTTTATATTCCTATGTAAAATATATGATTGAATTATTTTTTACTTTTTAGTGACATTATTGTTATTACGACTTGAATTCGGTAATTTTTTATTAAAAGATATTTATTAAAATCTGTGTAATGAGGAACAGAATTGTTTTTTTTACATTGTCTTTCTCATTGTGGTTAGTGGGTAGTGAATTGTTTCAAATGAATGCTGGTTTTTGTTTTCCAATTCAGGATACAACTACAATGAAAGTTACTTTACCTTCTCTACAGATACAGGTAAAAGATGTTCCAGGTCCTTCTTGACATGTTCCTCCATTGAAACATTTCACTTCGTCAGTTGTATTGCACACAGCTTCATCTATTTCGCAGTGAATCCCCGAATATCCAAGCATGCAATTACAAAAGTAAGTGTTTTCAGCATCTATGCACGTGCCGTTGTTTAAACACGGATTACTTCTGCATTCGTTCACATTCTCCTCACACAAATCTCCTAAAAAATGTGTAATGTGAAAACTCCAGATTTCTTGTTGAAAAGAAAAATAGTATAAGTAATGACTATGAAGTCTAAAAAAATGCCTAAGTACTTCTTAGGAAATAACACCACAGTTAAGAGAATTTTATTTGTAATATACAGGGTAGCACAGAAACTTCTAAAGATCATATAATCATAAAGTTCAAATTCTTCCAATTTGAAAGAGAGATCTTCAGAATTTTATGTGGCGCTCCTACGTGCGACTTTGTTATAAGATTCACCAAAAATGCTACCAAAGAATTTTGTTGATTCAGTGATCCCATTAAAATCATAAGGGAAAACCTAGGAAAAACCTCATGAACTATCCCGATATTGGGTTGTTCACAAGGACATGACCATTAGCAATTTTTTCCTTAATCAACGGCAACCATGAACGACTGAATTCTACGGAGGTAGTAGCGATACAATCGTTTTCATTTAACAAAATTAAAGCAGACTCTTTTAGTTTTCTTTTGGTGTTGTGTTCTTCTTTGTGTAATTTAACTGAATTTTAAAACTGTATTTTATGACCAAGGTCCCAAGCCTGTTCACAAATTTTGGATTTTTCAAATTGTCGTTTTTTATGTAATTTTTGTGTTAGTTTATTCGAACATTTAGTGGTCTAGAGGTTTCTCCAATATAGAATTTATTACATTCACAAGGGATTTTATAAATGCAATTTTTTGTATTTTGAGTTGTGTTATTTGGTTTGGTTTTTGATATAATTGATTTTAGTGTATTCCTTGTTTTAAATGATGTTTTGATATTATATCTGTTTCTCACTCTTTTTAGTCTTTCGGATAGACCCTGTATGTATAGTATAGTTATTGTATTAATGAAATATCTTGGGAGTCTTGGTGAAGTTTGATGTTGGTTGTTAATAACCAAAACACAATCGACATTTGAAACAGAAGTTTACAGAAAACCAACTCATACTAACAGGTATCTCAACTTTAACGCTAACCATCCAAATTCAGTAAAAAGAGGTATAATCAAATCTCTATATGACAGAGCAAAAATCAACTGTTCTAACATAAATAAATTCAATGAAGAAAAAAGGTTTATAAAAAATGTACTTTTTGCCAATCATTACCCAAATAAACTTATTAATAACGAGTTAAACAAAAATACCAAACAATCCCTAACAACCAACATCCAACTTCACCAAGCAACCCTGACTCCCAAGATAATCACATTAATACAATAACTATACTATACATAAAGGTTCTATCAGAAAACTAAAAAGAGGGGGAAACAGATATAATATGAAAACATCATTTAAAAGAAGAAATACACCAAAAATAACACAACTCAAAATACAAAAAAATTAATTTATAAAATCCCTTGTGAATGTAATAAATTCTTATTGGAGAAACTTCTAGACCTCTAAATATTCGAATAAACGAACACAAAAAATACATAAAAAACCGACAATTTGAAAAATCCAAAATTTGTGAATATGCTTGGGACCTTGGTCATAAAATACAGTTTCAAAATTCAGGTATATTACACAAAGGAGAACACAACACCAAAAGAAAACTAAAAGAGTCTGCTTTAATTTTGTTAAATGAAAACGATTATATCGCTACTACCTCCGTAGAATTCAGTCGTTCCTGATTGCCGATGATTAAGGAAGAAATTGCTAATAGTCATGTCCTTGTGAACAACCCAATATCGGGATAGTTCATAAGGTTTTTTCCTAGGTTTTACCTTATGATTTTAATGGGATCACTGAATCAACAAAGTTCTTTGGTTGCATTTTTGGCGAACGCACTATCTTATAAGAAAGTCTCACCTAGGAGCGCCACATAAAATTCTGAAGATCTCCCTTTCAAATTCTTCCAATTTGAAAGGAACTTTATGATTATATGATCTTTAGAAGTTTCTGTGCTACCCTGCATATTACAAATAAACTTGTCTTAGGAGGTCAGAAATCAAATAAAACATATTGTCAAATATTTTAATTTACATATTAGAATTGTGCCTTTTTTAGCCATAGTTTCTTAACGATTGACAACGGGGTCTAACCTAGACCCCGAAACGTTTGGAATATACAGCAATTTTCTTAATTGTGGTGTTATTTCCCAAGAAGTACTTAGACATTGAAAAATATGCCACAAATATCATTCAGAAAACATCTAAAAAAATATTAAGATCATAACCCATTTGTTACCTGTGAATCCTTGTGGACATGAACAGTTAAAAGAGGCAATTCCATCAATGCAGATCCCACCGTTTTGGCAAGGTGATGACCAGCATTCGTTCCAATTGGTCTGGCAGTGAATCCCCGTGTAGCCATCGATACAGTAACAGAAGTAATTGGAGACAAGGTCGTCTAAGCAAACACCATGGATACACGGATCTTTAAGACAGGCGAATCCATTCCACACCATAGGAATGGGTGTGAGAAGTAAGACACACAATAATGGCCAGTTTGTGTTGTCTTGTATTTTCATAACCGACTCTTCCAAAACTCTACCTAAATTAGAAAGAAATTTAAAGTACCTAATAAGTTAATAATGTTAATATTAAAGTGGAATTAATTTGAAAGTAAAGTTCCAACAGAATTACGCAAACTATATTTTTTTATTTTCTACTTAAATTTACAATTTGCCCCCGAGATTTCTCCTTAATTTTCTTGTAAAATTCAAGAGGGGCCCTACGTCTCTATTTTTTTACTAAATTTTAGTTCTTATTGTTTTGTAAACAAAGAGGTATGTGGTTAAAAGTTTGTGTTTTTAATTAATTATTTTTAAAATATGAAAAAAATATTTTACTATTTTTTTATTTTTTATAATTTTCACTCCCAAATTAATACTAGGGGTTTCTCCTTATTTTTTCTCTAAACCTTATTTTCTCAAAATTTTAGGCCTAATTATTTATTTTAGTAAAATTTCCCCCCAGAAGTACCCAGAAAATCTGGATTTCTTTATTTACATGTACTCCTGATCGGGCCACCAAACTATAAACTGATACCTAATTTCAACCTTTTTCGTCCAGTAGTTTCGGAAAAAATTGACTGATATTACAGACAGACCATTGAATGTAGGCAACCCTAATAAAAGAATTAATCTTTTAATTGAGAAACTCTTTCTTTTTTGAACTTGTTGCGTTCTGATTTTGATGCTTTACGATTTCTATAAAATATATTTATAAAATAGTTTTAAATTATTTTACCATTTTCGATATTTTTGTACCAACTTATAGCACAACTTTTGTACATAAGATTGAAAAGTGGAAAATAAAAAAATCATTTTCAGATACTTGGGAATCGTTTTTCTGGAATTGTCATCTTTTTAGTATTGAATCTTTGTAGAAAATCTTCAATATGTTTAAAACAATTTTTGGAAATAATAAGAATGTAAATTAATTTGTATAATAATAAAAATTACACTGAATAGTGGGGCACTAGTAATTGCCCATCAAAATTCCGATTATCACTTAATCTTAAATTTGAATGTTTCTGTTGAAATATATGCCTAATATATTTTAATTCTAAATTTATTAATATTTTTTAATATTAAAGCAAAATGAAAGAAATGAACAAAATTCATCAACTATCATGACTCAAACTGTATAATGCGGAACAATAAAAATCCTCACGTGAAACTGAGATAAACATCCACTCAATATTTTTTGATAATCGATGAAATTAATGAAACTATTAACGTAGCACAAAAAAAATAATTCAAAATTACAAATAACACAATCTACTTTTTACATCACACAAATGTTAATTCACATTCAAAGGAAAATTTTATTTATTTACCCCAAAAATATTTTCACTCACAGTACGTTGACCGCCCCAACAACAACCAACGAACCCCCTTCGGATTTCCGCGTTGGGAAAATGTGTGTCATAGTAAAAACCTGGTTGCTATGACGACCCAGTAAACAACACAGGTGCCAAAGTTGTGTATCAGTAACCCCAAAGAAAACCCAACGGTGGCCTATTACTGTGTTTATTGAAGATAGCGTTTTGTTTGTTGAAATTTCCCCGGCATGTTGCGTGTCTTATGGTTTATAAAAGAGTTCATCGATATTTGTAACTGCGATCAAGGAAAGCGCATTGTATAACTGAGGGGTGCGTGTTGGTATTATTTTTGCGGCAGTAATGAATACCCTGGAATGGGAAAACGTATAATTAATATTCTCGTTGTCACAGCAATTATTAACCATATCCTTTGATGATTAGTTTCATATTTTTTAATTAATAGCTGTTGTTTTACCAGCAGCTACTTTTATAAAATGGTACATTACGTCAAATATCGGTCTTCTTTTATTTGACTGGTTTTTATAGTTTATGTGCAAGTTTAGTTTTTATTAAGAATGATGATTTTTTCGAAAGTTTCTTATTTTGGCAGCGTAAAACGAAATGTTATAAGACTACCCCTCCCTTTAATTCTGATTAATTATCAGATTAATCCTCTCCATGGTTGATGATTTCGCTACAATTTTTATGAAAGACTCCGAGTTGTTGACGGGACGTGTCGATATAAATTCCTCAATTAGGAATCGAAGTATATTGTATCTCGGGTCGAACTTGAACCCATATCATTAGGCCCATATCTAGCATAAAATCGTCCCTATTATCTGCTACTAGGACCCTATGACGGATTCTGTTGTCCCCATCTGTAGCGCTAGATCTGCCTTGCCCTGTATTGAGATGAATCCGTCTATGACTGTTCTTAGTTGAATGGTGTTGCTAATTGGCCGTATTTCCGATGACCTCAAAACTCTGGTCCTGGCAATGGACACAGCGGTGCTGATGTCAAAAGTGATTATGATGATTAGATTGCTGCTATCTCTACACAGAGTTTGACCACTTAAACTGACTAGAAGACTGTTCCTGTTGGCGAACTCTAACTGGTGATCTGTCTTGTCAATAAGTCTTAGATTTCGGTGCAACTCGACATCTCTAATACCATTTGTAAAACTTCGAATAGCCAATTGTTCTTTACATTCTCTGGTAGGTGTAGATACGCTAAGTGTGTCAAACGGGTAATGTCGGCTTCAAACTCTTATAATCTCTCTCCAGATTTGTATGTTTCCCCCTTAGTTATACCTAGTGTATTTGACTTGACTGATTGATTGTCATCTCTCTTATATAATACTGAAATCATCTTTTCGAAGTTACTCTGGTCGCCACTGTAATGCACTGAAGAAGTTCTAATGTCCAGCATTAGAACTTCATCAGTGCATTTTGAATTTTAGAAAGGCTTGGTTATCCCTACCATGAATTGCGGTTTGTACATACGCCAAGATGAACTAAATTCAAATGTGGGTGGTTTCATAAAGGAAGCTTGATACGTATGCTGTTCTGATATTTTACTCTTTGTAAGTCTTGTTGAATGTCATTAATCACCGTTGATACTCGAGTAGTGCTAAGTTCACATTGTACTTTGCTTTGAATTGATGTCATATTTGACAATATTTTCGAGATTGTATATTGAAGTTTTTAGAAGCTCAATTTCATCATTGATTGTATTTATGTCTGATTCCATAATCAGTATCTTCTGGTTAACTGCTTCTTTACCTTGTATATATTACTACTGGAATACTTAGTTGTTCAATTTCATTTTAAGGTTGTTCCTGTTTTTTCTTCAAATATTTTAAGTTCATTTTGTTTCTTTTCCTCTGATATCTTAGGCTCACAGCCTAATTTTGTAAATAACCCTTCAATTGAATTCTGTTGTTCATCTTTCATGAGAATGACAAGGTTTTGTTGCTTTTGATCTATGTTAGTTAAAAGGTTCTCTAATTCAGTTTTACCTTCCTCATCAAAAGAATCCATTAACCTTTGTTGGATTTTTTCATGATTTTGTTGTCCTTTTTGTCACGTTTTTCCACGATCTTATTTATTTACTCATCCAGCTTATCGGTGACTTGTTAAAAATTTTCTTGCTAGTCTCGTCCATTTCCGCCACACTTCTAGTTGTAGTCATAAATTAATTGAGATTTTAAACGTCACTTAATCCTACTACGAACACCACTTGCTATATATTTTTCCTTGGGTATAATTACAATTTTTTACCCTCAATATAAACGTCTTTAATCGACTAAAATAACTCACAATACGTTCACCTATCAACAAGGATGAGTAACACCGAACAGATGATCACTGAGGTGCCATCCTGTCAACTTCAACGTCTCCTACCAGACAATAACATTTATATATCTTCATCAGATCGAGATGTTTCATTACCACTTATACCTAGTGTGCCAATGAGGATCCAATTCCGGAATGAACTCGATCTCTTTTTTATTATTCTCATATTTTCGGGAATCCCTTTGTTGTCGGCTTTTTTTATTTGACTGGTTTTTATAGTTTATTCGCAAGTTTTTTTATTTAGAATGATGAATGGTTGGAAGGTTTCTTATTTTGGCTGCGTAAATTGAAATGTTACAACAGTATGTGATTTTTCTAGATTTTCAGATTACAAGAGTAAAGCCAACAGTTTTTTAAATGTAGATTGTTTTGAAAAAAAAAAAAAACGAAAAAGGAGGACTTGTTATAAAGCACGTTTCAAACAAATGTTAACAAGTATTGAGTAGATGCTTTTTTCAGAAACAGTATTGAATGAAACATAATAGGTCCAATAGAAATTTCCAGTTTGCTCAAGGTTCAGCTAAAAAATCTCAAATTCTAAATAAAATGATATCAATTTTATTTTTTTGGAGATCGTTGAGAATAACACCACATAAACTTGAAAGTCTTTATATTTCAAATAATCCAAATGTTTCAAGGTCTAAATCAGACCCCGTTTTCAATGGTATAACAACACAAATGAACAAGGAAATTAAAAACAATTCGTAATTAATTAATGTCAAATTGTGATTTACTAAACTTGTCATTACAAATTTGTGTGTCATTAGTGTTAAGTTATACCATTGAAAAGGAGGTCTGATTTAGACCTTGAAATGTTTGGACTATTTGAAATATACAGACTTTCAAGTTTATGCGGTGTTATTCTCAACGATCTCCAAAAAAATAAAATTGATATCATTTTATTTAGAATTTGAGATTTTTTTAGCTTATAATTATCTAACATTAAAATAAAAACGCTATGCTAATTATGTATAAGAAAAAAATAATGAAAATTTTACTTTTTTTAATTGACAATTTTAAAGCTGGCTTTGAAAATTCCTTAATCATTTTTATTAGTAAACTCTCTAACTTCAAAAGTAGGTTATGTTGTATTTTTTATTAAATACGTGATAATTGTGCAAGTTAGACTTGGTGGTTTTCCCCTATGGGTATAAATAAATTAGGATTTAATTTATAGCGCCAATCTTCGGCACACTTTTCATATTTTGAAAAACTTGTACCATTTTCTCCAACCGATTTTAGTAGCTATTGACGAGCTTTATTGCTGAAAACGAAAATTACGTTAAAAATAATTCATTATTTGCGTCCACTTTGCCAATGCCAAACATATAATAGTAACAGTGCCGCCAGATTGCTTGGATAGAAAATCGTAAAAATTGATTGACTCGAATGTGAAAGACACACTAAATTAAACGTAAAACCAACAAATTTTTCCAACACAAATTTATTTGTATTACATAATACTGGATGTTTATTGGTCTCTCGCAAGTTTGCTACGTTAACTGCAACTGATCAATTTATTTCTGGTAATATTTTATTAATTTTAACCTTATAATTTTAGTTTAGAGTGGTTTTATTTTTACAGAATCGTAAAATTATGCACAGATCGTAAGATTCAAGATAAATAGTTAGGTATGGCAATCCTGATATTCATGGTCATCGACACATAAAAAAACGCATCCATGAACACCGAAGTTCGTTTATAAATTGAAAACCAGATTCTAATTAAAAAACATCTTGTCAGAGACAATAAATACATTAAAGGAAAATTTTAAAATATTACGTTCTGAAAATAAATGCAGAAAATTAAATATTTTAGTTTATTTAGACACTAATAAGCTCTAAAATTCCAAGAAATTGTTGAATAACCAAATAGATTGGAAAAAAAGCACCAATGGCTATCCCGAAATTTCGATGGATGTAAAAAAGCGGCCTCGACAAAGTTCCTGAAAACACTCTGACTACTTAGAAATAATCATGGCATTCGATTATTTTCGACACTGAATATTTAAAGGCAACGGTTGTACAAATTGAGTAGTTTAAAATCTGCGGTGTGTGATGAATAGACAACGAAAGAAGTGAACATCTGTAGTATACTCATTGTGTTTGTAAACAGGGAATTAATTTTTATAAAAATAAAGACGATGAAAATGAATATTTGTGAATTTTTGATTTCACAAAATCTGTTGCAATATTTAAAATAATCATGTGATTATCTTCTACAATTCTTCTACCGACATTAAATATCCATTAAGTCTCTCTACAATCCTTCTACCGACATTAGATATCCATCAAGTCTAATTCTGCAAAAAATTCCGTTTTATCCGTAATTATCTACAATTACATACATATACGAACTCCTTGAAATATTGGAGTTCTTGATAAAGATAGTAGAAATCTCGAAACGTCTTGAACAGTTTCACTTGAACTTACTTTCAGTTAATGTTTAGTTATTAATTTGTAGACTTAAATATATACTTTAATAAATAATTTAAAAAATCGTGTTTAATATGATCCTAGATCAAATTATTTAACATTCTTAGTTAGTTCCGTCATTTTCTTCGGTCAATCATGCTGCTAGAACAGCTCCTATTTGGAAAATAATAAAACCCAAACACAGTCACTTGGTGGCATTTATTCAATAGACACCACAACATTTACAATAATATTCAATATAAATAAATCTGAATTACCTAATTGGACTATTTAAGTTAAAATCTTTGGGAGTTGTAAATGAAAAAAAAAACTTCGTGAACAGTATTATAAAAAAACTAGTTTAAGATATATATAATTACCATAGTTTTTCAATATAAATAATAATTTATTAAATAAAGTACAACAAACACATAAGAACCTTGATTTGATTAATACACAGCAATTAAAAATTAATTTAATACTTCACTTGCATACATTATTATTATAACTTAGTTATTTGCTAATTCATTTTTTCAAGGGTCTTACCTTCAGTTGTAAAATATATACATACAACTACAGAGTGTATATTCACATAAAATGTACAATTTATGAAACAAAACGAGCTATTTTTTGAGAATCGGTTCTCTACTGAGTATTGGCGCAGGTTTTATTGCAAAATGTGATTGTTTTAAAACAATTAGTACGGCATTTTTTTATTTACAAATGAGAGTTAGTTACCTGGAATGCTAAAACATCTGTAATTTACATTTATGCATAAGTCAATAGAGATTTTAAAGTGACATAAAATTCAACAGCAAATCGCATAAGCCATCACGTAAATATTTTGCTTATAGTATAAAAAGTAATGATCTGTTCGTAATGCCGTCAACAGAAAAATTTTAGAGAATCAGAAAATCTTCAAAATCTGTGATTATAATTTTGATGGCAGCATTTTTCATAAAGAGAAGCTGGAAAAACCGATATAAAGTGATGATTTAAAAAAATTCATAACTTGGTTGTAACAACAGCTGGAACCTTAATCTGCCTCCTAGTGATAGCATATAACGTTGAGATTAATAACGCTAAAGATCGATATTGTACGTGAAGTAGATCTTGCAGATATGCAATTTGAATAATTTGTAGAAATATTTTGCAGAACGTATCGTATTAACCACGAAAGTTCGATAGGGATATGCAAAATATATTTCGAAAGCCTATAAAATGAACTTTACTCCGTACATATTGGATTTTTGTTATAGTGCCGTAAAATTTATTAATACTGCTTTTGAGATTTACTATTTATTTAGTATAATTTATTAATACTGCTTTTGCAATTTACTATTTGCTATTTATTTAGTATACAGGTCACCATTAACTTAATAAACCAATGGAAAAATAGACCAATATGGTAGACAATAGTTATGTAAATAAAACGTAATAAACTGCTATTAGTTAAAAACAATTTCTCGGCATTATAGCGAAAAATCAATCAATCAAACAAATTGATATGAAATTTATGAACTCTCAAAATATCTTTAGTATATCCCGGTCGGACTTGACTCGTTAATACGGTGGTATGTGCAAAAAAGCTTTTTAAATTATTGAAATTCGAATTCTTCAAAAATTACTTATTCAATAGTATCCATCGTGAGCCCATATAAACTTAATATCATAAATTATCGTTTTGACGATGACTAATATTCCAGTATTAGTTAGCAGAGAGTTATAATTTTTTTATAAAATCCAATTTTGAACAGTTTTTCTGAGTTTACTCGGTAAAAAAATGATCCAATCAGGATATATAAACACTCAAGAAGGATTTCTTATTCTCTACAACTTTCCTATAAAGGACATTACGATTCCTTCCTTACTTTTCATTATATAAGCAAAAAACAAAAGAAATTCGTATTTTTGTTTTTTTATATATTATTTTAATAGTTTACTTCTACGAGTTTGCTGTTAAAATCTTAGCAATAATGATCTATAAACTGTTACTGACGTGATGGTATAAGTGAATTGCTGTTGAATTTTATGTCCGAAAATGAGTTAAATTTTGCTCTATAAACTGGTGTATTAAACCAAAACTAAACTTTTAAGGCGACTGAATTATTATATTATATTTTTCTGTTCTGTAACAGGAAAATAAAACTTTCATGTTGACTGGAATGCTCATTTTTATGCGACATCGATTTTGAATGGCTGTTTTTATATAACCAATCGTAAGAAATTTACAAAGGATTCAAAGAAAATTAAGGGGACAAGGATGTGAACAGCTCTTTGCTTTGGATTTAACTACCGCACACCAGAGTACAACTTCGATTACTGTTAAAATACAATATATAAGGATTAGATTCTCTTAAAACATGTTACTTAAATTTGTTTAGAAAGTTCTACAAAATTGTCACTAAATAAATGCCTTAATATTTCTAGAATTGATTATGAAATCTTAATTTATCTTAATCTCAAAAATAATTAAACATTCGATGAAACCATTATATGAAAATTCAAATACCTGAATTTAATTAGCAAAATCTTTAAATATTCAGTCGATTTGATTGTACACTGTAAAAGTAAGAATTATGTTGAAATTTTTCTTTTTTGATTAGTTATTAAAAAATATATACAAATTGCGCAGTCTATAGGATCTCACAAAATTTCGTCATCAAAACGAATTATTACGAAATATTGTTGAATTGGTTTAACCTTCCAAGATACAAACTGTTTCTTTAGGACATTTTGAAATAACTTACAGCTGCCACATATTTATTAGGTGTTATTAATATAAATAATTTGAAAATATTTTATTTTGTTATGCTAAATATTTTCTGTGCTTCTTCACTTCACCCTATCCATTACCACTAAGATTAAATTAAATCACCATCACGTCCAATATCAACTCGCTGCAATATATCTAATAAGTCGTTTGGAAGCATTCAATGTAAAATTTTGGTTTATAAACTGCTCTGTAGATCCTGCGACTAATATTCAAACGTTATACACAATTAATACACACTAAAACAACATTAAAGTAGTGTTAGTATTACAACTCAGTCGTATAAAAAAATTATCTCAAGAAAAATATACTCCCAGAGTTTCTTGTGTTTCACTCAAGTCACGCTGTTACATTATTAAAAAACAATTTGATAAAATCAAACCACGCCCACATCCAATAAGCAAACCACACCCCATTCAAGAACAATAGCTAGTAGCAAACTACGGTTTAGCCTCGTCACCATATGAAGATATTTATGCAAAAACAAGTCCGCTTCAGATATTTTTATTCGATTCTATTCATTATCTACTAGACAAAATATCAGATCAGTCGAAATAAGACAAATCCAGTGCATCATACATGCCACAGTTCAGACAAAACTAGACATTACCATACATGAGTTCTCATAGTCAATGTTCTTTGAATCCAATTCCTTTGAATACTATAACCAACATTGAAACCTTATTTTATATATTGTTGTATGTCGTGTTGGTTGGGTGATATAAATTGCAACTGACAATGTAATATTGAGATTCACGTTTTTCTTTAGAATTTCGCATTGTATAACAAAATGGAAAACGCTCTTGTTTTAGTTTAATTCTGAATACAAAAAAGGAAAAAATTAACGCGTCAGAATATACACCCTTGGACAAAAATCCACATACTGCGCCAATTGTCATGGATTACCTAAATATTGTCGAACCTGAGTCTGCGAAGAGTTTTGAATGAAGAATGGGAACAACTACTGTAAGAACAGATTCAGTACCTTATTGTAAGTATGCCCGGGTATATTGAAATTCTTCGCAGGTGTAGGGGAGTCTATACTCGATACCAACATGGGTTTGAAAACTGTTGTAATTATATTTCTACATTTTTAAAAATTTTACGACAACTGTCTAGAGAAATAAAAATTAATGTTTTGTGTGAACGCATAAGGGATATTTTAAGAAAACTAAAAATATAGGCATGTGCCAGGCGTCAGCTAAAATTGAAAAATGCTTAAATGCTTTGAAAGTGTCACTGTCACAAAAGCTGGTCACTAGTCATGTATGTATGCTTTCTTTACAAAATATCACAATAGACATGATGAACTGAAATTGTTCAGAATGTTTTGTTAAAGCTGGCACATACGAATACTGCATTGTTTTATCTGACCCTCAAAGAGGGCGCTAGTTACATGATAAATAGAGTACTTGTAACTTTTTGAGGTTATGGTTTTAGCTTGAAATTGTTCAATTATCTCAAAAAATCCAAAATTCTTTCTTTAAAAGGCAAGAAAGAAGTGGGGATTATGTCTTCTGCTGAAAGGGGCCAGTTAACTACCGCTGACTTATTAGACGGCGCGCCTCCTGGACCCATTGTGCAATGTGCCACCCTAGTGGATGGATTCAAATCGACATTTTTGTACATTGGCTGAACCACTTCCTCGCAAACGTGAAATCTACATTGGACCATCCCGTGCTGTTTTTATTAGATATCACTCGACACACACAGAGAATCCTGCTTTGATAGAAAAAGCATGTGACAACGGAGTCATCATTGTCATTTTCCCAACCCATTGCATTCATCGTCTTCAGCCTTTTTGATGTCAGCACGTTTTTTAGCCAAACAGTTATGACATCGCTGCGTAATAATTCAGGTTGTGTCGTTACCCAGTTTCAACTTGGCAAATTGTTTAGTATTGCGTATGCTAAAGCAGCAACACTTCAAAATGCTATCTGTAAGTGCATTCACAGAAACAGGAACCTTTCCATTGAATTCGAACATTTCAGATCATGATTTTGTATCTTTCTCTACAACGGATGAGGTCCCAGCGTCCGAAACTACTCCAAACAGTTCTAAATCCTTTATAGCTGTGAATAGAGACGTAAGCTCTTGTAACTGTAATGACACAATTGTTGAGAAGATTGTGCCTGTGTCCAAAATTGAAGTGATAAACTTGCAACCAGCTATTGCAAAGCAAATAGCTATAACGTCTAAATATTGCATTGCAATCACCGTCAACTTCTGCAGCAGCTTCTCCTGCTGATGTTTTACCAAAGCCTCACGTCGTATGGAAACCCAATTCAAATGCTGGCAAATGCAAAACTGCAGTAATTACCTCATCATCCTATAAAGCAAATTTGGAAGAGAAAGACGCCAGTAAGAACTAGAAGAAACATCCTAAACTAGGAACAAGTATTTCAAATCCCAAAAAGACAAAGATTTCAGATGGTATGTATCTTTACTGTTCGGAAATTTACGGAGGTACACGAAGGAGCGATTCATGGGTACAATGTCTTAAGTGCTGCACAGGTTGGGAAGAAGAACTTGATGATTTCCATATACCCGGTTTTGGATCAGGGTAGGGATAAAATTGGAAAAATATTAATTTTATAAATTGATTTATTTTTGTTACTTGTAATTAAGAGAAAAGAGATCTAGATAGCACAATTTGTGTTTTATAAAGTAAGCCTAGTAATAATTACTAAAGTCGATTAACATTTCCAAAATATTAACTTTTATTCAAAATTTCCCTTAGCGTCCAGCCTTTACCCCACTTTCCTCTACCGTTTTGGTGTAAAATTGAATGAAGAATGTCATTAAACCATAACCTCACAAAAAGTTACAATTACAAATTCTTTATCATGTAACTAGCGCCCTCTTTGAGTGTCAGATATAACAATAGTGTCAGCTGTAACAAAACATCCAAAAAAAAAATCATTACAAGGGTACCACTGGTTTCCAAGCCCATTGTCAAAAATTTGTATAAAATAATATTCTTTAACACCCTGTATCTCGAAAACAGAGACACATAGGAATAATTTTTACTGAATAAACCCTTGTTATGTTTGAATATTCTACTTGTAGTAGCAAGCACGCCATGTTTTTGAAACACCCTGTATAAACCATTTTCCCAAACAATACAAAAGCCACATCCTTGCCTCGTCCTGGAACATTCTTACCTGGAATAACGAATATAACAAAATCAACAACGACCACGTTTTGTTTCAAAAGTTGCACAAGAAAACTCAATAAAATTTGAAAATACAAATTGGAATTTTCTTTCCCCTTTATATAAATATTCAGAATTTCAACAACAAACAGGTCTAACTTTGGTAAACACTCCTTACAGGGCTCAACAAAAGCTGCATTTCGTGGCAGGAGCAAACTGCAAATGTAAAGCACAAATCTCCGTCAAATCGTTACAGACGGTGTTGATATCCTTCGCGTCGACTGTTTCGTTCTGATTGATGTCGCCGTCATTTCGAATGACGCTGAAACCCCTGCACTTGTTCCTCAACTCTTGCGCTTTCCCTTTGGTCAGCGAACTACACGACTGCGCTTTATACAAGCCGTTCTGACAGAATATCCCCGCTATCGGTATGCAGATTTTCTTGTGAACTTGAAAATACTTGCCGAACATCCGGAATTTTTTCATGCCGAATTTTTCGATCTTGTTGCAGTTTTCGGCCTTGTCCAACACCGATTTGCTGATGTCGAAATTCCGGTGAGTATTCAAAGTGTCTCTCCGTGAGATTCTCAGGTTCGAATTCAATTTCAGGTACTTCCCTTCGGATTTTTTCCTATTCGACTTGTTAAAGCTCTCGAGTATTTTGGTACCGACGTTTTTCACCTTCGCCGGTGCCATTTGTGGCGTGTTAGGTGGCGCCACAGGTACAGCGATTGTTTGTGAGACGTCTTCTTGAACTTCAGTTATCCTATTCAGAGATTGACTTTCCCTAAGGCGGGTGTTGCTGCTTCGCTTTCGGATGTTTTTGTGGTTCCTCCTGAAGTTCATGTCAGTATTTTTCCTTTCATTGTGATCGTTGCTGTTTTTATCTTTGCTGTCTTGATTATCAGTGTTACCGCCTTTGGAGGAACATACCGTGAACCGAGTCGTGGCACTTTGTGGGTTCGCACCAGTCGAACCTGTGCCGCTACTCGGTTCTTGAGAATCGCTACTGTCATCGTGACTGTCTCTCCTGCTTTCGATTGTTTTAGTCGGCGTACTGAGTTTTTGCGCTCGTTTTTTACGTTTCTCGCTGTCCTCGTCGCTAGCGTCTGACGAGCTACACGAAGCTGTTCGGTTTTTGTGAAATTTCGTTTTCCTCTGTTCGTACGGTCGATTGACGATGGTTCTTGGGATGTCGGGTTCTTTTCTGGACAAAATTTCACTGATGGTTGGGTAATCAGTATTCGAGCTGATAGGAACGACGGTATCGTAGTGGCTAGATTTGAAATCGGGAGTCGTTATTATTGCCGGTGGGGGTTTCTTCATTTTCAAAACGTGTTTGTTGAAAGTGTTATGTTGTTTTGTGGTTTCGTTCGTTTTGACGGGACATGGATTGCACTTGTTTTCACTTGGTTTTTTCTTCTCGGATTCGGCTAATCTTTCTTGTAACGCAAAATTTAAGCGACCTTCCGAACGGGAACCCCGCCTGTTCAATGGTGGCCCCAGTTCCTCACGGCCTGTGCAGGAGGTTATGTCTTCGTCTTCTTCATCCTCTTGCACTATGCTGCATTTTCGTGATCTCTGTAAAAAAAGATAATCAGTTTACTATTACAGGAAATATAAAATGATTAGTAACATATATACATATAAAGTGTATTTTTTTAACCTGATGTAGGCCAACTTATTATTGTATATTTATTATTCTCTAGTGGTTATGAAAAGAGTTGGGCAAGTTAGCCATTTTTAGCACAAGCAAGCATCATAGCTATTATTGCAAAATGCTACACTGCCTTTTGAAATCAAAGGATACAAAATCATTTGTGTGACTAGAATCAAAAGATTTTTGAAATAATTAACTAATAGTTGGTATTCATAATCTGATATCCTATCAGTGGACATTTTAATATACAGTATGCTAAATAATACAGTCACTGGCAAATTTCCCTAGAAAATTTTTGTCAGTAAATCAATTTGTCTGAAATTTTGACAGTAGGTTGAAAATAGCATAAAAAAACCTTATATTGTCCCAATGTGTGATCTTGCCCAAGGGGTGAAAGCAATTCCTTCTAGAGGTGGAAATTAAAATGGTACAAATAAGTGCAGAAATCTACAGAGGGATGAATTCTGAATAAAAAGTTCCCTATAAACTTTTTGAGTTATTTATGATTTATGATAATGTTCATTTTTCGTCCAAAAAAACACGTTTCTCGGTGGTTTTTCTCGAATAAGTGGAAAAATTGACGTCATTCAACAAAAATTCTGTTAAAGGAAATGAAGCTTATAAGAAAAGGAAAAGTTTTTTTATTTATGTAGGGGCAGTAGATGTTAGATACGACTGGTTGAACGTCAGTTCTTATCCGTTAGCATCTAAATTTGCAGCGTTTAATGTGAAATAACTAAAAAATTTACGTTTTAGAAAAAAATTCACAGAACAATTTTTGAAGTGCTTAAAAAAATTTCAAAATAATATTGATTTTAAGTCATTAGTATAATAACGGACGGAGTTATGGTCAAAAAAGCAGCTAATTAATTTAAAAAATATACTGCAATAAAACTGATATATTTACCACCATATTTTAAATTAAGGGCTATACTTCTACAATTTACTTTATTTAGATGCTTATAAAATATCCTGAAAGTTTCAGCGATTTAGAATGCATATTTTTTAAAATTTTAATCTTAAAAAAATAATTTAATTTTTAAAAAATTGCAGTTTTTGAAAATAACATGAAAAATAAAAGAAATAGAAAAAAATGTCAGAGAGCAAAAATTTAGCATTTTTCCCGTAGAATATTTTGCTTCATTTATTTTCACAGCGCAAAAATTAAGCGAGATATCACAGTTAGAAGGTATCAGTCGAGAGTGGAGACCATGTTTTTCAAGCATTTTAATTTAAAAAATCTTGAAAACAACGCGTTAAAAAAATATTGAAATTCATAGGAGTTATAGCTATTACAATTCCTGTAAATTGAATTTTGAATTTTTACGATAGCTTTAAAACTAAAAAAAGTTATCGGTATAAAACTGACATCATTTACACAATTTAGTATATTTAAGCACTAGTAGACTAGGAAAAAAGGAGCAAACCAAGCAGCTGTTGAACATCTGCTTATGACTCATGCTCATTTGAAAATAAAAAAAAAGATGTTTTTTCGTAAGGATTGAAATATCGCAATAAAATGTTTCTTGTACCATAAGTATAGAGATTTTTATTTTTCATATATATATATATATATATATATATATATATATATATATATATATATATATATCTAAAAAATATTTGAACATAAAAAAACAAACAAATATCTATATATAAATAGGCTAAGACAAAATGATTAGGTACCATTTTCTCTTCTGTCTCTAAACCGATTTTCTTCATTTTTATTTTGTTTCGTAGCTACTGACGACCTTCAGTGCAGAATGCTAATATTAATTTATAATAATGGTTCACTCATTAAATAAAATATAATAAAAATTCATTATTTACGTCATAATGTCAACGCCAAACAACTGAATGTGCCGCGTTCCGCCACCGCCAGACTCAAAACATTGAGTAATTATATATAGAGGGACCAATGCTGTTTATACTTAGAGCATGTACTACTGGAAGTGGCATGCAAGAGTTGTTATTGTTTAGTGGTAAAGTAATCGTTGTATATTATAATTATACAGGGCGATTTCAGATATGTTCAAAATAATTTTTTTCGTGGGTGGCACATATGCAGTTGTATATATAGGGTGTTTAAAATACAGAGTAGAGTGCAATTATAACTAATAAAATAATTATATAGGGAAGCCCATTAGCGGTTGAATTTTCAGGGCTCTTGGAATAGAAGGTGCAGTAGAATTACGGTTATACAGGGTGGTGCAAAGAGTATTATACAGAGATGCATATACAGGGTGGCGGAAATGGAAATGCAACATTTTGTAACACATAAGCAGTTGTATATATAGGGAAGATGAAATATAGGGTGAGAGGAATTATAGATATACAGGATGATGATAAAAAATGTTAGAAACGGAAATGATTTATAGAGTAGCCCACGAAGAGTTCCATATATATGATGATTGAAATATAGGTCAAAGTAGAATTATAGTTACAGAAGATAGTTAAAAATTTCATAAACAAAAACTGTTCTACTCGTTTGGATATAATTTTAGCCTAAGAAACAGACACTGTACTAAAATACTAATGTAGACAATACCTGCGGTAAATCCCCGGGTGTTCTGGGAACATTCAATAAATTTGGTTTAATCGAAGCAGAATTGTCAGTTTTCAAACATTGTCCGTCGGGAATAACGCTGAGTTCTTCCGGTCGTCTGGTTTTGTTTAACTGCTCCTGTCTTTTGCACTTCAACTTTCTCTCAGCCAAAAGAAAATATGTAGCAGTTATGTGATTGTACTCGTTTTTTTCTAGTGACCTGAAATAATATTTATTTATAGATCATGATGAAAGATTTGTAAAATAAAAATCATACTAAGTAAAGCGTCTGTTTTTTTCTTGGAATCTACATTGTATTTTTGGTTTAAGTCCTTTAGAAAACTATTAACATATCCTTTCTTCAAAATAATATTTGAAGTTTTCAATAAAAACTTATTAAAGTTGTAAAAATGAAACTCAAGTAGCACTTTGAATTAGAATTATTTCATTGTACTGTTAAATCATCATCCATATATTTATAAACTGGACATAACAAACAAAATATCTGTTTTTATTGTTTATTTGGTTTTTCACTTTTCACAATTATTTTTGCAAAATACAGATAAGTTAGATAATTGAAAATTAAGGTGTAGTACCTAAGGGCAATTTGTCGAAACTGTTGCCTTCTTATAGAAAATTCTCTCGCAATATTAACTGAGAGAAAATCCTGGTGAAAACATCAAATAAGAAAAAAGAATAGCAATATAATATATCAGAAGACAGACAGATCAAGATTGGCAAAGCATGTACTAACGATTAATGGTATACACAAAAGGACTGGGACAAGACAAAGATCTTAAAGAAGACACACTAAGAAAATGGAAATTAAAGAAAATGTCTGCATGTCGTGAATAAAATTAGGTTAATGTGAAGAATTCACATCCAAAAAATGTTAAATCATTCAACAACCAGAAGAAGTCAATGAAATACCTTGTACATAGACTTACAAGTCATATTTTATTTACACATTTTTTAGGAGTCTATATCCTATATAATTAAACTTTGAGAACCCATTGATTATGGCATTGTAAATATATGGAAAACCAGTATGTGAAAATGTTAGAATCCTTGAAAAGAAACTATTCTAGAATAAAATGTAAGTGAAATTTGTTCCATAATGATAACAGAAGAGATAACTTATTTATATCAGTTTATTCAGTGATGAAAAGAATTGTTTATTCTCTTTTATCCTGAGAGAGGTGAACAAAGAGGTAGAAACACCAACTTTGTAAAAGGACACTTTTTAAAATAAATATGTAATATGAACACAAGAATTAATAAATAATGTTTATTTACAATCACCCATCTGTTAATAAGTATAAAAATATTACAAATATACAAAAATGTTTAACTGTTTCTAAAAGTTTTTTACAAAATAACATTGTAAAATCACTTTTTATAAAAAGTCAAAACTGGGGCAGAGGCAAATATCGCAATTAACACACTATAAACTCATATCACTTGCAGAGATTACGGAGACAACCATTTACAAAGAGAAATTCACATAACAGATTTTCTACGTTTTATTTACGATTTTTACTAATAATTACATCATTCTCACTTTTTCAGTTGCTTCAATTCTAAATATAGGATTTGTGTATTTCAATCAGTTGACAATTAACTTTATAACATAGCCTGTGGTCACACTTGCGCCATTCTGGTCATTTCTTGAACTCCTTATTTGAAACCGTCCGCTGGACACTTTTTCATTTTTATTCCCATAAAAGTTTGTCCTCCTTTCACTCTACACTTCATAGAAACTGGGACTGCCTCTATAGAGATTGTCGTATCATAGCAACAGATTCTATCAAATGAACATCAAAAAGGAAATTTCAAAGTTCATTAATCAATCAATTGACAATTACAAAAAAAGCCACATAAACTTTTTTTACAAAGTTCTTTAGAAGAAAACATTCAAACTTCCAAACATATACAGGAAAACTAGTTGACAAAATCATAGACCTATGAGTTAATCCGAGTTGAGTGCACAAATAAAGGTTTGGTGTTAGGATACAAAATATTTAGTGTTTATACATCTGTGATACATCAAAGGTTCTACAGTATTCCCAGTAACTTATCTGTATTTTTCAGACAACCGTTGTGAGAAGTGAAAATCCAAATGAACAATCAAAATAGCTATTTACCTCCTCAATCATTCATAAACTAATTAAAAATATCTAGCTTCAATCCGATATTTTCCTCAAAAATTCTAGATAGAAGTGTAAAAATGTCTTTTATTTTAACACCGTTTATAAATTTATTAAATTAAAATCTGCAAATTTAAAGTGCAATTCAACATTGATTTAAATGTTAACAATTAGTATGAGGATGTAGACAAGGAAATATTATGTTAAAAATAATTGTTTTTTAACTAACACTAGTACATAGAAAAAGAAAATGGAAAGATTGACTGAAAAAACAGTATGGCGATTTTATTGATTGTTAATAATAGTACTGCAGCAAATGCTCACTGACTTATTATCCTTATTGACTGTTGTTTTGTATAAACAGTTACAATTCAGCTCAGGATGAGCCCACATGCAAATTTCTAATATAAAAAGGGCAATTTGGAAAAATTGTCCGGATTACTAATTACTTCTTACAGAAAGAAAGAAAAAAAAGTGAGGAAAGAAAAACCCAATGGACAAACAAATAATGAAGGACTTCCTCAAGATTCATTTAAAATTTTTTAAGTAGGGTTTTAATGTTTTTTTTTTTAAATTTTGTTTATTAAATAAACAAAGATTAAGGTATGCTTAAGAGGAGGATAAAAACGTCCACTGTGAGGAAGCCAAATTAGAAAATAGCTACAAAACACATACAAAAGTCTGTGCGGTGAAATGCTTGTGCAGATTTGCAATGTTGTGAAGATTGAAGGAAAAATGTTTAGCTTGATTTACTTTGACACCATGCTAAGAAAAGTCCTGCTCACACTCTAATTATTCATGAAAAACTAAAAAATATATATTACATTGGAATATTTTCCTCCCCATCAGACTAAAGTTATATGAATATATGTATATGAAGGAAACTGTTCATTTATAAGGCCCACTCAGCATATTATTCTCTATTAATTTCGGTATTAAATGTATTTTTTTCCTTGGAGATTTCAAATAGAGAAGTTTCACAGTAGTTGGATCAAATAGGTATTTAAAAATGGTAAAACTAAAGCTAAATACAAAATACTTACTCCTGAATTTCTTCTTTTGTCGCAATATTGCCATTTACAATTTTCTGCACAATTAAATTATGATCCTCCTCAGCTAAATGTTCTCTCGATATTAATGGTAATAAATCCGAATTATCTTGTTTACCAGTATTCACCCAAGGATGATTTGCTATTTCGGCTAAGGTGGCTCTTTTATCCGGAATCCTCACCAACATTCGCGATATTAATCTATAAAACAATCAAGTAATTTACTGAAAACATGTGTTTGCATGAAAAACTCACTTTCTACAACTGGGTGATACATGTGAAGGAATTTCATATTTACAATCCATTATCATTGTCAATGTTTCAGAGTCATTGGCTTCTTGAAAGGGAGGTTGGCCACAAACTAACATGTATAATATAACACCTAAAGACCACACATCTGAAAATTCCATTAATTTTTTTTTTAATCTGAAGTAGAAAATTATACTTTTGAGACTTACCGACAGCGGGTGCATCGTAAGAATCGCCTAACAAAATTTCAGGTGCTGAATAAGCTAAACTACCACAAGAAGTTTCTAATTTTTGTCCAGGATAAAACTTATTACTAAATCCGAAATCTGTCAATTTGACTATGCCCTGTCTTTTGAAAAATACGACGTTCTCAGGTTTGAGATCCCTGTGCACCACGTGCAATTGGTGGCAATAGGATATCGCCCTGACGATTTGGCTAAAATATTCTTTGGCAACCTTCTCAGGTAATCCTGTCTCATGTCTCATTATGTATTCATATAAGTCTCCGCCATCGCCTAACTCTAATACCAGATACAATTTTGTAGCTGTGTCTATCACTTCGTACAGTCTCACGACGTTGGGATGTTGAACTAATTTCATGCAACGAACCTGTAGAAAAATAATTGTATTGTATATATTCACAATCACTTTATACAGGGTGTCTTTACATATAAGGGAATAAACACTGCTATGTAAGAAACGGTAATATATACAAATGCGAAAAAAGTTTTTAGAGCCCATTCGACCACTTAAGGAACAATTACGTTATCTCTTACCGTTCTCAAGTACAAAAACAAAAAATTACATTTTTTGTTTCGTCTGTACCACTTTTTTTTTTTTAATAATTTACATTTAAAAAAGAACTGACTTCAACTGACTTAAAATAAAAACTGTTTAGAAACTGTGTGCAATCAATCCCTATTTTCAGACATATTTTCTTTTTTATCTAATTTAACATATTGTTGAAAATTTTAGCGTATTCTAATGTCTCTCATTCTCTTTTCCCTCTCTAATTTGTATTCTTTTTCTATATATTCCAAATATTTTTTAACTTTTTTTCTTTGTTTTATTAATTGGACCACTTTCTATAAGTAACTATAATTCACTAAATATTGAATCCACCCTGTATATGCTTCTGTGTATTGGTCACCCCTATATAACTAATTTGTCATCATTTTCTGAACCACCCTGTACAACTATAATTCTACTCAACACAATATTGCAACGGTCCTAACATCTTTAAAACCACCCTGTATATGTATAAATCCTCTCTGTATTATAGACTGTTTAAATTTTTCCATTGTTTAAATTATTCCTGTATACCTATGATTTTACTTCGCCCCATATGTCTAGTATTCCATTTATGCAATGGCTATAAAACAAAATTCACATTTTTGAACCACATTTTGTAACCAAAATTTTACTATACAATTTATTTCAACCACCCGTTATATGAAACATCTTCTAAAATTTTTTGAACCCATGTCTATACTTATATTGAACCCTGTTCTATAATTCAAGTATCCTAACTACTTATGCTGACATAACATATTTTTGATACACCTTTAATAACAACAATTAAACTCAACCCTTACTTCAAACACCTTGTATAAGCAATTACTTATGTTCCATACTATATAACTTTTTTAACCGCCCTCTATAACTGTAATTCTACTCCACCTTATATTTCAACCCTCCTGTATATTCAACTGCTTCTAACATTTTTTGAAGCCTTCTGTATAACTGTAATTATACTCCGTCCTATAACGCAAATATCCACTCTGTATAACTATTGTTTTGCTCTACTCTTATTTCAATCACCTTGTATAGGCACCTACTTATGTGTCACGCAATACAATATTTTTTGAACCACCCTGTATAACTAATTCAATTCCACTTTATATTTCAACCATCCTATGTATACAATTGCTTACATACCACCTAATATCATAAGCACGCACATATACACCTACAACCGTATACCATATAGAAGAGTTCGCCGACATAACAAACTTTCGTTTTTCCGATAAACTAATGGAACATTTTTTGCTATTTCACGCGACTATAAGCCCCGTAACTTATCTTCGTCTCTAAAAGAAACTGACTTCAAATGTATCAAAATGAAAACCATTACAAACACCCTGTACTTTCATGGCATATCTTGACATTTAAACTAGATCTTTATGATGGAAATTTGACATTTATGTACATTGATGTTTACAGTTTTTTTGCACAAATTTTTTCGATTTTCAGAAAATTGAACACATTGAAATTCACTGAAAACTAGTCCCTTATTTACTTTTTTCTGATCTGGTACCTTTCTGTAATGTTCCCTAATAGAATGCAGTTTAAATCATCAAAGTTGAACAAGCCATATCTGAATAATCGCTGTCAGTTAAAAAGTATAAAAAATGGGAAAGGAAAATGTTTTTTGGCACATACTTTTATATGATACAGAGTCATCAAATCTTCATTTCTTCTGGGGCATCATCAACTATATTTTTTTTAAAACTGACCTGTACTTTTTTGTTGAAATGTTGATGAAGCATTAAAAGACCAATACATTGATATGTCATATCTTAAGTTTTATATAAGGTTTTGTAAAAAAAATCATTATTTATTACTACTATATCGATGTCAAGAAAACCTACAACTAGTTGATTGATATGTTATGTGGTAAGTTTCATATATCTGGTAGCTAAAATAAGCATCAGTCATTTTTTATATATAAATACTTCATTGTAATAAATAAAAATGTATTAAAAAAATCACTTTATTTGTTTAAACCTACTGTAATAGACTGCAGATTAATAGGCCAATAGGAGGTTAGAAGATTATGATGATTTAATCACAGTGAAGATAACACAAAAAGGTTTAAAAAAATTAACAAAAACATTTCTTATGGATTTGAATATTCATAAACGGCATTACTTACCTCTTGAAATAAATGTGATTTTGAAACTTCATCAAGCTTGGTTTTATCTATAACTTTGACAGCTACCTTTTCGCCAGTAAAAACGTGTCGGGCAAGTTTGACTACGGCAAAATGTCCCCGGCCAAGTGTCTCTTCCAAATCGTATAAACCCGCAATTTTACCGTCATATTTCTTCGTTCTGGAGGCAGCATTCAAGGCAAACGCATTGGATTTACTACTTGGGCCAAGTCTATGATGCATATTATCTGCAATGACAAATGTATACAACAAACTACATAAAAATGATAGGTTGTAGTATTTATTTAATGAGTACGAAATGATTTTCCTTCAATTTCATCTTAAAATTGATGAAATTTATTGATTAGATTAAGTATTGTGACTTAATACTGTTTACATTTTAGAGATAAGTGGTTTAAGGCTTTTTTGATGTTTTAAGAATTGAAGTGGTGATGTGTCAAATGTTATATTATCTGCAATAATCTTTCATATAATAACAACAACAAAGTCAAAGGTAATCAATAGTTTTCAAGTACTTTAAAAAAAATTAAGAGTTATTAACTTTTTCTCCTATATTGTAAGAAAACTTCAGAAAAAAAATATGGCACAAAATCAAACACATATAGGATTATGTGGGGCGTGCGTTTTTTCAGCTATGGCAGTGTTTAGTCATATATCTAAAAGATGTTGATTCGAAAGCTAGCTTTAGAACAGAATGTGGCTCAAGCAAGCACTTGATAATAAAAAAAACAGTACAGTACAAATTCAAAATAATCCTACCATTGAAATTTAGAATTTTCATATAAATGAATGCCATTCTAAACATTTTAGTATTCTTCTTATCTCAATTGCCATGGAGAACAAATGTTGTGATATTCTCTAAAAATTCATAATTACAAATATAATTTGTTTATAACACATTTCTGCATAAATTTATTGAAATATTATAAAACTGATTCAGTAATTTGTGCAATATGAACTAGTCCAAAGCCCATTTGAGTCAGAATTTGAAATAACAAATTTCAACAAAACATAAGGAAAACTGAGGCTGATGAACATTTGTTAATGATTTCTAATTATAGAACTCATTTCAGAAATATAAATATAGGAACTCAGGTTAATAGGTTGACATTGGCAAATTAATAATCTTTTTTATACTTTATTTATGCTAAAACTGTAAATCTCACAAATTTCACCTTCTGCCTATTTAAAGAATACATAATTACATTTGTCTGAAAATTTACATTCTGAAGCATTTATAACACTTTTCTCAAAAACAATTGTCTAATTTGGGGTTAAAAAACATTTTATTTATAGATTTCTTCTCAAAAATTCATATGCTTAGTTGGAATTGGTTTTTATCTATATTAATAATTTTGTAAAGGGATACAGTAGACTTGATCAAAATTTATCTCCAATTATAAAACACAAAAAGAACTTGATTTTGAATTAATCAACAATCCACAAAACTGGGATAACATAAGACAGGAAATAACATTGCTATTAGAGTTAATTGACTTTTGTATCAGAATAAACAAATTGCAGTATTTATATATGAATACAGGGCTGCCAAGAAGACAGGGCATAAATTGAATTGACTAAACACTTATTTAAACTATTAATAACTGGAAGATTGGCAGCAATGGAAGATTTTCCTTTGGAAATTCAAAATCACAGAAAGTGATACATGTTGGTACACATATTATTCTTCAAATATTGAAATACTTATGAAAAAATGATAGAAACAATTATTTCAAGTAATCCCAGATGTCATTTTTTTTTCTCTGCAGAATATCAATTATTTAAAATGATTATATGATAAGCTATTATAAAAATATATAAAATATACTGGACTTTTAGCATGTTTAAAATAATATAACATTTGCATTTGAATTGGTCTCTAAAAGTTAGTGTCATATGTACTTACCTTTTAGGAGTACCTTTAGTTAGTAATGTATAACATGTCTTTTACTTTTGAGCATTGCAAATTAAAGGAACTTTTCATTGAGAGTTGACACATTGGGATGCAGTAAAGAATGTCAGTCTGAAAATTGATTTCAATACTTTACTAAAACAACTAGCACCAAAGCACTAAGCCAAGCAAGTTTAGGAGGATAAAACTGTTATCAAATTGGACATTTAAATTTTAAAATAGTATTTAAAATATGTTACATACATTCTTCCATCACGAAATACAATTAACGCCTCTCGTTCAAAACAAATAGAAATAAAACTGAAAAATATCAATTATTTTTACTTTTGAGTAGTGAAACAAAAATTTAAACAAACCCCCCACAACAGTAGATTTTTATTTGATACTCACAGTATTGCGTTTGGAGGCACCTTGATGTATGTGAGAAACTAAGTTATTTATTCACTAAAATTCATTTTAAAAGTATAAATTACATGCAAATTCACTTAAATTTTATCATATTTTTGAGATACATAACATGTTCAATAATAAACTGACAACCCAGATTTCACGTTTTACGTCACACACAAAACATGAGCTCAAGTTATTAATAAACACAGAATCATAAGCTAAATGTACTTACAAATTGTTTCGTCGTCTTATGTTTCTCAATGTTTTAAGGAACCGTTAAGGGGATCTCACGCAGTAATTCTTTGAATGAGTTTCGTTTATTTTTTTTATGGGATTTTTTCAATTGAGTACCAAGTAAAATAAAAATAATTTGGTCAAGTGCGAGTTGGACTCGCATACTTAGGGTTCTGTACCACCTTCAAGATTCGAATATTCCAGTTTCAGACAAGCACGGAATGAGTGCATTTTTTTATATTTACCCTTATATCTTTTAAAGGAAGCGTTTTAAATTTATAAAAAATATACACTTTGATTTTCCACACATAGATTTTTTATTTTATCTGCTTTAGGATTCGCTTGATTTTTATCACAATACATATGTATTTAATTTTCTAATTTGGCCCCCAAAAAGTAACATTAGAGTTTTATTTTACTAATAAACTTTCAGAGATGCCTTTTATAATCTACTGTCTGAGTTTTGAGGCCCTGTAGATTGGAAGAAAAACGGCAAAATAGGTCAAAGTTTAAATTATAAATTATTAAATCTGTTATTCAAATTATTTAAAAATATAAATAAAATATATTTTTCAAATTTTAAATAGTATAGTTTCTAAAGTGGGAATTAAGTCGATGTTTAATATTTTTGTTAATATCTTTTATACAAATGATTTAAAAATATGATATATTTGTAATTCACATAATGAGCCTTTTATCTGATATATTACATGACCCGTTAGAAACAATTATAATTTTTTATTTTCCATTTAATTCTATAATGTTCCCCCCCAAAATGAATATTAGGGGTTTCTTCTTATTTTTCCAGTAAAGTTCAGGTGAGGGGCTATACTTCCGAAAAATTTTCAGCTTATGTTTTCGGAGATAAGGGGGGGAATGGGTAAAATTTTTTATATTTTTGTCAATATCTTTTAATTAATTTATTTTATAAATATGGAAAAAATATATTTGTTTTCTTCATCATGAGCCCTTTTATTTGATATATAACATGCTGGGTTAGAAACAATTTTAATTTTATATTTTCCATTTAATTCTATAATTTGCCCCCCAAAAAAATATTAGGGGTTTTTCATTATTTTTCCAGTAAAGTTCAGGTGAGGGGCTATACCTCCATTGTTTTTTCAAAATTTTCCAGCTTATGGTTTCGGAGATAGGGGGGGATGGGTAAATTTTTTTATATTTTTGTTAATATCTTTTAATTAATTTATTTTAAAAATATGAAAAAAATATATTTGTTTTCGTCATAATGAGCCCTTTCATTTGATATATAACATGATGGGTTAGAAACAATTTTAATTTTAATTCTATAATTTGCCCCCAAAAAAATATTAGGGGTTTTTCATTATTTTTCCAGTAAAGTTCAGGTGAGGGGCTATACCTCCATTGTTTTTTCAAAATTTTCCAGCTTATGGTTTCGGAGATAGGGGGGGGATGGGTAAATTTTTTTATATTTTTGTTAATATCTTTTAATTAATTTATTTTAAAAATATGAAAAAAATATATTTGTTTTCGTCATAATGAGCCCTTTCATTTGATATGTAACATGATGGGTTAGAAACAATTTTAATTTTAATTTTCCATTTAATTCTATAATTTGCCACCCAAAATAAATATTAGGGGTTCCTCCTTAATTTTCCAGTAAAGTTCAGGTGAGGGGCTATACCTCCATTTTTTTTCAAAATTTCCCAGCTTATGGTTTCGGAGATAAGGGGGGGAAGGGTAAATTTTTTTATATTTTTGTTAATATCTTTTAATTATTTATTTTAAAAATATGAAAAAAATATATTTGTTTTCGTCATAATGAGCCCTTTCATTTGATATATAACATGATGGGTTAGAAACAATTTTAATTTTCCAGCTTATGGTTTCGAAGATAGGGGGGGATGGGTAAATTTTTTTATATTTTTGTTAATATCTTTTAATTAATTTATTTTAAAAAAATGAAAAAAAATATTTGTTTTCGTCATAATGAGCCCTTTCATTTGATATATAACATGATGGGTTAGAAACAATTTTAATTTTAAGTTTCCATTTAATTCTATAATTTGCCCCCCAAAATAAATATTAGGGGTTTCTGCTTATTTTTCCAGTAAAGTTCAGGTGAGGGGCTATACCTCAATTTTTTCAAAATTTTCCAGCTTGTGGTTTCGGGATAAGGGGGGGGAATGGGTATATTTTTTATATTTTTGTTAATAGGTTTTAATTAATTTATTTTAAAAATATGAAAAAAATATATTTGTTTTCGTCGTAATGAGCCCTTTCATTTGATATATAACATGATGGATTAGAAACAATTTTAATTTTATATTTTCCATTTAATTCTGTAATTGACCCCCCCCCAAAATTAAAAGTAGAGGTTTCTCCTTATTTTTCCAGTAAACTTCAGGTCAGAACCTATAAATCTATTTTTTTTCAAAACTTTACGTTTTATAGTTTCGGAGATAGGGGGGGGGGGAATGGGTAAATTTTGGTATATTTTCGTTAATATCTTTTTAAATATATATTTTTTTAAATATGAAAAAAAAATATTTGTGTTCCTCAGAATGAGACCTTTCATTTGATATATTACATGATGCGTTTGAAAAAAAATATATTTTTAAATTTTTATTTAATTCTATAATTTGCCCCCCAAAGTTAATATTAATGGTTTCTCCTTTATTTCCCTGTAAAGGTTGGGCAACGCTCTATATTTCCAATTTTTTTCTTTTTCAAAATTTTAGGCTCAGTAGTTTCGGAGATCAGGTGGGGGAACGGTTGATTTTTTTAGTTTTTCCCCCCAGAAGTACCCCTAAAATCAAAATTTTTTCTTTTACGGTATGTACTCCTGATCGGGTCACCAAACTATACATTGATACCAAATTTCAACCTCTTCCGTCCAGTAGTTTAGGAGAAAATGGCTGTGATGTGACAGAGGCAGAAATCCTGAGTGATATTATAAGGGTATCCGTATATTGTATATACGGAACCCTAAAAATACCTACCCACTTATTAAAAACTTATTCATTTAATATTTAACTTAGCAGCGATATTAAAATAGCAATTAATTGTTGCAGAACCATATTATTTCTTGCTTTTTAAGTTACACCTTTTGCGTATTTTTGTTCTTTTTAACTTCTTTATTTTCGAAGTTTTATTAGTGATTAGCATACCTAATTTCATTCTAGAATTAACATACCTGATGTATGGATTTCATTCATGTGATTTTGTTTAATATTTAAGCCAAAAACAACTTTAATTATAATGACGATCTGTTGGGTAAATTCGAACTACAATGAAATTATCTTAGAGTTACACTGAACTCAACGCTAAAAGAATCATATACAAAAAGATTTATGATATTCAATTGAATCAAACTTAAGATGTTAAAAGGACCAACAAACAACAAAATCTTAGTTTCGTTAATTTTAAGAAAAATTTGAAAGTTTATTTGTTTAATATGCAAATTTGTATCGGGTACCTATGTAAACAAATAAATTTGTCTACTTTGTATAAATAATTTTACCATTTCATCGTCATATAATCTTTATTCATAAAAGGCATATACAAATAATATAAAAAGATTAAAACTGTAGCTATATATTTGTTCCATTATCCAACCTTATGCTTACAAATCTCTGTCATAGTTCCGTCAAAAAAATCTTTTCGTCCTAGTAATGAGCCCTTACAGGGCCCGTTCTGCTAACAACAGCGTTAAATCCCGAATGGGGGTCTGCAGCATAATCGACAGTTCTCCTGGTACCATCAGGATCCGTCAAACTGTACTGACCTCTGACCACATCGCCGGCCCTGCTTTCGTGTTGGCTCTTGGAGTCCCCAGTTTGGTGATCGTTCACAGAGTAAGCGTATGTGTAGTGCGGGTTTGGATCGAATGGCTCAACTCTAGTATGGACTACGGGTACATTGACTGTGGACACATGAGGAGTAACCACAGGATGAACAACAGCTTGTACTACTGGTTGATGGTGGACGCTTGATGAGTAAGCTATTTGTTGTCCGTGGTTAATCGTTGCTGAGCAAAGGCATGCTAAATAAGCAACGCCGATGATGACCTATGAACACAACATATATGCTATATACATTATTATTATTATTCTTGTTCACTATTCTGAATGAATATTTAACCCTAAAATTCAATGAAGAAAAAAAATAAGGCTTATTCTTTTATTTGTAGTCTAGTAAACATCTTCAACTTACATAAGTTAGGTAAATAAAACTATGGTTCAGGGTTCATTCAAATTTGGAAGATATCGTGTACACAATTGCAAAAGTCGACCATAGTTTCACATAAACGGTCATCTTTCTCAATAAGGGACGCAGTTCCCAATCTGGAATGCCCCAGCTTAGGTGCAATAAAATATGAGAGGTTTTCTTTCTTGTGTCACTTTCACCGATGTCTAAAGTAGATTGTTATGCTAAGTGAAAAACCTATCGTGGTCAGTAGTCGGTCCCAGATATGTTTAAAGCTGTTCAGCTTGTGGGGATCAAACATTTGTCTATACCCCTGACTGCAGCATACAGTGTGGAACAGCCGATAGTGGAATCAATTCGATAACGAATAACGGAGGGCTTGTAGGGAAAACGCTTGGACACTTAGATTTATATTTTTAAATGCGCATTTTTTCAACAAAAAAAAAAAAATTCACGAAATTTTTCGAAATTTGCCGCCTGTATCCCAAGGAACAATTCGCAAAATAGAAAAGCAGTTTCGCGAGTTTGGTCATTTAGGACAGATACAAAAAGTAGCTGCCAATGGTCTAAGTGATAATACGAATTTGGATATTATGCTTGAGTTTAAGAAAATCCACATAATTCTGGTCGAAAAACAGCCCCACTGTTCCACGTTAGCCACACATCAATTTTTCGAGTATTAAAGGAAAGTAAAATGCATCCCTATAAAATGATGCAGACTCAGGAACTCATGGCAGACGATTTCGATAGGTGAATGTATTTCTGTGAACAAAGATGGTAAGGTTAGATAACAATCTGATCCAATTAGAATATGATTTGTTTTCTGATGAGAGCACATTTACACTTCACGGTCATGTTAACATTAACTACAATAGAAACAGATGCAACCCCACTGGTTACTTCCGTATAACAGCCATACGATTACGGGGCACGTTAAAATCCCATTAATTGCAATAAAGAAAACTCGCTCTATTGGATTAGCAGATAGATTCCGATGGTATTCCAAAAATGGTCTTTATCTGGCAAATTTTCTTTCCATATAGACTGCATACAAAATAGTATAGTTCCTGTAATTCTATATGGGTTTCTATCCGATGTTTTCAATAAGGTAAGAAAATCTAGTATGATTTAAATATATATTCTCCAAAGAACAATAGTAAGACATTTCGGGGTACGTTTTTGAGATGGAGAAGTAATATATTGACGTCACTTATAAAGATTTACATTAATGCTATTTGATTTTACCAAAGTGAATAATATTTAGAATATTTCAATAAAAACACTATAGTGGCTTCGCTTCTCAAAAGTGGGAAAGCCCGAAGCCACGTCATATATCAGGACTAGGGATCAACAAGACTTTTGTCAGCAGTATTGTCAAGAATTTAAGAATGTTTAAGGGGTTTACACAAAATTAATGTGGGTCGTTTTCGCATGACAATTGTGGCCACAACGAATATCAGCTAGAATTTCGTGGTAGAAGTATTCCTTTTCCTCTGAAATTTACAATACTAATAGGAAACTAGTTTTCCCACAAAATCCTGGTAGGATGGGTCGAAATGTATTGTAGAATTTATGAAATATCTTATTACCCATATGGCAGATCGTTCTTTCTACAGCCAGTTCTCTTATTATTTTAGACCGTCATGGTTTCTGCGCAAAAAGTTTGGCATAGAGTCTTTTTTCTGAGCTTATTGCTACATTAGTGTTCACACAAAATGGTACCGTTGGAGGTCCTTCAAACCTTCTACAACTTAATACGTTACGAAAGGGTTGAAAATATTTTCGACATCTACCAAATAGTTAAAGAACTATTGAGTCAAAATCAACTGAAATACAAGAAAATTTACAAAATACGAATATAATGGACATGGAGAAAATTTATCGAACAATAAACTCTCATATTCTATATGCAAATGCTTTAGAGAATCCCACCCCTTCCACTTCTTGATGGCAAAAAAACGCCTTCAGCATAGGATCATAGAAAACGACTTCACTGCCAATACCTAAGTCGCTATCTCTATCAACCACACATTCAAATGTAAATAAAATAAGAACTTCCCTACTGAAGTAAAAATTGTTCGCATAAATCCATTTAGATCTGATCTTTACAATAAAGGATTCTACAAAATATTTGATTTATAATCAAATAAAACCAACACTAATGTAGATGTTGACGACACAAAATGTATCGTAAAAAATATTTATTATTTAACAGAAACAATACAGGCATGTATCATAAAAATACCAAAGGAGAGCAAGAATGGTGGAAATACACGCTGATGTTGAAAAATGGAAAATTGCAAACCTCCTCACAATCCACAGTTTTTATTTTAAAATATTTAGAAACCAAATACCTACATTAAATCCTTACGAGTAAATATTAGACTTTACAATCGACAATTTTCAAAAAGAAAAACATAACATTCAATTTTTTTGTACTTACCTTTAACGACATGATGAAAGTATGCGCACTTGCGGCAGTACTGATGTTTTTTCATTCTACTTAAGGGTTTATATATACACAAGTTTTGTATTTTGATATTAGTTGTTTTATACTTTCACAAACCTAAGTGAACTTACGTTATGACGATTGAATTACGAGTACATATTCGTTCCATTGTGTAATTCATTAGTTTAAACTGAGACAAGAATAAACTCTTTTTTTAAATATTATGTTTTACAATTTTTTCGCCTCACTATTATTCTGGTTAGCGATATGAATAATATAGTGCCAGAAATGTTGAAAAAAAAAAATTCTAACAATTTAAATAATAACTAGCAATTTCATGTACCCATTATCAGTTAAAAATCTAAATACGGTTTTTATTAGTTGTAGTTTTGACAACACAGCAGATTTCTGTGTAGAAGTCATCATCAACCGCGCTTCCTGCAAAGTAATGAAATGTTGAAAAATTATTAATTTTAAATCTATGGTCGAATATTTTAACGCGAGACTGAACTCCACCTAGGAGATTTTTAAAAAATTCTGTGGTGAGTATCTATACCTGAAATGAAAAAAAAACTGTCTCTATTGATCCATGTCCGATTCTCAAGCATGAGTTTTTGTATTTTTCAGAAGTTTTCATTAAAACGGTAATATTTCTAGATTTATTAGTGCCACCGCAAATTGATAAAATCCTTTGACAAGCTTATTAAATGTTAATGTCATTAATAAAATTTCCAATTCACATGTGTAGAGTATGAAAGAAAAACTTACGCAACCATTGGATTTTTTTTGATAGCCCGACTTATGTAAAAACTTTTTTATTTCTTGAATTTTTTTCATAAAACAGGTTTTTAATTAACATATGTATTAAGGAATAAACTATGATTACTTTTAGGTTTTTTTTGGGCAGTAACACCACAATTGAAATGAAACGACGTATATTGAACGAAAACCAAACGTTTCAAACTCTATTCTGACTTAGTTGTCAATGGCTTTATATTTATTGATGTAAATTGCAAAATGAAAATTTGATTTATGACATTTAAATTGACATTAGAAAATTTGTTGTTTTTGGATATAGAGGTAGCACAAAAATTTTTAAAGATAATGTATTATAGTTAAACAGTTTTCAAATTAGAAGAACTGAAAGAGTTGTTTTTAGAATTTATAAGTGGCGTTCCTAGGTACCACTTTGTTATAAGATAGCGCATTCGCCAAAAATGCGATCAAAGAATTCTATTGTTTCAGTGATCCCATTAACGTCATAAGGGAAAACCTAGGAAAAACCTTATGAACTATTCCGATATTGGGTTGTACAAAAGGAGGTTACCATTAATAATTTCGTCCTTAATTGTCGGTAACCAGATACGATTAAATTCTACAGAAGTAGAACCGATACAATCGTCGTCATTCAAAAGAATTAAGGCAGACTCTGTTATTTTTCGTTTTGTGTTATGTTGTTCATTGTGCAGTATAGTTGAATTGTCAAATTGTATTTTATGGCGGTCCCAAGCATGTTCACAAATGGTCGTTTCGTTATGTAATTCTTGTGTTCATTTATTCGTACGTTTAATGGTCTCGATGTTTCTGCATTCGCAAGGAATCTTGTATATGGAGTTTTTTGAGTTCTAGGTTTTGTTGGTTGGTTTGTTTTTGATATTAGAGATTTCAGTGTATTACTTGTTTGGAATGTTGTTTTAATATTAAATCTATTAAAACTATGGAGCAAATATTAATGTCGATGAAATTGGATGCAGCGAATTTTGCTGTTTTCGGTTCTGGAGCTTTCGGTTTTTTTTTGTAGGGACACCGTTATTGTTTTTTTTTGCTTTCGAAGGAGACTTCGCTTTAGATGTAAACGAAACTGATGATGATGACGATGAAGTTGTTGTCGATGGGGTGGATTTCGGAGTAGAAGTCTTCTTTTCAGTTGCGTTAACTTTCTTAGGTTTGGTTGCAGCCGTAGTCTTTTTGGCCGTTTTTTTTTGCTGCCCCGCAGCCGCCGACTTCTTTGTCGGCTTGGGTTTATCGCTGGAAGCTGCTCGTTTTGCAGGTGACTTCTTTGCTCTACCTCCAGCCCCAGATTTTTTTTTCGCCGCTGGCCGGTTTCGATGCTGAAGCTCCTGAAGAGGACGAAGCTGCCAAATTGAAGGAACCGGAAGCACCTTTTCCTTTAGTTTGAACTAAAATAAAATACCTAATGATTTGTATTAACTCTTAATATAGTCAATTCTACGCATCATTGAGCCTCCAATACTCCAGGATTATTTCTTATAACATCACATGATGCAATTATGCGATTTGACAGCTCTTTAGTATACTGTACTGGAATGTGCAAAGTAACTCTTTCAGATATCCAAAGAATTTAAATCTGGGGATCGAGACGGCCAAAGATGAGGCCCACCTCTTCCTATCCAGCGGTTTTCATAGGTAAAATTTAGATACCCACGCACATTTAAGTTGAAGGGTGCCGCGGCACCATCATGCATATAATACAGATCTCTTCTAGTTCGCAGAGGTGAATGTTCCAGTACAGGAGGCAATTCTTGTTGTAAAAAATTAAAATATGACACCATTTAATCTTAGAGGTAGGAAATGCTTCCTAATTAAATGTTCATCGACAATTCCTTTTCAAACGTTAACTGAAAACTGATATTGATGTCTAGATTCTGCTATTGAAGTGGATTATCTTTTGCCCATACAAGCCTATTATATGAAACTTTTGAATTACATCTCTTGAGAAACTAGCTTCATCCGAAAACAGAATTTAAAAAAGAGATCATCGGTAATCACGGGGTAAAACCATTGGGTTCGAAATCCCCTGGTAAGAGAGCTTGAACCTTCTATATATGGCAATTTCAAGGGCATAACGGTTGTTTTTTTAATACCCTACATACAGTTGATTCATAAGCATTTAACTTCGCTTAATTTCTCAGGTTACGCTGTAATAATATTTAGGACGTCTAAATCGGGCTTTGATTTATGTTCTAAGAATTCGGGTGTTCGTATTAAGTGGTGCCATCTAGTTTCAAAATTTCTTTTTTCGAAATTTCCAGAGTCGTGTAGCCTTTGATGAAGTATGCTCTGATAAGGTCTACGACTGCTATCTCCCTATTGATTGACTTTTGACCTAACATTTATACGAGTTATCCTTTATTTTTAACAAAGATTTTGATTTACATTTAGTCGTTTTAACAGCAGAGTTTATCATCTTCATGGAGTAAACCAACTGTTCTGGTTTATTCTATTCAATTTAAACAGTAGAGATAAATTGTTTAAATTGCAAAAAGTACTTATGAAACAATACTCATTGTGAGAACAAAGCTATGCATTTTTGAAAAAAGTCAATATTTACAGATAGTCTGACTTTTCTTGGAAGAAAATACTCCTATCAGGACTTATACTCACTAATTTTGATGGATTTCTAATTTCGAATCTTCCGTTGACAAGATAACTTTACATAATGTAAGTAAAAAACAAAAAAAAAAAACATAATTTTGCGAGTGTTTATTGTAAAGATAAAATATTGTTACGAATTTAGGTTGTACATATACTCCCTGCGCAAGGTGAAAACAAGTTACCAAGGGTTGTATATGTAAATTAAAACTAAACTTCTTTGTTTCAATAAATTATTAGTTCCTTACCTACCGTTTACGTTTTTATTTTTTCTGATTTCTTTGGGAATAACACCAAAGAACTTAGAAAAAATAAAAACCAGAGATGCCATAACTATCGTTCAGAGAACAACTACTGTTTACGATCATTGAACTTAACACTCGGTTTATTACTCTACTGTTTCTCGTTAATAATTATTTTTTCCATTTTTTTTAAGTTTAGAGGAGGGGCATTGACTGGCTCCACCACTAAGTTATATATGAAGCTAATAAAAGCCTGATAAATAAATTAATTAAGAAAAACATGTTAAAAATGTTTACCAGTAAAATATTTCTTTTGATAGGAATTGGTTTTGATATTTGGCATTTCAATTTACAGCTAAATATTTCAAAATTCTTTTGCTTGGTATCATATAATAAATAAAACGTAATTTATAATGGGTACACCAACTGATAGAATATATTGAAATTGTGCATTACAGAAAATATTTCTCTGTGTAAACTCAACAGTAGTAGTAATTACGATATTTGTAATTTTACCGGTGGTATTAATTTCACTGTGGTTTCTAGTATTATTTAAAAGTTCGCACAACTCTGATTTCGTAAATTAGGATATTCTGGTATGTAACTGAATAGTAGTAGTAGACGAGTATTGTGTTTACAACTTGAACCAAGGATAAGGTCAATTGTAAGATTATTATTGAATATAAATTGCTTAACAAGATCGAATTACACCTAGCAATATAGAAATCAGGACAGCCAGTGTTTACGATATCACAATACTTTTCTGTTCATGTTTTTGTTGGGGTTCAGACAGTGGCATAATAGGCAGGAGTTTTTAAAACGCAGTAGGCGATGTAGTTACAAACAGTCAATAAGCATTTGATTATCGTGAAAAACTGTTTTTTATTAATAGTTTACATTTTTTGTCATCCCAAGATTATTATGTTTGAAAAGCTTGTTTTATGTGCTATTCAACGACTGATAAATCCAATATAGCGGAAATAAGAAATAACAAAGTTGTCTATAGTTGCCTTAGATCAGCGGTCGGGGAACCGGGGTAAATTATCCCAAATGAGGTAAAAATGAAATTATTGGGGGTAAAAATTAAACTTTTGTGAGTAAAATGTATATATTTTTAATTTGCTATTTTATGAACCTGTTAGTATTTTTTTCAACTTAAACAATTTAGCGACATATACAGGTCACGACATCTCACTTCCCACAACTAGAGTGTTCTCGAGTTATGAGTTATATCGTTGCGCAGTAAAGCACAGCGCAGATGTCATCAAGATTGTAAATTTTATCAAAGAACATGCACTAAACACGCGGCTAGTTCGTGAATTATGTCAGAATGGTGAAGCTGAATATACGGACCTACTTTATTATACAGAACAGAAGTAAGGTGTCTCTCTCTCGGAAATGTACTAAATCGACTATAGACTCTCAAAACTGAAGTCGAAATTTTTATGGTTGATCAAAAAAATATTCTCGCAGATAAGTTTAAAAACTCTTCCTGGGTTGCATATCTCGCATATTTAGCTGACATTTTTGAGGGCATAAATATATTAAACAAAAGAATTGCAAGGAAAGAATATTAATATCATTTCAGCGAGAAAAATAGTGTTTGGATTAAAGCTGCAATATTGGAGACAGAAAGAACAGAACAGAACAAGATAGCTTCTTTTTCAAGATTAGCTTTGTTTTTGGAAGATTGCGAAAATATTACTTTTGCTGCCATACAGGACACAATTGTAAGACATCTTAACAAACTCAGAAAGCGGTTTTTAGATTACTATCCAGATCTTGATACACGTACTGTCAGTTGGATTGTAGATCTTTCTAAGTGTGAAATTGCTATGATATCAGAAGAACCTTCAGGTTTGGCAGAAGCAATTCTTGAACTTTGATCTAATACTGAAGCACGTATTCAATTTGAGAGTAAACCAAATCTGTCGTCTTTTTGGGTGTCAAAAGCTGCAAAGGCTTTCAAAATTGTACATGAAGGGGCGGTTAAAAAATTGTTGCCATTTGGTACAACATATTTGTGCGAACTCTAATGAAATCGATTAAACGCCGAAGACTGTATTCAAATCGCTCTTACATCAAAAAGTCACAATTTTGAAGCAATTGTTTCGAACATGAAACAACATCATTTCTCCAAAACGTGAAGAAAGAATGTTTTCAATTATTTTTTTTCTAATTTTTTCAATTCTAATTTTTGTTTGTACCACCATTCTTATTTGGATTTGTATAAATATCAGGGCTATCATTTTCGTCAGAGAAGCGAATTTTTTTCCCCGAAAAAAATCATTTAAATTAAAAAGTATTATATCATATGAATTACAAAATAACAAGAAATTCTCATTTTCTGTGAGGGCGAATTTTTCTTTCCTCAACTCTATATTACTTATATTACTATTATTACCGTTATGTATTACTAGGTATTACATTGATAAATTGAATAAATGATGTTTGAATTAAATTTTTAGTTATTGTTTTCTTTTCAAAATTATCATGGGGGCTATAATATGAAAGATGCTAAAAAGAGGCCATTTCGTTTTTTTGCGCTTCGTTATAGGGTAATATCAACTTACACAAAAATTTTTGGGGTAATGACTAAAAAAGTTCTCCGACCGCTGCCTTAGATCATTTACCATCTAGATATAGCCTGTCAAGCATAAAATCGTGGCAACGCTAGAAAGAGAGAGCAATAGAGACAGTAAGAGGCTATTTCACTTAGTGGGTGGAAACAGCCAATGAACAACATGCTGAACGTATTTCATTGGAAGCAGCTCCCAACCGAGTGAAATAGCCTCTTGCCTCTCTATTGCCCTCTCTCTCCTTAGTCTTACCACGCCATTTGTGCACTGCAGGCTATAATATCTAGAAGGTACATGATCGAAGATAGTTGCACAAAATCTAGAGGACCTAGAAAAAAAATCGTTAAAGTCAGTCGATCAGCCGTAGTCACCAACAAAAAGCTACCACTAGTTAGCAATGAGCATGGATTTCAATTTAAACGTTTTAGTCCAATTGTTTATTAAGTGGAATTTGTTGAAATTTTTATATTTAATTTTTTCTTTGTTTAAATATTACTTAAAACCGAGAGAATTATTTTTTTACATTTAGGCATTAGGTTAACGAAAAATAAAAATATGAGTGGTGGAATTAACTTAGCAGGAAGGACATATTTCTTTCAGTAATGTGATGACACAAATGATTTGGTCGTCCAATTAATTAGGGATGCTCGAACTTTTCTTGAACTGTGATCGACTTGAAATAATTTAATCTCTAAGAGTGTGTCCCACGTAATCGCGATTTGCGAGGTGCGGGCGGTGCGTTACGACAATGTGTCAATTTAAAACTGTAACCGCAAGAGAAAACAAACCAACTGAGCGAAGCGACAACTTAAAATTACTGGAACTGTACGAATTTATCTTCCTGTAAGGAGAAAATGAATTATTTTTATGTGTTTGATACTTTGCGGATTTCATTTTGACGTATCGCACCGCCTAAATCTCATTTACATGTCCTAAGGCTGTGTCCCACGTAAACGAGATATACGGGGTGAGGGTGGTGCAATACGTCAATGTGACAACTGTAGGAGAAAGCAAACCAACTGAGCGATGTGACTACACAAAACCGCTATAATCGCACAAATTTATTTTCCAGTAAGAATAAAATGAATTCTTGTTATGTGGTTGATAGTGTGACGCAACGCAATGACCGCACCGCGCATATTCCGTTTACGTGGACACAGCCTTACTGGAAAACAAATTCGGGCGATGGTAGCGTTTTTGTCTTGTCAACAGATGAATAAAGAGGAACACAGATCATACAGAGATAAAGGGTAGTTAACAAGATTCCTCGTATTTATATCCCAAAAAAGTGATTCCACACTAATGATGTTTACTGTGCCACGTAATCCTTTATGAAGACCAATCAGGATTGGGTCAGCCTATATGTGGGTGTTCTAATGATATTGTCGATCGAGAATCTGAATGCAGTGCCTATATGTTTTCTCCTGTAACAGTGCTTACCTTTGTGGACTACCAGATTTCGTTAACATCGACCTCTGAGTACCAATTAGGAGGTCCCTAATACGTAGCAGTGATAAATGATTTTTATACACGTGGTGTTTCGATTATACAGCAAGTTCTTTTTCGGATTCCTCTAATGTTTGTTACTCGAAATTAAGTTTTGATGTTTTTAAGCGGCGTCTTCCAGCTACAATTTAAGCGAATTTATTTTTCACCAGCTTTTTTGTCCTATATTCGGGTTTTTTCCAGTTCCGGCCTCCTTATTATACCATTATGCGTTTGAAAACCTTTTATTAATATTGAGACTTTATAAATCTCGATCGGTCTACACAATTTTAAAGTCGGTGATCCAATTAACGTGAAATGTCCCATTTGTCAAATCATATTAGAATCAAATAAAATTAAGGTTCCAAAAAGATTCCCCAAATATTGAAATTCACGATAGTTTGTTTTACAATTAATTTTCAGATCTCTCCACGAAATTATGTTAAAAGTGTTTTAAACTTGCACAAAGACAGAAATAGAGACACAAAAGTATAATATTTAAGTATAGCATTAAATCATGAGTTTATAAATGACTCATGTTTAGTTTTTAAAGCGTTATAGCTATGTTATCTATATATAAAAGGCAAAGACAAAACGGTTAGGTACCATTTTCTGCTGTCCCTCTGCCGATTTTCTTTATTTATGTTTAGTAGCTATTGATGACCTTCAGTGCAGAATGCTCAAATTTTTGTATCATATTGCTTCATTCATTAAATAATATAAAATAAAATATTCATAATTTACGTCCATACTGTCAATGCCCAAACAGTGCCGCCTGATTGCTTGCAGAGAAAATCGTAAGATGTACTGATTCGAAAAACAAAAAACTAGCTAATTTTGACCGGTTCCGAAAGTTATTCCACATTATCTCGTTATTCAGATCTCACGTATAAAAAATTATCTGATAATAACCATTTATTTGGTATTCGCAAGTTTGACACTTTCAATTCTTTCTAAATATGGTTTGTCAGCTAAAATTAGAATTGTGTGGCTACTGATCAATGTGTTTCCGATAATATTTTATTATTTTAATATTATGCTTTTAATTTATATTGTTTCTATTTTAAAGGCTAATAGTTTCATACAATTTAACTACGATTACAAAGCCCATGATATGAATACAATTGTGAGATTTAAGATAAATAGTTAGATCTGACATCATGGCAATAATTCTAATGTTATCTTCATTTTAGCGAATTTGATTTTCATTTTAGTTTGACATATAACATTGTTAGCCGTTAGGTTAATGTACTTTTTCAATTCAATGTGAAAATTATCAATGTATTATTTGAAAAATCTGAATAACCGTAAAGCAATTTGGAAAAAATATTATATTGGCGATATCCAGTCTTGTCCTGGCCAAGGTTCGTAATTCTGTCTTTTCAGTCCCGCTAGAGTGAGCGCTGGTTGTTGATCCTGCGCAACACTTTCTGCGGTTGGAGTTCTCGTTCGACTCCGTTGGTGATGGTCACGTTGTTGTTGTGACTGTATTGGTGAGTGTTGTTGTGGTTCTTCTCCTTCTGCTTGCCCTGTCCCGACTTGACCATACAATGTATGACATCACACTCCCTCTAAGGCACGCTATGAGTGCCTTTAGGGGAAAATTCACTAAACCCCAGATATCCTAGATATCAAAAGGGTTTAGCTCTGTGGGAGCCCTTGCCAGGTTTTCAGGCCCGTGTTTTCTTTTTTTTTATTTTTTTTTTAACAATAGATTATATTAAAGCAATTACAAAATATAATTTCAGTTATATTATAAATATGTACACATATGATTTTATTGTAAATTTGTAGTTAGATATTGTAAAAATAATCTAAGGATGTCTTTTATGTCAGGTGCGTGTATTTTTGAATATGTTAAATACTGTCTCCTCAGTACTGCTAACTGCTGTACATTTACATTAGTGAGGTCTATAAGTAAATCGTCTTGATCTATCACATGAATTTCACCAGATTCTTCTTTATTTTTTTTAACATAATCAAATCAACAATCTTCTTAGTTATTTGGTCAAGTTCCTACAAAAAGTTTGTACAACTAAGAGGAGGATTTTGGGTGGACATATTAGACGTTGGAGGTTTTTTCTTGAACAAACTAGTATAAATTTCATCCTTATTTAATTCTTGTTCGAGAAAAACCATAAATAAAGGAGAGTTCCATTGGTTGTTACCATTAGGTTCTTCATATCTCATCGATAAGGCATCAAATGTCTCCCGGTCATATTTTTTCACTAACAATTTCTCTGTTTTCGTTGAACGTCCAAGCTTGATCTCGATTTATTTTAGTATGAACTGTACGCTGGTTACATTTATTGGCTTTTGTACCACAAAAGATTTCATAACGGTATCCTTTTATGTATTCAGTGCATCTAGTAGTATTACAACATAAGTTGGTTTAATATATTTCAATACCTCCGATTTTAATAAACTCCTTATGTGTTTTTCTTTATTTGAATCTGCATAGAAACTGTTCTTCTCAAAACCGGCCTTTTCGGTTTGTTCGATTTCACTCACTGTGGGTTTCTATGTTTAAGTTTTCAAAAAAGCAGTTGAGTTCTAAGCTTCTGGTGGTTTTTCCGCTGCATGGAATACCGGAAGAAATCACTATACAAGGCATGAATCTTACTGTCTTGAAGTTGGTTTTCCACCTTCACAAAGTTTTACATATGATCACATTTTATAGTATTAAGTATATGCACATGATTTATAAATTCTTAAAAATCTACAAACCTATTTAATATTAATTTATTATTTGATATACCATTCCTGCAACATTCTGCCTCTTAATACTGAGTAAATGACTTTTACCTAAAATAAACATATAGGACAAAATTATTTCATATTTTCAAATAATTCAAATGAAGGCTTTTTACACATTGTAGGTTTTTATTCACGTTTTGAACTCTCGAAGTGTATTTGTGTTTTTAATTTATTCAATAATGGTCTAATGGTATGAACATTTGTATATTATTTTTTATTTGGGAAGAGACCGTTATTTGATTCTGCTTATTGAATATGCCTTAGCGTCGTACATGACTTTAACTGGAACCGCAAGACAACAAAACTGAAATTATTATCCTTTGCGAAATAATTTCTCACTTAATTATAATAGTAGGGAGCTATTTTGTATAAGTAGTAGTAATAAGTTTAACAATGATTTTGACCACTGGGTGTATTAAAATTGTACATCTTATTCCTGATTTAACTAATATTCTGTGCTCCTAGTGCACAGTGGTGGATTCAGGATTTTCGTTTGGGGAGGTTGGCCTCATTTTTGGGGGAGGCTTGGCCTCATGAGAGGGGCTTGACACCGCTGATGGTTAGCAAAATAAAGACTATATTTGAGCCCCTTAGCGCCCACCCGGATCCATCAGTGCTGGTGCACCGTACAACTACAATGTTAATTCAACACTATAGGAAGAAAAATGCACATATGAGTTTGCATAATTTATTAAGGAAAAACATACAATATTAAAGGTAGTACAAAATATATATTCTTTAAATTGACAACTGTTTACAAACACAAACATTTATTTGTTTACAATAAAATCTGCAGTCACAAATATAATACATATAATCGACCATACGATAACGAAGAGTAACCAAGCACCATGTCTAAATGGACTGGTGTATTTGTGATTACTGGATCCGAAATCTTGGAAGCATCGTTTTCTCGCATAGAACACCAGAATGACTGGTATGACGTACTGGACGATAACGCCGGCATAGCTGCCTGTAATCTCTACTAAATATTTGATATTGTGTGTACACAATGCAACAACAAATGGAGGTAGAATAGCTATGGTAGGGAAGACGAGACGACTAACGACAAAATTATGAGCATCGATAGATCGGTCTAAAAATAGGTTTCTTAAATTACTTTGTAGAGTAATAGCTATAATGGGAAAACTGGTAGACATTGGAAACAGAGGAAAAGCCCCGAGGAAGAAACCAATGATCCTACCGAAAATACTGGAATCGTCTGAGTGAATGAAATTGAGAGAGTACAAGTCTTCTAATGACTCGAAGGCAAACGAGCCAGTGAGGGCTAATAAGAGGTAAAAAGAAAAAATCAGACAAAAATCAACACCGATTTTTTTCATAATAATGCGTTTGTCTGAAATGGGCGCTATCAAACCTGGTATAGAATGATGACACATAAAACTGTACACACTAGAACCGGCCAGTGCTGGTACTTCATATAGGTTGATTAATTTTGGATGTCCTTGCTGACCGAATTTAATGAGTTTGATAGTCGCCAGAGTAACCATAATGGCAAAAGCCAACCACCTTATTGTAATTGTAAAAAATTGTAAATACTTAGTTTTTTGTACGTTAAAATATGTAAAAGGGCCAACAAATAATGCAAATATGGTAACAAATATTCTGTACATTGTCATCTTTGTAACTTCGTAATTTTGCCAACAAGTTGTGTCATAGTCTTCAGTATTATTTTTACTATCACAGCAAAGGTTTACTATTGTTTTACCGGACGCGGCAGCGTAAATTGACAAATCACCGAACAGATAAATACACAGAGAGGCAAAGAATACTGTATGACCAATTTTATTTAAATAAAGTGCCGCAATTTCACCTAATTCTACATTATTATTGACATGATAATATGAACGACATTTTGCGTTTACTCTTAGAATAGCAGTCTCCTCAGTTGTGTGCTCTTCATTGGAATCTGTGTCCCATGCCTGTTCACTTTCCTGATGAGAATAATTATTGTTAGCAAGAAAAAATATGTATCGAATTATTTGGCATTATTTCAATGTTTTCACCAGTTTTTTTGGCAATAAAGCTGCATCCAATTGAAAAAGTATATCTATCAAGTATTAACTATTTTATTTTGGATTTTTATGTGGGTTTTCACTCCTTCCAATGACTTTTCAAAAGTCAATTAATCAACCAATTGACATTGCCAAAAAGTCAAGATATAATATTGTGTAAATTATTTCAAACTACATTTTTCGACAACGATTTCTAATAAGGAATCGAAACGTCACAACAGATAAGTATAACACAAATACGAGGGCTGCCTTTTATATTTCGGGATTAGAGAACAAAAACAAATATTAATCATCGTAAATCGCTTTATTGTTTTTCAAAATATTCCCCATGAAGATCTATACACTTTGGCATGCGTTGGAACCAATTGTCGAAGCACTTTTTCCTCTCTGATTGAGGTATCTCCAAAACATGCATTCTGAACGCAGCAACCGCTTCTTCAGGTGTCGAAAAATGTTGACCTCTCAGTTTGTTTTTTACGTACGGGAATAAAAAGAAGTCATTTGGTGACAAGTCAGGACTATACGGTGGATGACTCATCAAATCGATGTTTTGAGTGGTCAAAAATGCAGTTGTTTGAGCCGCTGTGTGAGAGCTCGCATTGTCGTGGTGAAGAGTGATCCGTCTTCGGCGGTTGGTTTTCCTCATTTCTTGGAAGACAACTGGCAAACAAATGGTTGTGTACCACTCAGAATTGACTGTTCTGCGTTGTTCTAGTGGTACGGTTGCGACATGTCCAGTTTTTCCGAAAAAACAGGCGATCATTTGCTTGGAACTGCTTCGTGCGCGAACAACTTTTGTTGGATTCGGCTCATCTTGAAACACCCATACAGTTGACTGCTGTTTACTTTCGGGCTCATACGCGTAAATCCACGATTCATCACCTGTCACTATGTCATAAACGTGTTTTGAAGCACCGCGATCGTATTTTTTGAGCTTTTCTTTCGACCAATCGACACGAGCCTTTTTTTGAACGATTGACAAATTGTGTGGGATCCAACGCGAACAAATTTTTTTGATATTCAAATGTTTATGCAATATTGAATGTATGCTGGTCCCACTAATGTGTAAGGTTGACTCAATCTCACGATAGGTCACAGGTGATCTTGCAATATCAGTTCGCGCACAGTATCAATGGTTTCCGGAACAACAACCGTTTTTGGACGACCTTCACGAAATTCGTCATGGAGTGAACTACGACCTCGATTGAATTCACCATACCATCGATAAACAGTGGTCCTTGATGGAGTTTCATCACCAAAAATTAAATTAAGTTCATCCACGCACTCTTGCTGACTTAATCCACGTCGAAAGTTGTAAAAAATAATCGCACGAAAATGTTCACGATTTAATTCCATTTTTTGGCCAAGATGAATCCTTTAGGTTACTGTAAACAACACATAGCGCTCGAATGTCAAAACGTTCTGAGTACGGATAACCTCAAAAATGTCAAACTTTACGATAGAGCTGTCAGTTGTCAGATTGCAACACTAGAGTTGTCCAATCCCGAAATATAAAAGGCAGCCCTCGTACATCTCAACATATTATACAGGAAAATTAACCTACTTTCTCACAGTTAATCTTGAGAGAGAGTTGTTCTATAAGAAAGCAACTAGTGTTCCGGGCAGTTTCCACAAACTGCTCTTAGATACTTCACTTTGATTTTCAATTACTTCACTTATCTGTGTTTTTTTCAGAAACCATTGTGAGGAGTGAAAACCCACATGAACATCCAAAATAACTATTTACCTCGTCAATCATTTAGAAACTATTAACTATTCTATTGAGGTTTGATGTATTTAGCACATATTTCAAGTTACTACTTTTGTTCCACTTAACATTGAACAAAAAGTAGTTTATTTTATGTACTGTATGACCTATATATAAATGTAATAAACTAATGTTATAAAATCTATTTTACGCCGCCCCTGGAAAAATTAACAAACCATTTAAATTCCGATTAAAACAACATACACATTTAAGCCAGCTGAAGTAATAAAAAAGGGGATCCAACGCAAGGTTGACTGGAAATTTCGATAAGATTTCGGCAAAACGCTACGCCAACAACGAACTTACCATCGAAATTACGGGAGAATTTCATGATAATTATAAAAGTACCTTGTACATTTCATGTAGTTTAGTTCAGGTTATATTGTGTGTGAATTGTACTAATAAATCAGCTGTAGAAAATAAATAGTTATTTGTGTGGAAATAAGGTTCTCAAAAGTGAATATCTGTTTTAAATTAAAAGTTGAAACCACAAAGTTTATTGTAATAGTTTAAATTAAATGAAAAGTTTTAAATAATCTCGAAAAAAAATTTAATCACTGTTTCCATTTTGTCCTGTCAAATTTTCAATTTTCTTTCATTTAATTCCATTTAATACAATTTGATAATAATTGAATAAAGAAAAGGAAGAAATATGGAAATAAATCTGCCCAAGCTTGATACTCTTTGAGAATTCTACTGTTGTATCTAAAAAATTCTAATACAGATGGTAAATTGTAGATAATTTACCTGAGAATGGATCATATAAACCCTTCAAACTGTTGATAACAGGTGAATTAAGTAATTAATTATATAGTATTACAAACTAGTCACATTGCACACCAGCACTATCATATCACTAAATCATATTAGCTGTCTTAATGGGTATAAACTAGCACTCACATATTTCATTGGTGTGCTTGACTTAACTTATATAACCCTTATGCAAGCAATCTACACATTGTTCAACATTTGGGATGACTTCTAAGAGTTCTAAGCAAATCAAACTCAATGAATTGATGCCCAACTGCTGCTTTCCAAATCATGATCAAATGTGCAAAAAATGGACATTTTTTAACGAGAGACAACTAATTTTAGAGCCTGTTTCAAACCTCACATGAATTTTTCAGCAGAAGAGTCAACAACTAAAGCCATCTAATCAACCTTAAACCAAGATATATCTGTACAGCTAGTAAAAAATGATTATAATGGGTGCATTCAGGGAATTATAGAATTAAAGTGCTGAAGCGCCACAGCGTTTTGCTGCCGCTGAATGAAAACTTTTGTTTCTAGTTATTTTTACTAGTTATGTTTACTTTTTGGCGACAATTTTGCGTAATATCAACCCAGAATTTGACAGCTGATTTAGTTATAAAGCGGAGAATTTATATGCTTAGCGCTGCAGCGTTGTGGGTAAAGCAGACACTCTTTAGTACGCCGCTTTAACAAAGCGCTGCATCGCTACAATGCCCTGAATACACCCAATATCCAGTAGCTTGCAGACAAAAAAGGATTTTGGCAATATTTATGTTGGTAAAATTGGAACGAGATGAGGAAAAAGTTGGGTTATAAAGACGAGACGTTATGTAGTTGAAACTATCACAAGTAAATCATAGATAACCTGTTTTTCCACATTGCATAGTTTTCTTATTATTTTGAAAGTTGTTGTAGATACTGTCTCTATAGAGTTCACTTGTTTACATAATACCATTTTCATATTTAAAGAACTTGAAATAGTTTCTGTGTATTGTATTCTAATATATTCAAATAGAGTTTTGGGAAATGATTTTTAGATTTTGTACTGAAAAATATAGTAGGTATAAAATATTCTTAATATTGTTACGAAATTTACCCAAAGCCGACCCTGTGTCATTTCAGCACGACAACAAACGCTTCAAGATAAAAAAATACGATTCTCGAAAAGGCTCGGCAGCGGAAGGAACGATGTTGATTTCTACTGGAGAATTCTACGCTGGTGATATAAAAGAAGAACGCCACGATCGCCAGGCAGTGATACCGCGTCGACTAGCTTATATGGATTGTTATTGTATTTGAATCAGATGTTTGAATGTAAATAAAGTTCTAGAAAAGTGACAGTGAATACTAGTTGTTATAATTTTTAAATTGAACCCACGAAGTATATTGCAATTTGGTGTTAGAAGTGAAGGATTAAGTGCAGTTAACATCCTAAATTGATTTATGGAAACTCGTAGTATGGAAAAGATAGACGAAAAAATTGCACAGATTCTAGAAAAACGTGACAAGAAGGAGAAACAACATCAAGAAGAAATTCAACAAAGGTTAGTGAAATCTTTTGATGATAAACTTAAAGTTGAGTTAGAAAATCTTGTCACTACGATGAAAAGCGAACAACAAAATCTTGTTTCCACGATGGAAGAAAAACAACAAAATCTTGTTTCCACGATGGAAGAAAAACAACAAAATTTAGTTTCTACAATGAAAGGCGAACAACAAAATTTAATGGAAGGATTATTCTCGAAATTTGTAGAAAAACAAGATCAAACTGAAGAAAAAAGACAAATGCAATTTGAACAACTAATGCAAATAGTAAGACAAGTTAATGAAACAGTTAATGAAAGGATGCAAATAGTTGAGTCTGATATAAAAGAGATAAATGATGACATTAAGACCATAAAAAATACCGTGGACACTCTTGAAACAAAAGTAGATGACCTCGATTCCATCCAAAGCCAGGTAAAAGTTGAAATCAGTTCAATTCAAAACTCAGTTCAAGACCAAATCAGTGTTATCCAAGACAAGGTAGAAACAGGAAAATACCAGAACACCGTGAGTACCAGAGGTTCCATTAGTAAACCACCCACATTTGATGGCAGTTCATCTTGGCCCATGTATAAACGGCAATTTGAGGCCGTGGCTACAGCTAATGGATGGGATAATCAAGAAAAATCCACTTCTCTGGTAATTTCGTTAAGAGGTCCGGCCCTAGAACTCCTCCAAAGCATTCCAGTCGATGAACAAGGCAATTTCGAGAAGATCATCGCTATCCTGGACAAACGATACGACAATCAATCCTTGAGCCAGGTATACCAAGTCCAACTGAGTGGAAAAACGCAAAAATCCGGTGAAAGCCTCCAAGAATTCGAAGCAGAAATTAGACGGTTAGTTCACTTGTCCTACCCAGACCTGCCAGAGGAAACGAAAGACCAGTTGGCCACACAGAGTTTCATAAACGGCATCAGAGATGTGGAAGTACAAAGAAATTTAAGACTGAGTGGCGTCAAGAAGAGTAATGAAGCTCTACTTCGGGCTTTGGAAGTAGAGGCCGTCATGAACATGTCCAAGCCAAGGGTCCGAGCAGTTTCCTTCAACCAGGAAGAGTCAGAGTCACAATTTCAAGCGCTGCTGGCTGGTCTGAACAAATTATTAGACCGGTCACAAAGAACTGGCACCAGAGGGACAGGTTACCGCTGCGGACGGACAGGGCACTTCCAACGTAATTGTCGAGTGAGGCCACCTGAACGATCACCGACCAGGGGTAACCAACAGAACAGCCACATGTCCAGGGACCGTCAGTCAGTCAGCATAGGGGGGCGAATGCTGACTGTCCCTCCACCAGCCCCCAAAACGTTATCCATCCGGGGATTTTGCCGAGATAGCGGCAGCCTAGTCATCAGAGGCACCATCAACGGGCGAGCAGTTACCATCACCATCGATACCGGCGCCGCTGTGTCCATTGCCAAGTCCAGGGTTTTGAGAGCATCAGAAATTCGGCCAGTTACCAATAACATCCAGCTCAGAACAGTCACCGGCGAGTCCATGTCAATACAGGGTGAGGCAGATGTCGTGCTACAGATAGGGGACAACATGATCCGGCATAGGGTCCTGGTAGCGAATATTGAGGACGATTTTATACTGGGAATGGACCTAATTAGCCAGCATGGATTTATGTTCGACCCGAGATATGATGTTCTTCGGTTCCTGAATGAGGAATTTGTATTGACACGGCCCGTCAACACATCAGTCACGCCCATAAAAATTGTGGCAAAGTCTTCAGCAAGAATTCCCGGTCGAACGGAACAGATTATTCATGGGCAGCTAGACAGCAATCCTGGGAGCTGCGTTGGAATGGTGGAGCCCGTACACTCAGCTCATGACTACTTGGTTGGACGGGCTATAGTTAAAACCGGACGAGATATACCAATCAGAGTCCTGAATTTGTCCAACAACGACATTAGAATTGCCAATGGTCAAGAGATAGCTTGTTTCGAGCCAGTAGAGACCATCATCAATTGCGAAGAAGAGTACCAGACGTCGGTGAATGAGACAGGGCCCGATAAAGAGTTCCTACAACAGTTTGCTGACCACTTGACACACTTGACACCAGAGAACCAGAAGAAAGCCAAGCAATTTATCACAAAACACTGGCAAATTTTTAACAGTAAAAATGGAACTACCGGTCGCACCAACATCATCCAGCATCGAATAGATACCGGAAAGGCTCAACCCATCAGAATACCACCTAGACGACTACCATTGGGGCAACAACAGGCAGTCGAGGAAAACATCGAGTCCATGTTACAAAATGGAGTTATTGAGCCATCCATCAGTCCATGGTCTGCTCCCGTCGTGCTAGTTAAAAAGAAGGATGGAACCACCCGATTTTGCGTGGATTACAGAAAGCTCAATGACGTCACGAAGAAAGACAGCTATCCACTACCCCGAATCGATGACACTTTGACCACACTAGCAGGCTCCCGTTGGTTTTCCACACTAGACCTAAAAAGTGGATATTGGCAGGTTGGTCTGCACGCAAACGACAGAGAGAAGACAGCGTTCTCCACCAGTAAAGGGCTGTTTCAGTTCACGGTCATGCCCTTTGGGTTATGTAATGCACCCGCTACATTTGAGAGGCTAATGGAGTATGTACTGAGCGGGTTAACATGGAGGACGTGCTTAGTGTACCTCGACGACATTCTAGTCATGGGCCAGACATTCGACGACCATTTGAAGAACCTGGGCGAAGTATTCTCCAGAATTAATAACGCCAACCTGAGACTCAATCCGAAGAAGTGTTCCTTGTTTCAAAAAGAAGTAGAGTTTTTGGGCCACGTAGTGTCTGAGTCAGGAATCCGCACCAACGAAGACAAGATAGAAGCCATCCGTGATTGGCCAGTTCCAAGAGACAAACATGAACTCCGAAGCTTCTTGGGCCTCTGTTCATACTACCGGCGTTTTGTTGAGGGATTTGCCACCATCGCCGCCCCTCTACATCGGCAGACCACTGATAAAGAGACCTTCCATTGGAATCAGGATTGCGAAACAGCATTCAGGCGACTGAAGGCAGCACTATGTTCCAGCCCAATCCTAGCCTTTCCTACACAGTCCGGCAAGTTCATCTTAGACACCGACGCCAGCAACACAGGTTTGGGGGCCGTCCTATCCCAGGTGCAAGATGGTGAAGAGAGGGTGACCGAGTACTACAGCCGTGGATTCTCGAAGCCAGAAAGAAATTATTGCGTCACCAGAAAAGAACTTCTTGCAATAATAAGGGCTGTGGACCATTTCCATAAATACCTGTATGGTCGCCATTTCTTAATCCGAACAGATCATGCCGCACTCAAATGGCTGCTGGACATGAAGACACCGGAAGGACAACTGGCCAGATGGATGGAGAAATTACAGCAATACTACTTCAAGGTGGAACACCGTGCCGGCCGGTTGCACAATAATGCCGATGCCCTATCCAGAAGACCCTGTAGAGCGGAATGCAAGCATTGTCTGAAGATGGAACAGCGAGAGGGTATCTCCATCAGGCAGATCCGAGTGCAGGCCAATGAAGACTGGACAACGGAACAGTGCATCCAGGACCAAATGGCTGATGCAGACATCGAACCAATCTTGTCACTCAAAATGAGCGGGGCACCCAGGCCACGATGGGACGAGGTAGCTAGATACTCCGGCGTGCTGAAATCGTTATGGGCTCAGTGGGACTCTCTAAGAGTAGACAATGGAATGCTCAAGCGAGTTTGGGAAAGCGCTGATGGACGAGAAACCAAGTCCCAACTGGTAGTTCCGAAGAAAAAGGTACCAGTCATCCTGACCAAAGTACATGATGGAATTACCGGAGGCCACCTGGGCATGAATAAAACCCTAGACAAAGTTCGCCAGCGGTACTACTGGGTGAATTACTTCGAAGACGTCAGAGCTTGGTGCCGCAAATGTGCCACATGTGCCGCCAGTAAGGGCCCGAAGACCCGGACCAGGGGCAGAATGCAGCAGTACAATGTGGGCGTCCCATTTGAGAGAATTGCCATCGATGTCGCCGGTCCGTTTCCCGAGTCTGAGAGGGGGAACAAATACATTCTGGTCGCAATGGATTACTTCAGCAAATGGCCTGAGGCATATGCGATACCCAACCAAGAGGCAACCACGGTAGCGACGGTGCTAGTAGAACAACTATTCAGCAGGTTTGGCGTCCCGATGGAATTACATTCAGACCAGGGGCGTAACTTCGAATCGAATGTATTCCAGAAGGTCTGCACGATGTTGGGGATCAGGAAAACGAGAACAACACCATTACACCCACAGTCAGACGGAATGGTGGAAAGATTCAACTGGACCTTGGAACAACACCTATCCAAGGTCGTCAGCAATAACCAGCGTGATTGGGACGAGCATATTCCCCTATTCCTGTTGTCATATCGCTCTGCTGTACATAATAGTACAGGCCTGACCCCAGCCAGGGTCTTATTCGGAAAGGAGCTGCGATTACCATGCGACTTGGCATTTGGTTCCCCCGAAGAACCTCCCCAAGACATCGACGATTATGCCGACCAGCTCCGACATAACATGCTGGCAATACACGACTTAGCCCGAACACAGATGTTTGCCACCAGTGACCGGATGAAGACGCGATACGACCTCAAGGCCAATTCAGCCGGGTTCCAGGAGAGGGACAAAGTCTGGCTGTACAATCCCCAACGGAGCAAGGGTAAATCCCCAAAGCTTACACCCGCCTGGGATGGTCCATACGAAGTGGTCAAGAGGCTGAATGATGTCGTCTACCGGATCCGTCGAAATCCCAAGGCTAAATTGAAGGTGGTTCACTTAGATCGACTCGCTCCCTACCATGGAGGGGATGTTTCTGATCGGGACGATCAGAATTAAAGGGGGGGCAGTGTTACGAAATTTACCCAAAGCCGACCCTGTGTCATTTCAGCACGACAACAAACGCTTCAAGATAAAAAAATACGATTCTCGAAAAGGCTCGGCAGCGGAAGGAACGATGTTGATTTCTACTGGAGAATTCTACGCTGGTGATATAAAAGAAGAACGCCACGATCGCCAGGCAGTGATACCGCGTCGACTAGCTTATATGGATTGTTATTGTATTTGAATCAGATGTTTGAATGTAAATAAAGTTCTAGAAAAGTGACAGTGAATACTAGTTGTTATAATTTTTAAATTGAACCCACGAAGTATATTGCAATATGATGGCAATATGTGGTTTTAAAAGTATAACTATTGAGTCAATGTTACAATAATATGAAAGAATGAAATATGAATAACAAAAAATCAAATTCCTTTTGAAACTCAATTTTACAGAAACATACAGTATTAGATCCTTAATTTTACAACAAACCATCTAATTTGTGTAAAAGACATGAAAATATTTAATAATGAAAATCTTTTATAAAACAACATACCTTTATCAAATAGTATCACTATATATTTTGTAAATAAAGAATTTATCAAATTTGAACACATATATTAAGATTTAAAAAAATGGGTAATACATTCAATAAAAAGACTGGTTTCAAATCAGGAAAAATTGTTAAATTAGTTATATAAGCCATCTAACACAACAAAATATTTAAAATATATATTTTGTAGATGATAAAGATAAATTTGTGAAATTGATATAAATGAATAACAAACTTATATAATTTTGCCTATTCATTGGGTTTATTGGATTTTCTCTCCTCAAAATATTTTCCAGCAACAGATAAGTATTTGAAAATTGTATCTGGAGAACAAAGTGTAGTAAGGTAATTTTAAAAAATTGCCTAGATTACTGGCTGTCTGTACAGAAATTCTTCCTCACAATTATTCTGAGAGAAGGCCAAATAATTTAAGGCCTCCTCAACAATATTCTCAAAATTATTTATTTATTTAATTATTTAAGCTAAAACTGACTTAAGTATATCATTAACTGACTATATCATTATTATACTGTTAAACAATGTTGCCTTTTAAATTTTAATTAACGATTATGAAGAAATTATCAAATGCTTCTAATTTTTTTTATGACATTATGCTCTCCTACAGACTAATTTATTTGATGTATATATAGCTTTTCAAATTAGAGTGGACTTTAATTTTCCCAAAAAAACTGAGTTTGCTTAATGACATTGGACCTTGGACTTATGTGTACTTACATCAATTTTATGTGACTGCAACATTTTCCAGTGAATGGTGGCATTTGCACAAGCCATACTTTCGATAACAAAAGTAACTGTTAGAAAACTTACAAATGCTAGAAGCATCATAAGAAATGTACTGAACAACCATCCTGCTCCTGCAAAAGCAGCAGGTAACGTCAGTGCTCCTGTTCCAACAATAAGATTAAATACATACACTAATCCCACCTGAAAATAATAATCAATTAATTTGAGTTTTAAAATATGAGGAAAACATACCCAAGGCGGGTATCCTTCAATATGAGGCATTACATACAGTTAAATTGAGTACGTTCTTAATTTAATAACAATGGTTCACATTTTGACGTGTATTGTATTGTAAACCCTATTGTTTTATTTAATGTTTATTTAAAGATAACATGACACAGAACAAAATATTTAAATTAAAATTTGACACAGAACCAACGCTTTTAAAGTGTGGTGTTTGTGAATCTGCACCATTGAGTAAATTTATTCACTTATCTGTACCTATGAACGGGATGTATGCTCTAAGATGAAGTTTATGTGTCTTCTAAATGTTATTTGTGGTATATTCTTGATTAATTTTTATGTGAAATAACACCACAATCAAAACAAAAATCTGTATATTCAATACATGTTGAAAACGAGGTCAGAGTAGACCTGGAAACGTTTGGTTACTTGAATATACAGATTTTTGTTTCGATTGTGATGTTATTTCCCAATACATAAAAATAATGAAGTGTATGTTTCTGCAAGGGTCCTTTCACATCAATATACGGTAGTTTAAAAAATATATGACACTACGATTTAAATATGGTGCTCGTGGGTTGGACAATTTTTTTGATTGGTGATGGACTAATTAGGACTGCAAAATGTATATTTTTATTCATGTATTTCCAGGATATATAAACTCGTAAAAATATAAATTTATTCTTATGAAAAACATGATTAATAGGTTAAAATTGAATCTCGAAACCAAAAATTCCAAAATTTCGGGGGGGGGGGGTTGAACCCCCAGACCCCCCGCTATCTACGGGCTTGCTAGTGGGTCAAACAATGAGTAGGGAGTAACAAATCTTTGTATACATGTAAATATTTTGTATTTTAAAACAATTGAATTTTGTGTCTGTAAATAAATGAACATACCACCACCCATAATTACAGTGGGTATATAAGTGACCTTATATATATATTGTGGGAGAGTAATGTGCCGAAAAAATAAAACTCTGTCAATAGTTTTACAATTAAAATACATTCCTTGGAAGTAAGAATGAATCACTATCCAATTGTGAGAAATACATGTGACACATTTGGTGCTGGTATACCTACAGAGTTTTACTCACGTTTTATTTTCATTTCTTCAATTAGGCCAGTGCAGGTACTGTTAAACTTAATATTTATTCTGTTATATTTAACTGTGTAAGTTAAGTCAAAGTTGAACATATTTCATGAAAAATAAAACCGTTTAATGTCTAAATGCAATAGCGCAGATTCAGTCTTATCAGGGACATTTTTGGTTTTATAACTTTTGTTTTGATATAATACATTAAATGACGATCGCTGTAGAGGGGATATATTCTCCTCGTACCTACGCCACTGACGAAAGTATCAAGTTTAAAAATAATATTTTGTTTTAATTTATTAAAGCCCACATGAATTGAAAAACTCTGTCAAAAACATTAGTCAAAAGTGTAAAGCATTAACGCTAAAAAGGGGAATAACGGCACCAAAAATATGTGTCATTAAAAATCAGAACTCAAGCAGAATAATAATAATAACGAAAAACAAATAAAACGTATTGTACTTAAAACATGGTTATATTTAATTTGTTTTGGGAAACATTTTCACAGACGATGTAAGCGTTAAGGAACTACTTTGTTGCTGATTGCTGCTGCTACCTTCTTGACATTTATGGTATTCTCCTGAAAGCAGGGGACTATACACAAATTCGTTTGGCATTCTGGACAATGATATTTCGTTTTCCTGCGCAATATTCTTCCGTGAGTGTCAACCGTGTTCCAACAATAATTGCAACCTAGCGCTGGGCCCGATCTAACTGCTGGGACAGTGACTCGATCTTGGATTGTTAGTCTGAAATGTATCAACAATCAAATATAAAAAAATGAGATCAATTTATTTAAAAAAATGAGGATTATTTCACGATTTTCTCTTACAAACACCATGCGAATGATGTTCTAGAAAAGTCACCTTTTAATAACTATTTTTATTTTTTGATATATGTTTACATGCCCATTCGGATATTAGCTGTGGAGGGTAAAGCTAAGGAGATCAAATTTATACGAGAGCTTAAAGTGAAAAAGTTTCCAACTAAAACCATTAAATAACAGTTCAAAAAGTGACCGTATTGGCGCTAGTGTTGTAAGAGGGGTTCATATGAATTTGGTAAATATAGCCGGAGGTTACATCGGATGCGAGTTCGTTTGAAATTTATTCGTACGTATTCGGAAGCAATTTGTTGGTAACGTACGAACAGGGTGGTTACATTTCAGAGGCTTTTAAAGTCTTTATTTTTATCAAAATAAGTTAAATGGTATACACAATGAGTAATACTACAGCTGTTCACTTCTCTCACTGTCGATTCATCACACCGCAAATTTTTAAACTAAACTATTCAAAGAAAACGCTTTTGGTTAGTTGATAGTGGAAGCCATTACTTTGTGATCTTCAACTGGATCATTATGATTGTAGAAAAACGATTTACTTGGATGTTTTATATCACAATAATTTACGTTTATTCACATATTGAAAGCTAAAAGTAAATACGGTTAATTTTTCATCCCTTAAAACCGTGACCTAGTACTTCGACAATGTACTATGTCAATTTTCAAACGGATCCACCCTCAATCTGTTTGAATTCTTATGAAAACTGACCAAAAAAACAAAATATTTTGTTCAGTACGAATAAGGCGTATATACTGTAACCGCCTGTACTACAACAGTATTTGATCACTTTTGATGAATTCGTATGAGTCTCGCATCCACTTTAATCGCAGCCTAATGTAATAGATTCTGTAGGTTCAAAAATGTACAGATAATTACTTTCACTTTTACTGTCTTTATTTATTAAATAAATAAATAAATTAGTGGTAACATAAAACAAATTAATTCGTTTTTTCTTTCGCTGTCGATTCATCACATCGCAAATTTTTAAACTAAACTATTCAACTTGTTCAACAATCCTTTAAATGGTCAGTGTGGAAAATACCCGAATGCCATGATTATTTCTTATTTGTCACAGTATTTTCAGGAACCTTATCGAGGCCGCTTTTTTACATGTATCAAAATTTCGGGATAGCCATTGTGTTGCCCTTTTTTTATTTCTGCCGGTTTTATGTTTACCTGTTGTTTTTATCGGAAGGATTAATGAAGACGGTTTCTTAATTTGTTTTCTTTGTCGGCGTAAAATGAATTTTATAACAATACGATAAAATAAAATTAATGTTATGCCGCAGTTTTTGTCTGTTATGTACCTAAATTTACAGATAACGGCTCGTGCATATATTAGCTAACATAAAATAATAAGTCATATGTCAAAGTTTATTATTTAAAAATAATTGGCCTTTTTAACTCCTGGGTGAAAGTGTTAGAAATCTTAGAAATCTTAGTTAGTTAACCCGAAAATCCATATAGGTTGTCCCGTCCGCGTATTAACATATTGTTTTTGATAACCAACTGGTATGTACTCGGTCAATAAAAGACTCGATTAAAAAATCATCCCTCTAGCTGACAGTAGTGCCATCCCAATTTAATACCTGAATAGTTCCTCTTAGCTCTACCTTCCATATTAGCAAAGCAAGTTTGTCAGACTACGTTTTTTATGATTAATTGTATTTATTTTCGCGATTTATGAAAAGTCAGACAGATGGTATATTTTCCGTTATAGGGCAATCTTGGGCTCTAGCTTAACAGAATACAGTTTAAAGTTAAAATCCACTGAGTGGCAATCTTAATATATATTTTTTTCTATTTTCCGGAAAAGAATACAAGTACGTTACAGCAAATTATATGTGACCGATTCGGAACAGAATACCGTTTCAATTATCAAAATCCATTAAGCCGTTTTCAAGTAATCGATGAACAAAGATAAAAGATTTAGGACAATTGAGAATCCTCTTTTTTGTCGTTTAACAGAAATGAATTATAATCTGTAGAGTGTAGGAAATTCATAAAATTTGCTATACTTACTTCAGCAGGTTTAGTAGGCAAAAGGGGATGCGAATGCTGCTTCATTAGAATATGTTCTGAGACAGAAAGCAGGTGTTCAGATGAGGGAGATACTGACGATGGCAGAGGATCCGAGCATTGACGTTCTATTCTTACTGGTGGTACTGTCAGGTAATGTGATGAAATTGGTTGTGGTCCCAATTCGCAATCGCTGGAGTCCTGCGGCGGGTCTGATTCTCGTTTGATTCGCGGCTGTCTCATGAGAAATCTTCCCCTTTTCGTTCCGATATGTTCTTGGGGTGTTGGTGACATGGATTTCGGTGGGGGTGAAGCTACTACAAATTTATCTATAATGAATTTTAACGTTTTCTGGTTATTATTTTTATATTATTAAAACTTTGTTTATTGCGTTGTGTGAAATTTATTCTGTGAAAACGATTGAATAGATTGAGATGCCTACCCACACAGCATGAAATATCTGAAGAAATATTTCTGCAATATTCCTATGTCCACGACAAAACATCTACTGAAATATTTCATGAAATCTTAGAGAAACATTTCGTGAAATATTACACCAATATTTCAGGAGAATTTTAGTAGTTAATATAGTAATATTTTGGAAAATTTTTCAGAAGATACTTTAGACATCAAATATTTTAGCAATATTTTAAAATATTTGACTCTAATATTTCTGAAATATTCGTATGCTCACGACAAACAAATCTTTTGAAATATATCATGAAATATTACAGACATATTTCATGAAATATTTCAAAAGGTTTTGGTAGCGAAAATGGGAAGATTTCTGAAATATTTTATGATACTTCACAACAAACATTCAATTGTGCGTACAAAGGAATGACACCTCGATGAGAGTATGAAATATATATTTTTAAATAGTTCACAAAAATATATTTCAACTATTTTTATATCTACAAGAAAAGATCTTTTGAAATATATCATGAAATATGACACAAAGATTTCATAAAATATTACAGGAATATTTCATGAATTATTTCAAATAGGTTTTTGTCGCGGACATAGCAATATTGCTGAAATATTTCAAGAAATATTTTGAAATGTTTCAAATCAAACCAGAAACATTGCATAAATATTTTAGAAATATTTCATGCTATGTGGGTAGGAATGATGCGAATTACCTAGTTTGCAACTGCAAGAATGAAGAAAATAAAATAGTCAACTTTACAAATTCTTTAATATGCTTAATACATTTTATTTGTTTTTGAAAACGTAGTTCTTTTCTTCCCAATTTACTATTCAAAAAAGTTTACTATGTCCCTGTTAATATTTCTAATATTCCAAGAAAACCATAGCAAGCGCTATTTAAATTTCCATATTACTTCAAGGGATGGTCCTATAAGCAAAATAAAAGAGCTATCCTATGCATTTTTCGGTATTTTAAAATTGTAAACTTAAAGAAAGGTGTAACTTTTAAAATATTCATAATTAACCTTGGTAACTATTGGATTTTTTATTATAAATAGGTTTTACTCAGCTAAAACCTATGACTACTAATATAAATGGACCCGGCACTTTCATAAACGACCAAACGAAAAATGGGTTGAAACATGAAACAAAATAGAAAGAGACCCAGATATATTTGTTTACAAATATTCCGCCTCCAACAGTAGTGTCCAATCTGCATTAAATTAAAGCTAATGTTATTCAGATTCAAAATAATACAACTACGTACCTAATCCACAATAACAAAAACTATTTTTGGCTTAATTACTAATATGTAACAGTAATTATCAAAATATGTATTTATTCAAGTAAAATGTAGTTTTATTTACTGCTTAAATGACCTTTTGTAAAACTCAGTTAACATGTTTATGATCCGACACTTGCCGGTGAGAAGATAATTCGGCAAACGAATATGCCGTTTTCCTGCATGTAAAACACTGAAATAACACTTTATTATTGTTTTTACACTTATAGAAAATAATCACTGATTTCAAACAAGTTTCAACACATTACACAATATGAATTACGAAGTTAACCTCATTTCAAAATGTAAATAAACAGGCTTACAATGTTGCCTGCTAGACATAAACGGGGTAAAGTATCGCCGTTTAGTCAATGCTTACAATGTGTAGATTTACGTCTTATAGGTTACAATGGAAAGAAGTTTACTATTTACCGGCTAACATCTTAAACTTCAACCCCTTTTTAATCTAAACAGACAGGTCCATTTATATTAGTAGTCATTGGCTAAAACCATCAATTTTTATGTAAAATTACTAGGTTCCGGAAAAATATTGTGTTATTTCAATTATTTCTTAGTTATAACACTGTCGAAATCTCATAAATGCAAAAAATGTATGAAAACTAATGGTAGAGACCCATTAAAAACACGCCAAGTCATGGCATCCCACGCCATGTGACAAATGTTTATGCGTATATTGTTCCATTTATTTACATGGGCTGCGTACACAATTGACTGATCCGGTAACACAACACGCCCCACCACGTTGTCCCACGTGAAACGATTCAAAATGTTCAGATGCTGCCGACGCGTGTTGATGGTACCCCCCCCCCCTTCATTTCTAGCCCCGCAACCGTCTATTTCTCTTTCATTTCGTACAGAAACAATGAAATATGAACAAGAAATGTTGATAGAAAAGGTACGGCGGTACAAATTCCTCTATACTGTACATTCTGCACATTTTTAAAATCAGGACTGTCGTTTGGTGGGGGTTTAACGTCACTGAAGGTTGGTTTTAGCACAATAAACACTAAAAAAGCATACCACTCAGATGATGGCTTCAGGAAAAATACAAGACCTAATATATTATTTTTAAAAACATTTGATATTCAATTTAAAAGTAAACTAATTTGGGAGTTATTTTGAAACAGCATAATTGTTAATAATTATTACAAGGAGAATGCCGATTATTTTTTTATTAAAACTGAAATATAAAAACACATCTTGATTTTTCAGTACTTCAATTTTACATACGTCCAACAACGAAATTTAAAATATATACAAAAATATTTCAATAACAAACACTTTTAAAGTTGTTACAAAACCAACAAACGAAGTTAATTAAAATTAACATTAAACACCTTTATATTTATTATAAATAAAGTACATACAGTGCGTTCATATAGTGAAGCAACGCTCCAGTATCGTAGGAGTTAATTATTTTTGGTACCAAAAAGTTTTTCTAGAACCTGATTGTTGCGCCACCTACCTAGTCCAGTTGTGAATCTAAACCATCCAGGAATGCAGTCAAATACATACATTATAACATTCTTAGTAAGACCCATGTGTCAAGTAGAAGATGAGCCTATGATATTCAAACTGCTGAACAAATCTTCATAAATTCTAGCTAATAATTTATATTTAAAATAATTTGGTCAAGTGCGAGTTCGACTCGCATACTTAGGGTTCCGTACCACCTTCAAGATTCTAATATTCCAGTTTCAGACAAGCAGGGAATGAGTGCATTTTCTTATATTTACCCTTCTATCTTTTAAAGGAAGTGTTTTAAATTTATAAAAAATATACACTTTGATTTTCCACACATAGACTTTCTATTTTATCTTCTTCAGGATTCACTTGATTTTTATCAGAAGACATATGTATTTAATTTTCTAATTTGCCCCCCAAAAATTAACATTAGAGTTTTATTTTACTAATAAACTTTCAGAGAAGTCTTTTATAATCTACTGTCTGAGTTTTGAGGCTCTGCAGATTGGAAGATAAAGGGCAAAATAGGTCAAGTTTTAAATTATAAATCTGTTATTCAAATTATTAAAAAATACAAATAAAATATATTTTTCAACATTTAAATAGTGTAGTTTCTAAAGTGGAAATTAAGTCGATGTTTAATATTTTTGCTAATATCTTTTAAACAAATGATTTAAAAATATGATATATTTGTGATTCACATAATGAGCCTTTTATCTGATATATTACATGATGCGTTCGAAAATTGAATCTTTATTTTCCATTTAATTGTATAATTTGTCCCTAAAATTTCTATGGGGGTTTTCTAGTAACTGATTTTTTAATATTTTTCCTATAAAAAATTTAGGTCTTATAGCTTGGAGAATAACGGGGGAATGGCTAATTTTTTTAAATATATTTTAAAATATTCATTTTAAAAAAATTAAAAAAAACATTTGTATTCGTCATTATGAGCACTGTGATTTGATATATTACATGACCCGTTAGAAACACTTATAATTTTTTATTTTCCATTTAATTCAATAATTTGCCCCCCAAAATGAATATTAGGGGTTTCTCCTTATTTTTCCATTAAAGTTCAGGTGACGGGCTTTACTTCCATCCTTTTTAAAATTTTCCACCTTATGGTTTCGGAGATATGGGGGGAATGGGTTTCTTTAATTTATTATTTAAAATATGAAAAAAATATATTTGTTTTCGTCACCGTTTCATTTGGATTTAAAAACAATTTTAATTTTATATTTTCAATTTAATTCTATAATTTGCCCCCCAAAATGAGATTTTTCCAGTAAGGTTCAGGTAAGATACCTTTATTTTTTTTTCAAAATTTTTCAACTTATGGTTTCGGATAGGGGGGGTGCGTAATATATTTTTGTTAATTCGTCATAATGAGCCCTTTCATTTGATATATTGATGAGTTAGAAACAATAATTTTATGCTCCCCAAAATAAATATTAGGGGTTTCTCCTTAAGTAAAGTTTGAGGGGCTATTCCATTTTTTCAAAATTTTCCACCTTATGGTTTCGGAGATAAGGGGGGGAATGGTTAATTTTTTAAATATTTTTGTTAATATCTTTTAATTTATTTATTTTAAAAATATGAAAAAAATATGTTTGTTTTCGTCGTAATGAGCCCTTTCGTCTAATATATAACATGATGGGTTAGAAACAATTTTAATTTTATATTTTCCATTTAATTCTGTAATTTGCCCCCCAAAATTAAAAGTAGAGTTTTCTCCTTATTTTTCAAGTAAACTTCAGGTCAGACCCTATAATTCTAATTTTTTTCAAAACTTTACGTTTTATAGTTTCGGAGATAAGGGGGGGGGGGAATGGGTAAATTTTGGTATATTTTCGTTAATATCTTTTTGATTATTTTTTTTAATATGAAAAAAATATATTTGTGTTCCTCAGAATGGGACCTTTCATTTGATATATTACATGATGCGTTTGAAAAAAAAATTATTTTTAAATTTTCATTTAATTTTATAATTTGCCCCCCAAAATTAATATCAATGGTTTCTCCTTATTTTTCCTGTAAAGTCCGCCCAACGATCTATATTTCCTATTTTTTCAAAATTTTAGGCTCAGTAGTTTCGGAGATCAGGGGGGGACGGTCGATTTTTTTAGCTTTTCCCCCCAGAAGTACCCCTAAAATCAAAATTTCTTCATTTACGATATGTACTGCTGATCAGGTCACCAAACTATACATTGATACCAAAATTCAACTCTTCCGTCCAGTAGTTTAGGAGAAAATTGCTGTGATGTGACAGAGGGAGAAATCCTGAGTGATATTATAAGGGTATCCGTATATTGTATATACGGAACCCTAAAAACGCGACTTCAACTAATCGTTTAGAAACCGTGTGCAATCAATCACTATTTTCTGACATATTCTTTTTTTATCTGATTTAAGGTTCAACTCTTATTGATTCTGTCTCTCTAATTTGTATTTTTTTCTATATTTTCCAAATTTTGTGAACTTTTTTTGTTTTATTATTCACCCTATTTTGCAACCTCCCTGTATGTTTCTGTGTATTGGTCACACATTATAATTTATTTGTCTATCATTTTCTGAATCACCCTGTACAACTATAATTCAACTCTCTTGCAACCGCCCTGTATAAGTCCTCTCCACCCTATTGACGGTTTATATTTTTCTATTATTTAAATCACCCTAATACCCATAATGTTATTTCGCCCAATATGCCAAGTAACTACTTATGTTCCACACTATAAAAGATTTTTTAACCACCCGGTATAACTATAATTCCACTCCACCTTATAGTTCAATCACCTTGTATATACAACTGCTTCTAACATTTTTTGAACCCTCCGCCCTACAAGTCGAATATCATCACTGCAAATGCACATTTAACCATTTCTAAGTTTTTTTATTCACTCTGTATCACTATAGTTTTACTTCACTCTTATTTCAACCACCTTGCATGTGCAACTTTTTATATGCCACCCAATACAACATTTTTTGAACCACTCTGTATAACTTTAATTCTATTTCACGTTATATTTCAACCATCTTATATATAGAACTGCTTAATGTACCACCCAATATCACATTTATTTGTAAGATTTTTTGAACCCACCTATCTAATTCCCAATATTTCAACTGCGCACATTGCTTGCTGCTTGAAATTCGATGTACGCACACACCTAGCACCGTATACCATATAGAAAACATCGCTCACCTAAAAAAATTTCATTTCGATACACTAATGGAATATTTTGTGCCATTTCACTCGACTGCAATGAAAATCGTTACAAACACTCTGTACTTTCAATGCATATCTTGATATTTAAGCTACATATTTGACATTTACATTGATGTTTACCGTGTTTCAGCAAATAGTTTTACGATTTTCGGAAAAACGGTATGTTTTACGTTATAAATAATTATACAGAATCAAGCTGGAACATCTCTGTGTAGAATAAAATTTACAAATTGGTTGAGCCGTTTTAGAGAAAACAGTGTAGACTTATTGAAATTCCCTTAATTACTGTTTTTTTTTCTGGAAACCGTAAATCTCACGTTATAGAAAATTACATGGTACCTTTCTGTATTTCTTAATACAATGCAGTTTAAAATATCAAATTGGCCCAAGCCGTTTCTGAATAATCACTGAGCATACATAGAAAAAGTCACGACGAATTGATAACCTCCTACTTTTTGGAAGTCGGTTAAAAAGCCGCTGTATAAGAATATGATTCTGAATATCATTTTGTCAAAAACTCTATAGACACCATTATCAAATAATATGTTTAGCTTTCGAATAACCTAAAGATAATTAACTCATAAGATAATGTTTACGAAGGCACTGTATAAAAAACTGAGTTAATGTTTTGAAAACTTTTCTTAGTAAACTAAATCTATATATGTATATGTCTTAATGTCATAAATTAATTATATACGTTATATTTATAGAACCGTATAACACTTTCACATATTTTCCAGTTGTATTGTTTGAAAATTGATCGTTTGTCCTTGATCTTCTGTCCGATCGTAGAACTTCCTATGTATAACCTCCTTGATATCCACATGTTTGTTATCAAATATGTTGCCATTGTTGACAGCCATTTGGTTGTTCATCTTCTCTTCATAATGAGCGTCGTTTTGAGTACCAACGTGTTCTTGTTGAGCGGCCTCTTTCAATTCCACAGACTGCAACTGCGCTTGAGCCTGATTTCGATTTTTTATGCTGAGCCTGAAATTCGGGTAGCCGCGCTTCTTGTACTCCAACCACAACGTCCTGTTGTTCACTCCGTACATTCTGGCGGCTTTGCAGAATCCTATTCCTCCGAATCTGACGGCATCCAGAGCCCTTATGAAATTTTCGTCTCCTTGTGGATTGATGCTTCGTTTCCTCTTGTTATGCGCGTGAGGGTATTCGGTGGCGTTTTGGTTTGAATTCACAACAATGTGGTTATTTGGTGACGACGGGTTAATAGCGTCGTTGGGATTATGAGTGAACTGGGCAGGGATTTCAGTGGATGAAGACGGGTAGTGTGTATACCCGGACGCGTCAAGTACGTTCCACTGGATACCTGCAATAATAAGAAAAAGTTACAAGTCTACATTGAATATAAAATGCTGCATTTCACAGTTATTTACATAAAAATGATAAATGAAACAGTTAGCTATTCTTTACTGAAAGCAGTGAAACAGAGTTGAGTGTAAAAACAAACTGAAAGATGGATGGGTTTACGAAAAAGGACACAATGTTTTTAACGTTTATAGAAAATAATTTAAAACATAATCATGTTTTTGGTTGTTAATAAATTCTAGAAAAGATAATAAAGTTCAAATTGTCAAAGATCTATTGCCATGAAAGTAACCAAGGCATATTCCTTGACACCTTGACCTAATGCTCTGTTGCTGTATGTAGGTGTGCTTCGCAGTAGTTTAGAATAATGATTTTTGCAACAATTTTACTAAATAATGAATACATGAATGATGTTGGAAAAACTGAATATTCCTTTGTTAGTCCAAAAACACTATGTGGACAGAGAAAAAGAAAACTTGTTGATCAATCTTGTAATCTCTAGCAGAGGTTGCTAAGATTATGCCTAATTGTTAACCTAGGTTTAGTAATTTAGTCTCTACAGATGATAACTTTAAGCATTAAAGGAGGCAAGAACGGTCTAAATTGTTTATATTTTCCATTCTAATAGTTGTATGTAGATCTCTTCCTTGTGGATGACCAGTCTGCATTGATTTATTGATGATAAAGAGGTAATTGATGTCTAACTAGGCTCTGGTAGTAAATGTAATACTAAATAAATAGGGTATAGTTTTAATGTCTAATATAGAGCAGAAGCAAGATTTTCTTTAACGGAAGAAACAATTTAGCTTAGTCAATACTTTTCCAGAACTTGACGATGTAAACGTCTAAATGCTTATTGCAATAGGTATGATAGTAGTAACCAAAACTAGTGCAAGGATTACTTCAGAAAAGATGGTCAAATTTACACCAAGTAAATTCAAAGGTAGATAAGTCTATCAAACAGGATATTACTGAAAGTCCAACTCCAATAATAATCATAATTACCATTTACAAAAAAAAAAAAAAAAAAATTGAGCTGTTGCCGTATTTAGAAGTAACTTCAGAGCCTTGCTTGGATTATTGAGTACTTACGACTGATTTTTTTAACAAAAATAATTATATAATTGGTATTACTCGTTCGAAAAACCAGTTCCAGTATAGTAAAAAAGTTCAGGGACACAAAATATTCAACTTTCCAGTCCAATAAAAGTTAATGGTGAGCATAATTTTTTGTAATGTGTAACTACTTAGTTAACAATTAGTTGATAGACATCACAAAACCTTGTAGATTGCAATTGCTGATTTTACAACAATTTTGGCTGATTTTACAACCATTTTGGCTGCTTTTACAATTCAATATCCATTTTTGGGTAGTAGCTTTCCGCCATAATTTTTTGATTGTCTGTTCTTTTTTCTGGTTTAAGTTTGGGTTTCCTGTTTGATATACTGTTCTCCCAAATTGTAACTTTTGTAACATCGCAGGAATAAAATTTTAGATTAAATAAAGGAACTTTTTAATATTTTTAAAGAGAGCAATATAAATTAGAATAAAATGAAGAAAGAATGGCAAATAAAGAATGAATATTGTAAAAAACTTCTTTGGTTCTGTCAATAGGGACAATATAATTAAACAACATATATCTACTAAGGAAAATTGAATACACTAAATTGGTTGTCCAGATTATGAAAAAAAATTAATTGATTCTAAAATTAAAATAAGTAGGATAATATAATTCAATAAAACAAATTGCATTTTCAAATTAATTTATTTACCAAAATTATTCTTATCAGAAATATATATTTTAGCGAAAATTAACAACACTGGATTTTCTACTTCAAAGTTATTATAAAAAGTTTATCCGTATTTATATTTATATTCCAATTAGGGGACAGTAATAACTTTTCAATTAGTTAAAAATTTGTAGAAAAGAAAATGAAAATAAAGATGAACGAATTTTAGAAGGTTAGTATAATTAGTTTCATATTTAAATTTGAAATAAAAAGTTGATGGCTAGCTTTAAGTTTTGATGTGCTGTGATAGACTGTGAATGATAACATTAATATCCAAACATACTTTAGACATATAAGTTCGTTCTTCAGATTCCCCGTAATTTCTTGAGTTCCGGTAATTTACAGCAATAAGGCGCTAAAACAAACAAAATACACGGGGTCGTATATGATACATGAAACAGTTTGAAGGAAGAATAAGCTTGTGAAGAAATAAAAAAATTACTTACATTTTTTAACAGTAGACACTGATCACAATGCACTTTAAACAGTTGACAATAAATATTATTTAAATTTAAATAATTTTTGAAGCGAATAGCACACTTTAACGACCTCGATAGAGGGCAGGCTACTACAGAATTTGGCAAATGCAAATTGACGAAGTACATCTTTATTTAAAAGATGCAATCAATTCTTATCTCTACATTACTTTCAGTTCTCAGCCAAATAGTCCTTTTTTGAAAAATACAAATTAAACTAAACAAATGCCACAACTATTGTAAAGAAAACAATCGATTCAGAGTAGTTATGGAGGCATAAACCGAATATAGAAACAAATAACCACTGTCTGAAGTTGGTGATCACTTGATATTTAAGGTAATGTTTAGTAATTTTCCCTCACAAATCCAGATCATCTTTAATCTTCTGCTAACAAAATCTTTGTTTTATCCCGGTCTTGTCATATAGTTTTTTTTAATAAACTAGTCACGAGTAGACCAGCGTTTAGTTGGTTAACAACTCTTTTATGTATTAAATATGTTATAAAGATAGCTGATAACAGGAATGTCACTGCACTAACAGCAATTTATTTCTCTAATTAGTTCACTTTAAATGTCTTATTAATAATGCCCCAAAATGATTATCTACAATTGATGGCACTATATGGAAACAAACAGTGATACATCAACTGTTTTGCGGCAAAGTTAGGATTTGCCACAAGGCTCCATACTCGGGCCATTTTTATTTTGTATACATTTATACCAATAATGTTGTTACTTAAATTAAACAATATAAATCCAATTAAATGCCGACACACATCTTTAAACCTTTCTTCTAAATGACTTTTCTGTGCCCAGATCAGAAGAAATGAAGATTTGGATCAAGATGCCAAGGCACAAATTATAAATTATATATAAATTATAATCGATGATTTTAAACTGTAGATAAAATTGAATAAAAGATTTGGCAGAAATTTTGTGTTCACATTGAGCGTGTTCAGAAATCATACTTGAGTTAAGTTTATATATGGCATCCATCGTAGACGGGATATCCTAGCAGTTATAAAAAGACGAATTGTCTGTTAATGGAAGATTAAAGGATGTCCAACTTCTTTATTTCATGCGACAAGGATATACACGATATACACATGCTGAATCTGAGGTATGATAACTGCAGCATTTGATCAGATAAATCACTTCTATTGGGGAATCAAAATGTGTTAAATGTATAGGTTGTTGAACTTTGCATCTTTTTTAAATCGTTTCCAACATCCCCTTGAGTTAAAATACAGGGTGGCTCAAGAAAATGTATTAACACGTTAAATGATAACATGCTTGTCCAACTGTAGGTGCAGTTAATCACAGAATGTCAGGAAATCAACTTGGCTTGGAAGAGAGAAAGTTTGTACTGAAACAAATTTGAAGTAGATGGAACCTAGAACGTCAACAATGAACGTTCTGGATGACCACGGACATCCACGAGCCTTGGAAAAGAAGAACAGGTGCAAAAACTCCTCGGATCACCACAGAAATCTTTTCGACGAACTGCTCGGGAAATCCACATCTCAAAAGACAGGGTCCATCACATCAGGTAAGCACTGGAAATGCTACATTCCAACTCCCTGCTCTCAACGAAAACAATCCTAACGGGAGGGTTCAATACTGTGAGTGGTACCTGGCAAAATGTACAGAAAATGCACCGTTTAACACGAACTGTAACACTCCAACACAATGTAAACTTACCAGGAGTAACAGTGTGGTGTGGGATATCCGCATTGAGCATAACAGGGCCATTTTTTTAATGGAATTGTCACTGCTGAGAGTTATTTCAACTTGCTTCGGGAGTTTGTCGGTCCACAAATTACAAAGATGTTTGGTGATGATGTCGAGATTTACTTTTAACAAGATCCTCCCCACTGCACGTTCACCACAACTCACCCCCATGGACTTTTGTGGGAATATCTCAAAGACAATGTTTGTCGCAGTAAACCAAGAACAATTGATGCTTGAAATTGGAAATTGAAAGACAATGCTAATCCCTTGGTTATCAGCATTGACTGGACAATAATGGTCATCAATAATATTTGTCTTCTGTAGTTGAAACTATTCCATTTCACTCTAAGTTCATAAATAATGTTTTTCTTGAAATTCGAAGTGTGAGTACAGTTTTTTTAGACATCTGTATTTAATGATGAAATTATACATATAAACCAATGTCTTGAAAAACTCTATTAATGAAAACCGCATTAAAATATGTTGCGCACTTTAAAAGATCTAAGCGTACAGTGGAGCAGACGTCGGGAAGCGACTTTGTTTTGAGATGGTGAAAAAGATTATAATAATTGCATGAAATGCACCTATTTAAGTTGATGGGGATTCATACTGTATCTGTCTAAATAGACGTGACCATTTTTAGAAGATAAAATGGTATAGTAAGCTATTGTTAAAAAACAGATATATGACATCGCGGACTTTTTTGTAGATCTATATTTTCAATGAAAGCTCCCAGCAGCCGTATTCTGTAACTCGATATAAAAATAACGTTGCGATAGAACGCAAAATTATTGAGTGAATGACATATGGTTTGTTGGGTAAAGACCACATTCAATAATTCCAACGGTTCTCTGCGAATCAGCGCTACGCCGACAATAGATTGGAATTAATGACAATTGTTCTTTACGAACAAACCTATTAGGTTCCGTTTCGATAAATAGTTACAGAATACGGCTGCAGGCGGCTTGCCTTTTTCCGACACTTCCAACAATTATCATTATATTTCAATCAATTTATACAAAATCTTTATAAACTATATACCTAAACCTTCCTCATGAGTCGACCTATCTAGTGGTGAAAACCGCATGAAAATCCGTTCGGTAGTTTTTGAGTTTATCGCGGCTGTGATTTGTTCTTGGCAATAAAGAATTTATTGTTATATTACTTTGCGACTTTTGATAAAAAATTAGAAACTTACCAGGTGTGGTTTGTTGTGTAGTTGTAATCCTTGGTATTTCTAACGGGGAACAATCTACTGTCGGAGGCGGGTTTAAATCGTGCGGGGTTACTTGCTGAAAAAACAAACGTTGACATTACAAGATTATTTTTCACAATCACTTAATACTGACCAATGAAACGTGGTGCGTTAGGTCGGGTTCTGGTTCATGGGACGGTCCTGCTTGTTGCACAATTGGCACCGTCAATCCGTTGCATTTTTGTGGAGTTGTATTTTGTTGATGATGAGGATGGTGTTGAGTATTTTCTGCAGGGTTGTTGTATCTTTCACTTTCAGATTTCAAAATTGTACCTATCACGTTGATATTTTCGACTGTTCCTAACAATATTTCGCTAGAAGTCGATGCGCTTTCTGATTCGGTCCCAGTTGAACATACGTTCTTCTTTAAACGTTTTCTGAAGTAAGAGACATGTTAAAAAATTATGTAACTAGCTGTATCCACAGCTTAAATTCCAATTTAATATAATTTACTTAAGAAATTTGTTACTGAAATAGTTAAGAAAGAGGAAATGGCAGGACACAGCTCGGATGGGTGAATCTCAATGGACTAGAAAAACAAGAGTGGAAACCATTAGAGGTTTTTTAACTACCTTGGGTAACAACAGCTCAAGGCTGTAAATATAACTGAAATTTACTATTTATTTTTTCAGTCATAGAAATCCATATGTCTAGCCTGCAAAATTTGACACTTTGTTATGCTAATGATCCTGGTCTATGATATTTATGAAGTGCACTTTTTAATGTATCTTTTTAATGTATGAAGTTACTATTATTAAATTATGAATTTTATGCATAAAACAATATGAAGATAATAGTGTGACAAACAAATAAAACATGTGATTTTGGTTTATATATAGCATATTTATGTTTATCATACATGTAATTTCTGTTAACAAATATATTACTTTTCAGATAAGTAATAGATTTGGAAAAGATTATAAAAACTTTAATTGCAAATTAAAAGCTACAGAGTAACAATTATCTTTAGTATTACTGTCATTTAATTTAAATAGAAATGATTGACATACCTTCTACCTGTTGGTGATGGAGGACTAGTTATTCTAACATTTTCACTGAAACTCCAATTTTCTTCCTGAGGTTGTAACTCACATTTTTCTGATGATCTAGTTGCTGATTGATCCACTGGAATTTCTGTCAACCCTATAGATAAAAAACTTCAGTTCCAGTACCAAGTAATTTTATAAATGAAACAAATGTGTGATACTTTACTCTAAACTTGAATAGGAAAATAATTACAAAACTAGACTAGGCTAACTGCTACCCCCAGATCTCTCTTGCCAATCATTGGCACTTCATTATATGTGAAATAAAATCTATAATTATTTATTGTAGTTAGTATAGTTCGCATTTCTATCTACATTTCTAAAACATCTCTGATTTGCTCACTCTAGACCAAAAACCTGCTGACTTGGCCATTAAAACCAAACATTTCTGGGGATGATCTTACAGTTATAAAATGTGATACAAAGAAAATGAGTAGTTCATGGTTATTGGCAAGAAGGCTTTGAAAAATGCCAGACAAAATGTAAACATTTTGGATTCAAGCAATAAAGCAAACAGAAAAATGTTCTGATATGTATCAAATACTTTAATTTTGATAAAGGTTTACAAAATATATTTGGAGTAAGTAATAAAGAAACAGCTGACTCATTAAGAAATCATTTAATACACTTTGTTCAACATTTGACACACATATGATTTATGTGCATTATAAATAATGATATAAAGTTGTGAACTATGGATTAAATCATTCAGTTTATATGAACCTTGTTAAAATGATTAAACAATTTTAAAAGCCAACTATTTCAATTCATATCTCACATATGAGCAAATTTGCTTATGGTAGATTAGAAATTGATGTAGAGGTAGTAATCCTAAAAGTATATGCTACTTCTCTGATTCTGCTGAACAATGTATTCAATTAATAAACACAATTGAAACTACTACAGATATAGATTCAATTGAATTGTTGGATATTGAGTTTTGACAATATTAACTGACAAGATTGTCATACATTTTAAATTTTAATCTTACATATTCGACAATTTATTTAATTTTTTTACTGCCCTGAAATGCATGGAAGCTGTGGAATATACTCAGTTTTCCTCAAGCATGTCTTTAATAACTATGAAATTCATAAATACAAATTAACTAGAAATCACCAATGGGACTGCAATAACAACAGTATTTAGGAACTAAGACTAAATCCTAACCAAAATAAGCTTGAGAGTTTTGTACAGATGATGATTATTCCCAGAAGATTAAGATTTCATCAACAGTACATAGGTAGGAGAATTTATAACATATTGGAGTGAACCAGCATTGCAGCTATTAGAGATCAGATCCAAATTCATCACTTTAATAAATTTAAAATAGTGACATAGAGTATACATGTACAGAATTTTCTTGCTTATTAAAAACCAGAAATTGAATTTAACAGAATTAAAAACTATTTGCAGTATTTAATATTGGTAAACAGTGTAATTTTGAATTTTTAACCGCCTTCCAAAAAGGAGGAGGTTATCAATTCGTGTGCAACAATTTTTTATGTATGACGAGCGATTATTCATGATTTAAACTGCATTATATTAAGGAACATTACAGAAAGATCCCATATAATTGTCTATAACATGAGATTTGCGGTTTTCAAGAAAATCAGAAAAATAAATAAATAAGGGACCAGATTTCAGTGAATTTCAATGAATCTTCACTGTTTTCTCTAAAATTGCTCAAGAAATTTGAATATTATAAATTGTATTCTACAAAGATATGTTAAAGCTTGATTCCGTATATTTACGATAATGTAAAACTTACCATTTTTCTGAAAATCGGAAAAACATATGCAAAAAACTGTAAACATCATGGTAAATGTCAAATTTTCAACATAAATATCTAGTTTAAATGTCAACATATGCCATGAAAGTGCTTGTACAGGGTGTTTGAAATGGTTATCATTTTAATTCATTTGAAGTTTCCTTCAGAGACAAAGTTAAGTTAGGGGGCTTACAGTGGCATGAAATGGCAGAAAATATTCCGTTAGTTTATCGAAATGGAAATTTGTTATGTCAGAGAACTCTTTTATATGGTATACAGTTGTAGGTGTGTGCGTGCGTGCATGTGATATTAGGTGGTACATAAGGAGTTAAAGATATGAGGACTGTTGTAATATTGTGTTGAGCTAAATTATAGTTGTATAGGGTGATTCAGAAAATGATAGACCAATAAGTTATATAGGGGTGACCAATACACAGAAGCATATACAGTGTGGATGCAATATAGAGTGAATTAGAGTTACATTTATAAAAAGTGGTCCAATAAATAAAATAAATAGAAAAGTTAAAATATATTTGGAAAATATAGACCACAAATTAAAATTGGAGAGGGTGAAAGAATAGAATGAATATGCTAAAATTTTCAATTGAATTGTACCTTAAAACAGATAAAAAAGAAAATATGTTTGAAAATAGTGATTGATTGCACATAGTTTCTAAACAGTTTTTATTTTAAGTCAGCTGAAGTTGGTTCTTTTTTAAATATAAATTATACATATAATACACTTTTGCTTAAATTTTCTTTCTTGTTACTCTGAATGGGGTTTAACCTAGACCCCAAAAACCTTTGGAAGCTATGAAATATATTGCCTTTTTTTAAGTGTGGTGTTATTCCCAAGTAATCCATAAGTACAATGGTAATGATGAAATTAAGTCTACCAGTGTGAAAGGCTGCTGAAGTTTAATTTTTTCACCCAATATGTCCATTAGAAGGCACTTTAAGCACTAAATTGGTCTCACAAGAAACTGCTAGCATTTTCTTGGTTTAGAAACATAAGCATTATTATTATTGGAAAACAAAACTTCAATTTTGAATTGATACACTTTTGTTAATATATAAAGGTTTTAAATGTTATAAGTATTTTTTAGCTAATAAGAAATATTCAGGACAATCTGCATGGGTTAAGGAATCTGTAAGGGGTTAGAAATCTGTTTCAGGTTATAAATATCCTTGAGGAAAGCAGAACTAATTTTTTTTATACTCTAGCCTGTTTTATGTGGTATATTATTAAAGTTTTATTTATTTTATTTAAATAATTACTAATTTTTCCAAGCAAACACATCAGGGCAGTGAATTAATAAAAACATGTTAAAAAATATAGTTAAATATTTCATTAACCAATACAAGAATAAAAATGTTTTATAAAGAGCTTACCTTTAATTTTCAACATTTCTGCAGTTTTTAAAATGCATGGCAACTGCTCTTGTGACACATTTACTTCACCATGATACATAAAATCCACCATCACCTTTAGATCTAAGAACTTCACATCTTTGAGTATTACAATTGGATGTTTGCAAGGATTTATTGTAAACAAAGACTGAAATAGAAGCAAATTAAAGAAAATTACTGAATTTAGCCACAGTGTTACCTGGAAATACGAACTACATGCTGAGAGTACCACTTTGTGGGCCTGTAAATGTTTACCTTCAGCAGCCAAAGTTACATCCACAAGAGACTGATTACTTAACAGACTAGAAAATACAGATATGAAGTTTGGTTGGTGATTATTCCATCTTAAACAGTATTGCTGCACCGTCATTTTGTTAATTCTGTCTTCAATATCCTAAAAAAGAATAATGGTCCAAAATAAGGGTAGGATAGGTAGGTAGGTACACTGTCATTTAATTTTAATAAATGTTTCTCATAATAATCGCCAGTAATGAATGTTGCAAACGACAACGACAATTGGCATACATTTAAAAATTGTGTTGTAAATTTCCTAGTCTAAAGTTTTAATCAGTACTTACTACAGATTTAAAACACTACAACAACATAACCTTTCCAAAAATCGTCAATAACAAACGTCAGTTAAGTTAATACGTCATACATTTTTTAATTTTTTTCTGACATACTGACAACAATGACGTTAATTGGCTTAAATGGTGCTGATATATTTTAATTTGATTGGATTCCTGGTGGGCTTAAATTTTCATTGGTCTTCGTAACATCAGGATTTAACCAACACGCATCGGAAATTGTTGCAAGGTGAGTCATATAAAAGGTTTATTTTTAAACGTTATATGGTTATAAATAATATTGTCCAATAAACAATTAGTACTGATATGTATTAAAATTCTTTATAATGTAAATTTCTTTGAACACATGGAATAGTTCAATAGAGAGAGTTTTAAAATAACAGTAAGTTGTAGTTGTAAGTTTAAGCGATAAGTGGCGTCACAAGACGGTTGGTACTTGTAATTATCTTAGAGCATGTACTTCTCGAGATAGCCTGCAATATATAACTATCGTGACAAGACTAGATAAAGAGGGCAATAAAGAGAGTATCATGTTGACTTACTATGTGGGTGGAAGCGGCCAAAGAACTACATGCTCATTGGAAGGAGCGCCCAGTCGAATGAAATAGCCTTTTGCTCTCTCTATGGCGACTCTTTTAGTCTTTTTAGGATATTTGTGCATTGGCATTGTGCCTGTAGGTGTCTATAAGCTCTAATAAGGTAATAATACATAAAATCTCTTACGTTAAACAACATGCATGTTACTGCGATTTCCCGATATGTTCATTGATAAATCTGTATTCATGAATAACAGGAACTGGTGCTTCTATGTCAAAAATCAAGAAAACAGTAACTAACAAGTTATTAATCTTCCCTCTTAGAATTTTACGATTTTGATTCGAGGCTATCCTCAAATAACCCAGTGACATTTACTAAATCATGTTTTCAAGAGCATCAAATGTATAATACGTTTTCATATCCATTTTATTGATTTTCATAATACAATATTATTTTATGTATTTAACAAATAATAATAATAAATAATATTTAACTAACCTGTTATTCAAAAACATACTAGAATTCAAGTTTTCGTCAAAATACCTACCTCAAAGTGAAAATGAAGCTTGCCTTGAATTTTAAATATTGAAGCTATTTTTGTTGTCCGTGGGTTTTTGAGTATATCTCTACGTTTGAGAATGTAAGGAGGCTTCCTTGGCACCCTTAGCTTTTCTAGGGCTTCTAGATTTTGTGCTACCACAGCCAACTTTGTTATTTGTTATTTCTTATAGCCCCCACATTGGATTTATATTTCATTGAATAACACATTAAAAGAATTTTTCAAACATGTATAACAAGCCTTTCTTTAGATGGCAAAAACTGTATATCATGTAAAGAAACATTTTTTCACTTAGTTGGTTGTTAAACACAATGCCGTGTTTCTTGTCATAGCTATCTCTTAAAACTTTAGTATTTTCAAAATCTTGGTTTACAAGGTGTTATCGACAATCCTCGTATCTCCCTTCGTCAAATGGAAAATAATATTGAAGTGCCTAAATCTCAGAGAATTTTTAAAAAGTACAAGTCTCGTTCATATGTGGAACATAATAGTCAAGGATTTCGAGTTGGTAACTAAGAAAGGAGAAGATTGTTTTGCAAGTGGTTCGTACAAAAATGCCAAAAAATCTTCCATTTCCGTTTAAAGCTCTGTGGTCTGACGAAAGCATATTTACAAACTGCGGGGATTTAACAGACATAGCGAAGTGTAATGAGTCAGTTCTTGAATCGTGAGGTGGGATTTTAATGTATGACTAAGAATCAAAATTTAGAAAATTTGCCCCTTCAAAATATAGCGACATGTGGTTCCAGCAAGACCTCTATATAATGCAAGAATCATAAGTGACTTTTTGAAACGAGCTCCAGTTGCGTGGCTTGCTCGCTGGCCGGACCTTACGCCTCTTGATTTTTGGATTTGGGAATACTTAAAGAATAAACAAAGTTTATTGTATTACTTATAATACGGTAGAGAATCATGAGGCAACCGTTGTTGGAGCCATTGAAGAAATCCCTAGACAAATGGTTATAGATAATGGTGAAATATTCGAATATTTTTCTTTAGTATCATAAATAAAAGAGTACTTTTATTTGTTTATTTTTTTTGTCAAATTTTAAGAAAGCACAATTACGGCATTTTGTTTCCCAGCGTACTAAGGGAAAACTGTTTTTTAATACCTACTTTACATTTTCTGTCATCCAAAGAAAGGTCTGTTATACATGGTTGAAAAACATTTTTTATGTGTTAATCAATGCCGTATAAATCCAATATGGCGTCACAAGAAATAACGAAGTTCGCTTTGATTGCAAAAAAATCTAGCCAGTTGATTGGCCGTAGGGCTAACACAAAACTAGTTTTATCGAATTTGTTTACAAGATGGCGGATATATTGCCATTTTTCGAAAACCACAATTTTTTGTTTTTTCTCGATATATTGAAAATCCCTGTAGATGTTAGTCTGAAGTTGATAGACAATGTAATTCGTTCCTCGAGTTTCCTTGGACTTCCATCGCCTTGAAGTGATTTCAATAGTTTTGAATTTGCTATCGTCAGGTGAATGATGGGGAATTCAGATTATTCGTCAATTGGTTGTCCGTGATGCATAGCGACAGTGGCTCAAGAAGAGGTCTCCAAACGTTTTTAATTTGGACGCTGGGCTCGCTAATTATATTCTCCGTCGAGATTATGTATGTCCTCTCTATGAATTTTGTAGATATTTTTAATTTCGATACACCACCTAATTGGGCTTGGAATAACACACCTTTTTTCTCATTTAAGCCATCCTGTATCTTTTGCCATTTCGGAAATTCCCGTGTAGTTTATTTTATCTGGGGCACATGGTATATTATAGGCTCATCCATATATATTTCTTGTAGCCATTTGATTTCTGGGCACTGATCCATCAGGATCAACTATGGGTTTGATTATTCAACTTAAACGAGGGTTACCGCCTTCAACAGATAGTGGTGCTATTAGGTTTTCAACTTTAAGTTCGGCAGGATACAAATAGGAACAACATACTTGGGAAAATAATAATAAAGATTGAAGCGCTAACGATAATATGTTTATTGACAATTCCAAATGATCTTCTTATGAAATACATTTTGTATGTTCGTGTAATAATTTCAAGAGCACTTGAGGTTAGACGACAAACGATAAGGCAATGTAACATTATATATTAGCAATTTAGTTTATTTACTATCAGGTAATGGATTTTTGAGTTCTACACTATATTCATATTCACCAGAAGTTACGTCTTTTTCCCATTTTTCTTCCAAGAAAGGTAGTATAATTTTTGCTTGAGTGTTTGGTGGAATACTAACCTAAAATAGAAGGGTATATTACTATCTGTCCACATTTGGTATCTCGGTTATTAGAAGTTATAAGAATTAAAAGGACCTTAAAAAGTAAAACAAGATAATGCTTTTTACAGTATAGCCCAAGAGAAAGTATAATGTATAAAAACAAACATTCAGAGGTTAAAAAAGGTAGGAGGATATAATTATCACCTAATTAATATACTTGTAGCAATAACTAAAATTAGTAAATTAGCATAGTTGATTCATATTGATACAAATATAAAAAATATACCATTCTTATGCTAATATATTACTTAGTTTTTAAGTAATACATTAGTATAAGTTAAATGGGTGAACAATCTTTGTACATTGTTCAGAATCAATTGAATGAATTTTTTTTTTAATAGGGTGTTTCGTTTTTTTTAAATTGTTTGATGGCCCATTAATGCCTCTAATAGATCTGGCGTGCCTTTTTCTTACACTGTTTCTCACTTTCATTATTGATATTTGTAGGGTTCTAGATCTATATTTAATATATCGATTACTTAACTCGTTATAGTGATGCAATAAATTCAGATTATCCGATATATTTATACCCTTAACCGGTCATACTCATTGGGTCTCCTCCTATCAGCGTCCGCATCTCACGATTGGTGATGCGTAGTGGCAGTGGCTCAAGAAGAGGTCTCTATTCTTAATTTGGAGGCTGGGCTGGCTAATTATATTCTCATTCGAGATTATTTATGCCACCTCTATGAATTTTCTTTTATACCAGTATTCTTCCTTATGAATTAACTTTGCCTGGTCCCGGATGAAGTTATGGTGTTCAGTCAATGCGTGATTAGCTAATCGAGACTCTTTGTTAGCTCCCCCTTTGAGTAGTAACGCGGTGCTCCTTAATTCTGGTGTCCAGTGGTCACTTAGTCTCTCCAATGTATAGGTGGCCACATTCACAGGGTATTCTGTATATAGAGTTTTTTGGTACTGCAGGATTATCCGACTTTGTTTTTGTGATCATGCTCCTCAAGGTTTGTTGCTCTTGAAAACCATTTTGATTTCATATTCGTGTCCAATATCGCGTAACTCCTAGGTTAGAATATCACTATAAATTTCCAGGTTAACTTCACCTTTGAGAGATATTGCATACACTGTTCGAGGTGTCATTCTTTTGCATACTCAATATCTCTGACAGGTGAAGTTAACCTGGAAGTCTATCGGGATAACAGCAATTTTATGGAACAGCTCCATTTCGGAGCCTCTATGTGCTAGTTTCCTCGAAAATCCTAGATGTCGATCTTTACATCTCGCTTCTATAAATTTACCGATATGTATCAAATACATCAATAAGCGTTCAGGAGGACATTCTCTTGTGGGAAGTGCAGTTGATGCAGGTTCCCTGACCAGAAACAATATATATCATATATAGGGTGAGTTTTTTTTGATGACCAATATGGGAGATATGGGAGACAGAGCAATGGTTAAATTGGGAAAGATTTGTAGTTTTACTGGCCCAATTTAATGACACTTTCGGATTTTTGTAAAAAGCCATGGCTTACTAGATATTTTGAAAAAACGAAATTCTGTCGATTTAGTCAAATTCCTCTAGCTACTTTGTTTTTGATTTTATAAAAAAAGTGTAGATATCAAAATTGAAGGAAATTGTATCCCGAATATGATTGTCATGTCCTCGTTTGCGTGACAGCTCTCTTTTTCGAGATATGACACAAACTTATCTTTTTTTAAATGGAAACCATAGTTGGCCATGACCTCAAAAATCAGACATTTTTAGAGCTTTTCAACGATATAATACTCGATATAGTTATTCATAAAAATAGCGGAGTTATGGATGCTTTTCTCTCTTATTTTCACTTTTAACGTAGGTAGCCATGAAAAAGATTGTTTTCACTTTGACGTTTTCTCATTTGAGAGTAATTCCATTATTAGTGCTGAACTGACAGTCGATATTGACAAGTTTTCGTGATAAAATGGAATATTCTAACGAAGAAAAACTGAATATGGTGGAATGTTATATCATATGCCATAAAAATTCAGTTCGTGCAGCTGAGGAATACTTTCATAGATATTTGAATCGTCACCCTGCTCTATGTACATTAAGATGCTTTACAATAGTTTAAGCAGATATGGATCTTTTACTAAACCACCAAAGGAACGTAATCAAATTAACGAAGCAGCACAACATTTAATGGTAAATCAAAATCCATCTACATCAACTCGTGAGATTGCGGCAGAAGCTGGCACATCTCAACGAACTGTAGTTAAGGTACTGAAAGCGCACAAGTTCTACCCTTACAAACTTTCAGTTTCTCAAACTTTGCATGCTGGTGACGAACATCGACGTATTTTGTTTTGTACATGGTTTAGAGACATGTGCCTTGACCATCCACAGTTTCCATTTAAGGTGTTATGGTCAGATGAAACTAGATTTACTAACTGCGGTATGTTCAATAGACACAATGAGCATATCTAGGCTAATGAAAACCATTTCCATGTAGAACAAAGACGACCCCAGATAAAATTTGGTTTTAATGTTTGGTGTGGTATCATAGGGTCTACTATTCTGGGGCCTTTTATCTATGACGAATCACTTACTGGGGAGCGCTACTTGCATTTCTTGCAATACACTTTTCAAGACATATTGCATAATTTGAATTTGAGAACTCGTTTAGAAATTGAGTGGTTCCAACATGATGGAGCACTTGCTCATAACTCGTTACTAGTAAGACAACACTTAGATAATATCTATCCAAACTCTTGGATAGGAAGAAATGGCCCACGCGAATGGCCACCCCAGTCTCCCGATTTGGCAGTTATAGACTTCTATTTATGGGGTGCGCTAAAAAACGAAGTATACAAAAGAAAGTATGAGACAGTTGGTGACCTAAGGGCGGTATTACAACCAATTGAAGAAATTGATAGGCGGTCTGTGAGAAAAGCGGTAATGTCAATCTTAAAAAGATGCAATTTTTGTCTAAATTACAATGGTGGACTTTTCGAATATAAATTGTAACCATTATTATGTACTTTAATTTCTTAAGTTTTTAGTAAGTACCTACTTATTTAGTTTTTTCGTTATATCTGATATACCTAATAAAAAAATCGATCTCCGCTAGTTTCCGAGATCCCCATACTGATCATCAAAAAAACTCACCCTGTATATTATCTTGCGTACAAAAGAATGATACCTCGAACAGAGCATATACATTATAATTTAATTACAATTTACCTTGAGGGTAAAGTTATTTTTATGTATAGTCCAAGACGACGAAATATCCCCTCGTATGGAGCCATAAGTAGCCGTCACATGTTTAACTCCGTAACCGATATGAGGTTTAATAATAATATTTTTAAAGGCCTCATTTAACGATTCCATTGTTATGCCTGCCATAAATTGGAATAACCACCTTCCTACTGAACCAAACGCATAGTGATTGAAGGAATTCATTTTTGGATTTTGGAAACCTTTTTCCTTAGACCACCCGTCCCAGCGTTCCCATATAGTGGTGGCGTTGTTTCTGATAGTATGACCCCATGAGGGGTAAGTCTCTTGGAGGAGAAGCCTGTAGGCAATATCAGTGCGGCCATAGGTCGACAGAACAGGCAGCAGATAACCAGTACCTGAAATAACATCGTACAGTATTTAATTTATAAGAAATATAAAACGGCATTTTTGTAATGATGTTTGTGGATGTAGAGCAAAAAAATGACCCACACTTTGCCACTCGTGCTTGGTGCAAACCGGACAGACGTTATCCTAGTGTAGGTATAAATAAAACGGCACCTTTCAAAGCAAACAATATAGTGTTTCTAGGGAAAACTCATCAGTTCATTTAATGTTAGAGGACCCAGGGGTGGCTCCAGACATATTTCTTGAACTATTACATTCGAAATGGTGGTTATGTGGTTTAAACCCATAGAACTGACGTTCTTCTAAGCTCTTGGAGTTAAGATTGCCTCGTTTTAATATAAAATTTACTCTCGCACGTTAAACAAATTATTTATCTTCTAGAAGAATAATTAAACACGTAATGAACAGTGAAATCTTTCCAGAAATTAAATACGTTTCAAAGGCTTGACAGTTAATTTTTCACTTTTGCTGTATGATATCCAACTTATGAATAATATAGATCAGTTTTAACTTTTGGTCCCGTGAGGATAATGTACCCGATGATAGATTTTGCTGAGAAATTATATATTCCTGCGCCAAGTTTTGAAAAGTGCCTGTTTTATATTTTAATGAATTCACCGTGTTAATCGATGGGTAGCGCCATGCGACGGTTAGTAAAAGAAAGACACGTCTGCGAAAAGTTGTGTGATATGTACATTGATAATAAAATTAATAAATATTTTTGTATTATTCCATTAAGATAATAATAAAACATTTAAAAAAAATATATAACCGACTTCCACCTATAACTAAAAAGCTAAAAATAATTATAACAAAATACAACTCTAGGAAATAAATAACACATTCAATGTTGTTAGGTACCTACCCAGGAAGTAAAAAAATGTAAACATTAAAAGGTGCTTATTCTGGACAAATTAATTACCTACCAATCTGGTATATTTTTGAAGTCGGTGCCAAGCAAATCTAAAATCCTTCATTGCATACTAATCTACTACTTCATCAAACTTGATTGTTGCTTGGCACCGACTTCAAAAATATACTACATTGGTAGGTAATTAATTTGTACAGAATGAGCACCTTTTAATGTTTACATTTTTTACTTCCTGGGTAGGTACTTAACAGCATTGAATGTGTTATTTATTTGCTAGAGTTGTATTTTGTTATAATTATTTTTAGCTTTTTAGTTATAAGTGGAAGTCGGTTACATTTTTTTAAAATGTTTTATTTTCAACTTTTAAGTTTTTTTGAACTCCAGTAGTTTTTATTCTTTATTTTTTATTTTGTATGTATAACCTTAATAGACAGGACCAGGTAACATGGAAAGCCTCAACATCACACAATGATATATTTTCACTTAAATTGACAGGTAAATAAGCCCAAAATATATTTATGCTTTATGGACCACTCCATGTAACCATTTTTTAACTTATTTTGACAACTCTGTATAACTATAGATAATTCTACTCCACCCTATGTACCAACCATCCTGTACATACGACTGCCCACGGACAAGCATACATTTGTTAGCTGCCTTCTGTAAACTATAGAACGGAGTAGAATCCAGCCCATATTTACGGAGTCAAATCCGTCCTATATTTCAACCATAGTATATAACTCCTTGTGGGCTACCCCATAAATTATTTCATTTTTAACATTTTATATTATCGCCCTGACTAACATTAATTCATCTCCACACTTTCTGCAACTTCTTATGGGCTATAAAATAAATAATTTTTTAATCACACTGTATAAATATAATTCAACTCCAGCATATATTTCAACCATCCTGTATATGATTTGTTTACGTCCACATGATATAACAGTTTTTTAATCACCCTATATAATTTTAATTTCACATTTTTTCCAACATTTTTATACCACCAAACGTCCACTCCACCCTATATTCCAACCACCCTGTATATATGGCTACCTATGGACCACTATTATTCTACTCCGTCCTATATTTCAGTCATCATATAAATCCAACTCCTTCTATTACTTTACTTTGTGATGTTGTTTGCTTTAACTAAACACCCTGTGTATAATAGCACCAAATAGCAGTTTAGAGTTTGAGTGTTGTCACTGAATTTTCAATTAGGCCGGGAGAATGTGACAACCCAAAGCACCGTCTTCGAAAAATGGAAAATTTTTCATTTAAATAGGTATTTGCCTGGTATACAAGCAAAACGAGCTTGGTACTCATTGATTTAAGGAGCCGAGAATACTATGCTTTACTACCTATATACTTGAGATGTACATAGAAAATTTTCAAATTCGCAATTAAAACTTCCAGTGCCTACAATTCCCGCACTATTACGTTGGAATTAAAATATTTATGAGGAAATGTCTGGTACGTCACTTCGATGAATTTTTTGACAAGAATATTAGAATTTTCGGCGATTTTCTGCAAAACTGCAAGTTTCCCGTCGCAGAAAAGTATATGAGATCACCTAGGAATCTTCCTTAATAGATTACACGTTAAAAAACTATACAATTCCATAAGGAGTTTTCGAGAAATCGACCAATATGTTAGGGATATTGGTCGATTTCCATGCCAGCATGTGTTCATTCTCAAATTTCATCGCTTTACCAATAGATTTCTTTTCCAAAATTTGAAGTTTCACCAATCCGGATATACGAGTATACTCTATTAAACAATACCATATTCATTCAAAACGGTTCACCACAGGAGGAGAAATCAGGTAACATACATACAAAAAAAAACGCGACGAATTGATAACCTCCTCCTTTTTGGAAGTCGGTTAACAATACAATATTCGTCTATACCTGTTGTATTTTTTTCTGATTTTTGGGAATAACACCACAATTAAGAATTAAATTTAATGACAAGTTTAGTAAATCACAATTCATTTGTGTTAAGTTATTATTATTGAAAACGGGGTCTGATTTACGTTGTCTACTAAGCGGTAAAGGAGATACTAGTTGAGTAGTCAATCTTTGAAAATTGTGCTAAAGATATGTTACTCTAGTATAATGCTCTAAGATCAGCTTTTATCGAAGTGTATCCGTATTACCCTATTAGATTTTAATTTGCTTCAAGAAGGCAACTGAGTTGTCGAAATGTTGTTGAGTGTAACAATACATGTGTTATCTTACAAATCTTACTGTTTGTTTACTTAATCTTATTACATCATTCAAGGGCCATTAAATCTTTTGATATTTACGCTTTACGCTACTCTTTTTTCTTTGATGAGTCGTCTCAACATAAATCACTTTTTGATTCGAGGGTGGAGCAAGGGACACCATTATAACTAGCTGCTATTGCCTTATAATTATAGACTTTTAGATTTTTGAAAAATCAAAAACATACTGTAGGATCTGATGATTTTTTTTACGATTTCTAATGTAGTGATTACTCTAAAATGCCTAGGTTAAAGAAAAAACTTACCAATAAAGCCAGTAGTTAAATGCATGTCATGCTCCTCAATATCGTTAACTAAATGTTGTAGAGCAAACGGAATGAGACCATCATTTAATAACCCAAACGCCAAAGCCAGAGCGTACCCAGTTTGGGTATTGCCATCAATTTTTCCCGTAGTGTCATTAACAAATTCTTTGTTGAAAGCATTTGTTATATTGTCAAAAAATTCAAAATATTTTTTAGTATCAGATGTTTTTGAAATAGCGTTTGACATGTGTCCCATTAGTTTAGCATCATTGGCAAGATATGCTGTTGATATAACTTCTTTTGGAGTTGAAGCATTGACGTTAAGCCAATCACCATAGTTGTGATTTACTCTGTTCTTCCATATAAATGTAGGATTACTAGACAATATGTAATTCAACCATTTTTCCATTGCTTCATAATTGTCTTTGATGATTTGGGTATCCCCATACATCTGGTACATGTGCCATGTTAGGAGTATTCCAGCATCACCCCAACCTGGTGCTCCATCACTTTTATCTACTAATCTGAAAACAATCGGAAATTTTTATTATATTCTAGGTTAATAAATCTATATATAAATAGGAAAAGATAAAACGATTGGGTACTATTTTCTCCACTGTCTCTCAACCGATTTTCTTCATTTTTGTTTTGTTTAGTAGCTACTGACGAACTTCAGTGCAGAATGCTAATATTAATTTATAATATTGGTTCATTCATTAAAGAAAATATAATAAAAATTCATTATTTACGTCCATAATGTCAACACGCCAAACAATTGAATGTGTCGCCGCCGTCAGACTCAAAACATTGAGTAATTATATATAGAGGAACCAATGCTGTTATATAGTTAGAGCATGTACTTCTGGAAGTGGCATGCAAGCGTTGTTATTGTTTAGTGGTAAAGTAATCGTTGTATCTTATAATTACACAGGGCGATTCCAGATATGTTAGAAATCATTTTTTTCGTAGGTGGCACATAAGCAGTTGCATATATAGGGTGTTTAAAATATAAAGTAGAGTGCAATTATAACTAATAAAATAATTATATAGGGAAGCCCATTAGCGGTTGAATTTACAAGGTTCTTGGAATAGAAGGTGCAGTAGAATTACAGTTATACAGGGTGGTGCAAAAAATATTATACAGAGATGCATATACAGGGTGGCGGAAATGGAAATGCAACATTTTGTAACCCATAAGCAGTTGTATATATAGGGAAGATGAAATATAGGGTGAGAGGAATTGTAGATATACAGGATGATGATAAAAAATGTTAGAAAAGGAAATGATTTATAGAGTAGCCCTCGAAATATTCCATATATATGATGATTGAAATATAGGTCGGAGTAGAATTATAATTACAGAAGATAGTTAAAAATTTCATAAACAAAAAGATTAAATACGGTGGCTCATAGGCAGTGGCATATACAGAATGGTTTACCGGGTGGTTAAAAAATGTTAAATAATATTATGCGTGGTCCATGAGCAGTTGCATATACAGGGTGGTGGAAATATATAATGAGATGGAATTATTATAATGAGGATTTTAATAAATGTTAGAGAATTGAGTGTAATTATAGGGAGATTAGAAAAAATAAATATGTAGGGTAGCCCATTAGCGATTGAATTGTTGTCATATTAAATTAAGAATTACGAATTTGAACACAAATAAAGTCTTATGAATTATATCTAAAAAAAAACTTGAATTTCGTTACTTATTTGTAGAAACGAGATGTAAGACCGACATCTAGGATTTTCGAGGAAACTATCACACAGAGGTTCCGAATCTGTATCCGTTCCGTGTAATTGCTGTTCTCCCTAAAATCCTAGGATAGAATGTCAGGATAAAATTTTCAGGTTACTTAACCTGCCAGAGATATTGACACAATTGGTCGAATTTCGTCCACTGGGCGACAGGTAGTTTAGATAAATTGTTAAATATGTTTTGGTGATTATCAACAGAGTAAGACCGAAAAATCAATGTTTGTCCTCATGTAACGTGGCTTTTTTGCAAACGATCTTATTACTACAGTTTTTTTCTGATACCGGTTTCAAGAAAATGTCACTTTTATAATACTTACAAGTTCATAGATCATATTTAATAGGTTACCTATTTCATATAAATGCTCAAAATGAATTCTTTTGTCTGTCGGCATTGTTTTTTCATATTTTTTTAATGACGAATTAATGTATCTAATTTTTTGTTTACTTCTTTAGAATTATAAGAGCTTTGGAAAGAAAGATCTTTAAAAGAATTGTAATTTATGATTTGAAACATATTTTCTGCTTTCAATACAAAAATAGATTTGAAGTTTTTTATTTGGATTGGTTTACAAAACGTTAAAAAGACCATATTGTAAAAAAATACCACTAAAATCAAAACCCAAGTAAGTAGAATCGGCAAAGAATATCACACAACAATTCACTTCATTTGATATATTGCATGATGCGTTTAAAAAAAGTTATTTTTTTATTTTCTGTTTAATTCTATAATTTGGCGTTCAAAATTAATATTAGGGATTTCTCCTTGTTTTTTAAAATTTTGGGTCTTATAAGTTCGGAAATAAAGAGGAGGGGAATGGGAAAAAAATTAATAATTTTGCTAATATTTTTATTTATTTTAAACATATGAAAAAAATATATTTGTATTCGTCGTAATGAGCCCTTTGATTTGATATATTACATAATGCGTTAGAGGCAATTTTTTTTTATATTTTCTTTTTAATTCTATAAGTTGCCCCCCAAAATTAATATCAGGGGTTTCTTCATGTTTTTCCTATAAAGTTCGGGGTAAAAGTAATATAACAATTTATATTTAAAAATGAAAAAAAATATGTTTGTATTCGTCATAATGAAACTTTTTATTTGATATATTACATGATACGTTAGAAAGAATTTTTAATTTCATATTTTCCATTTAATTTTTAAATTTGCCCGAGAAAATTAATATTAGGGGATTCTCCTTATTGTTCCGGTAAAATTCAGGTGAGTCCCTATATCTCTATTTTTTTTCCAAATTTTACATATTATAGTTTCGGAGATAAGGGTGCGATGGGTATATTTTATTATATTTTTTTTAATATCTTTTAAATATTTATTTTTAAATATATGAAAAATTTATATTTGTATCACTCATAATAATTTGGTATATTACATGAAAGAATTTTAATTTTATATTTTTCGTTTAATTCTGTAATTTCCCCCACAATTTATTATTAGAGGTTTTTCCTTATTTTTCCGGTAAAATTCAGGTGAGGCTCTGTATTTCTATTTTTTTTTCGGGTATAAGAGGGGGATGAGTAAGTTTTGTGTATTTTTGTTAAAATCTTTTAAATTAATTATTTTTAAAATATGAAAGACAATATATTTGTGTTCCTCAGAATGAACACTTTCATTCATTATGTGATGCGTCTGAAATTTTTTAATTTTTCATTTAATTCGATAATTTACCCCGAAAAATTAAAATTCAGGGTTTATTCTTATTTTTCTTGTAACGTTCTATATACCCTATTTTTCAAAATTTTAGGCTCAGTAGTCTCGAAAATATGGAGGGGAAAACTATACACTGATACCAAATTTCAACTTTTTCTGTCGAGTAGTTTCGAAGAAAATTGCTGTTATCTGTAAGGCGGAGTAATCAGTTGTGATATTATAAGGGTATCCGTATATTGTACAAAAGGAAATCTAATAGAATGGAGGTAGAAACAAATAATAACCAGGTTAACTTCGGTTAAGACTTTCACACAGAATAACTGACAAGGATCTGATCAAACAGGAAATGGACACTTTAAAGAACAGCTCTAAAACAGAATGGATATGCAGATAGAAATATAAAAAGAGCCCTAAAGCCAAAACCAAGATCAAATGAAGAGGAACACGAACCCAAGACACCAATAAGTCACCCATATTTACTATATATGAAAAGCATCATGTACCAATAAGGGAGTCAAAGCTAAACGAGAGGAGCTCCTCTAAACTCACGAGATGAACGTATTCGTGGAAAATTTTACTGTTAGAAATTAAGAAGTCACCAACATTCAGTAAATGTTGTGCATAGCTATTGCGAGGCAAGGGCCAATAACAGGGCGTCATATGAGACCAATCAAACACCTCCAAAGCATGAAAGTTTAAAAGCGCGTTTGTTGCCGTATTCCCAATTGTTGTCAAGTAACCCGAAGGCTAAGTAGCTGGATGGAAAGAGACCGAAGAGGGCAGATGCGAATCGAGTCATTTTATTACCTTAGTACGGAAGACGAAAAACGTTCAAAGTTCAACCAAACAGACTTTAATACTGAAAGGCAGACAAGGTTGGTAGAAAGTGTTAATTTCTTAACGTTCTCATTAGGGTTAAAACAAGTGCTTTAATCATAGAAAAGTCTTTTCAGATTCTGAAAGGAACCTTTGATCTTTTACATCATGATCACGAAACTGTTTATGCACTTCAACACAAACATGGTATTGAGTACCTATGTTGATGCAAACTAAAACGTTCAATACAATACTACTGTATATCGTAATTGCTGTGCATGAGGATCACTTCGCTTTATTATTTACTTAGTATTTACCTTGGAGAGACGTCAGAGTAACCTCCATCAGAGGACTGTGCTTCTCTGACATCCCTCATCCATTTGGTGTAGAAAGCAGCTACATCTCCATTGTACATAGCAGTCGGAGCAAAAATCTGAGCATCTGCCATCCAACCTAACCTTTCGTCTCTCTGTGGACAATCGGTTGGTACTGAAATCATGTTACTAATCTGACCTCTTATGATATTTTTGTGTAGTTTGTGAACCAAAGCGTTTTCACTCTCAAAGGTGCTTTTTATCATTCCGTTGATCCCAATCACAATACCTTTGATATCGTCTATAGCGTCCACCATAATACCAGTTACTTCTATGTACCTGAATCCGTGGTAAGTAAATTTTGGAAGCAGAAGTAGTTGTACGCCTCTATTAGGTGCATCTGCAAGATAACACTTTGAGCTTATGTACACTTCATTGTGACAATATTATTGAATACCATTGCATACATACGTATCAGTTGCTCTAGCGTGACCCAAATTATCTGTATAAACGGTCCCGTTCGGATTGAGCATCTCACCATATTTTACCTGAATAGTAACATTGTAGGGAAATTCTAACAATGATAGTTGAGCATAGCCAGCAAAGTTAGCACCAAAGTCATAAACCCAGACACCTTTGCTTATCTCCCAGCTCTGCTTTACACTATAGAGATCAATATCAGTAATTTGTGAAGATACCTCTGCTACTAGTTTGACAGATTTGTTAACTGTTTCTGTTATTACTGGCGACCAAGCTGAGTCGTTGTAGTCTGGATTCATCCATTCAACAAGCTGACGATCTTCATAAAACAGTTCTCCATGAAGAATGTCAGAGTAGATTATCGAACCCGTAGTGACTTTCCATGTTTCATCTGAAGGAATAACAAGTCGAGAACCGTTCTTGTACTCTACGTGAGCTTCTAGTAGTAAAAATTCTACATTGCCGTAGTAGCTGTGTCTTCGGCGTGGACCAACGTAACCACTGTACCATCCTGTAGCTAACATGGCCCCAATAGTAATATTGTTGCTTACAATAAATCTTGTTACGTCATACACTTGGTATTGAATTGTTTTGTTATAGTCCGTCCATCCGGGACTCAACAGGGGTTGACCTTGATTTGTAAATGTAGTAACGTGACTGTTAAAAAATACCCTGTACAGTCCTCGAGAAGTTACATAAAGTCGAGCTTGTTTTATATTACCAGGATCAACTATTGTGTATTTCCGAAGGTAAACAACAGGTTTTAGACCGTCATGAGTCTTAAGAACTTCTTCATCTTCTGGTCTGAGGTTGACCAAGGCATTTTTGTGCAGGCCTGGTGGTGCTCCAATCCATTTGGCAGTCCAGTGAGATTCGTTGAAAGCATTTCCCCAAGTAGATGGCTGGAATAAACATACAAAGTTATACTATTTGTTAGATAGACTTGGCGTATATATAAGCAAAATTCTTAAGCAAATTAGTAAATGGAAATTGGCAGTGAAGCATCCCAAAAACAAGCCTTATAAAGATGAGATTATTGACAAATAACCTGGATAGTAAGGTAAATAATATTTGCATTGCGGCTTACCTTTGAGTAATTTGAAACATTATCATCCTGATCCCAAACTCTTACAGCCCAATAAACTTTTTGACCCGGTTCAAGTATATTTCCCTGATACTTTACGCCAAACGTTGCATCGCTTTTCATTTTACCGCTGTCCCACAGATCAGATTTCTTTGGTGACAATAACTCAGAAGAAGAGGCAACCAAAACTTGGTATGCTGTCTGAAACAAATTTTTTGGGACTTTTCCGTCAGCATATTTTATAGGTTTCAGAATCCAAGCCAGCCTGGGGTTAGGGCTGTCTACAGCTGGAGGTGCTGACAAATATTCAACTGTGAGTTCTTGAGGGTATAAACTTGAGCCGTAAGTGTTAGAAAATAATAGAAATATTACCGATATGATTGATTTGATTACATTTTTCATTTTGTGTTATAGTTAAAACCGATTGTTTTGAACTGATTAGCAGTATTGGTAAGAGCACTTGGATATGAATGATATCACATGAGATATGCTAATATATTTGGAGTTTCGGTTGTATGTATGTGATATATACAAGGTGTCCCAAAATACTCATTATTGTGAAATGGCAAAAACACATCAAACCATAGAGGAAGGAGGGCATATTTGGCCACACCAAGCGTTAATTAAATTGCACCCTCATCACCAGCGCCAGCTACTCAATTTGTTTTAAATGGAACTCTACCGTAATTGACACCTTGTTTCAAAGCTTGTTTAAAAATTTATATTTAAAAAAGAACCGACTTCAGCTGACTTAAAATAAAAACCGTTTAGTAACCGTGTGCAATCAATAACTATTTTCAGGATTATCTTCTTTTTTATCCTATATAGGCTACGTTCCACTTAGCGACCACAACGACCATGCTCACAGAAGAGGTTTTTCCCATTCCACTTGCTTGTGAGTGGTTAAATCATAAATTCAAGTGGAACGGTGTATGAAGCATTTTGAGCGTTCATGTAAAAAGGTTAACTTGATTTATATTAAAAAATCTACAATTAAATTTTTTATATTTCATTTTAGTGGAGCTTTTAAACAATTCGAGTTTGAATATAATGGATATTTGTTGATGCGTCGCAATAATGCTCCAGAAACTACTTCATCTAGTTCAGATGAAGAGTGGAATCCAATTTTACAAAATTATAATCGTGAAAAGCGAAAACTTAGGCCACGTATTATTGATTAAGAGAATGTAATTCATATCTATAAACAAAAAAGATGTTTCATGAAAGAAATGTTTTCACAACGATAATGAACATTGTTTATTTACGAAGTTAGGTTATGTTATTGATAAATGTGGACAAATGTATAAATGAATGTTGAATATGAACTAAAATTAATTTTATTAAACTTAACATAAGTACATTTATCTGTCTTCACACGTTCTGCATCAGCTTGAGAAACATAAGCTTCCACAGCAGTATCTCTTTTCGAATCATATAATACTATTTTAGTTGTCGCCATCTTTAAAAGTTTAAAAATTGCGCCAAACTTCTCAACGTCCACTTCGACCCATATCTACAGATGGGTCGTTCTGAGCGTGGTGTGAGCGGAAATAATGACGTCATTAGTGACGTTTTCGCCGCGTTCACAACGACCGCAGTCGTCATGTGGAACGGCTGAAGGAGTATTTTGAGCGTTGTGATCGCTAAGTGGAACGCACCCTTAAGGTACAATTCAATTGAAATATTTAGCGTATTCTTATCTCTCTCTCTTTTTCTCCCTCTCTCTTTCTCCATCTCTAATTTTTATTCTTTGTCTATATTTTCTAAATATACTTTAACTTTTTTATTTGTTTTATTATTTGGACCAGTTTCTATAAATTTAACTCTAATTCACTCTATATTGCATCTACACTATATATGCTTCTGTGTATGGGTCACCCCGATCTAACTTATTGGTCTATCATTTTCTGAATAACCCTGTATAACTATAATTCAACTCAACACAATATTACGACGGTCCGGATATCACTTTTTTGTTTTTTTGGGCAATAACACCACAGTCGAAATAAAACGACGTATATTGAAGGAAAACCAAACGTTTCAAAGTCTATTCAGACTTCGTTGTCAATGGCTTTATATTTACTGATGTAAATTGCAAAATGAAAATTTGATTTATGACATTTAAATTGACATTAGACAATTTGTTGTTTTTAGATATCCAGGTAGCACAAGAAATTCTAAAGATCATGTATTATAGTTAAACAACTTTCAAATTAGAAGAATTTGAAAGATTATCTTTGGAATTTATAAGTGGCGTTCCTAGGTAGGACTTTGTTATAAGATAGCGCCTTCGCCAAAAATGCGATCAAACAATTCTATTGTTTCAGTGATCCCATTAACGTCATAAGGGCAAATAAATAGTTTGGCAAAGTTCCTAATGAGGCTTATAGGTCTGTAATTTCTAATATCTTCAAGCGATCCAGATTTGTGTATTGGGGTAACAACAATAGAAATTTTAAAAATACTTGGAACAGTATCTGCCAGTTTGGAAAATTAAGTTAATTATAATATGTAGTAGGACATCAATTATTTCCAAATTAGTTTGTTTTATGATTTCTCCCAAAACGCTATTATAGCTCGTACAACTTTAGTTTTTAATAAATTTGTGATTAATTAACTCGTTTTTTTGTAAGCGGTGTGAGCAACATAGAAACATGTACAACAGGCCCAAAATTATATTCTTGATCCGGAGTTGGATTTTTTTTCAATACCTATATTCACAAAATAGTGAATAATGTAATTTGCCATGTCGTAATCTGTGTAAAATTTTGGCCATTTTCATCATTTATGTTAAGTTTCTGGGTTTTGTTTGAATTTTCATGAGTCGTTTTAAAATAACACCCTGTATTCATACCAATCCCACCAAGACTCAATTTATTGATCGATCCATGAAAATTTTGTCCTGGAAGGTTTTCTTCCATATTATACGTGTCCTGTTTTCAGGACAGCCAACTGTGATTTTGGTTTGTTCAGATTTGTTTAGATGGCGCTATCAACCTTATTTTTAGATTATTCTCGAGATTTACCAAAACTTGGGAAAAAGTTTATATGATGTCTTAGAAAATTATTTTCAACAATACGTTTTACACATAAAGATTGTTGTAGGATTTACAAATTAAATTTACAATAAAAAAACAGGGGGTTTTGCTGTTATAAAAAGTTTTCGCAGCTTTGGTATTTCCACAGCCAACTCGAACGTGACTTCAATTTATCCAAGAAAATCGAATGGCAAACGGAAATCAAAATCGACTGGTAAAACGATTCGCATGCGTTATCTCAATCCACTTGGCAAGAAATGCAATACTTCACTGGTCTGATATAATGGATTCCCTCGTTCAGTTGTAAATACCCACCCTAACCTCTTCGTCCCCCTATCGTCCCTCTCCCTTGTCCTATATTCGGAGTTGTGGCGACGACGGGAAGGTCAGGTATTTGGTGCAATTTTTCCCCGATTTTTTGTAGATAAAACGGTGTATTTCTATTTGTGTTGTGATGTAAATTATCGCCGGTCAGTCCATCATTGAAGTAAGTAGATTTTACTTTAGCTTTTCACCTGAGGTTATAGTTATTCGCAATGTATACACAACCTTATTAACCCCTCATGCCGTCATCTGTCTGCCGAACGCGGCTACGGAAATGGCCGAATACGATGAACACGTTCTTCAAACGAATCGATTGAGTATTTTCTAGATGAAATTCGATATCTTTTTAATTTTACACTTAAATTATGCTAATAATGAAACCATATCAGGCCATTGGTGCCGTTAATGACTGGGTTTTGTATTTCGAGTCACGTTTTAAGGGAAAACTTCCCACTTATACTGGGAGATGCAACTCATGCTGTTGACTCCATCATAAGGATGCAATTTTTTTAATTTGCATACTTAAGTTGATTTTAGAAGCTTGCTAATTAGATTTTGTTGTGCTTCTGGATATCGGGGGGACTGAAAAACTGTTAATATAATGCAAGCTTCTGGTTATTTTAATATACTGTTGATGAGCATCTCACGTCCTGAAAAATGCATTTTTCTCATGTTTTGGGTGCTTAAATGAAACTGAATTAATGCTGTCCCTCAGATTTGTTCCTTTTACAAGTATTTACAATGGCAAATTCCAAGAGAGTTGGAATTTTTTATTATTGATTAACAAACATAACCTATTAATCGGTTTACTTTAAACAGATGTTTTTCAATAAATCTCAATATGGAGTTGGAGCAACTAAACAACTGTTTTGGGTTAGTTATAAAATACAAACACAATATTCGTATAGTATTTAATTAAAGTGATTCTTTTTGGATTAAATCCCATGGTCGTGAAAAAAATCTGCTGCCTTTTATATTTCTGGATTAGAGAACAAAAACAAATATTAATCATCGAAAATCGCTTTATTGTTTTTCAAATTATTCTCCATGAAGATCTATACACTTTTGCATGCGTTTGAACCAATTGTCGAAGAACTTTTTCCACTCTGATTGAGGTATCTCCAAAACATGCATTCTGAACGCAGCAACCACTTCTTCAGGTGTCGAAAAACGTTGACCTATCAGTTTGTTTTTTACGTACGGGAATAAAAAGAAGTCATTTGGTGACAAGTCAGAACTATACGACGGATGACTCATCAAATCGATGTTTTGAGTGGTCAAAAATGCAGTTGTTTGAGCCACTGTGTGAGAGCTCGTATTGTCGTGGTGAAGAGTGATCCGTCTTCGGCGGTTGGTTTTTCTCATTTCATGGAAGACAACTAGCAAACAAATGGTTGTGTACCACTCAGAATTGACCGTTCTGCGTTGTTCTAGTGGTACGGTTGCGACATGTCCAGTTTTTCCGAAAAAACAGGCGATCATTTGCTTGGAAGTGCTTCGTTCGCGAACAACTTTTGTTGGATTCGGCTCATCTTGAAACACCAATACAGTCGACTGCTGTTTACTTTCGGGCTCATACGCGTAAATTCACGATTCAACACCTGTCACTATGTCATAAACGTGTTTTGAAGCACCGCGATCGTATTTTTTGAGCTTTTCTTTCGACCAATCGACACGAGCCTTTTTTTGAACGATTGACAAATTGTGTGGGATCCAACGCGAACATTTTTTTTTGACATTCAAATGTTTATGCAATATTGAATGTATGCTGGTCCCACTAATGTGTAAGGTTGACTCAATCTCACCATAGGTCACATGACGATCTTGCAATATCAGTTCGCGCACAGCATCAATGGTTTCCGGAACAACAACTGTTTTTGGACGACCTTCACGAAATTCGTCTTGGAGTGACCTCGATTGAATTCACCATACCATCGCTAAACAGTGGTCCTTGATGGAGTTTCATTGCCAAAAATTAAATTAAATTCATCCATGCACTCTTGCTGACTTAATCCACGTCGAAAGTTCTAAAAAATAATCGCACGAAAATGTTCACGATTTAATTCCATTTTTTGGCCGAGATGAATCCTTTAAATTACTGTAAACAACACATAGCGCTCGTATGTCAAAACGTTCTGAGTACTATTACCCTCAAAAATGTCAAACTTAACGATAGAGCTGTTAGTTGTCAGATTGCAACACCAATCCCGAAATATAAAAGGCAGCCTTAGTATACACATTTTTTGTATAATGACACGTGTTTTAGTAGACAACACATTTATCAAGTAACAAAATGTAATCCCAAAATTATCTTAAATATACTGTTGTATATAGATGGTATCTACTATAGGTAAAATTAGTAGTACCATTATAAGCATCTAAACTAGAAGCTCTAAAGATTAATTAATAGCTTATGCGAATACTCATATCTACATATTAACTTTAAGATACTGTAGTAAAATAATTATACTACGATTGTGGTCTAAATGTAAAATTTTTGTGTTAACATAAAATGATCTGCACTTTTAGACTTACCCTGGAATATGCTCATCGATTCTACTGGATAAGTTTCTAAATGTTTTCCCCAGATATATTTATATTTAGTCACAATTGTTAAAAGTAATGTGCGGGATATAAATTTCTTATCGACTACTTTTTTATATATTTAGGATATATGAGGCTTTATAACTAATATTTAAATGGTGGACCCAAATCTGTCTCAAAAACTGGCCCATGATTTAACACGTAAAAGTAAAATAGCTCTATAGCTACTTTGGTTTTCTCACAAAATTGTGAAGTGGTTGTAATAAATTCCATCTAGATACCGCAGTCCTATGGCATATTAGATTTTCTTTTTTTTTTCTGGTAGGGTTTGTAACAATCTTTACAGTGTATCAAGTTGTTTCTCATTGGATAAATATGTTTTCTAGTTTTGTAGCCTTAATATTATCATTGATAGTGTTAGCTGTGCTTATAAAAGCTATTACTATATAAAGCAAAAAAGTCCATCTAGGAAATATAAGTTTCTAAAATCAATTTACAGAAAAACAAAATTGTGTTAACAAAATTATTTCTTCCCATACGTGTAAAATTATGGTGACAAAGTTGCTTAAGACTTATTTAACAATAAATTTCCATTGTCTGATTAAATACTTATCGTAGTTTCAGCTCAATAGCAGTATATGACATTATGCTGCTCCAAATATAGTCTAAATTTCAAATTCCATAGAGGTAGCAAAAACTTCAAAGCTCTGAAACCATGAAAGGATGTCCTTTCAAAATGCGATAATTTCACAGCACTGAAATATATTTACCTAACAAATTGCTTACTTTGATTGTTTGCTGATTTTTTTCTTTTGTTTATTTTTTTGTGATTTCTTGCTTAAGACGAAATAAATGAGTACACTCCTTGTTAAAATGTTTGGGATTATTATTTGTCTTCAGCAAGAAATATGTAGGAATAATTCCCTTATATTTTGTTGATATTTTAATTTAGTTATTTTTATTTATGTATATTTATTTTTATTTTGTGAATAAATTTTAAACAGTTATTGTATTTTTTAATTTAATTGGATAATACAGAATTACTTTATATATATTTACAACCAAATTTCCCTAGTTTCGCCCAACTTAAAAGGGATGAAATATGCTTATGGATGTCCTTAATTTGTGACAGGTACAAAAAAAGTTTTGAAAGTCTCCCTTCAGTATTTTTCTTGTTAATAGGATTGTGGGATATAAGTTATAAAAAACTTCAGGGGGATCCTATTCTAAATTTACCTAAATATAATTTTCAACCTAGATTTGTTGGACTACTACATTAAAAATAGTCGTTCTGAGGTTTAAACCTATAGAAGTGACTTGTTCTAGGCCCCCATCGTCCCCCCTTGGGTCCGCCCATGTATTCGAATATATTAGTGATCGTCTAACTTCTGAACAACTTGTCCGATTGAGGTTATATTAAAAAACATGACTATTTTGTCGAGACGATGAGTCATTGCTATTCTATGACCTATTGGGTGTTAGGCCAAGGGCTGAACTATCGGCCAAGAAAATAAGAACTCTACCGGGCCAAGAGTGGACAAATATTTTCCGGGTCAAGGGCTGAACAACATCTGCTGGGCCTCCTAGGCAATTATATTCATTTCTGGCTGAAGATTTCTTTAGTAGTTGGGGTGCGGTAAAAATAATAGAACTTATCGTTTAAATAAAGGTTATTTTCATAAAAATAAAGCAAAATTATTCACTGTATGTATAATGAAAACGTATTTTCCCGATACGTTACAACTTTTGCCTGATTTGGTAATCATTCTCCTATTTCCTTCACAAATTTATTTTTCCAACGACACAAATTACCCATTATGACAAGAGAATATCCATCGATAATAATAATGGGTTACAGAAAATGGATAATCAGCACGATATTGTCACAATTTAACTATATATATTGCCTCTTCATTCTCATTTTATAACGAGAATTCAGGTCATTTGTGCAGCAATATTTTTTAATATATGTTTACTGAATCTGCAGTGATCACTTGCAAATCTAGGCTTAATAGATAATAACACTGTTATTCGAGAATTACTTTTATTGACCTAATTCTATAAAATATTTTATTAAACAATAATTGAGGAGAAACGAGTTAATTTTTTCGGTTTTCAGTTTATCGGATTTTTTTTAAAGTTTTTAAAATGCAATTGTCATGGGAGCGGAAGCACAATTAGGCAACGTAAACCTTTTTAGGAGCTTCCTTGAATATGCATGCAAAATCTAATAAACTTAAATCTGAAATGGTGCACTATTATATAGAATTCATTCCGCATTTGATGAGAAAGTAAATCACAAAAACTCCAGGAAATGCTAAATATTGTTAATGATCATTTATGTAGACAACAAATAAATTGAGTTGAAGAAAATATTGCTACGGATCCCCAGGGATGTTGTCCAATTAATACTGCGTTATTAACAATGAAAACAAAACCTTAATATAAATCCTTGAAACATACAACACAAAACACAATTTACACTGACGTTTACTTAGAGCATATACTTTCCTACTCATAATACCAGTGAGTAACTATATGATGTATTTACTCACTGATAATACTCACTGCACTTATGACAAAACTAACTCTAACGCTCATAGAATACCTATTTATATATTTTTACATTCGAGATTATTTTATGGCGCTAATGTCGAATTATGTAGATCTTTCCCGAACTGACAGTTACACTTGGTAGGTGTATACAGGTTCCTCCCTCGGCCGACGTTATAACTTTCCATAACAATATGTTAAATACTGGAAGAAAGAACAAGGACCTAATGTAAACTATGAAGACTATTTACAGTATTGTTTTGAATTGTTTCATTGCACTGGGTTCCAGTTATAAAGATCATGAGATTTGTCAATGACAAATAGGTTCTAAATTGAGTCTCTCATGAGCAGGATTCATTCCGGTTGAAATTATGAAACCAAATTTTAAACAACTATCATATTATTTATTATCTTTTAGCCTCTATTTATTGTCTTTTAGCCTCTTCACATGATAAGATGATAAATAAAAACTAAAGGACTTGGCTCCGGAAATTATAAAATAAGATTTGTACAAGTACCTAGAAAAAACGATAACCTACAAAATTTTAGTAGAACGCCATCTAGTGTGGAAGAATTATAATAATTTCGCTGCACTCTTGTCCTGGGGTCCTAGGATGCCACTTCTATTACTTACTTTTTAAACTTGTCGCCATTTTGCAAGAAGCTAAATAAAGTTTTTACTCAATTTTCTTGTGGATTGCCGGTCGCAGTTGAATTAAACCGCACAATAAGTTTTAAAATCAATACTTATAATTTTTCGGGCTGAAACTGTTTGCACTTTTTTAGGTTCAGAAAAAAATGTTCAGGACGTGAAGGGCCATCGTCCTATCGCATTAGGTTTTACCTTGAGACTGATTTTCACGATCCTATGAAGTTCCAAATGATTTATTTAAATGGGAACCCTTTATTTTAACACTGGACTCTAAAAGAGCGGGAAATCTTACGTCCAAAATATTTAACTACATCTAGATGATTATATTAAGATCAAACTAAAGTCAGATCATTTAAAAGTTGTTCTTTTCAGACTTTTTGATGGCTCTTGAGCGAAAAATGTTAGAGAAGGCTCTCTGAAAGTTAGCGGTGTAAAAAATATTTCAGACAAAAGTTGTATAGACTATGAGTGTCATCTATCTATAATATTAAATTTGACATTGAGATCAATGTTCAAAGAGGCCATGTTGGCCTTCATGGATTTAAGCTCCTTGCTCAGCCATTCACAGATACACTTTATTTCAAGTGGGTGGTTTAAAAAAAAGTCTTCAAGCTACAGGGGTGGATCCAAACACGTGCTTCCGGGGGGGGGGGATTTCGTGCTTCAGCGGGGCGATATCATGCTTCAGGGGGCGATCCTTTACTAAATTTACCTAAATATAATTTTAAACTCAGATTTCTTGGACTATTACATTAAAAATAGTCGTTATGAGGTTTAAACCCATAGAAGAGATCTTCTTCTAGGCTCTTGGAGTTAAGATTATCTCGTTTCAATATTAAATTGACTAACTTTGAGGCTCTCGGATCGCCCCCATCGCCCTCTCCTTGGATCCGCGCATGTCAAGCTAAAGGAGGAAACTTAGGGCAGTTTCTCCGTGGACAATTAAAACTATTGCAGCATTTGTCAGATGCAAGCTGACTCGCGATAAACAGGCATCCCAAACATGAGGCAAGGGGACTCACGATAAACTAGCACATCAAAAGAAACAGAAGTTACTACGTCCAATGCGCTGTTTTAGGGTAACGCTAAAATTAGGAAAAATGACATCAGTTAGGTAAATTGATGTATAAGGCGATTTCCAAGTGAAGAGGGCAGATGGACAGCTCAACAGCCACAGCAAACAGGCGGTTGTATTAATCATGTGACGTTCACCAGATATTTAGGGGGTAAACCTGGTTATTAAGGGGGTCAGGGCCCTTCTTGTCTCTCCGGAGCTTCGCCTACGGAGGTGTTTAGCGGTTACGTTTATTGAGATTTTTTGTAAGAATAATAAGATAATGCGGTGCAATTTGGTGCAGTTTTGTGTTGAAAATCAATGTGTGCCTTTTGAATGCCTGTCGTGATTGTTCTAGAATTTATTTATCGTGTAAGTACGTGTCTAACGTACATACTGATATGAATTGAGTACTGAGTTTCGGAATATGTAGTTTAAAGTGGGTATTTAAAAGTTTTTTGGGTCGAGTTATTTCTAAATATTTTTATTACTCTATTATATAACTAATTGCAAAACAATTTCAAAATTTTTAAGGGTTTCTTTCAGAAATTAATTGTTAAGAATTAAAATAATTTCAAAATATGTTTCACAAAATCACAAACAAAGCCAAACATTACATAAAACACAGTTGTTTATTTTTTCTGACGTTAGATGTCATTGATGTATCGTGGTTCATTTCGCTGTCATTCGTCGTATAAGCTGCTTACTAACGTCGAAGATTTTCATTTCATAGCTACGTCGTTCAGGACAGTGTACCTAATGAGAAATTCCATTTCGAAAAGGACGACGTGCGTTGTTTGAAGCAAATATTAAAAATAAATTTCATATTTGCTTTTCGAGTTGTGCTAAACTGGGTAAGTGCTGTCAGAGTATTCATATACTTAACAGAAATTTCGAATCGGAAGGATATTCAAACCACGATACACTTATAACGGTATGCTGATTTGTCAACTCAAATTCGAACGGTTGTGCGCATTACGTCACGTTGGAGTCAAAACATTCATTACACGATACCCTTATATTATTATTCTTATTAGTTTTATTAATATTACTAAGAAAAATGCAAACCGAAATACTAAAGGTACGAACATTAAATATATTGGATTTCAAAAAATGAGGATTTAGCCAAAACAATGGATAAATGCTTGTTGTCGAAAAGATAAAATTAATTTAAAAAATGGCAAGTAAAGAGTTCACTATTACTATTTTAATACAAATGCTAACCTTATAGTTTTTTATTGTCATTGTCTTTTAAACTTTAGACCGTACATGTTCTTTACATTTTGAGGAGAATTGTTTTGAAGTTTCTATGCGGCAAAGACTATTGCAATATCTTACAAAAAATATTCAAAATTTAAAATCAGATGCAGTCCCATTATTACAACTTCCTGTCGGAAAAAATTGATTTCTACCATTCAAAGAGAATTGATAAGAGGAACCAACGAGACACTGTCAAATAATTGTTACAAAAATCTGATCCGAATGAGTCTTATGTTGACAATTCTAGTGAAAATTTTATTGGAAATATCAAACCTCAGTTTATTAGTGAACTCTTAATGATTGAGACAGCACCTAGTAAATGTGCAATTAATGTTGAATGTAGGTAAATTAAATTTATTTAATTTTATTTTGTATTAACAAATTATTATTTATCATTATTTTCGTGAAGTCACTGAATTAAAAGAGAAAATGAAAATACTTGAAAAACAGATTAAAAATCTACTGCTGCAAGTTATTAATGCTAATATGCAACTGCCAAAGAAAATCGGAAAAAAAACTATATAAATTAACAAATAAAAAATAATTCGCATTTGACGTTGTAGTTTTATTTATTCTATATGTGATTAATTCTCCCTGTAGTTGTTGAAATATTAGTTCAACAAAAGTCTCAAATCATCCTTCACATTTTAACAGAATATAGATCCACTTGAATACTTTAGTTATTAACAATAATATTAATGTTTTAAAAAGAATCAAGTCAAATACAATATAAGTCGATTTTTTTATTGTTAACAGATAATGTTTTTAAATTTTTGGTACTGCTTACATGATATAACATACTTTTCAAAGGTAAATGTTGACCAGAAAAATTTCGCCATCACATCTCCTTCAGCAAATGAATAAAAATAAATATCGCTTTTGTCGAAAACATGAAAATGTTCATTTCATTTTATAATAATTGAGTGGAAACTAACATTTACATTCAATCATTAACTTTTACACATGATCGATAATATATCCAATTCAGTTGTATTACAAAATAGGTCTTTGAAACTAATTATTTATACGAAAACGCTCTTCCTTATGTGTTTAGCTTTAAGAATTTTAAATTTTGACTCCAACGTGACGTCATACCAGACTGCTGGATGCGTATCGGCATACCGTTATAAGTGTATCGTGATTAAAACTAAGCAAGTTATATTGTTAAGTATAGAGAAGCTAATGAAGTATATAAAAAAGGATAATTGTACATTAACATAAATACTGAAAAATCACGACACGCTTTTCCTAAAGAATCCTGAGAACACAACTGCCCGTTTAGGCGCAAACGCGTACGTATGAAAACTTGGAAAATTATACAGTAACACGCCAATCGCATGGTGTATTCTACTGGTCGACTAGATACATAGTGTTTCAAGCTCCGTGATTCAAGGATGGGGAGAATGCACAGAGAAAAATACAGACTGCACGACGGGGAATAATTATCGTGTCCTTTGCTTGTAGCCGATCGATAAGAGAGTGTTAAACAGAACCGTATTGAAAATGTTGTACTGAAACAGGATGGTATTTGAAGAGTAAAGATATTGTTTAGTTATACACACTGCTATTAATATTTTAATATGTTGAACCGCTTTGATGAAACTATGAATTTTCGTTTGATTTTAATGTAAAACATTTTGTTCGAATTCAAATGTTAACCTTTACCAATACAGTCTCTTGAAATATTTATTGAAGTAATTCTCTGTAAAATAGTTGGTAAGCACCCATTTCTGGATATAGGCCTCCTCATTAATTTGGGGAATTGGTATCGACGTCATTTCAATGTTTTTAATATCGTCTAACTAGCATTTTGGTGGTCTTCCTATGCTTCGCTTATATTCTCGTGTTTCCATTGCAATCTGTTTCAGCTATTAACACCTATGCTTATTCAGTGTTCAGTTACTCTTTCGGTATACTTAATTGGTGCAAGACTGACATCGAAAAATTACAACGGAAAGTTCGAGTTCTACTAACAAAAGCTCAAAATCACCATCCAAAGAACTCTGTCGAACGTACAAGTTTTCCACGGCATAAAGGAGGAAGAGGATTGGCCGATATAAGTAAACTACTAGATGAACAAATTTCTAATTTGCGTAGTCATTTATAGAAGCTCGCAGAATTTTCTGATCTACACAGACATATGTCAAGTTGATGCCTCAACACCACAGTGATTGACAGAACAACAAGTCTAATTGCAACCGCAGTCAACTGATCAGAAACAGCTCAAATAGAAAGAGAAACCCCTTCATGGAAGACATATAAATGACGTCAACCAAGATTATGTCGACAGTTCAGCGTCGAACTACTGGTTGGTGTCTGGTCATATGTTTCCTGAAACAGAAGGCAATCCAAGATCAAGTAATTCCAACTAAGAACAATCTACTAACAACGACAGATGCAGATAATGTTGCCAAACATCTGAATCGATCCAGCATATCACAGGACCAATTGAATACAAACAACGGCACGATGCAGGGGCAAAAATTGTGTGAAAATATCAACTGCAATCTGTACTGAGACCGCACGATAATGACCGATCGGAGTGTTGCTCACAATAGACTAGATATAGTTTTAGTAGATCAGGTCTTTAGAAAAATAATCTTAATTGACATAGAAATCCCTAATAACAATAATATAAATATTAGGCAGGCTGAAAAAATAGCCAAATACAGGTATTTGGAATTTCAAATAAAGATACAGTGGGACATGAATCATGCGTACTATACTAAATGTTATGTCAACAACAGGAGTAATCCATAAACTTTTACTAAACAATTTAAAATACCTTGGTCTGGACGAACATCTTTACCAATTAATGCAAAAAGCCGTTCTGTTAGGAACAGCCCGAATAGTCAGAAAATTCATGGGAGACTGCCACGACTCTAACCACGGGCCTGATAACCTGGCAAGTGCTCCTAAAGAGCTAAACCCTTTTGAAATCTAGGATATCTGGGGTTTAGTGAATTTTCCCCTAAATAGCATAGCGTGCCTTAGAGGGAGTGTGCTGCCAAACACTATATGGTCAAGTCGGGGAATAATTCAAAAATCGTGCATTAATCCACGCATCAAAAATTGTGAGCTGAACAACATAATTACTGAACAACAAAAGGGATGCGCGAAAAATTCGATGGGGTGAAAAGAACAACTAATAATTGATCTCGTTGTTTGCAATCAAGCCTACGCCAAACGACGAAATCTCTACATGGCATAAGTAGACTACAAAAAGGCTTTTGATTTAGTTCCACATGATTAGCTCATTCAGGTACTGAAACTCTATAAAGTATATAATTGTATTGTTAAACAAAATCTTTCTGACTTCAGCTGACTGTTCGGTACACACCGACCCCATCCCAATCAGGGAGACTCTCTTAGCCCGCTGTGGTTCTGCCTTGCCATGAACCCTTTCTCACACAAACTGTACTTGATTAACTTTGGGCTCAGTCTCAAACATAACAACGTACCTTAATTGAATCCGAGGCGGAAGGTCATACTTATAAATACCTTGGAATACAGCAGGCTCAACATATTGAGAATTCTATAGAAGGGTAAGACGACTGTTCACTACCAAACTTAATAGTCAAATCTGTTTCAGGCTATTAACACCTGTGGTTAGTTACTCGTTCTGTATAGTTAATTGGTGCAAGACTGACATTGAACAATTACAACGGAAAGTTCGAGTTCTACTAACAAAAGCTCAAAATTACTATCCAAAGAGCTCTGTTGAACGTACAACTTTTCCACTGTATGAAGGAGGGAGAGGATTGGCCGATATAAGCAGATTACTTGATCAACAAACTATCTAAAGTACATCATCAAACACCCTTCTATTAAAAACGACAGATGCAGATACGGTTGCCAAATATCTGAATCTATCCAGTATATTATAAGATGTTGTCAAGCATATGCTGCAAAACCTTACAAGAACGACACGATGCTGTGGCAAAAATACAGCACCAGGAACTAGCACTGAAACTTGAACTGTTGCAGTCGGTAAGAGTGCCATACTATGTATACAAACCACAATCTGTTTTAGAAAGTAACTACTACAAGCTGTACTGGGACCGCACGATACTAACCGATCGGAGTGTTGTTCACAATAGACAAAATATAGTTCTAGTAGATAAAGTCTCCAGAAAAACAACCTTAATTGACACAGCAATCCCTAACAACAATAATATAAATAATAAGCAAGCGGAAAAAATATCAATACAATACTTTATTATTAATACTGGTTTAAATCGTTTAAATTATTTACAGCAATTACCATGAAACCTCACAAATAAACTGCATTTTTTATATCTCTCAACAAACTGTATTTACATTTTTGTTTTTCAAAAAATTTTCATTAATTCAATAGAATTATTTATGAGAAGCAGGAACTGATATAGCTATTTGTTTTTTATGGATTTATTTTTTTTGCAATTCACCTCTCAATAATTCAATATGTTTACGTCAACATTGAAGCGATTTATCACAGTAACCAATACTTTTATACAAACAGTGTGTATGTAAACACCTACAGATCCTGATGGACATCAATATTGCTAAAAAAAATTCATATTGTAGAGACTAAAATCTGGTGAAACACTATTGAGACCGGGAATGTAACGACGTGTCATCTAATTGTTTTCAGTGTTGCAAATTTTGTGACGGTATAAGTCAACGTAAATGAATCCCAAATATGACACATATTTACTAATTTTCAACAGTATTTAGAGAAAGACCGATTGCCGACGGAGAATTTTCACTTTGTGAGAAGATAAATCACAAAAGAGAGTCTTATTTTTGAGACATATTCCCTCCATTGTACTATACTATACAGGGGGTGTAAACGGTTTGAGTGCAAAGATTTTGAGAATCAGTTCTTCAGGTCAAAACAAATCAAAAAGCTTTATAACATTTTCAGAAATAAACTATAGTTTTACCAAAAAAAAGTTAGAACTTACGTAGCCTTTATTACAAGGAATAATAGACTATTTCCGGCTTTAGCTAAATATGTAAATCCTCAATAGCTTATACGCCTTTAATAACTGTATTAACAAAGATTAATATTTAAATTCTAAATATTCTGTTATAATTTGCCTTACTTTTCTTCGAAGAGATATGGCAACAAAGCATATAACATGCATTACTCAGTACTACAGGTGACCGCTGCCACGATTGCTTTTTTTCTGATCAGTTCTTGTAAGAAAGTGAAAGTGATTTTTGCGTGATATTCGACGTAGCGTTCGTGATTTGATTTTCATTAAAAAAAAATCTAGAAATAAATAAAATCTATTGTGAATTGTGAGTTCAAGTGTATTAGTTTGTGACAAATAGTGACAATTATACAATTAGGTAAAGACCTGACATGCTATTAATGTGTGGGGAAAGCAGGAATCCGTTTGTTCTCCAGAGCTCTATCATAATGACATCCTGTAATAGTAGATGGGTATTTATTTGCCTAACATTAGTAATAATAATTTTATAAGTAACAATTATTTTTTGTATTATTTAACACATAAAAGAACTACATATAAGAAATGTTTTGTTTAATATACCTCAAAAAAAGTAATAAGTGGCAAATCTGGTGATCTTTTTGTCCATAAGATTGTTCTACGTAATTGTCATTGAGTAATTCAAGTATTCCTGAAAATAACAGTTTGGTGAGCGCGATAACCATATTTCACTGAATCTGAATACAGAAATTAAATCTAATATAAATACATTAAAAAAAAAAACAACAAAAAACCGAAAAAATTCACAAAAAAGCATGAAATAATTTTTTGCTACAACAACTGAACATTATTATGAAGTCGGTGCCAAGCTAAAGTGAAACTATTTTGGGAAGAACATTTATAAGTTGTACTTCGCAACTTCGCTGTTCAAATTGACACCGACGAAAAAGTATTTGTTTCTTTTAAATGTATTTATTTTACAATTTTTAGTATCGAATTATTTTTGTATCATAATGTAAACAACTTTGTATCCTCCCTTCTTCAACTTGATCCATGGAATAAAATGTCAAATATAAAAATTCATTTCAATACATAGATATTAAAAAGGTACATTTTTTAAAATAATATTTCATAAAATTTTATTTACCTAAATAAATCTACCGGCACTCGAAACTATATAATTATTTAATAAAAAAAATAACAGGTGTTCATTTTTTTGTGGTGACTCATTCCTTTATTATTCAGGCTACATGTGAACCTGATTTTTAGCGCGACGTTGCCACATTGACAATAATTTACTTAACATGTATTTCGAATTTTCTTGCTTTATAAGGCCTATATATCATAGTGTACTATCTGCACCTAAAATATATGCACTCAAACTATTTACACCCTGTATATTATATTTGTCGACAAATACTGTGGTTGAGAAGTATTAGAAGTAGTTTTGAAAGTATAACCCACATCAATTAGAGTTAAATAATTCTAAAATTATTAAATAATTAAAATGCATTTTTTTTCAGCATCTAGACAAAACAACTCAATATTCCAGGTCGGTGAATTAATCTTACCCATACGTCGAATATAAAATTCTCGGAGACGCAATATAATCAAATCTGTGTCTTTGTAAAATCTCTGTAGTATAAAAATATGTAAAACAGCAGGAGAAGAAGTATATGGTTGGTCTGTGATGTTTGAATGTATCCAACTCGCTATAAAACCAATGAAATGGCAACATCGTGGTACATTTTACAATGAGTTCAGTTTAACAGAACGGAAATATTCGTCAGAGTAATTTAAATGCGTAAATATGTTTAGGATCTTAATTGAACAGTAAATTATTTTATGTCATAGGGATTAGTAGTAAATACATTCCAAATAACAAATCAGATCCGTTAGTTTTAGGGTTTACATAACCTCAAAAAAAGTAATAAGTGGCAAATCTGGTGATCTTTTTGTCCATAAGATTGTTCTACGTAATTGTTATTGAGTAATTCAAGTATTCCTGAAAATAACAGTTTGGTGAGCGCGATAACCATATTTCACTGAATCTGAATACAGAAATTAAATCTAATATAAATACATTAAAAAAAAACAACAAAAACCGAAAAAATTCACAAAAAATCATGAAATAATTTTTTGCTACAACAACTGAACATTATTATGAAGTCGGTGCCAAGCTAAAGTGAAACTATTTTGGGAAGAACATTTATAAGTTGTACTTCGCAACTTCGCTGTTCAAATTGGCACTGACGAAAAAGTATTTATTTTACAATTTTTAGTGATGCAATGGCTTAATTGGATGCAGTTTTCAAATCTAATTAACTTTTTTATTTTTTTTAAGTTACATAAATACTTCTTATACAATTTTTAGTGCAATGGCATAAGTAGATGCAGTTTTTAATTCTAAATACTTTTATTTGATAACAATTTTAGGTATTAACAAAAGTAAAGATGCTTTAATTTGTAATCAAAATTCCTATTTCATGAAAACCTTGTCAAAAGTTACAAAAGTGACATGGAATGATTACTGTTTACGTTTTAGACAATGCAAATCTGTTTATGAAGAATAACTTTTTCTCTTAAAATTATTAAAAATCCTTTTGAGGATTTTTTAATTTTTTTTTTTATTCAAAACAACACGTGCCTTTAGTCAATTTTTGGGTATAATCATTAATCATCTTTTTCATCAAAAATACAATTTTATTCAAAATATAAAAAATTATTAAACTCAAAATACCAATAAATAAAAATTTCAATTAAAAAATTTTCCAAGTTAGTTTAGTCTATTAAATAAAGAAATAAAGGATATTCAAATTGATATTTTTATTTTGAATTTAAGATTTTATTTATTGTTATTTTGATCAAATATTGTTTTTTTATTGATTTGAGTTTTATATTTTTTTATATTTCGAATAAATTTATATTTTTCATGAAATATTCCCAAATAAGTTGATTAATGATTATACCCAGAAATTGTCTTGATCGTCAAGAGGCACGTGTTGTTTTGATTTAAATAAAATTTAGATAAAATTTCTAAAAAATGGTACAAGCTGTGTTATTGAAAAAATATGGGACCACTTTGGGATCCCCCCCGGAGCTAATCCAATTTCTTTTTAATTCATTATACCCCATGTTCCGAACAGAAAATGTTTCCATATTTTTAATATCAGCGACTCCACCAAAGTTTACTGTATAAGAAAGTTGCCTAAAAAGTTTCGGGATATCCCGAAACTAATCCAAAGTCTTTTCAATTTATCCCTTGTTCCAAATAGAGAATTTTCCATATTTTTAATACCGGCGACTCCACCAAAGCATATTGTATAAGAAAATCGGTAAAATGTTTTTCCCTATTTTCTAAGAAACGTTACAAGCTATGTTAATGGAAAAAATATGGGACCATTTCGCGATCCTCCGGAGCAGGATCCAGTATAAACGGTCGATAACATAAGAATCGTAGGGTTGAATCCTATGGAAGAAGTTTTTGATTAACTGTTCCTTAAATAACAATCATTTTCTACAATTTTTCCTACAAAGTACTAGCTATCGGTAAATCTGCTGTGAATGTAAACTGATAGATACAATTTATTTTTAAGCAGTTTGATTATAAATAAATTCATGAGAGAAAAGGTATTCAACGGAAAATCTTAGCTGACTATATTAACTGACTACTGCTCATTAACGAAAATCTTCACATTAAAAGTAAAATACCTTCATTATTGAAAGAACTTAAGCTACTTGATAATGAAGACATTCTCTTATAATGCGTCAACAAGTTCTGAACGAACAGCACACAAGATTATAATGACATTTTCTACCCAGAAGACATGAAATCTTTAGAGCATTCAGAAGGCTTAAATTAGCTGTCTACATTCAAAGCGTAAAGCAGATTATGAATTTCAATTAATTGGGCCTGACATCACAAACAATGGAGATTGTGAAAGAAGAGCTCAAGGCTCAAACGGTGAAGCACCTCAACGGCAAAAGCTCTTGCGGGATACACGAGGAAAGTCTGAAACTTTAGTGAAAGCAGACAGTATTCGTTTGGGTGGTGAAGATGAATAACATTTTTTAATTTGTATTATTTTAGATTGGGAGTAGGTGTCAAAATTTGGTTTATAGAATTTCTACTATAGTGCTGCAAACTAAACTAAGATATCAAACAAAAACTGATTAAAAGAAACACAGAAAAAAATTATCAAAAAGCTGGAATAATATTTTTCTGCATACTTATTTTGAAATTAAAAATATTACATTATGCTTTTTAGTTAAGTCGCTGTTGTTTTTGTTTTTTTTGACGTCTGTTTTTGATTTCTTAAAATAGTAGAACTACTAAAGATGCTACGCGAATGAGGACACGTTGGCTAGATTGCAGCTGAAAACGGACTCTTTGAAAAAAAGAAGATTTGAGAATTATGACCATTTACCATTGCTCTTCTATGATACGGGATAATTTTTTCGAGGCGGTTGGGTGTGTACATTCGAATTACAACTAAAAATCAATTAAATTAAGTGTTTTTGCTAGTTTACCAATAAAAAAGGATATTATTTATGACAGACTTCGATAGTAAATCACTTCAGAAACATGGTTGTATATTATTGGAGCGTTAATTTCGATTTGAGTTTTGGAGGAAAAGAGACTCTTCTGGTGTGACTTGTAATTTTTCATTCAATGAAACACCTTTTTCTCACTAATACTTTTTTATAGGGTGTAATTTTTTAACCGACTTCCAAGAAGGAGGAGATTATCAATTCGTCGCTACTTTTTTTATGTATGGCCCGCGATTATTCAAAAACGACTTGGGCAAATTTGATGATTTAAACGGCATTTTATTAAAGAAGATTTCAGAAAGATACTTAATAATTTTCTAAATCGTGCGATTTACGGTTTTTCAGAAAATCAGAAAAAACAGTAATTACTACATTTCAGTGAATTTGAGTAAATCTACACTATTTTCTCTAAAACGGCTCAACCAATTTGAATATATATTGTATAATTGTACAAAGCGATGTTCCAGTTTGATTCGGTATAACGTAAAATTTACCGGTTTTCCGAAAATCGTAAAAATATTTGCTAAAACACGGTAAACATCAATGTAAATGTCAAATTTTTATCATAAATATCTAGCTTAAATGTCAAGTTATGCCATGAAAGTATATCGTACAAGGTGTTTGTAACGGTTTTCATTGCAGTCGAGTGAAATAGCACAAAATACTCCATTAGTGTATCGTAAAGAAAATTTTTTAGGTGAGCGACGTTTTCTATATGGGTACGCGTGTGCGTGCATCGACATTCAAGCAGCAAACAATGTGAGCAGTTGAAATTTTGGGCGAAGTAAAATTACAGTTAGACATGTGGGTTGAAAACCTTTTACAAATAAATGTGATATTGGGTGGTACATAAGCAGTTTCATAGATAGGATGGTTAAAATATAAGGTGTTAATAGTGCAAGGATGGCTATATTAATAACAAGAGAACTGCAAAAAATTAATAGAAATAGAAGAGTGTGTCTACAAAGCTGGATAACCAGTCGGGCAACATTTGGTGTTTCTCATCAAGTTTGTGACGAATTAAGACATGAAGTTATTTTCCACGCTATTATTTAAAGCCCTCTGTCGTTTGTTGCGACTTTTGTACTCGGAAGAGTTTGATTTCGACAAACAAGTGCGCATTTCATACAGCTGAATAATGCTTCGTGTACACGGTGCGAGAAATCACGAACGAGAAGGTCTGGAATAAGAGTTGCATGCAAGCTCGTATCTTATAAACGACTGACATGCGTGCTCGAATGCCACCACGCACGTGCTCGAATCGGTTTATGTTTGTTGTGATTTAATTAAAAATACGTGTTTTTAACCGGCTTCCAAAAAGGAGGAGGTTATCAATTAGTCTCCGACTTTTTTTTTATGTATGACCGAGCGATTATTCAAAAACGGCTTCGGCAGTTTTGATGATTTAAACTACATTATGTTAAGGAACATTACAGAAAGGTTCCATATGATTGTCTACAACATGAGATTTATGGTTTTTTTAGAAAATCAGAAACAAAATCAAATAAGGGACTAGATTTCAGTGATTTTCAATGAATCTTCACTGTTTTCTCTAAAACTGCTCAGGCAATTTGAATATTATAAATAGTATTATACAAAGATGTTCCAGCTTGATTCCGTAAATTTTTCTATAACGTAAAACATACCATTTTTCTGACAATCAGAAAAATAATGCACAAAAACTGTAAATATGGTTAATGTCAAATTTTTATCATAAATATCTAGTTTAAATGTTAAGATATGCCATGAAAGTATGTCGTACAGGGTTTTCATTTTGATGCTATTGAAGTCAGTTTATTTTAGAGACGCAGTTAAGTTGCAGTCCCGTGAAATTGCAGAAAATATTCCATTAGCTTATTAAAACGAAAATTTGTCATTCCGGCGATCTCTTCTGTGTGGAATACGGTTGAAGGTGTGTGTGCCTGTGTGCATGTACTATTAGGTGGTACATAAGCAGTTGTATACATAGGATGGTTGAAATATACGTTGGAATTGAATTAGTTATACAGGGTGGTTCTATAAATATTGTACTGGGTAGCACATAAGTAGTTTCATAGACAAGGTGGTTGAAATAAGAGAGGAGCAAAACTATAGTTATACAGAGTGGATATTTGCGTTATAGAACGGAAAATAATTACAGTTATACAAAAGGCTTTAAAAATTGTCAGAAGCAGTTGAGTATACAGGATGGTTGAAATATAAGGTGGAGTATAATTACAAAAATTTATATAGTTTGGAACATAAGTAGTTGCTTAGACAGGGTGTTTGAAGAAAGGGTGGGGTAAAATTATTGTTATTGAGGGTGTATCAAAAATTTGTTATATAAGCATAAGCAGTTAGGATACTTGAATTATAGGATGTAGGACGGGGTATAATTATCGACATGATTTAAAAACAATTTAGAAGCAGTTGCATATACCGAGTAATTATAATAAATTATAGAGTAAATTTATAGTCATAAAATGTTGAACCACAATTTTGTTATATAGGGTAGACCATGAGCAGTTGCATAAATGGAATCTAGACATAATTTAGATAATTGAAAAATAGCAAGACTCAATAGTGTAATGTTGTGTTGAGTTGAATTATAGTTGTATAGGGTGATTCAGAAAATGATAGACCAATAAGTTATATAGGGGTGACCAATACACAGAAGCATATACAGTGTGAATATAAAATAGATTGTATTAGAGTTACACTTATAGAAATTTGTCCAAATAATAAAACAAATAAAAAAGTTAAAATATTTGGAAAATATCGACAAAGAATAAAAATTAGAGAGGTAGAAAGAGAGAGAGAGAAAAAGAGAGAGAGATAAGAATACGCTAAAATTTTCAATTGAATTGTGCCTTAAATAAATCAGATAAAAAAGAAGATATGTCTGAAAATAGTGTTTTTATTTTAAGTCGCTGAAGTCGGTTCTTTTTTAAATATAAATTATTTAAATTATGGCAAAGTGGAGTGAAGAGCAGACTTTATCCAATAAAATATCTGAATTAAGCCAAAAAAAATTTTAATAACGAAATATCTTCATTTCTTAATTCGTGACAAAGTTGATGGGAAACACCAATTTTTTTCCGCCTGCTTATTCAGTTTCGTACCCACACTCTCCTATTTTTTTTTCTTTTTTTTTTTGTGCAGTTTTCGTGTTATTAATATAGCCAACATTGCTATAATAACACAAACACCTTGTTCTACCCAAACCATCTTTACAAATGAAAGCACGAGAAACCTCGAACCGTGTCGACACTTCACGAATGCTCTTCACGCAAGAGGTTTCTAGCACACGATTTCACGCACCATGTACATGCGCCATTATAGATAAAAAGTTTTAAATTATAAGTCTTTTTTCGATGTTATGACCTCTTACAATCGGGGCTGCTGTGTAGGGTTTTAACTTTAAATTATCTCAGAAACTATGTAACCCATTTGTTATTTTCATCAAACTTATTGCTGGAACAAGAAGCTTTGGCAATCAATTTAGATCAAAACTAATGACTATAGTACAAACTAGTACACTGCATGCAAAATACTTGACTACTCTTAGAATTTTGATTGAGGTATACTAAATTATCCTGCCTACAATTCAATTTTCATTTCTACCGTTTCAAATGTCACAGAATAAGAGAATATTGTACAATAATTGTCAGTGAAGCTGGAGGTGAGTGAAAATAGAAATAGTGGCATATTGGGGTATACTTCAGATTAAGACCTTTAATAGTTACGGCACTATGTCATCATTTGCTGTAGCTATACTTTTGGAATATATCTCTTATCAAAATGTCAAATATAAGTAATTAGCCAGTTTGATCAATGAGCGTCTAAAAAGTATAGTTCATCCGGTTGATTAACGTAGTCTACGTCCGGTTGTCAATAGTACAAGGTCCAGCATGAAAGCATGTTAATGCAGATGACGGTAAGACGGCCTCCGGGTCTCAACCGCCCAGTTACCGGATAGCCTTCGATTTTCCCTCCATACGCCGTTTCCAGATCCGGTGAATATCTACGGAGCAGAGCAGACTGATGGAGGCAGTTTATGGGAGCTCGTTAACGAGATCGGATGTATCGCCGGTTTTAGCTTAACTCTAACGTCGATCAACAAATTATTGATAATTTTAATTAACGATAGACTAGTTTAGCGGGATAGAATTATCAAGGAGTAAGACTATGCTTTCATCGTCTTGAATGTATACTAATATAAAGAAAAAAATTTGATTGATAGATATACATTTAATAGAAATGTAGTCCATTTTTCAAAACAAAAAAAATATTTTCGAAATTAATAACTTGAGTATTTATTTTGCTTTCATTGCGAGATGTCTATAAATTATTATTGCTATAATACTAAGTATCTGTGAATTGTTTAATTCTTAAAAGTTGAAATTAAGGGTTAATCTTATAAAACCTTGTTAAAGTTTTTAGATATGAATGGAACTGTCGGCATGACTTTAGTTTATCGAATAGCTAAATAAATTGGAACAATACCAACCACTGAGTAATTACATATGGAAGAATTGTTATTATCCCTAGTCTCCCTATTACTCCTGTCGCAAGCGAATTTTGTTTAAATTTATGCTTCAACATGTCGATCAAGTTAAATTTTTAGAAGTAAATAAACAAATTACTGAGAACTTGGTTTTTAGCGGCCAGAGTCATAGCTGATTCTGCTTTTTCCGGATTTTGTCCGCGTTATTTTTTTCAATTAATTTATTTATATATCTTAACCAACATATATACACAGTTTTCCGACGTTTCGCCCACACTTGTTGGGGCTTTTTCAAGGATGAAAAATTCAAATGTTGCTCACTTTGCGGTTTAGTCTTTTTTACAATTTGTGCTTCAGTGTAAGGAGGTTAATAAAGTGAAGTTTCAAAGTTTGTTGTGAGAAAAGGTCACAAAACTTTGTATATACTGGGTGAGTTTTTTTTGATGATCAGTATAGGGATCTCGGAAATTAGCGGAGATAGAGCAATGGTTAAATTGGGAAAGATTTGCAGTTTTACTGGCCCAATTTAATGACACTTTCGGATTTTTGTTAAAAAGTCATGGCTTACTAGATGTTTTGAAAAAACGAAATTCTGTCGATTTACTCAAATCCCTCTGCTCCTTTGTTTTTGATAATTATCAAAAAGTGTAAATATCAAAATTGAAGGGAATTGTATCCCGATTATGATTGTCATGTCCTCGTTTGCGTGACAGCTCTCGTTTTCGAGAAATGACACAAACTTATCTTTTTTTGAATGGAAACCATAGTTTTAGTATGACCTCAAAAAATCGGAAATTTTTTGAGAGCTTTTCAAAGATATAATACTCGATATAGTTATTCATAAAAATAACGAAGTTTAGTATGCTTTCTCTCTTATTTTCACGTTTAACGTAGGTAGCCATGAAAAAGATTGTTTTCACTTTGACGATTCCTCATTTGAGAGTAATTCCCTTAGTAGTGCTGAACCGACAGTGGATACTGACAAGTTTTCGTGATTAAATGGAATATTCTGACGAAGAAAAACTGAATATGGTGGAATGTTATATTATATGCCATAAACATTCAGTTCGTGCAGCTAAGGAATATTTTCATAGATATTTTAATCGTCGTCAACCTGCTCTAAAAACGTCCGAGGTTGCCAGTCAAAAAAAGATAAGTTTGTGTCATATCTCGAAAAAGAGAGCTGTCACGCAAACTAGGACATGACAATCATATTCGGGATACAATTTTGATACATATACGTTTTTTATAAAATCAAAAACAAAGGAGCTAGAGGGATTTGACTAAATCGACAGAATTTCGTTTTTTACAAAAATTCCAAAGTGTCATTAAATTGGGCCAGTAAAACTGCAAATCTTTCCCAATTTAACCATTGCTCTATCTTCGCTACTTTCCGAGATCCTCATACTGATCATAAAAAAACACACCCTGTATGTTGGTTAATATAAATAAATAAATTAATTCGAAAAAATGACGTGGTTCAAATCCGGAGAGTGTGTTACTAAGTGATATCGAATCATAGCTAGGTTGTGTGTCCGCGAATAGGTTAGGTTTAGGCAATGCTTGCGAAGTTTAATCTTAACCTATTCGTGCATTCATAACATTCCAAGAACTCTTCATTGAACGCAACGAGCGGTGGAATGCGTAGGTTTTCTATGACAGCTGACAGATGCTATAACATGACGGATGATATGTGTCACCGTTAATGTTCTATGTTATAAGAAACGTTTAGATCAACCAGTTTGTTTGCCCGATCGTAAATACGGAGATTTGTACCAACGGACTACCAGATCGAGAACGATAGAGCCAATTAGATGTTATTCAGTAGCTACATACATAAAGTGATATGTCGTTGCTATTCGATGACAGATGCAGTTAAAGGCGGACACCTGACTCCGCTATTTGATGACAGAGGGAATCCCCGTGACTATTTGGACCATATTTTTGAATTTGTCGTGGTTGCATTGAGCACTTGGCAGCCGACCAATTGATTTTGCGCTCGTACTCATAGCCTATCTACTTCTATAAAGATACACGTGTCACCACTATAATTCAGAAAACAACTAGAAAATAGCCATGGCAACTGCTATAACAAAAGCTTTAGGGACTGATAAACTGATTTATTGAAGAAGCTTGCCAGACCAGTGGTTTCACATTCTTATGCAGTTTTCTGGAGAAGAGAATTATTCTCTAAATTTAAGATTTCGTCACAATACATAGGTTTAAGAATCAGGGCATATTGGAAAGACCCAGCTTGGCAGCTGTTACAGATTGGATTTGATTTAATCATTTTAATGAGTTTCAATTAGATAAAGATATATAACGTGTGTACATAATTTCCTTGCTTATCGAATACCAGAAAACGAATTTAGAAGAATGTCACGTGAATATTCCATTGAGAATGGGGTTTGATATAGACCCTGAAATGTGACTTGTCCATTATTGTGATTTGAATATTCCCAAGAAACCGATAAATAATGATTTTTGTCTAAAAAATGTATTTAATGGAAAAAAAAGGTTTCATATTATTCTTTCCGAAGAAGTTTATATATATGACTTGAAATAAGACATACAGGTTAATCTTCCTACATAGAACCATCCATAGTAGTGGGTTTGATGAAAGGGTTTTTCCACCCATTATTAATGTTATGGAAATATAAAATTCCAGCCAAAACTCTCCCTCCTTGTATATTTTGAACGCTTATACTTACTTTAATGAAATTTGGAGGATGGAAATAAACAATTGTGAACTTCTCTACTAGTAGTAACAGAAGGAATAACAGTAACAGATGACGTCACACATTTAAATAGGGTCTCATGGTAAGCCATATTAATTTTGTTTGGGTGTAAGCCAATTCTTATGGAGAAATTAAATAAATACTATACTTATTGGATGCTCTATATGTTTCCCGGGTATTTTGCCGTGGTCTATATTTGTCTTCCGAACGTTTCCTCTGCAACTTCAGCGGCGCGGGCGTAGTTGATACCTCGTTGGGTGCTCGAAGCGAATAGATATGTCAATTGGCGGGACGCTGGTATTTATGCTTAGCGGTGGAAGCATAGTCTGCCCTGATTGGTCGGGGGAATTGGGTGGGCGGGGACTACGAGCTTAGAGAGTTTCGGTGTTGCGCATCGAAGTGGGGAGTACCAAATTTTCTATTGAATTTGTTTCGATGTTTGAATATCTAGATGGCTTCCCGCTGGAGATGTATTTGACAGAACTTCTTTGTTTTGCTATTGTTTAATGTGTTGCTCTGGTAGCAAAGCATGCTGAGAGACAGCAGATTTTTCCGGTTGCAACAACCGTCAATTTCGTTTGTGCTCCGTAACACGCGTGTTAATACTACGTTGTGTGGTACCGATGTAAACGGCTCCACAAGAACACGGTATTCTATAAACTCAAGATGAGGATAGAGGATCTTTTGAAGACCGGAGTATGTGGCAGAGTTGTTGTGTTGTTGTCCTTCTTTGTGTGGATAGATTCCATTCCTGAATTAAAACATCTGCTTATGTCATGTCCCGAGTAACCATTCGCCTGAAATGCACGATCTAAATACAGTAGTTCGTCTTTTAGATGACGTGGTTCGCAAATTTAAGAGAGTTTTAATTACAGACCTTTTCTGACTAGGATGATGAGTGGACTGTTTTACTATACTTATACTATATTATACTTATACTATACTTATTAATCAAATTAATTAAATCAAGTGTTCAAAATATGCCCTATTTGCTGACATAAATTCATCCTATTACTAAATTCTGGCCGTACTCGTTTGAATGTGTCACTTGAAACTGTTCTTCATTGTTTAATAACTCGTTCTTTTAAAACGTTAATATTTTCGGGTTCCGTAGCATAAACCTTAGATCTGAACATAAAACAATCTACTGGTGTCAGATCCGGTGACCGAACTGCCCATTCTATGAGACCTGACCGTCCAGGCCATCTATCACGATATTCTTCATCCAGGTAAAGTCTTACTGCACCATAATGCGCAGGGATCTCTTCAAATGTTATTTCCAAATTGCTGAATTATTTTGAACTATCTTCTAGAATTTTAAGAATTAGCGGCTCAATGGCATTTTGTAACATCTTCGGATAAACCTCACCTGTTAATTTTGTAATGAGGAAGACAACTCCAACTATGTGGATTCCCAAAATGCCTGCCTAGGCATTTTTTGGAAATTGAGTATATTTTACACGAAAGATGTGCGGATTTGTGCCACTTCAATATCGTACATTTTGTGGGTTCACATTTCCATTGAGAGAAAAGATACTTTAATCTCTAAAACAAATTGTTTTTGTATTTGTTTATTTCGATATTATTTTCCATAATTACACACAATTCCAGTCTTCTGTGGGGGTGGTCATCTGAAACTTGGTGCACTAATTTTAACTTGTATGGATGAAATATGTTTCTTAACTGTATATTGTACTTTGAGTAACTTTACATAATTTTAGTAATTAGTTAATTCAATACCTTTAAAATGCGGTATGACTTGCTATTACGTCCGATTTAAAATAAGCGGGCGCAGTGGCCCATTGACTTCAGTTATTACAGTTATGGCATCTGCGAAGTTTGCAATTATCATGATGTAAAGAAGGGAAACTTAATATCTCTACTGCTATAACGTTCGAAGATTTTCACATATCTTATTGTTAATAAAACTAAACAACATACAACATTTTGGCGAAGTCGCCAATCTAACAAAATAATTTCTTATACTGTAATATTCATTGATATTTTCTTTTGTAAAGTACATCTGGGGCACGCAAGTTAGGTTTGTGTGCCCGAGTAATGTCGTGGCGAAGCAGTCAGTGATTAAATGTAATTAGTTTGCATTCCTTGTATGATAGCAATCAACACGATAGACTATTAGTTCAATTTTATCTCCCACTTTACCATCTTGTTTTAAAGAAGGTAAACTTAATTTCCTGCATCAATGGCGAAAGTAGACGTCCAGGAAATGAATTCCGATAATTTATTTAAAAATCTCATTCATTTTATGAGAAACGTTCGATTCTCTATTACTTTAACGTCCTGAGAGTGTCCTGCAATCCTCTCCGTTTTTTTTTCAACTGTTAAGCTAATGCAATCACAGATATATATGTAAAATGTTCCTGCGTGATTTTAGTAATGATATAATGAAAACTAGTTATTTTTAAGCTAATGTAAGATGCTGATTTGCAGATATGGAAACAAATAAATAAACAAAAATGTTCAAAGTGTAAAAACAAAACCCATATCGAATATTTCCGGCTCTAGCATAAAAGACGTTTTTGAATCTTCTCCCTCTAAAGCCTACTAAGGTATTAAATTGATGAAGTTCTAGCAAGTATATGTCAGACGTTAATAGTTCAATTTAAATTTGGGTGAACAGCTATGCATATCATTCTAACATGTCTGCTCTCCTGTACAAACTGAATGTTTTGCGTTAACATTTATAGCGTTCAGCAGTAAGGCCTCGACTCAGTGTGACTAACTTATGAAATGCCTGTCCAGATCATCACAGATCTTTCCTCCAAATATGTGGTATTGAAAAAATTGTAGTGGTCATGTCTCTCACTGTGACTCATCTGTAAATGACGCAGATTCCGGTTGAGCTTGTGGATAGTTAACATGGTCTCTGGCAAAATTTATTCTAATCCTTCGGTGCTCCCTAGTTATGCTGAACCTTGAGCATCTACTCTAGGTTTCAAACAGTATGCCTTAAGTAGCTCTATTTTGGTTCCCCATTGATTTGTAAATTTACTTAGACTTTTTAGACTGTTACAAAGTTGTTTTTCTATTCTTTCGTTGTCCTTTTCTGCTGACATGATTTCAATCCTTCCTGTAGATTAAATTCCTGTCAAATTCTTTTATAACTTTTTTCAAACATTATTAATCTTTGTGCACATTCGTCGCTAGGAAGATTTCTTATATCACGTTCCATATGGGCCCAAATATTGAAAAAGTAACCAACATGCTTTTTATATATACAGATATATATTTACATGTTTAGAACTATATCATTCAACGTATGACGACCGTTTCGAAACAGGTGTTTTCTAGCAAATTCCGACGGTCATCTCCCAGTTTGTTCGAGTATTCAATGCTGACACGTTTTTGCTATACTAGCAGGTTCCCGATCTTTGTTTTTACTCCCAGACTATGTTAGATATCGTCATTGGCGGCGAATATAAATTTTATAACACTGCCCCCTTCAATTTTGATCGTCCCGGTCAGAAACATTCTCAAATGGACCACCTTCAACTTAACCCTAGGTTTCGACGGATATGATAGACAACGTCATTGATCCTCTTATGATCCTCTCGAATGGACCTTCTCAGGCGGGTGTAAGCTTTGGAGACTTACCCTTGGTCCTCTGGGGGGTGTTTCAAATGGTCAGCAAACTGTTGTAGAAACTCTTTACTGGGTCCTGTCTCCTTCACCGATGTCTGGTACACTTCTTCGCAATTGATGATGGCCTCTACTGACTCGAAACAAGCTATCTCTTGACCTTTGGCAATTCTGATGTCGCTGTTGGAGAAATTCAGGACTCTAATGGGTATATCTCGTTCGGTTTTAACTATAGCCTGACCAACTGCGTAGTCATGAGTTGAGTGTACGGGCTCCACCATTCCAACGCAGCTCCCAGGATTGCTTTCCAGTTGCCCATGAATAATCTCCTCCGTTCGACGGGGAATTCTGACTGAGGATTTTGCTACAATTTTTTTGGAGGTCGCTGAGCTGTTGACAGGCCGTGTCAATACAAATTCCTCATTTAGGAACCGAAGAACATCATATCTCGAGTTGAACATAAATCCATGCTGGCTGATTAGGTCCTTACCGAGTATGAAATCGTCCTCAATATCCGTTGCCAAGACCCTATGTCGGATTCTGTTGTCCCCTATCTGTAGTACTACATCTGCCTCATCCTGTATTGACATGGACTCGCCGGTGACTGTTCTGAGCTCGATGTTGTTGTTAGCTGGCCGGAGTTCCCATGACCTCAAAATCGTGGACTTGGTAATGGACACAGCGGCGCCGGTGATGATGGTGATGGTAATTGCTCGACCATTTATGGTGCCCTTGATGACTAGGCTACTGCTATCTCAGCAAAATACTCAGATGGATACTGTCCTGGGGGCTGGTGGATCTGAGCTTCCCTGGTTGGTTATGTTGTTGTGTTGGCTACTTCTGGTTGGAAATCTTTCCAGTAGCCTTACTCTGCAGTCACGCTCTGATATCTTTAAAAACACCCTGTATAAGTATAAAATCTTTCCAAATAATTGACTGTTTCTATGTTTCTATTGTTTAAATTCTACCTATATACCTATAATTTTACTTCGCCTCATATGTGAAGTATTCTATTTATGGAATTGCTCATTTGCAATTTTAATGTTTTAAACTGCATTATATTAAGGAACATTACAGAAAGGTCCCATATAATTGTCCATAACTTGAGATTTACGGTTTTCCAGAAAATCAGAAAAAAAAAAAGTAAATAAGGACTAGATTTCACCGATTTTCAATGAATCTTCACTGTTTTCTCCAAAACTGCCCAAATAATTTGAGTATTATAAATTGTATTCTGCAAAGATATGTTCCAGCTTGATTCCGTATATTTTTCTATAACGTAAAACGACTTTTCTGAAAATCGGAAAAATATATGCAAAAAAACTGCAAATATCATGGTAACTGTCAAATTTTCATCATAAATATCTAGTTTAAATGTCAAGATATGCCATGAAAGTATATTGTACAGGGTGTTTGTAATGGTTTTCATTTTGATTCGTTTGAAGCAAGTTTCTTTTTAGAGACGAAGTTAAGTTAAGAAGCTTATAGTGGCGTGAAATGGCAGAAATTATTTCATTAGTTTATTGAAACGAAAATTTGTTATGCCGGCTATTTTTTCGGTAGGGTATACTGTTGTACGTATTTGCGTGCGTGCATGTGATATTAGGAGGTACCTAAGCAGTTGCGTAGAAGGATGGTTAAAATATAAGTTGTAATTAAATTACTTATACAGGGTGGTTTAAAAAATACTCTATTGGGTGTCACATAAGTAGGTGGTTGAAATAAAAGTGGAGCAAAACTATAGTTATACAGAGTGGATATTTGCGTTATAGGACGGTGTATAACTACAGTTATACAAAAGGCTTCAAAAAATGTTAGAAGCATTTGAATATACAGGATTATTGAAATATAAGGTGGAGTAGTATTACAGTTATTTAGGGCGGATAAAAAAGTTATATAGTGGGAAACATAAGTAGTTGCTTGTACAAGGTGTTTAAAGTAAGGATGGAGTAAAATTATTATTATTTAGGATGTATCAAAAATTTGTTATATAAGCATACTGCTTACAGTTAGGATATTTGAATTATAGGTCGGAGTATAATATAATTATAGACATCTTACTCCACACTATTCTAAACCGCCCCATTTTTATGGGTTACCTAAAATTTATAAACCCAACATTCCATTAAGACCAATTGTCAATTGTCCATAAATTCTCCATGCAGTGAGCTCTCAAAATTCTGTTTAAAAATTATTTCACCACTTACTGGTAAGTCTAATTCTCATCTTAAAAACAGCGTACATTTCTTAGAAAAATTATCACATATACAATACAAAAATACTTTCACACTAGCAAGTTTTGACATTGTGAATCTATACAATAACGTTCCTGTCACCAAAACACTTCTCATAGTAAAAGAACTATTAGAACAAGATTCTTTACTAAATCAACGTACTCAATTGTCCATTAATACAATAATAATAATACAACATTTTGTCCAAAGACAACATATTTCAAATTAATGATGACTTCTACCAACAAGATTTTGACATGGCAATGGGTTCCTGTCTGTCTCCCGCCTTAAGCAACATTTTTATGGAAAAATTTGAAGAACAAACAATTTTCTCAAAACAGATTAAACCTTTGGTTTGGTGGCGTTATGTTGATGACATATTCGTTATTTGGGAACATAATCTTGAGGATTTACATGCATTACTTAACGACATAAACAACACAGAACAAACTATTCAGTTTACACTAGAGCTTGAACATAATAACAAATTACCATTCTTAGACATTTTAATAACCAAAACACAATCGACATTTGAAACAGAAGTTTACAGAAAACCGACTCATACTAACAGGTATCTCAACTTTAACTCTAATCATTAAAAAGAGATATCCTTAAATCTCTATATGACAGAGCAAAATGCTACTGTTCTAACATCAATAAATTCAATGAAGAAAAAAATGTACTTTCTGCCAATCATTACCTAAATAAATTTATTAATAACGAGTTAAACAAGATCGAATACCAAACAATTCCTAACAACCAACATCAAACTTCACCAAGCAACTCTAACTCCCAAGGTAATCACATTAATACAATAAATATACCATACATACAGGGTCTATCAGAAAGACTAAAAAGAGTGGGAAACAGATATAATAATAAAACATCATTTAAACCAAGAAATACACTAAAATCAATTATATCAAAAACCAAACCAAATAACACAACTCAAAATACAAAAAATTGCATTTATAAAATCCCTTGTGAATGTAATAAATTCTATATTGGAGAAACCTCTAGACCTCTGAATGTTCGAATAAACGAACACAAAAATTACAGAAAAAACGACAATTTGAAAAATCCAAAATTTGTGAATATGCTTGGGACCTTGGTCATAAAATACAGTTTCAAAATTCAGTCATATTAGACAAAGAAGAACACAACACCACAAGAAAACTAAAAGAGTCTGCTTTAATTTTGTTAAATGAAAACGATTGTATCGCTACTACCTCCGTAGAATTCAGTCGTTCCTGGTTGCCGATGATTAAGGAAGAAATTGCTAATGGTCATGTCCTTGTGAACAACCCAATATCAGGAAAGTTCATAAGGTTTTTTTCGTAGGGTTTTCCCTTATGATTTTAATGGGATCACTGAATCAACAAAGTTCTTTGGTAGCATTTTTGGCGAATGCACTTATAACAAAGTCGCACCTAGGAGCGCCACATAAAATTCTGAAGATCTCCCTTTCAAATTCTTCCAATTTGAAAGGAACTTTATGATCATATGATCTTTAGAAGTTTCTGAGCTACCCTGTATATTCCAAATGAAATTCTCTTAGTTACCTCAGAAATCAAATAATACACATTGTCAAATATTTTAATTTACATCTTAGAATTGTGCCTTTTTTATCCAAGTATCTTCACCAATGACAACGAAACGTTTGAAATATACAGCAATTTTCTTTAAACTGTGGTGTTATTTCCCAAGAAGTACTTAGACATATAGACTTGGATTGAAAAAAAGCAGTCACTGATTAAATGTAATTATTTTGCATTCCTTGTATAATAGAAATCAACACGATAGGCTATTACTTCAATTTTATCTCACATTTTATCATCTAGGATATAGGACGGTGTATAACTACAGTTATACAAAAGGCTTCAAAAAATGTTAGAAGCATTTGAATATACAGGATTATTGAAATATAAGGTGGAGTAGTATTACAGTTATTTAGGGCGGATAAAAAAGTTATATAGTGTGAAACATAAGTAGTTGCTTGTACAAGGTGTTTAAAGTAAGGATGGAGTAAAATTATTATTATTTAGGATGTATCAAAAATTTGTTATATAAGCATACTGCTTACAGTTAGGATATTTCAATTATAGGTCGGAGTATAATATAATTATAGACATCTTACTCCACACTATTCTAAACTATGGGTTACCTAAAATTTATAAACCCAACATTCCATTAAGACCAATTGTCAATTGTCCATAAATTCTCCATGCAGTGAGCTCTCAAAATTCTGTTTAAAAATTATTTCACCACTTACTGGTAAGTCTAATTCTCATCTTAAAAACAGCGCACATTTCTTAGAAAAATTATCACATACAATACAAAAATACTTTCACACTAGCAAGTTTTGACATTGTGAATCTATACAATAACGTTCCTGTCACCAAAACACTTCTCATAGTAAAAGAACTATTAGAACAAGATTCTTTACTAAATCAACGTACTCAATTGTCCATTAATACAATAATAATAATACAACATTTTGTCCAAAGACAACATATTTCAAATTAATGATGACTTCTACCAACAAGATTTTGACATGGCAATGGGTTCCTGTCTGTCTCCCGCCTTAAGCAACATTTTTATGGAAAAATTTGAAGAACAAACAATTTTCTCAAAACAGATTAAACCTTTGGTTTGGTGGCGTTATGTTGATGACATATTCGTTATTTGGGAACATAATCTTGAGGATTTACATGCATTACTTAACGACATAAACAACACAGAACAAACTATTCAGTTTACACTAGAGCTTGAACATAATAACAAATTACCATTCTTAGACATTTTAATAACCAAAACACAATCGACATTTGAAACAGAAGTTTACAGAAAACCGACTCATACTAACAGGTATCTCAACTTTAACTCTAATCATTAAAAAGAGATATCCTTAAATCTCTATATGACAGAGCAAAATGCTACTGTTCTAACATCAATAAATTCAATGAAGAAAAAAATGTACTTTCTGCCAATCATTACCTAAATAAATTTATTAATAACGAGTTAAACAAGATCGAATACCAAACAATTCCTAACAACCAACATCAAACTTCACCAAGCAACTCTAACTCCCAAGGTAATCACATTAATACAATAAATATACCATACATACAGGGTCTATCAGAAAGACTAAAAAGAGTGGGAAACAGATATAATAATAAAACATCATTTAAACCAAGAAATACACTAAAATCAATTATATCAAAAACCAAACCAAATAACACAACTCAAAATACAAAAAATTGCATTTATAAAATCCCTTGTGAATGTAATAAATTCTATATTGGAGAAACCTCTAGACCTCTGAATGTTCGAATAAACGAACACAAAAATTACAGAAAAAACGACAATTTGAAAAATCCAAAATTTGTGAATATGCTTGGGACCTTGGTCATAAAATACAGTTTCAAAATTCAGTCATATTAGACAAAGAAGAACACAACACCACAAGAAAACTAAAAGAGTCTGCTTTAATTTTGTTAAATGAAAACGATTGTATCGCTACTACCTCCGTAGAATTCAGTCGTTCCTGGTTGCCGATGATTAAGGAAGAAATTGCTAATGGTCATGTCCTTGTGAACAACCCAATATCAGGAAAGTTCATAAGGTTTTTTTCGTAGGGTTTTCCCTTATGATTTTAATGGGATCACTGAATCAACAAAGTTCTTTGGTAGCATTTTTGGCGAATGCACTTATAACAAAGTCGCACCTAGGAGCGCCACATAAAATTCTGAAGATCTCCCTTTCAAATTCTTCCAATTTGAAAGGAACTTTATGATCATATGATCTTTAGAAGTTTCTGAGCTACCCTGTATATTCCAAATGAAATTCTCTTAGTTACCTCAGAAATCAAATAATACACATTGTCAAATATTTTAATTTACATCTTAGAATTGTGCCTTTTTTATCCAAGTATCTTCACCAATGACAACGAAACGTTTGAAATATACAGCAATTTTCTTTAAACTGTGGTGTTATTTCCCAAGAAGTACTTAGACATATAGACTTGGATTGAAAAAAAGCAGTCACTGATTAAATGTAATTATTTTGCATTCCTTGTATAATAGAAATCAACACGATAGGCTATTACTTCAATTTTATCTCACATTTTATCATCTAGGATTGTTATAATAGTTTGACTTCTGAGTAATCTTGTTCTAAGGAAAACTTAATTTCCTGGGACAATGGCGAAAATAGACACCCAGGAAATGAATTCGGATAATTTCTTTTAAGTTCTCATTCATTTTATGAAAAATGTTCGATTCTCTATTACTTTAACGTCATGCGATTGTCTTGCAATCCTCTCCGTGTTTTTTCAACTGTTAAGCTAATGCAATGTGATCACAGTGTTCGAGAACTTCGTTTCTCATCGAAGAATCACAGACATATATTTGCAGAGTCAGTTCGGAGTAACCGTAATTCACTAGAACCCCGGTAAAATGTTCCTGCGTGATTTCAGTAATGATACAATGAAAACTAATTAAATTTAGGCTAATGGAAGGCTACTTCAGATGCTAATCTGCAGATGTATAAGACGCAGGCCTTCGCCGGTTGGCGGGCGGCGCGAGAAATCTAGAGTACGGTGCGCCAGGACGCCTCTACACCGACGACGACGCTCCTGGCCAGGATCACTAGATTCAGTAGTTGTCGCGCTACCAAGCACTCTCGTCATTTGTTTGCACCGGCGTCAAGTTTGAATGTAGGACTCACGTGTTTTACGCGCGGGTACAAGCGGCGGGCTTGTTGTGAGTGTGATTTTTTTGTTTTTTCGAGAAAAAAAAGTTGCGAAATTTGTTTTTTTTGTTTTTTAGTGTTGCGTGAGTGGCGTCTGTTTCGCGAAAAAGTTTTGAAGTGATGAGTGTCGCGAGGCAAAAGTGTTCGAAGTGTTTGTGGTAAATCAGTCAAAACCTACAGGAGAGGTGACATATACGAGGGCTGTCAAAAAATATTCTCAAAAAAAATATTCGAAAATATTGCATGCCAAAATATACAAAAAATTGCATACCTATTAATTTTGAGAAAGTCATCACCACTTTAAAAATTTTAATTTTTTTAAATTGCGTTTTTTTATACGGGGGAGGCCGGCGGGGTTGGTTCAACATGTTATCACACGCGTCGAATTAGACTGTTTTGTTCAAGAATAATTTCCACAAGGTACCCCATATACATTGTCCCAACTTGAACTGCGCATGCGCAAACCATATAAAAGAGTTTTGCAAACAGTTGCGCAGAATTTACCCGAGAACGTCAGACAGAGACAAGACTATGTAGTATTTCTTAAAGTAAGTTATAAGATTTTAAATGAGGTATGACTTGGGCATTTGTGACGTTCCGTATTTTATGTTCCAAGAAGACGATAATATTGAGCTATAAAAAAACTAGCAAAGAACTGTGTACTATGCAACTGAAAGATGGTGTGAATATTTCAGAAACTTTTTATTAGTTCGATTTCGATATAAAGTGATATTGGATAAGTATCTTAGATGGAGGCAATTTAATCAAGAAGTTCGAAAGGCGGGAATTATGTCAGACGTCATACAAGTTTTATTCAATGCAAATAGGTGTTTTCCTCGTTACTTAGCAAATTAGTTTCCTAGAACTTTGTTGTGAAAGTTCGAAGTCAACGTTGGTTTAGTATGCAAAATTAAGTTTTAAGAGTTACGGTAGAAGAATCAAGTCAAAGTTAGATGCTAAAAAAACAAATAATTATACACCAGCAATCTGTTGACATATTTTTATTTCTAAAAATCTTAGTACTTGTCTTCAGGACTTTATTTCTTGATAGAACCGTTTACCTTGTACCATTCTTATCCTTTCCAAGGGGAGCCTAGAATAGTTTTCTTCTTATTTATTTAGTAGCTCATACACAACCCATAGAAAATCACTTAAGCAATAATACAATGTACTGTATCCTGTAAGAGAGAGATGAACTCTTTGTACACAGGAGCTAGGAGAATACAAAAAAAAAACTAATACAAAATTGAATTACACGCTAAAAGATGTATTTCTAATGAGCACCAAAAGGTGACATTAGACAAATGATATTCTCCTACTGAGGCGAACATGGCCCAATTATCCTACTTGCTAATTACAATATTTAAGTGATTACGTTATATCAGTAATAACATATATTTATACATCCAAAATACACATATACTGTTTTACGTTCTATACTCATACATATATCATACTCACATATACCGCTATACAAATATTCTTCTACATTTATATCTATAGTGTTTGAATTAATTTTACCTATTTCTTATTTATAATATATGGACTTGTACTACCTAGGCGTTGTATTTGAAACCCACAGTTTTAGCTTTTTTTTATCATGTGTTTTCTACAATTCATAGCTTTAAGATTGTTTATTGAAATATTTAATGGCTTGGTATTTAGAATTCTGTATACTGCAGTTTTTAGTTATTTTTGGAAATAACAGTGGTTTATTTCTTGTTATACTATTCTATCAAAATATTTATCTTTTAAGCTGTCATAATGAAACTTGAGGGATTCTAATATAAAACATTGTTTTAGGCTTAAAGGAATTTGATCTACTGTTAGCTTATCTATTTTGGCTCTTTTTAGTAACCTGTTTTATATATTAATTAGTACATCAATCACTTTACTGTACGCTCCTCCCCAAGCTAGTTACCCATACGTTGCAATGCTATGAAATAGTGCATAGTAAATCCTTAGTAATGTTTTTGCATGCATAAATTCAGATAGTTTTTTGAATATGAAGATTAGATATTTAGATTTGCTAACTACATGCTCTATGTGTAGTTCCCATTTGAGGAGTCTGTCGAAATATACACCCAAGTACTTGCATGTGTCTACTCTTTTCAATTATTGGCCATCTATGTTTATTTCTAAATTTTTTGGTATGCTATCTATGTAGCTTCCGAAGGTTATATAAACTGTTTTATTCAGGTTCAATGATAACTGGTTACTGCGGAGCCATTTACTGATTATTTTAATGTAGTTCCCCGTAATGAGTTGGGTCTCGCTCCAAGAATTACCGCTGCTTATTACTACGGTATCATCCGCATAAGATAATATCGAATTATTGGGTAAGCTAAACAGCAGGTCATTTATGTATAGAAGAAACAGTAATGGTCCTAGTATAGTGTCTTGTGGTACTCCCATAGCTAGTTTATCTTTGCCACTATTGTAGTTAGTAATTCTTACAAACTGATGCCTATCTGTCAAATAACTTTTTATGAGATTTAGGGTAATTCCTCTAATCTCATAGTTGTTTAGCTTTTCCAATAACATCTCATGATTAACCGTATCAAAAGCCTTCTTCAAATCAAGGAAAGGTGCTATGACAGGCTCTTTCTTTTCTATTTTATATGTAATTAACTGGTGAACTAGGTAGATGGCATCTTTCGTGCCTTTGTTTTTTAAAAACCCGTATTGTTTATCCGAGATTATGTTGCAGTCTGTTACGAAGTCAAGAATCCTTTTATGCAATATTTTTTCAATGACTTTAGCTATATTTGATATTAACGAGATTGGCCTGTAATTAGTACATAATAATTTATCACCATTTTTGTAGATCGGGACTACCTTAGCGGTTTCAGTGCATCTGGCCACGTAGACGTTTCAATACATTTGTTAAATATATATTCCAGAGGTAGTGTTATATATTCGGCAATGTGCTTTAGAGTTTTTACGTTTATACCATCTACTCCACCGCATTTTTCTTTTAAGTTCATAATTATCTTATTTAGTTCTATACGATTCGTTGGTGTTAGAAACATGCTTTTACCATTTGGTGTTGGATGCTCAATGTTATTATTATTAGCCCTATTAATTTGATTCGCCAATTCAGGTTCAATATTACAGAAGAATTCATTAAATTCGTTGGCAATTCTTTGAGTATCGGATATTTCTATATTCTATAAGTTTACATTTTTATTCTTAAATGCTATTTCTTAATTCGTTTTTAGATTGGAGGAATACACTTTAAGATTTGTCCCTTATATTTTACTATTCCTTTCAATGACATGCAATATATTGTTTTCAGAAAATCAGAAAAAGCTTTATAATTTATAATAACATAAGGCGAATTAATTTAATATCAATAAGTAGCGTTATTCGAAATCTAGGAAGATAAACTAGACGTAAATCAATATAAATGATAGTTAAGAGGATTTAAAAAAAAGTCTCAATTCGTCTGCGTATGGAAAATGTTCATTTAAATTAAACTTTTGATGGAATATTTAACATGATGAATTAGTATTGACTTCCACTTAGTTAATCGCACTTGTGACAATTGTTTCGCTATGTTTCTCTGCCAATGGTGTTATTTCACAAATATATAAAGGTCTACTCTTATTTATAACATATTCATGTACAAAAAAAGTTAGTCGTTATGTCTTAATAAAACAATCGTATCGTCTTGAAACTTAAAGTGAAGTCATCACACGTCACTTTTTTCGAAAATTGTTATGAAATAAAGTTAATAAGAACTGAAATCTGCATGCAATTATGCTATTATATCACTAGAACATATACAAGAATTGCCAAGAAAAAAGAAATCGACATAGCATTTCAGATTTAAGTCAATATGTTTTTATTAAAGTAAAGCACATACTGAAATAAAGCACAAAAAAAATCAGAATATCTCATTTCCTTCAGGAATTTTATCTCATTTAGTTTCTGAGAAGATCAAATAAAAAAATTATAATTTACAGGCAGCCTTCTTCTCTTATTTGCTATTAAATGCTTTTCCTTCACAAATATGTTCACCCCACTACCCGGCCATATTCATTTTTCCTAGACATTTAATGAGAAATGAAAATAGATGTTTAAGCAATTTGTGGAAAATAACACAGCTAATTCACGAAATTATTGTATATTTTCAAATGTTTCGGAGTCTAGGTCAGACTCCGTTGTCAATGGCAAAAAAACTGAAAATAGGCACATTTCTAAAATTTAAAATCAAAATGTTTGACTTATTACCTAACTAAGATAATATACAGTGATGGGCAAATGTGTGGAACCAAGCAAATATCTCTGGAATTATTAGAGATATCAAAATGAAATTTCTAAGGTGGATACTGCAGTAGATTGCCTATTTGTTTCTAAATGTTATTACAATTTTGAACTTCCTGTTTTACCGGAAGTAATGTCGATTTTAAAATTTACAATGAAACACCCTGTATAGTATTTTAGTTTCTGATAAAACATTTTATTGCGAATACAAAAATATCGGGTTTGATGTTGTTTACTTCAATACCTACCGAGATATTAACAGAAAAGTAAATATCCATTAAAAAAATACATAATCATAATTATTAACTAAATCTAAGTGATTTTCAAAACATTGAAACTTAACTTAACTAAACTTAATGTATTAGATGTTCAAACTGAGCACCGTTTACTTCTTGACAATAAGCAAGTCGGTTTTTAAATTCTCTAGTAACATTAGCTATTACTTCTGGTGTAATTCTCTGGATGTCTTGAATTATTCTTGCAGCTAATTCTTGCAAATTATTTGGTCTATCAACATAAACCTTAGACTTTAAGTAACCCCACAGAAAATAGTCTAGTGGATTAAGGTCGGGACTTCGTGCAGGCCATTCATAAGTACCCCTTCTTCCAGTCCATCTGTGATGAAATGTCCTATCTAAATGATCTCGAACAATGCGAGCGTAATGGGGTGGTGCTCCATCTTGCTGAAATTAGATATTATTTGGTAATTGTCCATTTACCTCCAATGTCTCCAAGAGCTGTAAATACCTATCTCCGTTTAAAGTTTCTTGTAGGAAGAAGGGTCCCACGATTCTGTTGTTATAAATGTCGGCCCAAACGTTCAATTTTTGGGGATGTTGTGTATGAGCCTCTTGTACCCAATTAGGATTACTATGCGACCAGTAGCGCAGTTATGTCGATTAACCGTACCATTTAAACAAAATGTAGCCTCGTCTGAAAACACCACATTTCTTACAAAATTATTATCACGGTTACAAATATCCATCATCGTTTCACAAAATTGCAAACGTCTGTCGAAATCGTCTTCGAAGAGATCTTGAACGAGGCGAATTTTGTATGGATGATGTTTTTCTCGCCTTAATATCCTTCCTACTGAACGACGGCTAATTCCATGCATATTGGCGAGGTCGGTAGTAGATACGTGAGGATTTTCTTCCAAAGATATAGCAACATTTTGAGCTACACCTTCATTACTTGCATTTTTTAACAGTCCACTTTTTGTTAAATTGCTAACTGTTCCACTTGTGTCGTACCTTCGAAAAGTTTTCGTCACTACTTAACGGGATATTTGTGTATTCGGATGAACAATGTTAAAAAGGCCACAAACTTCTTGATGCGTTCTTTTCCTCTCCCCATACCCAATCATCATTAATATTTCTATTCTTTCTCTTTCACTTAATTCGGCCATTTTACGATAAAATTAAAACAATACAATCTTTTTTTACGACTACTAAACTTGATTCAGATTTAATTTGCACTTGATTTAAACAAACGCACGTGTATTCGACTATGGAACAAGCAGTGCTGTTGGCTGTGACGGTATAATGCCACCGATTGGCCAATAGAAATACAAATCCTTACCGAGCGGTTTGTTTATATCGGGCGTTAATGAAATCTCTACCGAGTTTAGCTACCATCGAATTTTTCCTTTCCTCAGTTACTTTTCTGGTCGGTATTGAAGTAAACAATATCAAACCCGATATTTTTGTATTCGCAATAAAATGTTTCATCAGAAACTAAATTACTATACAGGGTGTTTCATTGCAAATTTTAAAATCGACAATACTTCCGGTAAAACAGGAAGTTCAAAATTGTAAAAAAATTCGGAAACAAATAGGCAATCTTCTGCAGTATCCACCTTCCAAATTTCATTTTGATATCTCTAATAATTCCAGAGATATTTGCTTGGTTCCACACATTTGCCCATCACTGTATATTTACTCGTAATTTTTTTTTCTTTTTTTTTGAGACAGTCTAAATGACATAGTAGTTAGTACAGATTATTATTATATTGATGGGTTTTGAAATACCCATAATAGATTGATTCACACATTTAAAAACAGCAAATGATTTGTTATTGTACGATTCACAAAATGCACTCAAGCAATATTCATTTCTTTCATTTTCTATTCAAGAAGAAACTGAAGCCTTACCATCAAATAAATTTCAAAAACCACGCGAACTAATTATTCAGAAGTGTGATGTAAATCTGGAATAAGAGGACGGAATCCAATTGTGTGAATCGAACTTGAAAATTGGTGTATAGTATAAAAATAACCGCCTTTAGAAAGAATCAACGGAACTGATAACTCGGCAAAGTTTTTCATGCCACATGCAGTACAAAGCCTAATCCGCTGAGCCTTTAAAACGCCTTTCAGAAATATCCGTTGTTATTGCCTTTTCCTAATAACCGGCTCGAACAAAATAGGAGATTTGGTAAAAGGAAATGTTTCTTTAAGGAAAACGTTTTCGGTCGTAACGGCCTCTAGAAAATGTGTATTTGTAATTTATAATTTTGGGGTGTATAAAAATTAGGAAAATGAAAAGAGTAACTTAATCTTATACAGTGTGACCCAATTCTACTGGTGGCTCGACTCTAAAATGCTCAGTTTTGAAGGGAGTTTTTGAATTCAGAGATTTGAGAATTTTTTTATTCAAAATTCGAATGAACCAAGGTGTTCCTAATGAACTAAATTGACTTGATAAACAATCTTATAACAAAATGTCAAATATAATGGGAATATCAAAGCTTTTTTTAAATTTTACCAATTTTGTTCATAAGTTGTATATCAGGAAAAAAACCGTTCTAAAAATTTCCAGTTTGTAATAAATAATGTTTGTTTTGCAATAGATTATGAGCTGTCTGTGTGGGGTAAAGACAATGTCTTAGCCTGTGAAGCAACTACTTTTATAAATTATTTATTTTTTATTGAATTAAATATTAAAACTTTAAATGTATTTATCTATATATAAATAGGCAAAGACAAAACGATTAGGTACCAGTTTCTCCTCTGTCTCTCAAACCGATTTTCTTCATTTTTGTTTAGCAGCTACTGACGACCTTCAGTGCAGAATGCTAATATTAATTTATAATATTGGTTCATTCATTAAATAAAATACCGCTTTGTTTAACTACTAATAAAAATTCATTATTTACGTCCATAATGTCAACTGAATGTGCCGCCGCCGTCAGACTCAAAACATTGATTAATTATATATAGAGGGACCAATGCTGTTACATACTTAGAGCATGCACTTCTGGAATTGGCATGCAAGCGTTGTTATTGTTTAGTGGTAAAGTAATCGTTGTGTATTATAATTATACAGGGCTATTCCAGATATGTTAGAAATAATTTTTTTCGCATATATAGGGTGTTTAAAATATAGAGTAGAGTGCAATTATAACTAATAAAATAATTATATAGGGAAGCCCATTAGCGGTTGAATTTACAGGGTTCTTTGATTAGAAGGTGCAGTAGAATTACAGTTATACAGGGTGGTGCAAGAAATATACAGAGATGCATATACAGCGTGGCGGAAATAGAAATACAACATTTCGTAACCCATAAGCAGTTGTATATATACGGAAGATGAAATATAGGGTGAGAAGAATTATAGGTATACAGTATGATGATAAAAAATGTTAGAAAAGGAAATGATTTATAGAGTAGCCGACGAAGAGTTCCATATATACGATGATTGAAATATAGGTCGGAGTAGAATTATAGTTACAAGATAGTTAAAAATTTCATAAACAAAAAGAGTAAATATGGTGGGTCATAGGCAGTGGCATATACAGAATGGTTTACCGGGTGGTTCAAAAATGTTAAAAAATATTATGCGTGGTCCATGAGCAGTTACATATACAGGGTGGTGGAAATATATAATGAGATGGAATTATTATAATGAGGAATTTAATAAATGTTAGAGAATTGAGTGCAATTATAGGTATACAGGGAGGTTAGAAAAAATAAATTTGTAGGGTAGCCCATTAGCGGTTGAATTGTTGTCATATTAAATTAAGAATTACGAATTTGAACACAAATAAAGTTCTATCAATTATATCTGAAAAAAACTTTAATTTCGTTACTTATTTGTAGAAGCGAGATGTAAGAACGACATCTAGGATTTTCGAGGAGATTATCACACAGAAATTCCGAATCTGGATCCGTTCCGTGTAATTGCTGTTGTTCCTAAAGTCCTAGGATAGAATGTCACGAAAAAACTTCAGGTTACTTAACCTGCCAGAGATATTGACACAATTGGTCGAATTTCGACCACTGGGCGACAGCTAGTTCTCAAAAGTCTTCTATTAAACGGCAGGATTTTGAAAAAATGGGGTTATTTGATGTAAAATAAAATAGGTATTAGGTAAAATACATGGACAGAAAACAGTAAACTGATAAGGATTACCTACCTAAAATAAAGGAAATATTCTGCCTTTCAGTATGTTTAAACATGTTGTTATAATATTCTGTATGAGAAATTTCAAAAACATCAATAATCCAAAAACTCTATTGAATAATAAATTTAAAAATACAATACTTTTAAATTGTAGCTAACAAATGTAAAAACACAGTTTTGCACCCTAACACCAAACCTTTATTTTAAACACTCAACACTATTTCAACAACTCTAAGTTGTCATCATTAAGGAGTAAACCAAACTGCAGTTTTTAAATTTAAATGCCTTCATTAAAGCTTGTGCCAATGCTCTTAATTTATCCAGGAGAACAATTCATAGTATTATTTTTGTTATTTATAATGTGTATAATTTCAGCTAATATTTTTCATACCTCGAGGTTTCCTTGGACTTCGTCTTGAAGTGGTTGATCTCACAACGTTTCAATAGCTGTGTCTCTACTATCGTCACCAACTTCAGTCTAACATTTTTCATAGTTCGGTGCTAATGCATAAACCTGGGGATTTTGCTAAAAATTTAAATAGCTTGCTGGAACATACTTTGTGCAAACTATGTTAATAAATTAATATCCTATATAAATAGTTAAAGTTTTTTTGATAGACTAAATTAATAACATTTTCAGAGTAAATAACTTCAGGGGTTAACAAACCATCACCTTAAGCAGCCCACGTTTTATTAATGTTAAAATAATAGGTCTCATTATAAGTAAAATAAAGAAATTTCTCAAAATTCCTTAGATTTAGATATAAAAATTGAATTAAATTGAAATAAAAGTGGAAATTAAGCGCTGATATAAAATAGTAATTTTTGTTTTCGAAATAAGCTTGGTTTAAATTGTTCGTAATGAATGGACTGTATAACTAATCAAATATGTCCAGAGCAGAAACAATTTAGTCAATTATTACAAATACAACATTTTAAGACAGCAGCATACTATGTTCTATTAAAAATAAGAGAACTAGCTATCCATCGTAGAGGCTTGCGGAAAAAACCTATAACTCAAAAAAACCTGGAAAATACTTTGAAGTTTCGGAAATGCCCGCTAGGGGGTGTAACTGCAATCGTCAACCTAAAAAACTGCCATACTAAAAAAGTGATGTTTCTGTGAACTCTCTTATATTCACCCAACAAAAAATAGGTGATCCTTAAAGTCGAGGATAATGTGAACCTTTTTGATCGACAATTTTTACTGTATCTCTAAAAACAAAGTGGTGGGGGTATTCAAGTGTTTTTGTTAAAACATCCTGTGTCTTCAAAACAGCTGAGCGGATTTTAACAATTTTGGGCTAGTTGAAAAGAGCTATTCTTGAGCTACAAATGTCATAGCGTTCCTTTTTCGATCTACGTTTCAACTGGAAATCAAAAGAAAATAATAACCGCGTACTGGGATATATTGAAGGAAAACCTCATGGTAGCACACAATTTAAGGGATTTCCGTAGAAGAAGAACCCTGTAAATTCAACTGCTAATGGGCTTCCCTATATAATTATTTTATTAGTTATAATTGCACTCTACTCTATATTTTAAACACCCTATATATGCAACTGCTTATGTGCTACCCGCGAAAAAATTATTTCTAACATATTTGGACTAGCCCTGTATAATTATAATACACAACGATTACTTTACCACTAAACAATAACAGCGCTTGCATGCCAATTCCAGAAGTACATGCTCTAAGTATGTAACAGCATTGGTCCCTCTATATATAATTACTCAATGTTTTGAGTCTGGCGGCGGCGGCACATTCAGTTGACATTATGGACGTAAATAATGAATTTTCTTTGGCATACATTTTAGGTTAGAAACAATATATCTAGACACCGGTTTGGTGAGTTTGTGTAGGCATCAATTAGCTACTTTTATAGTAATAGCTGTTTTCAACTAGCCCAAATTATTTAATATCCGCTCAGCTGTTTCGAAGATACAGAGTGTTTTTACGAAAACATTTAAATACCCCCACCCCTTTATTTTTAGAGATACAGCAACAATTGTCAATCAAATTGGTTCACATTATCCTCGAATTAAATATCAGTTATTTAATTTGTTAGGTTAATATATCAGAATTCACAGAACAATCACTTTGTTAGGTTCAAGATTGTAGTTAAGCGCCTTAGTAAAAAATGTTTCCAGCTTTTTGTCCTCATATTCTTATTTTTTCTGGGTTCTTTGGGAATAACACCATATAAACTTGAAAGCCTGTATATTTCAAAAGTCTAAACGTTTCAAGGTCTAAATTAGACCCCGTTTTCAATGGTATTAACACAAAATTGAAAACGGGGTCTGATTTAGACCTTGAAACGTTTAGACTTTAAAATATACAGACTTTCAAATGTATGTGGTGTTATTCTCAAAGAACTCACAAAAAAATAAAAACCAGAGATGCCACAATTATCATTCAGAAAGCAACTCGTATTCTTAGTTGGCCACCCTGTACAACTGGTATAACCGGTAGTGCGTCGGTTTTAAAACAGCTAATTGAAAATCAACATTATTCGCAGCCTACTGTGACTACATTGCACCTATAACTGCATCCGTATAAACTTCTAATGAAATTTAGAGTTGGTGTCATATAATCAATCGTCAATAAATAACTTTAGTAGAAAATTGAAAAAATATAAATTGGTCAACATCGCAAATACAAATTTAGAATTAGCAGGTTGCTATGATCTGGTCACCAAAAGTTTTGTTACCGTTTTATGTGCGAACTCCGTAATTTTAACCTAAGCGTCACAATTTATTCCACTGGCCTATATATACACATAAAAACATTTTATAAGAGTAGATTTTCAACTCAGATTAATAGTAATTAAATGCAAACAAATGTTATATAATAACGAACACAATTTGCAATTACATTATCATTTTTAAATAATAATTTCCTAATAACAAATGAAGAGATTAAATTGTTTAAAATACCGCACTGACTTCATTAACGACGTGTGTGTCCCAAAACCTTAAATAACGATTTCGTACAACCGACATTTCGTTAAGAGCTACCATCTTTGACCTATTCGCGGGTAATTTCCTGATAAAATCCTGATTTACATGTGATTTACGACGTATGTTACTGTTAGGGTATTATTAGTCTCGAAAGTTATTCCAACAAATTGTTTATTAGCCCATAAAAACTCAGTATTTCATTCGTTGATTTTGAATTATAAAACAGCATTATTTCTGCTTTAATTCAAGGAATTAATGATTTACATGAAATTAGAACGTGACTGTTGCTGCTCAGTAAAGTCCATAGTTATAATAAACATAAATAAAAATAGGTAAAAAAACGATTATGTTTTTTTGTTTTTGGGAATAACAACCTGAATACGAAGAGGTAGTTGTGTTCAATCAGGCTCGAATCTGATCATGAAAACGAAGAAGAGTTTTCCTACTTTCGAATTACAGACTCTACATACGAGGGCTGCCTTTTATATTTCGGGATTAGAGAACAAAAACAAATATTAATCATCGAAAATCGCTTTATTGTTTTTCAAAATATTCCCAATGAAGATCTATACACTTTTGCATGCGTTTGAACCAATTGTAGAAACACTTTTTCCACTCTGATTGAGTTATCTCCAAAACATTCATGCTGAACGCAGCAACCGCTTCTTCAGGTGTCGAAAAACGTTGACTTCTCAGTTTGTTTTTCACGTACGGGAATAAAAAGAAGTCATTTGGTGACAAGTCAGGACTATACGGCGGATGACTCATCAAATCGATGTTTTGAGTGGTTAAAAATGCAGTTGTTTGAGCCGCTGTGTGAGAGCTCGCATTGTCGTGGTGAAGAGTGATCCGTCTTCGGCGGTTGGTTTTCCTCATTTCAACTACGACCTCGATTGAATTCACCATACCATCGATAAACAGTGGTTCTTGATGGAGTTTCATCGCCAAAAAATAAATTAAATTCATCCATACACTCTTGCTGACTTAATCCACGTCGAAAGTTGTAAAAAATAATCACACGAAAATGTTCACGATTTAATTCCATTTTTTAGCCGAGATGAATCCTGTAAGTTACTGTAAACAACACATAGCGCTCGTATGTCAAAACGTTCTGAGTACGTATAACCTCAAAAATATCAAACTTTACGATAGAGCTGTCAGTTGTCAGATTGCAACACTAGGGTTGTCCAATCCCGAAAGGTAAAAGGCAGCCCTCGTACATGATGGTTGGAATATAATTATATAGGGGTTCACGGAATTCGGTCTATAAGCATATAGAGCGAGGTTGAAGTATATTATGCAATGGAATTATTATAAAGATTGTCTCAATAAACGTTAGAGGATTGAAATAAAACTGATTTATTTAAATTTATGTACATGACGTATTTACATATACGTATCCAAAATTTTTTCGAAATCTAGAATTTGCGAGTGAAGTTCTTTTACCCAAATATTAACATATTAATATTTAAACATATATATTCTTCCAGTTTTCATAGAATGGTCTGCGTTATCTGGAACCTATAACATGTCAGTTTTTTCGGGTTTTGTCTATGAAAAAATTGTTATAAAACAAAGTTAGGAACAATTTAAATCCAGTTACGTCATTATACCACTAAAAAGCACAAAATAAATAGCTTTAAAAAATCGCCGACTACAATGCATGGTAACAATAACTACACTAAAACGTAAAAAATAATTCAATTGAATATTTAAAACGAAAGATATATGTTCTATAAGACTGCGTTTGAAGTTGGTGCCAAGCCTGAAAAATATATGTGTAACATGCCGTATAAATAGCTTTACAAATAAATAACAGTTTAATTTATAAAGCTGTTTATATTCCTTTGTAAAATATATGTATTTCTTAGGCTTGGCATCAACTACAAACGCATTCTTATAGAATATATAATATCTTTCGTTTTAAATATACAATTGAATTATTTTTTACTTTTTAGTGTTATTGTTACAATGTTTTGAAGTCGGTGATTTTTCTTAAAGCTATTTATTCAACAGTATACGAGGTTTGTCCGTAAATACGAATTTTGCTTAAAAGTTAAGTACCTTTATTTTTGTTAATATGAAAAATTGTTATCAAACAGAAGTAATTAGAATTAAAAATTGAATTTAATTATGCCATTGCACTAAAAAATGTATATTAAAATAACTTTTCCAACTATATACTAGCTTTCACAAAAAATATCAATTTTGTTTAAACGTAAGGTACCTTTTTTTGTAAAATCTCTAATTGTTATTGAAAACCGCATTTAATTATGTACGAAAAATTTAATAATAAAAGGAGGAGAGTCCTTAACATGAATGTAATATGTACTATAAAATTATGAATTTAAGATTTTCAAGTTGTCTAGAATTCCGTTTGTTCACCAAGTTGAAATCGTATTTAAAATTTTCTCTGTTAGTTGTCAAAAAACAATTGTGTTCATATCTTTTTTGTATAATAACGTTGTTATCACATTTATTGTCATCACTGTTTGCATAGATAACTAGAACGAATTTATTTTTCAATTGTTTGTTGGAACTAATACACTCACTAAGCCAGACTCATTCATTATTCAAGTGATGTATAAACCAGTAAAATAGAGTTCATGAAGTCAGCAATGCACACCGATTTTCCGACTGCATTTATATCGCTAGATAAGATCTGATAACATTATCCATAATGTTTTTTTCGATTTACACCAATATTTCAAATACATTAAAAAGTTGTGTACCTACTGTTTAATAATATTTTGGAATTTGTCTCCAAATTGGTACTGAAATATTAAGTAACAACCTACGCATAACAGTTACCTCATTAGTCTAGTTGTCGTTGGTAAATTTTTAATGAAGAATCTAAATATTACTTGAATGTCTATATTTGGGCTTGTGTTTACATCATTGTTTGAAGGAACATTAATCAACCTTCCATTAGGGTATTATAAAGGTTTTTCAGTTATATTTCTATAATTAGAGTTTGTTTGGAATATTCTGATTTATTGTTTTCAATTATTATAAAACGTTTTATAGTTATCTGAGAATTTGAATATCTTAGTACATGGTGAAACTCTATATTAAGGGCAATTTCTTTTGTCCAATATACATTTTACCAGTTGCCGATAGTCTGGTTCTCGCACATGGCTCTCTCTGTTGTGTTAGTTGTCCGGGTTCTACTGATTTATATTCTCGAGTTTCCCTCTAGCTGACAAAGAATAACCTCCAAAGACAGTAAAAGATGGTCATCATATGGTCTGAAAAAGCGTTACCCAGGCACTGCCATGTTTATCATTTGAAAACCAACCTAGCATATTTGAATTTTATTTTTTAAAATTTAGGTTGTAAACTTTTAAAGCCAGCAATGTATGATTTTGAAGGAAAAATATATATTTTACTCTAGAATAAATATACCTTACTTAACCTAATAAATGGATAGTACAAATCTTTAAAATGTTTTTAACAGTCAGAAATTTGCAGCACTGGGACCATGTAATGTAAAATTAATTAACTATAAGATACCCACATTGTCAGAAAACATTAATTTTCTGTATGATTTTCAATATAAAAAATTCAAATGTCTTAAGATTGAGTATATTTTCATTAATCTATATATAAATAGGCTAAGACAAAATGATTAGGTACCATTTTCTCCTCTGTCTCTCAACCGATTTTCTTCATTTTTATTTTGTTTAGTAGCTACTGACGACCTTCAGTGCAGAATGCTAATATTAATTTATAATAATGGTTCATTCATTAAATAAAATATAATAAATATTCATTATTTACGTCATAATGTCAACGCCAAACAACTGAATGTCCGCGTTCCGCCACCGCCAGACTCAAAACATTGAGTAATTATATATAGAGGGACCAATGCTGTTTATACTTATAGCATGTACTACTGGAAGTGGTATGGAAGAGTTGTTATTGTTTAGTGGTAAAGTAATCGTTGTATATTATAATTATACAGGGCGATTTCAGATATGTTCAAAATAATTTTTTTCGTGGGTGGCACATAAGCAGGTGTATATATAGGGTGTTTAAAATACAGAGTAGAGTGCAATTATAACTAATAAAATAATTATATAGGGAAGCCCATTAGCGGTTGAATTTACAGGGTTCTTGGAATAGAAGGTGCAGTAGAATTACGGTTATACAGGGTGGTGCAAAGAGTATTATACAGAGATGCATATACAGGGTGGCGTAAATGGAAATGCAACATTTTGTAACCCATAAGCAGTTGTACATATAGGGAAGATGAAATATAGGGTGAGAGGAATTATAGATATACAGGATGATGATAAAAAATGTTAGAAACGGAAATGATTTATAGAATAGCCCACGAAGAGTTCCATATATATGTTATATAAGTATTTAAACAGACTTTATATTAAATTTACTTCTAATTGTAAGGTCAAATACTGTCATTATTCCCACATTGTAATATGATACTTGTTAGTCATTTTTATCACGTTCGACTTTTTACATTTATACTTAGTAACCAAATCTGTACACGTCTTATTTTTCAGTTCACATAAAAACTGATGACCATCCATTTTGAGACGACACGCTTAAATTGTCTTTGTTTAAGATTCGTGTCGACTCATCATTTTTGTAATGTTATAAATACTAGTGTAGGACCTTCAGTCGTAAGATGATTAGTTGACTTATATTCTTATAGTTGAAAGTTGTTATTATTATTTTTGTATTTAATTGAATAAATTGTTTTTAAAAAGTGAATTTTGAAAATCGTAATATAAAAAGTGGCGCAGTCAGTAGGATTCCATTACGCTGCTAGAACCGGCGTTAGAAGAAAAGCTTAACTGGTAGCGGTGGATTCCAATCCTTTGAAGGAAGAAAAGAACCTCGAGACGTCCCAACTACAACACGTAGAACACGGCAACTTCGATGTTTCGATTAATGTAAGTACAAACAATTAAGTAATCATCTCGCAAATATTTGTTTTACCAATTTGAATTTATTTTATCGATATATAATTTTGATTTTATTTTATTTTTACTGTTCGGACGTTCAATATCCCGGAACATTTTAAACCGAATTGTACTATTTTCCATTTGGGTTTATTTTACTTTGTGCATAATTTTGTAATCTTCTACATTCCTAAAACAAAAACGTGGTAAACGTTTTGATAATTCTAGATATTTCCTTTAATTTTGAACATTTTTATTACCGTATATTTTTAATCAACCGAAATAATGGCATCTCCCCAAACTTCAGCAGATCCGGAGACTGAACCCTACCGGCTTTCAGAAATCTTTTCCATTGTCCCCGAGTTTGAGGGCGATCAAATCTCGCTAGGGACATTCACTGATGCGTGCGACTGCGCGTATAATATGTCAACGGGCGACCAACGCTATCTTTTACTTATACACATTAAAAATAAGCTGAAAGGCAGAGCGGCCCAATTAATTAATTCACGCAACCCCGCGTCCTATTTGGAACTTAAACAACTTTTAAACTCTCATTTCGGTGATTCTAGAGATTTGACATCTCTCATACAAGATTTACAACGTCTAAGACAACTTCCCAACGAATCGCCTCTCACATTTTATAACAGATTGCAAGTACTTACTGCAAAAATGTATGCCAATATTCAGAAAACCTCGAATTTGAATGCAGATCAGAAGATAGCCCAAACGAGTCTAATAGACACTATGGCGCTGAACACTCTTCTGACCGGTTTAGAACCGCGTTTAGGGCAAATCATCCGCGCCGGAAACCCGAAAGACCTGTTAGAAGCCCACGTACGAATTAGGCGTGAATTACAACTGTCCTACTTCGAAAACCAAAAAACACCTAAACAAATTCCCCCTAAGCCTAATCAACCCTTTCGAAAGCCTAATCCGCAAATTAATAAGTGCCTATCATGTGGAAGATTCGGACATCACACATCCGAATGTCGCTCTCGAAACTACCAGACACCAGTCTATAACAATAGTAGCGGCAATAATAATAATTTTAGACCAAACCCTTTTACTAATAATTTCTCACAAAATCAGAATCAACAACCTAGGCAAAATCAGTCACCCTTCAGACAAAACCAGTTCTCTAACCAGCCAAGAACGTTTCAGCAAAGTACGCAACAACCACGCCAATCGGTCATCCAACGGAATCCCGGTTTTCGCCCAAATCCAAATAAAACACATCACTTAAATTATACGAATTACCCTAACCAGGACGATGATTATTATACAGTTAATAATCAACCCTACGATGATTACAATAGCACTGATGATCAAAGGGAATATGATTATTATAGTCAGTCATGCAATCCAGAAGCAATTAATATTAATTATCATACTGCTGATAACTATCAAACTGTCGATTTAGATCCCTTAGAGAATCAAAACTATCAGGATTTTCTATCTCTTCCAAATTTAGACCACCCTCCAGACATAACGACCAGCCTCGCAACACAGATCCAAACTATCAATCTCGACGACCTGAACCCGAATATAAACTTTCCGGAACAGACATTTCTGTAACTACTCTCCATACTGTAAACTCCAAAAATCTGTACTATATCAACGATGCGACGGGAAACTATAAATTACTCATAGATACAGGCGCAGGAATTTCTATCTTTAAAGAGCATACCGTCAGAAATTATTCTGAACGATTCCCGGAAAATGTCATTATTCAGGGAATTACAGACAAAAAGATCCCCATTTCTCAGTCAACCCTTATACCATTCACTCATGGTAAACCCCATAAAGTATTCATATGTAACCTCGACATCGAGTTTGATGGCATTTTAGGGTTAGATTTTTTAGAACATTATGAATGTGTAATCGATCTAAAATCTAAACAACTCAAGACAAATTTCAAAGATATCACTCTTCACAAGGTCTCCTCCTTGCCCCTTTCAGATATCACTTCCTCGACAGTCCCCAACACATCGTCTCCAAAAAATTTGTCAAACTATATTACTATAGAACCTCGTACAGAAAAAATATGTAAACTACGTTGTCATCTTTCGAACACCGACGCTGTTTTACATACCATCGAGAAAGAGAAAGTCAGACTACCCAATTTCTTGGTATATGTAAACCATAACGGGGAATTTCTAACTTCAGTTATCAATGCCAACGCCATCCCAAAAACAATTAACTTTGAAAACATAACAATAGAACCCCTTGTACAAACACAACCCTGTTTTAACTTTAACGACTCGTACGAAACTCCAGATATCGACAGAAACTTACTCATAAGACAACAACTCCGGACTGAACATTTAAACGACGAAGAAAAAGACATGATTACCAACCTTTGCTTAGATTTCCAGGACATATTTTACTTAGAAGGAGACTCACTATCCTTTACCAACGAAATTAAGCATTCAATCGAGACTAGTAATTCCAGACCCATCTTTACTAAATCTTATAGGTACCCTCAGGTACATAAAGAAGAGGTTAAAGACCAAGTAAGCAAAATGCTCAACCAAGGTATCATTCGTCACTCAACTTCCCCGTGGTCTTCCCCAGTTTGGGTTGTTCCCAAAAAGCTAGACGCCTCAGGCAAACAAAAATGGCGTGTCGTCATTGACTACAGGAAACTTAACGAAGTCACAGTAGACGACAAATATCCATTGCCTAACATCTCCGATCTTTTAGATCAACTAGGCAAATGCCAATATTTTTCTACATTAGATCTCGCCTCCGGTTTTCATCAGATAGAGATCGATTCCAAAGATATCCCCAAGACAGCATTTTCAGTCGAAAACGGCCATTACGAGTTTGTTCGTATGCCGTTCGGTTTAAAAAACGCCCCGTCCACATTTCAACGTGTCATGGACAACATCCTCCTTGGAATTCAAAATGAACGTTGTCTAGTATACATGGACGACATCATTGTATACTCCCCAACAATTCACGAACACATTTCACGGTTGACCGAAGTCTTCAAACGTCTTCGCAAATCAAATCTTAAGATTCAACCTGACAAATGTGAATTCTTAAGAAAAGAGGTAGCGTATCTTGGTCATCTAATTACGCAACAAGGTGTAAAACCGAACCCCGAAAAAGTCAGTTGTATCCAAAATTTCCCAGAACCAAAAATCCAAAAGACATTAAATCTTTCTTAGGATTGGCCGGATACTATAGAAGATTCATCCCAACTTTGCCAAAATGTCAAAACCACTTACAAAACTTCTCCAAAAAGATGCAAGATTCTTCTTTGATTCTGATTGTAAGTCATCATTTAACGACTTAAAGAAAGCTCTCATTTCAGACCCCATTCTCAACTACCCAAATTTTGAAGAACCGTTTCTTCTCACCACGGATGCCAGCGCTTTCGCGATTGGTGCAGTTCTTTCGCAAGGTCCTGTAGGAAAAGATCTTCCTATCGCTTATGCCTCTCGCACTTTGTGTGCGGCCGAAACTCGATATTCTACCATCGAAAGGGAATTGCTTGCCATAGTGTGGGCAGTAAAACACTTCCGTCCGTATTTATTTGGCCGTAAGTTTACTTTAATTACCGATCACCGCCCGCTTACGTGGCTTTTCTCGATCAAAGATCCAGGCAGTAGACTTGCCAGATGGCGACTAAAACTCGAAGAGTACAATTATAAGATTGAACACAAACCTGGAAAGATAAACAAAAATGCAGACGCTCTATCGCGAATTAAAATCAATCACTTCCACCAAATAGCCAATTTTCAGTCAAAAATCCACGCCTTCAATGACACCGACTCAGAAGACGAAGGTGAACAAGAATCCGAAGAACCCGAACTTAATGACGAACTACTAACTAACGAATTTAACAAATTTGTCGACTTATATAAAACAAGATCTCTAATTGACTACTCGAAAATCGAAACGACAAATTCTCAACTTCTCGACAAAACTCATAAACAAATTATTACATTCTTTTGGCAAAACAAGTTAACTGATCTCCACGATTGGATCATGGATGATATCTTCGAAGAAGATATTAACTTCGAAAACTATTCTCTCAACACCTTTGCCAGTAAATCAGTTAAAAATCGTAAATACTTTATAATCCCCTTGCCATTTGACCCAGAAACAGTCGTTCAATTTCTGTTTTTCATCATTTACAAATCACAGAATAAATTTGATCCCGAAACAACGTACTATGTCGAAAACAATTTGGAACTTCCAATTCTCGAAACCTTTTCTTATATCTTTGCAGACAAAGATATTAAACTGAAAATATGTCAAAACATTATAAAAACACCTTTCGAGCGAATTAATGTCGACGTTTTTGAATACCCATCGGGAAATTACGCTCTGACAGTTAGAGACGAGCTAACAAAATTCACACAGGCATATCCAATAAAGGATAAAACAGCAAAAACCGTCGTTAACACGCTTATCCTTTATTTCCAACATTACGGCACCCCGTTGCGAATTCATTGCGACTGCGGCCGTGAATTTGATAATGTTCTAATGAAAGACCTCTGTGAGCTTTACAACATAAAACTTACATTCTCAAGTGTGGGTCACCCACAATCCAACGGTTCCATTGAACGATTCCACTCAACATTATCGGAAATAATCAGAGCAAATATAGCCGAAAACCCAGACGAACCTCCGTTTAACGTTTTGCCATACGCAATAATTACTTATAACAACACCAAAAATAAAACTCATGGCTTTACACCCTACGAGCTTATTTTTGGCCACACGTCTAGTAGACCCCCGGAAACGCTTTATAACCAACAGAACCTCATTTCCAAATACGTAAGAGATCTCAACAATCGTATGGAGTACTTTTACAAACTAGCGCGTTCAAAAACTGAACAACAAAAAGAAAAGGCAAAAACTCGATTCGACCAACACGTACCTGAAAACCGACCAAATTATAACATAGGCGATAAAGTATATTTGAAAGAATCGCAAATTTCTAGTAAATCACAAAATAAATTTAATGGTCCTTTCCAAATAACTGAACTCTTTCAAAATTCTGCAATCTTACTAAATCCCGAGACAAATCAATCTACAAAAGCAAATTTTGACAGATTGAAACCGTATTTTGAGTGAAAATTACTTCTTTTCAGACTCCTCGGACTCTTCACAATCGCAACATCTCAATATACGATAACACCTATAAACAACTCCGTAGGACTCTTCTTTCATGAAGAAGGAAGCATCAAAATTTCGAATGACAAGTGGACATTGCTTGTCTACAAAGATCTCCACCCATTCGGTGACGCAATTTCCAATAATGACAAAATACTAAATACGTTAGTTGACACTATCCATTCAAACTTAACTACTCTACTTAGTTCATTCAAACCACAAGTACAAACACACGTCAGCCTTCTCAAACAAATATCAGACACAGTAAACTTGAAATATCAAGAAATATTCGCGGACACCAAAATTCACTTAAACAGACAGAAACGCGGACTTATTAATGGATTAGGAACAATTTGGAAATCAATAACTGGCACTCTGGATGCAAACGATGGTCAATATTTTAATGATTGTATCAACAAGATTACTAATGACGAACAACAAATCGAAAACCTACTGAAGAACCAAATCTCTGTTACGACTTCCGTAATCAAAAATTTTAATTCAACGGTCCGTAAACTACAAATAGACGAAGAAACCTTTAATAAGAATATTAATGAAATCAGGCAAGCCATTGCTTTTATTTCAGACGACCTTCAGTTCTTTGAGACACTTGTCAAAACTCTAGATTTATGTGAATCATTAATGGAAAGCTATGTCTTTATTCAAGATGCCCTTAATGATGTATTATCGGCAATATCTTTCGCTCGCATTAAAATGTTACATAGTTCAATAATTACACCGGCAGATTTGGTCGACTCACTTCAAATTATCTCTCACTCTTTGCACAAAAACAATTTGCCCCTATCTATTAATGCCCATAATATTGCACAATATATCGACATCATCGAATTGGAAGCATTTCAATTAGACACGAAAATAATTTTTGTATTAAGAATCCCCTTAGTAAACCCTGAAACTTTTACCCTTTTTCGTTTATATCCAATTCCGATACTTGACGACCGAACAGGGTTTCATCACATTTTACCAACCACAACCAAATATATTGCGAAAAACGATGATTCACTATTGTATACTACATTTCGGAACTTGGACAACTGCAAGTCCTTAAGCCAAGTTCAATGGATATGTTCAGACGTTCTCCCGTATCCTATAGATAGCGATTCAACTTGTGAGGCCCAGCTGTTGAAGCAGTCCACCTTCCTTCCAAAGGTTTGTCAGACTTCCATATTCTACGCCAAGGACTACAATGTATATAAGATTAGCTCAAACTTTTGGCTAATTACTGTTTCTGACCTTTTACCTATCACCATAAAGTGCAGTGGAAACAGCGTTGTAACACTAACAATTACAACAAACTCAGTCCTAAATTTGCAGGCCGATTGTAACGCATTCATTGGCAACACTCGAATTCATTCAAGCAAACTGATCGACAATTTCCAAAACATTACCTACAAGAGTCATCCAATTCAAATACCGTACAACTGCTGCAAATCTATACCACCGAAAAACTATGTCCCAGATCTAAAGCCACTCAGACTAAACAAGATCGATGCAGACGACCTCAACATAGCTCAACATAAGTTGAACCAATATTCAGAAGAGCTAGACAAATTAATAAACCAACCGTTTATTAAAAAACACATGCCATGGTTCACAATTTTATCAATTACATTAATCGTTTTACTAATCCTTATCTACATTTTCTATAAATGCAAACCAAGAAGACAATCCAGATTGTTGGCCATAACAACAAACGGCGACGATCCACCGTCACCTTCACCAATGCCATGTAGTCAAGTCAGAAACTTCAGATTCCTTCCCAGACGACGTCCAAGTATTCGACTCCAAGAACCCATCGAAGATACAGAACTCACAAAAATGGTTTGAAAAGTTGAAGCACAGCATCAACTTTTTCAGGATAAATGGAGTTGTTATATAAGTATTTAAACAGACTTTATATTAAATTTACTTCTAATTGTAAGGTCAAATACTGTCATTATTCCCACATTGTAATATGATACTTGTTAGTCATTTTTATCACGTTCGACTTTTTACATTTATACTTAGTAACCAAATCTGTACACGTCTTATTTTTCAGTTCACATAAAAACTGATGACCATCCATTTTGAGACGACACGCTTAAATTGTCTTTGTTTAAGATTCGTGTCGACTCATCATTTTTGTAATGTTATAAATACTAGTGTAGGACCTTCAGTCGTAAGATGATTAGTTGACTTATATTCTTATAGTTGAAAGTTGTTATTATTATTTTTGTATTTAATTAAATAAATTGTTTTTAAAAAGTGAATTTTGAAAATCGTAATATAAAATATATGATGATTGAAATATAGGTCAGAGTAGAATTATAGTTACAGAAGATAGTTAAAAATTTCATAAACAAAAAGAGTAAATAGCGTGGCTCATAGGCAGTGGCATATACAGAATGGTTTACCGGGTGGTTCAAAAATGTTAAAAAATATTATGCGTGGTCCATAAGCAGTTGCATATACAGGGTGGTGGAAATATATAATGAGATGGAATTATTATAATGAGGATTTTAATAAATGTTTGAGAATTGAGTGCAATTATAGCTATACAGACAGGTTAGAGAAAATAAATATGTATGGTAGCCCATTAGCGGTTGCGTTGTTGTCATATTAAATTAAGAATTACGAATTTGAACACAAATATGTTCTATGAATTATATTTGAAAAAAACTTGAATTTCTTTACTTATTTGTAGAAGCGAGATGTAGGACTGACATCTAGGATTTTCGAGGAAACTATCACACAGAGGATCCTAATCTGGTTCCTTTCCCTGTAATTGCCTAAAGTCTTAGGATATAATGTCAAGATAAAATTTTCAGGTTATTTAACCTGCCAGAGATATTGACACAATTGGTCGAATTTCGACCACTGGGCGACAGCTAGTGTGAATTAAAACATACTTACTCTCTTCGAGGTGTCATTCCTTTGTACGCAAGACAATATATATTATATATAAATATAATATATATTGTTTCTGGTTAGGGAACCTTCATCAGTTGCGCTTCCCACAATTGAATGTCCTCTCGAACACTTCTTTATGCATTTGATGCATTTCGTTAAATTTGAAGACGCGAGATGTAAGACCGACATCTAGGATTTTCAAGAGAATCAGCACACAGAGATTCCGAATCTGGAGCCGTTCCGTGTAGTTGCTGTTCTCCCTTTTAACTCCTAGGACATTCTGTCTTACATCTCGCGTCTTCAAATAAAACATACTTACCAACCTAGTAACCCATGACGATTTCTGTTTTATGTGGAAAATATAAAGCAATTCGAATCACTTACTGTTAATTAATAGTAGTTAAATACACATATTTTTTGTGATTTTTTTTCTGCGAATTAAAAATGAAACCTTGAAAATACTTTGAAATCTTTACTGACTGAATTGAAAACTTTCAACTTCATCGCTACAAAAGTAATGAATTGTCAAAATTTAAATCAAATTTCCTGCAGATAGTCAAGCATTCAGTGTTGTCAGATCTGCCTATTTATCGTGAATTTATGATAAGTTCACGATTTTTTGTAATCTTAGTTAAATTATATGAAAGTTATCCGGCAAAAATAAATTGAATCTCAATTAAAAGTATAAGGTTAAAATTAAGAAGTTATTATCAGAAATAAATTAATTATGTGCAACATAATTCTGATTTTAGTTGACAAACTATATTTATCTTCTAAACGTTGTTTGTGGCATGTTCTTGATTATTTTTATGTTTCTTTGGGGAATAACACCACAATAGAAATAAAACTAAAATAAGTTGGAAACTGCAAACTTCCGAGCGCCTTTCAGTTTTACATTTAATTTAGTTTGTCTTTCACATTGGAGTCAAGCTACTTATTATTTTCTCCCCAAGCAATCTGGCAGCACTGTTTGGCAGTGACAGTAAGGATGTCAATAATGATTTTTCTGTTATTTAATTATTTAATAATTGAACCAATATTATAAATTAATTTTAGCATTCTGCACTGAAGGCCGTTTGTAGCTACTAAACAAAACAAAACTAAAGCAAATCGCTTGAGTGACTATATATAGGAACCTTTTAAACAAATTATTTTAAAATATAGTATAAAAAAATATACTTGTATTCCTCAGAATTAGCCCTTTCATTTGATCTCTTACACGGTGCTTTTAAAAAAATTCCGTTTAATTCTATATTTTGCCCCCCAAAATTAATATAAGGGTTTTCTTCTTATATTTCTAGTATAGCAGAAGTCTTATAGTTTCGGAAATAAAGTGACGAATGTGTATTTTTATATTTTTGTTAAACAATTAATTTGAAAAATATGAGAAAAATATATTTGTATTCCTCATAACGAGCCCTTTCTTTTGGTATACTACATGATGCGTTTGAAAAATTTGCCTCCTAAAATCAATATAATCATTTCTCTTTATTTTTCCTGTAAAATTTAGGTGAGACTACCTATATATTTTGTTTTCTTAAAGTTTCGAAAATACTGGGGAGGAATGGGTAAATGTTTGTATATTTTTGGTAATATCTTTAAACTTTTATTTTTAAATACAAAAAACTAGATTTGTATTCCTCGGATTTCATATTATGCGTTTGAAAAGTTTTGAATTATTATTTTTCATTCAATTCTATAATTTTGTCTACTTTTCCTGTAAACTTTGGGCAACGACATTTTTTCCCTATATTTTCAATATGTTGGGCTTAATAGCTTCGTAGGTAAGTGGGGTAATGGTGTATTTGTGTAAATTTCCCCCCAGAAGGATCCCTAAAATTAGAATTTCTTCTTTCACTGTATGAACTTCTGATCGGGTCATCAAACTATACACTGATACCAAATTTACACATTTTCCGGTCAGTAGTTTCGGAGAAAATTGCTTTGATGTAAAAGACGGAGAAATCAGGAGTGATTGTATAAGGGTTTCCGTATATTGTACGATTATATACGTAACCATCAAAATATTAAAACTAGGAAACACCAAAAAAGGACTTCACACTAGCCTTCTCGCCCATTCTCGCGTGTATGTCGAAGCCTTCAGTAAGACCCTATAAGAAATATTTTACTCAAACCTTTTGTGAGTACTGATACTGACTCTGTATCAAATTTCTTTATGTTCTTTACGGTGATGCTTAACATTATTTAAAAGTTAAATTGCCATAAAATGTTTCCTTTATAAAAACGAGGGCTCAAACAGTCCTTGAGATCACTTAAAACAGAAATAATTTATCCATTACAAATATGACGGCGTTTCCAAGTGCCTTCAGTATTCGTAAATTTTCCAAAAGCTTTCTCTGCCTGTTAAGATCGAGGTAGGGTACGTAAAGCATATCGCTCAAAGATTATGGCAGCGAAATCTGGAAAACGGAAATAAGAGTAAACATTTGCCTACAATAATAATTACATTAAATGAAGTACAAAATTTTTGTTATGATACCAAATGAAACAAGTTGTTCAGTGTTTAATTTATTAGTTATTACGAAATCGTAAAATATATTTACACGCCCTCAATCTACCGTCTATACATATAATAGAAAGAAGAATGTTTATAACTGAGTTAAAGATTTGCTAATTTCTGATTTTTGATATAACTCAGCTCTGAAATTTAGTCGATAGTATTAGTTAATTTATTTATTTATTAGACCAAAATAAGTAATACGTTGATTAAACACAAAAAACAATGCAGTACATCCTATAGAAGGTATGTTATACCTGTACATAGGTTTGGTGTACTTAAGTACTATCAAACTAACTTATATTTAGAAAATTTCAGAAAAGTGAAAGAGAAAAATGAAAACTTAAAAATCATATGTAAATATCCTCTATAGAACTAAAATACTATTGTATTATCAATATATATGTTCATAAAAATTTTGCACAGTCAGTTACACTTTTTAACCAGAGACAGTAAAAAAATATTGTTATTTGTAGTTGATGAAGAATTTGTGTCAATTCTTGTTTCTATGTGCCTATTGAAAAACGATTTGATAAAAAAGTATGCTTTTAGTTTTTTTACAAAAAAATATAGTATATGACCTGAAAGTTATGAAGGCAGAGGGAGCAGCCCGGCCGATATGACCAGCTAATGACGCGTTACGCATAGTCGGCGTCAGTACTTATTAAGTCTCCTAAATGATTGTATCGTAGAGGATTCGATGTGCAAACGATCAAACCACGTTTCGCTGCCGCTTGATGGCATTTTTGCCATGGACACCATGTCAACTGTCAACCGCGAACGTAATATATACTGATTTCCCAGCATTCCGCGTTTATTTATTCTCAATTCTCAATCCACATAGCAAAGCTATATAATCTGAAAATGCTTGATCAACCGACACTTTATTTAGGAAATCACTTTCAAATTCAAAATGTTAGCTACTGGTCTGATAAAAATTTCAGGTTGTTTAAGTAAGTAGTTAAATGTAGGGCAGGTATACTTGTACATTGGGAAATTATTTTGTGGGTCCGGCATTCGGAGGGACAAAAATTTATATGGCAAAAATACTTCAATATGTTGTAGACTGAAACAGCTGCACTAAGTGATGTATTTACGAATCATTAGCATAATTTTCCAACAAGCCTGAATTTTGACCCACTATGCTGTCAGAGCACGGCATTACGCAAATGCCGTTTTCCCGGAAAATGGATTTGCGTCGTGAAGCCACAGAATGGCCAAGGAGATCATGGGATTTAAACTCTTTAGATTTTTTTCTGTGGGGTTATAGATGAGCTTTTAGGGCAAAGAAAAGGCTGTTTTATGAAGTGGGGTTTAATAGTGAGCTATCAGTGTCATCTTTTGAATAGTGGTGTGTATATTAGGAAAAACCAAAATCCATCAAGAAAGTCGCTTTTGCTCTTTTTAGGGTTCTGTATATTCAATATGCGGCAATTCATAAAATCACTCCTGAAATCATCCCTGATCGGTTCATCTGCCACATAACAACTAATTTTCTCCTAAACTACTGCATGGAAAAAGATGAAATTTGGTATTCAAAAATATACTAGATAGGTGGGTAATTACTTTGTACAGAATGACCACGTTTTAATATTTACATTTTTTACTTTGTGTATAGGTACCTAACAACATTGAATGTGTTATTTATTGTCTACAGTAGTATTTTGTTATAATTATTTTCAACTTTTTAGGTATGTTTAGAAATCGGTTATATTTATTAAAAAAATGTTTTATTTCATTTTTATTTCAACATTATGTTATAATGGCTCACGATATGGTGCAGTCAGTTTCCTGTTAAATATTGGACATGAAAATATCTGTACTGATGCGGGAAGAACTTGTTTGATGTTGATTTTCTTCTATTAATTTTCTTTTAATTTCGTCATCTAACTGACCTGGGCTATATCGGTTTCGCACACTCGGAATTCAACAAAAAAACTCTGACATATTAAAGCTTTGATTTATCAACGATTTTAGTCTAATATATTTTATGACGCAAGGGTAGTACGTTTCCCATGGATTTGCAAAATTTATTCGAAACATTTCGTTGAACGAAAAGGAACGCCAGAACTAAAACGATCTGCGGAACCACGAGTGTATTCGCGCGGTGAATATGACACAATTCATCATAATAATAATATCTGATTCTTTCAACGCAGTTTTTCAAGATCTCTTATCATTTGTATTCTGCTGAGGTAACGCTGAGGCATCTGCTACCCCCTGATGTTCTAAGCGTGTTCGAATGGTGTTGTGCTACATTTACGTCGTCCCCAGCACTCAAAAGTTGAGCCTCACCTTTAGATACTTTAGGAGGATAGAGGAGCATTTAGAAATACGGGGTTTAATAATATAAAGATCGATATTTACGAAAATTTGTAGAAAAACGACGAATGCTACTTAACGGAGGTCCACAGTTACACATATGAAAATAGAGGAGTATGGGAATGAAATGAATAACTTTAAATCGCATTTGTTTTGACATATTTTAATCGACACTAAACTATTTTGGTCTTGAAATACTGATACCCATACAACTGAGTTCTCTTATTTTACAGAAAATCAAAAATTATAGGATATAAACAAATATAACATGCAATTAATATACATACGTTCTAAGTGAGAAAGAGCACCAAAAAAAGGGCAACGTTACTTGCCATTAAATGTGTGTGCTGACTACCTTCATATTATAAAATAAATATTTTATTTAAGATTTCTGAAAAATGATTGAAATTAATATAAGAAATTATTTACCACGGTGTAATAAACTGGTGGAACGACCGTAATTCCATCGCTCTATTTTTACGAAACAACTGCAGAGGGCTCCAAGTGTGTCATTCGTGCTCGTTTACTGCTTATACAGGGTTATTCACCTTATTCAACACGGAAGGTCATCAGTTGCTACTAAACAAAACAAAAATAAAGAAAAGTGGTTGAGAGACAGAGGAGAAAATTGTACCTAACCGTTTCGTCTTTGCCTATTTATTCAGGGTGAGTTTTTTTTGATGATCAGTATGGGGATCTTGGAAACTAGCGGATTTTTGTAAAAAGTCATTGCTTACTAGATATTTTGAAAAAACGAAATTCTGTCGATTTAGTCAAATACCTCTAGATCCTTTGTTTTTGATTTTATAAACAAAGTGTAAATATCAAAATTGAAGGGAATTGTATCCCAAATATGATTGTCATGTCCTCGTTTGTGTGAAAGCTCTCGTTTTCGAGATATGACACAAACTTATCTTTTTTTGAATGGAAACCATAGTTGGCTATGACCTCAAAAAATCTGACATTTTTAGAGCTTTTCAACGATATAATACTCGATACAGTTGTTAATAAAAATAATAAGTTATGGATGTTTTTCTCTCTTATTTTCACTTTTAAGGTAGGTAGTCATGAAAAAGATTGTTTTCACTTTGACGTTTCCTCATTTGAGAGTAATTCCATTAGTATTGCTGAACTGACAGTCGATATTGACAAGTTTTCGTGATAAAATGGAATATTCTAACGAAGAAAAACTGAATATGGTGGAATGTTATATCATATGCCATAAAAATTCAGTTCGTGCAGCTGATGAATACTTTCATAGATATTTTAATCGTCGTCAACTGCTCTATATAAATTTAAGAGGCTTTACGATAGTTTACGCAGTTATGGATCTTTTACTAAACCACCAAAGGAACGTAATCAAATTAACGAAGCCGCACAATAAATGTTTTGGCAATGGTAAATCAAAATCCATCTACATCAACTCGTGAGATTGCGGCAGAAGCTGGCATATCTCAACGAATTGTAGTTAAGGTACTGAAAGCGCACAAGTTCCACCAGTACAAACTTTCAGTTTCTCAAGCTTTGCATTAAAGTTGTTATGGTCAGATGAAACTAGATTTACTAACTGCGGTATGTTCAATAGACACAATGAGCATATCTGGGCTAAAGAAAACCCTTTTCATGTAGAACAAAGACGACCCCAGATAAAATTTGGTTTTAATGTTTGGTGTGGTATCATAGGGTCTACTATTCTGGGGCCTTTTATCTATGACGAGTCACTTACTGGTGAGCGCTACTTGCATTTCTTGCAATACACTTTTCAAGACATGTTGCATAATTTGAATTTGAGAACTCGTTTAGAAATTGAGTGGTTCCAACATGATGGAGCACCTGCTCATAACTCGTTATGAGTAAGACAACACTTAGATAATATTTATCCAAAATCTTGGATATGACGAAATGGCCCACGCGAATGGCCACCCCGGTCTCCCGATTTGGCAGTTATAGACTACTATTTATGCGGTGCGCTAAAAAACAAAGTTTACAAAAGAAAGTAAAAACACAGTTGGTGACCTAAGGGAGGCGGTATTACAAGCAATTGCAGAAATTGATAGGCGGTCTGTGAGGAAAGCGGTAATGTCAATCTTAAAAAGATGCAATTTTTGTCTAAATAACAATGGTGGACTTTTCGAACATAAATTGAAACCATTATTATTTACTTTAATTTCTTAAGTTTTTAGTAAGTACCTACTTATTTATTTTTTTCGTTATATCTGATATACCTAATAAAAAAATCGTTTAATGTTTTTTGGAATAGTTATTAATAAATCATATGTCATATCTCGAAAACGAGAGCTCTCACGCAAACGAGGACATGACAATCATATTCGGGATACAATTCCCTTCAATTTTGATATTTACACTTTTTTATAAAATCAAAAACAAAGGAGCTTGAGGGATTTGACTAAAACTTCGTTTTTTCAAAATATCTAGTAAGCCATGACTTTTTACAAAAATCCGAAACTGTCATTAAATTGGGCCAGTAAAACTGCAAATCTTTCCCAATTTAACCATTGCTCTATCTCAAGTAGTTTCCGAGATCCCCATACTCATCACCAAAAAAAAAAAAAAACTCACACTGTATATAGATTCTTGCTTTCAGTATTCTTTTGAATCAAACTGTGGCTTATGAATTATGGTTAAAATACCCAGAGTTTATCCACAACAGATACCGTAATAAAAGTTTGGTCATAATTACATTACCCAGAGCAAATCATGTATTAAAATACAGCTTTTCGCGTGAATTTCTGGTTACCATAACCTTATTGCTTTCATAGAAATATACTTGATTCCAAACATTGCAGTCGTGATATTTATCATGGTAGCATTCAATAATTCGATAAAAATATTTAAACGGAGTGCGTTTTTCAAAGAATTTTTTTATTCACAATGTAAACATTGCTGCTATCATTCATCATTCGTTTGACGTCATTCTTCAATAGTGACGAATATAATGCAGGTGCATTGATTATTTCCTGGGTATGAGCGCCATTTATCTACTGCCAAAGAATTGAAAGTTTGCCTTTCCAATAAATTAAACTTTAAATTCATAGTTTTCGGGATGTGGTTTCAAGTTGAAGCCTTTTAAGTCTTTGCCAGGTAAATACGGTAATTAAATTCGGTTTGATTGAGGAAAAGTGCTGTAACTTCCCGCAGCACTTCTTGAAATATTGAACGGCGAGGCTGTAATTGATGTGAGGAACATTTCATGAGTTTGGAAAAGTCAGATGGGAAATATAATCTTTGATATTAATTATGATTGATGATAGTAGGAGATATCTTTTCATGTTGGATTTTAAACTGAGTAACGAGGAATAGCACACGTTAGTGAACAGGAAACTATCGAGACAAGGATGAGGTAACACTTTTTAAAAGTTTTATACAATTTCCCATTTGTCATTTTCCTTTATGTTTCTTTGTTGTTGTCACTTTATCTGAAACTATCGCGCTTAGGACATTGATCTGTTAAGTAAAACTAGCTGTCGCCCAGTGGTCGAAATTCGATCAATTGCGTCAATAAGTAACGAAATCCTAGTTCTTTTTTAGATATAATTAATAAGACTTTATTTGTGTTCAGATTCGTAATTCTTAATTTAATACGACAAATATGTGTGCACACCCTGTATAGCCATAGTTATACTGCGCCCTATATTCCAAGAACCCTGTAAATTCAACCGCTAATGGGCTACCCTATATAATTATTTTTTTCTAACCACCCTGTATAACTATAATTGCACTCAATTCTCTAACATTTATTAAAATCCTTATTATAATAAATCTATCTCATATATTTCCACCACCCAGTATATGTTACTGCTAATGGACTACCTAAAATCAAAATGTTTGTTAACATATTTTTAAGCACTCTATCTAACTATAATTCTACTCTGGACAATATTTTAACTACCCTGTATATGCAACTGCTCATAGATCACGGCTTCATATTCGTTAACTTTTTTGAACCACCCGGTAAAACTATAATTCCACTCCAACCAATCTGTATTTGAGACTGCCTATGAGCCACCGTATTTACTCTTTTAGTTAATAAAATTTTTAACTATCTGCTGTAACTATAATTCTACTCTTACCTATATTTCAATCATCATATATATGGGCTACTCTATAAATCATTTCCTTTTCCAACATTTTTTATGATCATCCTGTATATCTATAATTCCTCTTAACCTATATTGCATCTATCCTATATATGCAACTGCTTATCAGTTCGAAATGTTGCATTTTTATTGTAATATTTTTAGACCACACTGTTTGACTACAATTCTACTCCAGCTAATACTTCCATCCACCCTGTATATGCATCTTTGTATATTTTTTGCACCACCCTGTATAACTGTAATTCTACTGCGCCCTCTGTTCCAATAACCCTGTAAATTTAACCGCTAACGTGCTTCCCTATATAATTATTTTTTTCAAACCATACCTGTATAGTTATAATTGCACTCTACTCTATATTTTAAACACTCTATATATTCTACTGCTTATGTGCCACCCAAGAAACATTTGATTTCTAACATATCTGAAATCACTCTGTATAATTATAATCTATAACGCCTTATATCTCAGTCAATTTAGAACATGAGAACACATAACTTTTTACTTATTCAAAAAATGCCTAAGCAGCAATTTTTACTTTAAATTCTTGAAGAGTTCAGCTGTAAAAAAATGTAATGTTAGAAAAATATCACATAGTGATAAAAGATCCTACACGTCAATTTGTATTGGAAAAGTTTCGATCTCAAGTAAGTTACCAAATCACCCTATATTGAACTCTTTTAATTTCAAAACTCAGCTGTTATAATTATTGTTAAAATCTCGTTCTTTTTCGGTAATACGATTTTTCCCGATTAATCGATTTAGAGATGCCAAAACCCCGAAATTAAATTTCGAACAAATAAGTCGTATACTGTTGTTTGCGAGAATTACATATTGTTAAGATATATAAAAATAAGCAAACATTATATGTATTATGCTGTTAGATAAGTAAAAATATTTTTGCAGCATATCACATCTTGCTAAACGATCATTTAACAATTTTTGACTGACTGCTAATATTTTAGACGAAATGTTAAAATTAATTTAAACGATTACTTTATATCGAGTAAAACACCAACATACCTACTACTAATACTTATTCAAGTTTCATTCGCATATGGCATAAAATAAAAAACATACCCAACTTTTACGGATCTGAAATCAAATGTATAATTTAGCTTTATAATCTTTATATAGTTAGTTTACTTACATACAAGTATTCATGGGGATTATATCAAAACATTAAAGAAATACAATTCACCTTGTGTTAATTTATGTTAGATAATACCTTTATTTGTTGACAATTTTTGTAAGTTCTTTGAAATTGAAATTTTGAAAATAATATATTGATAATTTTCACCTAGCGGCTAACACCTTAGATCATTTACCATCTAGATATAGCCTGTCAAGCATAAAATCGTGGCAATGCTAGAAAGAGAGGGCAATAGAGACGGTAACAGGCTATTTCACTTAGTGGGTGGAAGCAGCACCCAACCGAGTGAAATAGCCTCTTGCCCTTTCTATTGCCCTCTCTCTCCTTAGTCTTGCCACGACATTTGTGCACTGCAAGCTATCTCTAGAAAGTTAATGCTTTAAGGCTAACACTGTTATGAAATGTCAAATTGAAACCCGTTACCATGAGGTTGGCTGTGAACTGTCCGCGAACGTTATGATTTATTGCCATGATGTCAGCTCTATTTATCTTGAATTTTACTATTTGTTTTTATATATTGGACTTTGTAAACTTAGTTAAATTACATGAACCTATTAGCCTTTAAAATAAAAACAATATAAATTAAAAGTATAATGTTAAAATAATAAAATATTATCTGAAAAATCAATAATAAATCAGTTGCCACGCAATACAAATTTCCTATTTTAGTTGACAAACTCAATTTAGAAAAACTTGGGAGTACCCAATAACTTGTCATTATCATACAATATAAATTTTTGTGGGTGAGATCTCAATAATGCAGATTAACTTTCAGAACCAAACAAAATTTGTTAGTTCTTCCTTTAATTTAGTTTGTTTTTCTCATTCGAGTCAATTCATTTTACGATTTTCTATTCAACCAATCTGGCGGCACTGTTTGGCATTGACAGTGTGGGAGTATATTATGAATTTTCTATTTTATTTTATTTAATAAATGAACCAATATTGCAAATAAATTTTAGTATTCTGCACTGAAGGTCGTCATTAGCTACTAAACAAAACAAAAATAAAGTAAATCTGTTGAGGAACAGAGGAGAAAATGGTACCTAACCGTTTTGTCTCTGCCTATTTATATATAGATTTCATATTCTTCGTATCCGGGCTAAAAATTAAGTTGCCAGGTGATGCTATTTTGAGGTTTAAGGTTTGACCTATTTAACCTGATATCAGGGTTGTCACCCTTAGCTGAAAAGGTGCAATTATTGGGGGCCAGCGGCTTGCCATTTGTCCGCTTTGGTTATCTGCAAGAGATGCACCCACTGCATGTCAGGCATTGTCGAGGGCTTACAGGGTCCAAGCCTTCCCGGATGTGGAAATTGAACTAGTTGGAACAGCTGATCCAGTGTAGGGGGCATTTTTCAAGATTTTATAGAGTGTGTTGATTTGGCATCACACACACTCCCAAACTTCTTTTCCAGCCTTTAACCTCTTTTTATGTGATATCTACTTGTAGTTGAGGATGCCATTTTCATATCTTTCACGTGGATTAGTACTATGGCAGCTGTTCCTATTATTCTGGTACATATATAGAGTTTATATATGTTTTTTAGACTAGTCCGAAAAGATGATTTTCTGTTACTAAATGTTCGGCATAATTGGAATCTGTTTTTTGATTAATAAAAGAATTTTCGACAAAAATTTTAAATTTTTACATTCAGAAAATATAATAAATTAAACCTTTTAGAATCATTGGAGATTAATAAACTTAAAAATACCAGTAATTTGTTAAACGAGCAGACAGAAATAAATAATTCCCCCTTAATAAACCTCTTTAGTTAATCCTTTTACCTATAATAAAGTTAAATAATCCTTTTCAAAATTAAGTACCTGGTAATTATATCACACCTTGAATATCAATACAACTTCTTGAAGAAATACCCAGTTAGTTTAGTTCCTTGAGAAAAGCATTAGTCGAAACGCGTCGGACAGTTAATTATTATAATGAATTTCCAACATGTATCGGCCGAATCAATTCAGTAATAGCAAAACACCCCGGAAAGCTATAGTTTATCCAAGGACACCGGCATGAAGCCTACATACCTACTTTGACATTTTTTTGTATGTCAAATAAATAAACTACTACCCTACTGCACTTTGATCCATTATTTTTTTAAAAGATTTCTTAAGTATATTCGCGTGTGATCTGTTTGTAGTCACTTGCACAATGCAGTCGCACTCGAATTAGACTTAGTCTTAATTTGAACCAACGACCCACAGTGTGAAAATGAGGTGTTTCTCCATATAAAAGAATGATGACTGGATGTTTTTAAATCAAGATCGATCTAGCTTATGCGCAAGCGTCTAATACAAATGTCGTCAATTTTGAGATTTCCGGTTCTAACCTTGATTTAGTAACGAATGAATCGACTAAGAAGCGCCGGACGGATGAAGTGTACCTTTAGTAAAGAGAAAAACCAGTGCACCCAGCCCTAGCTTAAAGTATCGAGCCACACAGCGTCTCGAGTTTATTCTCCACATTAGTTTTTTTTATTTTAATAAATTTATACTGTTTATTTATTGTACACTCCTTCATTCATGGATTTCTTCACTCATTTTTCATACTTCTTCATTAAAGCGAAGCTTTGCTATAGAAGCTTATGACTTTCATGGTATTGGTGTTCATTATGAGGATTTATATCAATAGCTTTTGAGGTTTGAAGGATATATAGTAAATTTCACAGTGTTTTTTGAAGTTATGGCTAAACCGAGACGTGTTGGGATGAAAATGATCTCAAATTCGGATTCAGCGACTCCAAAAACATAGTTGACACATAGTGGGACTGTGTAATCAAGGACCACTTCAACAATCATTTCGAAATAGAATAAAAAATTCTTTCCCAAAACTCATTTAACTTGCACCAAATGCTGTCAGCTCGAAATAATTTCAACGAGTGAGACACATTCGAAATGTTGTTTACTTTATTAAACGTAATGCATTTCTGTTATTAATTTAAACGCTGACGTTGTCTGAAAGATTACCTTGTAGCTTCCGAAGACGGCGTTCCTGGAAGCGTAAGATAGGCGTTTCTCAAGTGTTATTATATTTTATCGAGCATGCAGCAATGCATTCCTTGATCAAACATTATTGTTACCGTGTGGATAATTTTAACTTGCTAATGGCTTATGTTGGAACTTGCTAATTAAGGTCTGGAATTATGATTTCGGGGAACAACAACGGGTTTTGTGAGACGCTTCAATTACTTTGGTTGCAAGGTGTACTTCATACGTAATTACAGAAAATGATGGTGTTATTAGTTAAAAGAAACTTATAAAGATATTTGTAATGTCTTCGATGGCACATTACATATAATATCCAAAAAATGTATGAATTAGATGTTGCTTTTGTTCAATGTTACAAGTATGTAATTAACCGGAACTAATAATTGGCCTAAATTAAATCACCAAGAAATTAATCATAACACCCTGCAGGTGGTGTTTTCTTGGTTCTTCATAACAAGCAGCAGGAACTAAAAGCGGCCACATTACACAAAAACTAGCGACGTAATGTTCTTAATCAAACAAAAAAATGAACAAACAAATTGCGCTTTTGTAAACACAAAAGAAAGAAAATCAAAAAGAGTAAGCTTCCGCACTCGTCGGCGGTCACAACACGAATTTTAGTTTTCTCTGTTTTTAGAGACAAAAAAATGTATAAATATAAATTAGCGTTGGCGCGACGGAGAGTTTTCGAAAAAATGCAAAAGTTTAAAAATCAATTGAATAATTCAATCAACTTTAAAAACTAAGAACAAACAAGTTGCGGGGACGCAACAATATTGATGGTTTGTTTGTACTATTTAACTTTATTCCAGGATGAACAAACACAAAAAGACTTACTTCATTGTCTATCACTCACTTGATTTGATACTTATAAACCTGACTATAGTTTCGACACAGACTTTATGTCATTATCAAACGAGGAAACATAAGTTAATGAAAGATCGACTAGATACAAGATAAAGGTAAACTAATTTAGGAGTTCATATGGATAAATTAAAGGAATTATGGGATTAAATGAACCTTAAGTAGCAACTATGGCATTAACAAATTGAATAAAATACTTCTATTACAATTTACTTGGTCATTTAGGATGGTATCTATATATAAATGGGCAAAGTCAAAACGGTTAGGTACCATTTTTTTCCTTTGTCTCTCAACCGATTTACTTTATTTTTGTTTTGTTTAGTAGCAATTGACGACATTCACTGCAGAATACTAAATTTTATTTATAATATTGGTTGATTTATTAAATAGAATAGAATAAAAAAACATTATTTACGTCCATACTGTCAATGCCAAACAGATAACAGTAACAGTGCCGCCAGATTGCTTGGAAAGAAAATCTTATGATGGATTGACTCGAATGTGAAAGACAAATTAAATTATACTAAAAAGTAATAAATATTGACCCGTTCCTAAAGTTGTTCTACATCGTCATGCTATTAAAATAGAACCCAGGAAAATTTATATTACACAATAATGGCTATTCATTGGGCTCTCGCAAGTTTGCAATTTGCATTGCTTTGTAATTATGATTTGTCAACTAAAATAATAATTATGTTGCAATTGATGAATTTATTTACGATTATATTTTATTAATTTTAATGTTATCCTGTCAATTTAAAGATTCTATTAATTTTTACCCTATTATCATATTAAAATCTGAACAAAAATACAAAAATGTGAATAAATGCACTGATTGTAATATTCAAAACAAATACTTAAAGTTGGCAGCCTTGAACTCAAAGCTATCTTTGATGTAGCGCCTTGATTTGAATTTTGACATTTCAGAATATTGTTTGGTGTAAGATTATTATAGCACTTTGGTAAAGGTAATTTGTAAATTCAGTATTTAATATTCAAGTTTTCAGCTTAATTCATTGCGAAAAGTTTTTCACAAATCTGAGTATTGTCTAAGTACTACTTGGGAAATAACAACACAGTTTAAAGAAAATTGCTGTATATTCCAAACGTTTCGGGGTCTAGGTCAGACCCCCTTGTCAATGGTTAAGAAACTATGGATAAAAAAGGCACAATTATAAGATGTAAATTAAAATATTTTAATTTACATCTTATAATTGTGTGTTTCTTAACCATTGACAACGGGGTCTGATGTAGACCCCGAAACGTTTGGAATATACAGCAATTTTCTTTAAACTGTGGTTTTATTTCCCAAGAAGTACTTAGACATTGAACAATATGCCACAAATATCATTCAGAAAACAATGTGAGTATTATTCATTTATCATTAATTAATAGCAGGTGCTTATATTTCTTTATATTTTTCCTACAAAACAGAAATAGTCATTGCCTACTACGTGTTTCATTTAAGTTAATGAAATTATATTGAATCTTAAGATTTTGGTTGAAGGTTTATTAATATGTACTTATGTTTTGTTGTTATTTGGAATGTAATAGTAGGTATAACACTATGAATAGTTTCTTAACCATTGACAACGGGCTCTGACCTAGACTCCGAAACGTTTGGAATATACAACAATTTTCATAACTGTGGTGTTATTTCCCAAGAAGTACTTAAACATTGAAAAATATGCCACAAAAATCATTCAGAAAACAAGTAAATAGTAAGTTGGGTGGATAGCTCTGTACGTATAATCTAATGGAAGCAAGGGAAAAAGGAGAAAGCACTGCGTGTCAATAGTAGAGAGAAAGAGGTATCACCGAATGGGAAGCTGCGCTTTTGTTTTAAAACAGCACTTAGTAAGTGCAATCCTGCTCCCGTGAAGCCCATCCATAAATGGACTGCCGTTCAAGTTTGAACAAGCTGTATCATTTAGTTGGTATTTGGCAGCCATTATACATTTTAATGAAAATGAAGAAAGTGAATATTAGTCCAACCAATGACTATTTTCCCCGGTAATTTGTCCAAGCAGCACCAATTTTCCTAAAACTTTGGATTTCAGTACTACGTACCCTCGGCTTCAAAGTTGACATTGAGCCGGGGGTTGCTTTTTTCCCGGGGGGATGTTGCCCCTTCTCGGAGGTGAAAGTCAATTCTTTTCGAGTTAATCTCAAGTGAAATTATCGATTTTTCGTAAATAACTTTAAAATAAGCACCTTAAGAAAAAACTCATCTGGATCAAAAATGTAGTATATAAAAAAACAAAAAAATAACGTTGGGTTTGTGGTTTCTGTAGAGCCAATACAGACGGAGTTATAGCTTTTTGAAATTTTCTTTATATTTGTCAAAACAAAAACTGAAAGGTTTATTTTGAAATAACTGAAAAAATGCATTTTTTGGAAAAAGTTCATAAATGCTTCTTAAAATGCTTAAAAAATCCGTTAATTTGTTTTTTTTTAAAAGTCTCTAGCATAAAAATTAAGCCAGTCATGACATAAATAAGGTTGGTTTTTTGTTTTTTGACAAAAAAAAATTACAAATTACCCCCTAAATAGCACCCAAGTTGAAATTAATTGCTACCATTTCACAAATTACTTGACTTACTTATTTTAAATTGGCTCAGAAAGTTTCACTTTTTTAAAGTAAGTAGTTTTGAAAAAAGTCGAGCCTCAATAGAATATTGTATTTTTGTGATTTGCAAAAAAATCTTTTTTTCAAAATAACTTAAAAACCATGAGAAATAAGCAAAATTTTGCTGAGTACAAAATTGTAGGTTTTGTTTTTTTTAATTCATGTTTTTTTTTGTAGGATATAAATTAAGTTAGATATGACCGTTTAAAGTTTGTATATGTTTGTAAAGAGACCACCCTTTCAGCTCAAGCCCTTTCATAATTAAGGGTTAAATACATTTTATATGAGCTTTTAGTTTATAAAAAAACCTACAAATTGGTGATTTGTGAAGTGGTACCAAGTAATTTCAACTGGGGTGGTATTTAGGGGGTAATTTGTATATTTTTTTACAAAAAACAACAAATCAATCTTATTTATGCCATTACTCCTTTAATTTTCATGCATTTTCACGATAAATCTTTCATTTTGGATTTGACAAATAAAAACAAAACATCAACAAGTTATAACTCCGTTTGTATGTATCGGTTCTACAGAAACCATAAACTCATCTTTTTTTTATAGGCTACATTTTTTATCTAAACTTGCGAATAACTCGAAAAGCATTGACTTTCAGAAAAAAAAACTTTAGGGAACAACAGCAACAAAAGTTGCTTAATGTTAATAAATTTATTCATTCCCGGTCTTTCCACCCACGGCACCGGGTCAACTTTTTAGGAAAATCGGTGCTGTTTGGACAAATTACCTAGTATTACCGTTTTTTGCCTTCATTGACTGGACTCATTTATTTGCGTAAAGAATCAAAGAATCCATCTCCAAAACTAATGAAAGGCTAAATACTTTGGTAACTTTGCACCACGGTTAAGAAGTAGGTTAGTGGGTTTAGTTGTGGTGGTACGAGCTCAAGTGACACTGATCTTTAGGTCATCCGAAAAAGGTCGTTATTCAACAAATCGTCGGTAAAATCCATAGAAAATATCGGACGATTAGAGCCTGAAAGGGCGTCAGGTGCCTGAGGCGGCAGACATCTCAACTGAGCGGGTGTACCCCAATTTATATGAGGATTTGCATATTTCTGTAGTCACCATGCCAAAAATTATCCACCATATTTTTCAGATTTAGACACTTGGGGCTATTTCCTCTTTCCAAACCTTAAGCAATAGCTAGGCTGTTAGAGATAGGGTTGAATGAATTATTGAATAAAGCCTATTTTGAGGACTTTGGAAGGAATAACAACATTGGGCGACTAAGCTGAGAAATAAGCACTTATTTGCAAAAAATATACAATGTTTTCACTGGCTGCCCTGGTACAATACAAAAAGTGAAAACTGGAGCCCAAATTTGATAGCAGATTACTATTGGTGAATCAAACAAGACGTCCCTGAAGGACAGAAGAAAATCGTAAGGCAGTATTTTTATTTTTAATACTGTAACTTTATATATAACCTCATTTTTGTTCGCAACAAATATTTATCAATCTTACTATGCCCAGTGCACTAATCTTGAAAAATTAACTAATAGTGTTACTAATTACAGTTACAGCAGCAGCCTTCTGTCCATTCCGTTATAAATTTGTCGGCACTGCAAATCATCCTGTTCCATAAAAATCTCTAATGATATCATGAAAGAACAATGAAGTAAGTTCTCTCGCAATCTACGGAACAGGCGTTCTCTAAAGTGAATTGAAAGAAAAATATTAAAGTTCGCAAACTTCATTTCTGCCTTAAGAGGCGGTGAGAGAATGGAAATGTCTAGTATCCAGGATAATTAATGGCCCACAATATGACTTGCATTTTATGCATTACATAATACTCGTATATATGGCGGACAAAACATTAAATGTATATATACGTAGTTTTGGTGAATAGTTTTTCTGTTTCTGTATATTTTTAATGATTTTAGTTTCCCTGGAAATGAAACAATCATATTACTGTTATTTTACTGCTTGTTATTTGTTCGATCATCACGCTAAAACTAATGGACCGATTTTGATAAAACTTATTGTGTAAGCAGACTTAAAATCTGGTTTAAGTCTTGCTACGATGCACATATATATTTGATACTAAAATGTGGACAAACATATTTATTAAGTTTTTTTAGACAATTTTAGACAAAAATACCATTAAAGTTAGTTGACATTAAATACAACACAAAAGTACGATAAACTAACATATTTACCGAAATTAAATTAATAACACTTATTCATCACTATCACTATATTCTTCTTCCGAACTACTCCCGTAAAATCTATTCTCTTTGTTTGAAATATTCAAGTTTTTTGTTGATTAGCTTATAAGGGCACTGTCATACAATGTCGCAAAAATCTGTCTTTGTGAATATTTTATAATTTGGTATATCTGTAACAAAAAATATACACCATATTAACATACTTTGTAATCGATGTATTACTGAATAATAAATGCAAAAATTAAATAAAACGCTCTTTTTCCGCAATTTTTTTTATAGGCTGATGTCCTACAATACAACTCTATATACTTTATTTTTTTTTAATTGGACTAGCCCGGAAATATAACATTTACTAATTTATAATACTACTACATCGTTTCGTTATTTTTACCGTTTATTATTTAACCCATAATATAAAAACTAAAAACATAAACCTCAATATAACAAATTTGAAACAAGCTCCTATGAAATTAGTGATATATTTAAAGCTAGGAAACTGCACAAGCAGCATTGTGGAAGTCGGCTATTTTGCGCAGTTGTGTGGTAATTAGAAAACAGCGTTTGTCTATTCATTATTATGAGTATATGTAGATAAAACTTGTCTTCATCTGAAGAAAGGCGGTGTTTTTCACATACCGAACAACGGCACACAATACGACACAATGCTTACCACCAACTGTCCCAATACAGTACTGCCTCGCACAAATAGGCACAAGAAATAGATGTGCCTTCGGGTATTTTGTGTATGTTTACCAATTGAACATAAAACCTTATCATAAAACATGATATATGTTCAATTAAGGCCGAAAATGGCGGCATTGTGCGGCACAAAGTCACGTTGTTCCCTCGTAATTGGAAAACTACAAGCATGTGGTGAAGAAAGCGTTTATTATGGTTATCAAGGTTGCAGTCAATGGCTGATGAACCCCAACAAAGAAAACTGCATAGGAGATTTTCTTTATTATGTTCCTGCGATAGATGCCATACCTCAGGGGTCTCATTTTCAACCTCTTTTATTTAACACTTTTATTCACTATATATTTAACTGCGTTCAGAATGCTAATTACTTATGTTTTGCAGACCACTACAAATGTTACCTAGTCATATCCTCTTTAGAAGACAGTGTTGAGTTGCAGTCTAACTTAGATAGACTTGAATTACTTTTTGATGGATTGAGTTCCATACCGTTATAGCAACAAATATTGGAATATGGCGACTATGTGGTCTCCAAACTACACTTGCCACGTCCATAGAATCGAACAGGTGCAATAATAATTCTTCAGATATATTTCATTTAAAGCTAGTAACAGCCATTCAGATGATATCTCTCACAACTGTAAACATCTTCAAAGCTTATTTTCGTTGGAAATATTAAAGGCTAGGAGGGAAAATAAAATTCTTAACTTTTTTCAAATATATTTCACAAGCCCTTTTGTCGGACTAACCTTAACGAAAATTCCTTTATCCCGAAAGCAACTAGATTAGCAAATAGAGATACGGACAACTTAGATTTCTTCAGAGGCTGAAAATAGATTACGATTCTGATTATTGTGATTATTGTTATTTCATATTATTATCTAAGTATATTGCATTTGATTTTACCACTTTGCAGTTGTATATCATGTTGATCCAATGTTAGTCTTAAACTGGTAGAGAATGTAACTCATTCCACGAAGTTTTCTTGGACTTCCATCGTCTTAAAAGGTTGATCACACAATTTTCAATTGCTTTGTATCTACTATCGTCATTGGGCCTTATCTGGTCCACTCAGTGTCGTCGTAGCTGGCATAGAATTACTTCAATGTTCTCTCAACGACTGCTACTTTCAGGAGAAGGACTGGTTCTTCATGCTAAGAAGATGGATTGCTTATGGGCTCCCCATTATTGCCAAGCAATCCCAAGTTCTACACGAAGAACGTACACTGAAGGGGTACGACGGAGTAGCCTAAGCTATGTCGATGACACCTTCATTATTTGGCAACAGGGAGGACGAACTACAAATATTCCTGGAGCACCTAAATCGATCCCAACCATCCATTAGAATCACCATGGAGATGAAAGAGAGTTTATATATAGCATACCTTGTGAATATGGCAATCTTTTCACTGGAGAGACAAAGCGATCGCTGAACAGCAGGGCTAAGGAACACCGCATAGCTACTCAAAGGGCCGTGCTAACGAAGTCTGGGCTAGCTAATAACGCATGCACTGAACACCATGACATCAACTGGGACCAGGCTTGGATAATTCATAAGGAAGAGCACTGATATAAAAGAACTTTTATAGACACTATATATAATCTCGAAAGAGAATATAGTTAGCGAGCTTAGCGCCCTAACTAAAAACATTTGGAGAGCCCGTCTTCGGCCACTGCCACTACGCATCTCCGATAACCAACGGCCAGGTACGACGACGCTGATTGGAAAAGATAAGACCCATTGACGGCGACACATGACCGGTTAAGGGTATAAATACGACTGATAGTCTAAATTTCCCATCATTTACCTGATGATGATACCAGCTACAAAGCTAGTGAAACGTTGTCAGGTCAACGATTTCAAGACGATGGAAGTCCAATGGCAACTTCTGCGAATGTAGATCAAGTGTCTTGAAGTTTGTTATGTCTACTTATAATAATTTTTGCTAATTGGGTGTAAGGCTCATATACGAGGGCTGCCTTTTATATTTCGGGATTAGAGAACAAAAACAAATATTAACATCGAAAATCGCTTTATTGTTTTTCAAAACATTCCCCATGAAGATCTATACACTTTTGCATGCGTTTGAACCAATTGTCGAAGCACTTTTTCCACTCTGATTGAGGTATCTCCAAAACATGCATTCTAAACGCAGCAACCGCTTCTTCAGGTGTCGAAAAACGTTGACCTCTCATTTTGTTTTTTACGTACGGGAATCAAAAGAAGTCATTTGGTGACAAGTCAGGACTATCTGGCGGATGACTCATCAAATCGATGTTTTGAGTGGTCAAAAATGCAGTTGTTTGAGCCGATGTGTGAGAGCTCGCATTGTCGTGGTGAAGAGTGATCCGTCTTCGGCGGTTGGTTTTCCTCATTTCTTGGAAGACAACTGGCAAACAAATGGTTGTGTACCACTCAGAATTGACTGTTCTGCGTTGTTCTAGTGGTACGGTTGCGACATGTCCAGTTTTTCCGAAAAAACAGGCGATCATTTGCTTGGAAGTGCTTCGTGCGCGAACAACTTTTGTTGGATTCGGCTCATCTTGAAACACCCATACAGCCGACTGCTGTTTACTTTCGGGCTCATACGCGTAAATCCACGATTCAACACCTGTCACTATGTCATAAACGTGTTTTGAAGCACCGCGATCGTATTTTTTGAGCTTTTCTTTCGACCAATCGACACGAGCCTTTTTTTGAACGATTGACAAATTGTGTGGGATCCAACGCGAACAAATTTTTTTGACATTCAAATGTTTATGCAATATTGAATGTATACTGGTCCCACTAATGTGTAAGGTTGACTCAATCTCACGATAGGTCACATGACGATCTTGCAATATCAGTTTCACGCAGAGCATCAATGGTTTCCGAAACAACAACTGTTTTTGGACGAACTTCACGAAATACGTCTTGGAGTGAACTACGACCTCGATTAAATTTACCATACCATAGATAAACAGTGGTCCTTGATGTAGTTTCATCGCCAAAAATTAAATTAAGTTCATCCATGCACTCTTGCTGACTTAATCCACGTCGAAAGTTGTAAAAAATAATCGCACGAAAATGTTCACGATTTAATTCCATTTTTTGGCCGAGATGAATCATTTAAGTTACTGTAAACAACACATAGCGCTCGTATGTCAAAACGTTCTGAGTACGTATAACCTCAAAAATGTCAAACTTTACGATAGAGCTGTCAGTTGTCAGATTGCAACACTAGGGTTGTCCAATCCTGAAATATAAAAGACAGCCCTCGTATAAACAAATAACATAAAGAATTCATAAATGAAACTAGAAGATGCTTCAGCTTCAGAAAACAATCCTATATAACTCCAAAACGTTGATGTTCTCCTCATTCATCATGGTACGGTAATTTGAAGACGTAATATTTTATATATCGTATATTGAAAAACTCCCATAGCAAAAAACGTTTCAAAACTTTATTAATATTCCTTACCAACAAGAAGAAGTTTCATAAACAGCCCCCAACCATTTGTTATATATTACTGGTAGTTCACTTCAAGACTTGCCTCTTGAATATTTAACATTGATTTACAACTTACTTTTAGAATTTTTAAGTAAGTAATACTCGAAGAGAGTTTTTTTCCTTTCAAGATGTTAAAACGTCTGAAATTAATTATCTCTCAGAACTCCACTCTGGCACAGATTTTGCAGCATGAAAGTTTGGCGGGCTCCCAGGAAAATCATCTTAAAAATATATACATTTTCTCTATTTTGTTCTTCAAATACCGTTCGACGCACAAAGTGCAAGTCATATTCCAGGTTATTAATTATCCCGGCAACTAGACATTTCCATCCTATCGCCGAGTCGCAGGGAACTTTTTTCCTGGATAAACTTTCTGGACCTTAATATTTTTCTTTTAAATCATTTCACAGTGCCGCTGTTCCTTACATCATCGCCAGAGAATCAACTTCCTTGTTCATTCCCGATGTCATTAGGGATTTTTACTGAATGGAATTTCGTAGAGTGTCGCAAACACGTTTTGAAGAATCAAATAGACGTTATAGAATTTTACAGTCAACGTTTCATTATTTAGTGGTTCAAACCTTCATATATATACAGTGACACTGTTAAAGCCTTAAAAACATGGAAAACCTTTTTTTTGGGTTCCATATATACAATATACGGATACCGTTATAATATCACTCCGGATTTCTCCCTCTTTCACATCACAACAATTTTCTTCTAAACTTCTGGACGGAAAAGGTTGAAAATTCGTATTAGTGTATAGTTTGATGACCCGATCAGGAGTACTTCTGGTTGGAAAAACCTCCAAAACTATAAGACTAAAATTTTGAAAAACTAGAGAGATAGGGCCTCACCTGAATTTTACCAGAAAAGTAAGGAGAAACCTACTATTAATTTTGGGGGGCAAATTACAGAATAAAATGGAAAATATAAAATTAAAAATTGATTCTAACACATCATGTAATATATCAAATGAAAGGGCTCATATGGCGAAAACAAATATATTTTTTTCATATTTTATAATATAATATAAATTATTTTAATGATATTAACAAAAATATAAAAAAATTACCCATTCCCCCTACCTTATCTCCGAAACTATAAGCCGTAGAATTTTGAAAAAAAAATTAGAGATATAGGACCTTACCTGAACTTTACTGGAAAAATAAGGAGAAACCCTTAATATTAATTTTAGGGGTAAATTACAACATTAAATGGAAACATAAAATTAAAATTATTTCTAACGCATTATATAATATATCAAATCAAAAGATTCATTATGACGAATACAAAAATATTTTTTTCATATTTTTAAAATGAATATTTTAGAATATATTAACAAAATTTTTAAAAAAATTACACATCCCCAAACTATAAGACCTACACTTTTTTTTACAAAATAAATAGGAAGAAATCCCTAATATTAATTTTGGGGGCACAATTTTAGAATTAAACGAAAAATAAAAAAATATTTTTTACGCATCATGCAATACATTAAATGAAAAGGCTCATTATGCGGAATACAAATATATATTTTTCTTATTTTTGAAAACAATTGTTTACAAGATATTATCAAAAAATATAAAAAATTCTTATTTCCCGCTTTATTTCAGAAACCATACTACCTAAAATTTTAGGGGTGCTGGGGCACACTTGAAATTTATAAGAAAAATAGTAGAAAACCCCAATACTAATTTTGGGGAGAAATTATAAAATTAAATGGAAAATAAAAATTAAATTTTCAAACACATCGTGTAATATATCAAATAAAAGGCTCATTTTTTTAAATATATTAACCAAAATATTAAACATCGACTTCCCACTTTAGAAACTACACTATTTAAATATATTTCATTCGTATTTTTAAATAATTTGAATAACAGATTTAATAATATATAATTTAAAACTTGACCTATTTTGCCCTTTATCTTTCAATCTATAGAGCCTCAAAATTCAGATAGTAGATTATAAAAGGCTTCCCTGAAAGTTTATTAGTAAAATAAAATTCTAATGTTAATTTTTGGGGGCCAAATTAGAAAATTAAATACATATGTAATCTTTAAAATTGAAAGTCTATGTGTGGAAAATAAAAGTGTATATTTTTTATTAATTTAAAACGCTTCGTTTAAAGAAATAAGGGTAAATATAAGAAAATGCACTCATTCCCTGCTTGTCTGAAACTGGAATATTATAATTTTGAAGGTGGTACGGAATCCTTAGTATGCCAGTCCAAGTCTCACTTGAAAAAAATTACTTATTAATAGACCGAGATGAAATTTGTCTTAGACCCTAGTTTGTGTTTAGAATTTAAACAAAAATGATGTGTTCAAATCTCAGCAACGTACTCTTCATAAGTAATCTGTTTCCAATATCATTTTACGTATACGTGCAAAATTTAAGCCATCTGGAATACTCTTGATTTTTTCCCTAATAACGACCAACATTGTTTTTTCACGTTAAGTTGACCAGTAAAAGTATTGAAACAAAAGTATCGATACTTCACAGTATCGAGTACTTTTCTTAAAGCCTAATGCCGATACAACTAGACATCATATCATGACTCCAATGTCAGTCAGTAACGTCAGTTATGCTTTATAGTAGTCTCGCTCGAGTTTCGGTTCGATTCGTTTTTTTGCTGATTCTTATGCCTCCTAAAAACAAATCCGAACACTGGGCGGTATCCTGGTCGAGAAATGTTTAAACAATTTTTTATACATAGTAAAACTATTTCCGTCCCGCATTTGAATAATGTTTATATGGTTCCTTAGATCTAATGGAACGATTCTAAACAGCTGCCATGTTCAAATTGGACGTCCTAGAGTACTTTGTTTTAATGTTTTTTACTCTTTCGGGTTTATTTGTTATGGAATGGAATGGTTCTAAACAACTTTCATGGTCAATTTCGACGTCCTAGAGGACTTTGTTTTAGTACTTTGTTTGATGCTTTTTTAATCTCTCGGCTTAATTTGTTGCTAAATTATCTAGACAAATTTCCGACCCCCTTTTTAATAATATTCACATGGTTCCTTAGAACTAATGAAAATATTCTAAATACTTGTCATAGTAAAATTCGACGTCCTAGAGTACTTTGTTTGATGCCTTTTTAATCTTTCGGCTTAATTTGTTGCTAAGTTATTTAAACAAATGTCCGCCCTGTGTTTTAATAATATTTACATGTTTCCTTAGGTCTAATGAAGAGATTCTGAACAATTGCCATAATAAAGTTCGACCTCCTAGAGCATTTTGTTTTAGTACTTTGTTTGATGTTTCTTACTCTCTCGGGTTTATTTTGTTGCTAAATTATGTAAACAAATTCCCGCTCCGCCCTTCAATTGTGTTTATCGGGTTCCTTAGATCTAATGGAATGGTTCTAAACAACTTTCATGATCAAATTCGACGTCATAGAGTACTTTGCTTTAGTATTTTGTATGATGCCTTTTTAATCTCTCGGCTTAATTTGTTGCTAAATTATTTAAACAAATTCCCGCCCCGCCTTTCAATAATGTTTATATGGTTCCTTAGATCTAATCTAAACTGCTGCCATGATCAAATTCGATGTCCTGGAGTACTTTGTTTGATGTTTTTTACTCTTTCTGGTTTATTTGTTGCTAAATTATTTATACAAATTATTTGTGTGAAATATCGAATGCAGAAGAACAACCAAACATCATAGATTAGATTTAAGTTTATTTGGTGAAGGTACAGTGAAAAATAAAAAAGTTACAACAGTTTATTTGTAATTGGGAATTAAAAAAAAAATAAAACAAAAAACAAAAACCGTAAGCTATTTAGATATTATATGGGCTACCTAATATCGCACATGAGCCCACATATCTGCCCTCCATGTTTGGTGAACCTTCTACAAAACACCCTGTATATATAGGTAAATATAGGTTTTTGCTATATTTTCAATATATAAACAAATACTAAATTTCCTGTCTTGTCTGCATTCAAAGTTTCCAGTTTTCCAATTTCAACTTTACTATCGAGACCTGAAACATTTGTTCACGAAAGTGTTGCGGAGATTTGAATGCAGTAAAACGTGAATGCGAAATCGTCTGAAAGTAATGGCATTTCATTACATTATGATAATTTCGATTGTTTAACAAACCGAGCAATTTATTTTGAGATTCCGGTAAATTGTAGTCAAAACGTAACTCATTATTTACACCACGAGACCAATTGCATTTACAGTGAAGGTGGATTAGACTGAATTTGCTTTCAATTCCGAACAAATCTTATATCCAATATTCTGACATTAACCCTGTATGGCACATAGATTTCAATTTTCCTTAAAAACATGATTTGTCGTTAATTTCGAGACAACGAAATTATATAATTTGCAATTTTGTTTAACAAATGTAAATTTTTCCGCCAACATAACCATTATAACCAAGCTTGAAGTTAAGGTAACATAATATTTTTCTCCTGTCATATTTTTGGCATTGTTTTCTACTAGTTCATTGGTACAAAACTGGTATTTCGCCTTGCTGGTAGTGTTGTCCATTTGGATTTTATGATGGTTTCATGTTCAAATTGGAGTTCGTATTGCTTCGATTTCTTTATTCGTTTAGCTTCCTTTCCGGCTTGTACCACAGAATGGGCGATCAATATTTGAAATCTTTTGATCAGCATTCGTAACAACTTCCAAAAGCTTAATGCTTAATAGGATTTACGCCCAGACACACAAACATACCTGGATAATGTGTTTTAGATAATATCTGCGCAGATTGTCAATCAATTTTAACTATTCTTCTTCTGTTAAACATGTTGTAAATTGTAACACATAGGTGCTCCCATTTACATTAAAAGAACAAATGTTATTTGTGGCATATTCTTGATTATTTTTATGTGTTCTTGGGAACACCACAATCGAAACAAATTTCTGTATATTTAAGGAACCAAACGTTTCCAGGTCTATTCTGACCTCGTTTTCAATGGCTTTAACATGTATTGAATATAAAATGTAAAATGAAAGTTTTGATATGTGACATATAGATAGTTGACATAAGAAAAATTTGTTGTTTTTATATATACAGGTAGCAAAATTCTAAAGATCATGTATTACTCGTAGAATTAAACAGCTTTCAGGTTGGAAGAACTTGAAAGAGTTGTCTTGAGAATTTATAAATGGCGTTCCTAGATACGAATTTGGTATAAGATGGCGAATTCGCCTAAAATGCGATCAAAGAATTCTTTTATTTCAGAGATCCCATTAACGTCATAAGGCAAAACCTAGGAAAAACCTTATGAACTACCCCGATATTGAGTTGTTCAAAAGGAGATGATGGCTATTACTAATTGCTTCATTAATTGTCGTTAACCATATACGATTGAATTCTACAGAAGTAGAAGCGATACAATCTTCTTCACTCAAAAGAATTGACGCAAACTCTTTGATTTTGTCTGTTCTTGTCGGCCTAGGTTCTTTCATGTAATGTCTCGTGAGTTCATTAGACGTACGAATTAATGAATTTTTGAATCATAACGATTCTTTTTGCAAACAAATTACATCTCCAAAGAAAGAAATATGATATGAAACGGCATAACAGATTCTATAACCTAGTTTTCTCCTTCACAAGACCAACCGAGTTAAGGATTTTCAGTATTCAAGGTATTGTACCTAATATTCACTGGATGACTGTTAGATTAGCCCACTCAACTGTTTGTAATGTACGTCATCACTTCACCTGTTTTAGGAACCTTGGGGGCGCAACTGATAAAGGTTCTCGACTAGAAACAATATATTGTCTTGCGTTTATTGGATTAAAAAATCTCGAAAAGGTAGTATCATAAAACTTAATACCAGTCTATTCTAAAAACAAGAAGAAGAGCTCCTCAAATATTTTCGTACCAGATTATATATGCTGTCTCTATGAATTTTCTTTTGTACCAGTGCTCTTTCTTTTGAATTGCTCTGGCTTGGTCCCAGTTGATATTATGGTGTTCGGTCCATGCGTGATTAGCTAACCCAGACTTCTTTACCTCCGCCCTTTGAGTAGCTGTGAGGTGTTCCTTAACCCTGGTGTCCAGCGATCGCTTTGTTTCTCCAATGTAAAGATTGCCACATTCACACGGTATGCTGTATACAAAGTTATTTGGTATTGCTGGTGCGTCGGGCCTCGTTCTTGTTATCATCAAGGTGAGATATATTTCTAGATGCTAGTAGAAGCGTGAAGGATGTATATGTACGACAATGCAAAGTCTAGAGAAAATTGTAAAAAAATTATATAGAAAAAAATAAGAGCCGAAACCTCTTTCACCAACCTAAATAGGACGCTCTTATGATTTGCACGCCGAAAAACGGAGTGGCACATGTTATTATTTAAAGTAAAAAGGAGTGTATACTCATATATTTTTTACTATTTATTTTCGACCGTTTTGTCAATAACAGAAAAAAAAGAGTTTTGTTTGAGTCCTTCTAAGGACATATAACTTTCTAAAGGTGCGATTTAGGGCACATTTAATAGGGACTTTTTGCCTAATTTTAATGAGTTCTATACACAGCAGAAGTGATCACTATTTTAGAAACACCCAGTATATTGGGAAATACTTCCCAATATACTGGGTGTTTCTAAAATGGTGTTAATTTCCAGACAACGAAATTATCATCATACGACTGGTTTCTCATTTTTACATCTTTTGAATGTCCCTTTCAGTTGCAGAAATACTTGTTTACTCTGATAACGGATTAAATCAACTACCCCACAAATCTATCAGCTCAACCGATATATTTACAACTCTATTAATAGGTTTATGTGGAATCTATTATGACATTATATGCATTCATAATTTTGTCAATTTTGACTTTCGCTTTTTTATTACGGAGTTTTTGGGGTTTAGTGAAACCGTAATTTAAGGGTGAGGGGGTTTAATCTGGTTACTTAATTTTATTGCAATTTACCCCTCAATATGTCAGCGGGTGTGAAGATTCAGCAGTGTGTTGGAATTATGGCTTTCACTGCTTCTGTTCTAGAGTTATGACTTGACAGGGCCCGACTGTACTGCCTCTTGGAGTTTATCACTAGTAATGCCTTATGGTGCAAAGTAGTTAGGTACGTGTAAGTATTGGGAGAGAGAGTGTGAATTTTTATTTCCTCCGTTCTTCCGCCAGGCGGTGCACTACAGAGGAGTTTAAAAAACAATTGAATACATCTTGATGAAATAAAATTAGAAATAAAAATACAAAGTGTTCTAAACAGAAAGTGACCCTTATGGCAATAGAATTCAACTGGCGGTACGTTTTGTCTTCTAAATATTACTTGTGGCATAAATAAAAAACTCGATATTGAAAAAAAACCCAAACGTTTCAAAGTCGATTCTGACTTCGTTGTCAATGGCTTTAAAATATGTAAATTTCAGATTTATTCCCATGAAAACATAAAAATAGCGGTACTTTTTTGAAACGTTGCATAAAGCTCCAGCCACCAGTCTTCATATGACAGCAATTACTTTCATGTACAAAAGTACCAACAAAAATCAGTTTGTTAATTTAACCGTTATTTCTGTCCGTGGTTTCTCTGTCTGTAATAGTTGTCATCATCAGGTGTTGTACCGATATATCCGTAGAATTCAGTTGTTCTCAGTGGCCTAAAATTAAGAATAAAACTAATAATGGTCATGTCCTTTTGAATAATAAATACTATATCCCGATAGTTCATAAGTTTTTGCCTAGGGCTTATGGTGCGCTACTATAAGAAGTAAGGAGGCCACAATTGTCATTCAAACAACTCATAGCCTTCTGATATCATATAGGCAGTTCCCATCATTCTCATAACATCTCACAGCAAGACTTGATATTAAAATGAATTAGTCCATAACATTACCACGACTGTACAGTAATAAGATCTAGTTTTGTGGTAGCCTGAATTTGTGTTGGTTCTGTGCGGGATTGTGAGGAAAAAATAAGTGGCAATTTCGCGACTGTTGCTTATTTCCAAAACTGAATGAAATGTTATACAAGCATACATAGGAAAACATTTCATCTGTGAGATTATTGAAACTCAGAAGTGCTTGAAATCTGGGATAATTAGTTTTGTTTTCTACATATATCTAAATTAATGTTATTACCGCATAACAAATATCTATATCTAAATGTATACAGGTTGTAAATAGTTTGAGTGCATATATTTGAGGTGGAGGTAGTATACACTAAATTAAATAAAAAACTCGTATACCACTATGGTAGGCAGTAGGCCTTAATAATCAAGAAAATCCCTAAAACATATTAAGTAAATTATTGTCAATCCGAGCAACTCGCTCGCGTCGAAGCAGATTCAAGCGCGAATAATAAAGGAATGACTACGCCGACAAAAAATAAGCACCTTGTTTTTGTATTGACTGATGATATTGACCTTAGAAATTAAATAAAAATGTATGAAATATTTTGTTGAAAATATTTACTGTTTTTAATACAAGGATAATTAGTTGTGGCGGTTTCTTTTATGCTACATTGGGTAAATATGATATTCAACTCATATATGTAGTTTTTTACTAAATTAATGAAGAGTTATTACTGATTTAATTAATATTATTTATATTAGACAAGTAAATATGTAATCCATACCTAATTTATTATAATGATAGAACTGAGTTGAAACAACGGATATCTGTTCAAAATGCCCACCATTACTATCGACACAAGCACGACACCGTAAATATATGCGAGAAAAAATTCCTGGAATATTTCGGATTTCGTCAGCAGCGTAAAAATGCGTTGTCTAAGGTCATTCTCGTCAATAACTGGAGTCGTGTAAACCTTCGTTCCCCATAAGTAGAAATCTAAAGGATTGTGATCAGGAGATCTTGCTGGCCAACAAGTCCGTGACCAATCCAGACGGGGAAATGTTCTATTTAAGAAGATAGATCTTGCGTAGGCAGGTGCTCCGTCATCCACATCTGTTTGTAGGTTCACTTCATAACAAATCTGGTAAAAACATAAAGGTAATTCTCACCTGTCAAACGTGCAGGCAGTATAAATGGCCCAACCAAATTTCACCAACTATTCCAGCCCACACGTTAACATTGGTGTTGAAATACTGAATTTCGTGCGGATTTACCTCAGACCAAATTTTATGAAAATTTATTATACCATTCCTATTAAAACTTCTTCATCTGTTGTTAAAATATTGTTCACAGGAAATGGTCGTCGATGTTTTCTGAGGAACCAACGACAGAAATTGAGTCTTGGTTGAAAATCATCATAAAGCCCTTGAACCCGCTGCTGTGATATGGATAGAGCAATTGTTCCTAATGTTCTATGAACTGTGAGAAATTTGCAGCTCACTTCCAATACTCCGTGTAGAATGGGTTGATGTCGAATGGTCTGGTAAAGTTGTATTGCTGTGGTCCGCGATTGTTTATTTGTGGTATTACTGAGCTCTGCGAAACAGACGAACTAGCATTGGGCAGGCGTCTGTTTGGAAACCGTTGTATAACATTCTTGCCATTCCAAAGTCTGCTTTCCCCATAAATTAAGAGCATGTCATGTCTTTCCCTAATTGTATAATCAATTTATCACAAATAAATACTGTCGCACTATTCTTAATTTTCGAACTTAAACACTAATCACAACCGAATTTATTTAAAAAATATATTAATGCAAACCACGAAGTCTACATCAAATAGATATCATTCAAATCACTTTACCGTTTATCTATTCTTATTTACAAGAACCAAATGCAAAAAACAATCGTAACTCTCAGCGTCGTTAAATAAAAAATGTAGTAAATAAGTTGGTCTGTATGCCACGTTCCATTCTTTAGAAACTAAACCACCATTTTTAATGTGGCTTTAAAGATGTATAAGCTATTGAGTATTTACATATTTAGATTTACCGACATTTGAAATCGAAATTATTAATTTGTAGCAAGGGCTACATAAAATCAGTGTTCTTTTTGGCAAAACTATAGTATTTTAGAAAATGTTATAAAGCTTTTTGATTTGTTTTTGCCGAAGTATTGTTCTTCAAAATCTTTGCACTCAAACCGTTTACACCATGTATATTTCGCATTACTAAACCAATAGCGTAACATTCACATCATTCTCCCTACAGCCAATTCGGCATAGTTCATTAATCAAATTTGTCATAACATTCGAATCAAGTGGTCGGTTTTCAATATTGCTTGGGTTGTATTGCTGAGCTAGCGATCCACGTTGTTCCAAAGATGGGAAACCAAATTAAGTGAAAGCAAATTTCACCAGAATGCTGGCAAATTGTGTTGTGATTTCCTTCTTTATAAACCACTACTTTTTATTAATTTCCAGTTAGAACTCCGTAATAATTTTCCTGCTTACATTTTTATTGGAGCATGACGAAGTATTGGGTAAAATCAATTGTTGTTTACTGGAAAATTGCTTTTCAACTTGAGGTCTGAGATATTTGGTTGATTTACTTCTAATATCAAAAAATATATTGTGAAACGACTTCTGTTTACCAGCATAATTGCATCATCCGCTTATTTCGGTATTGTAAATTGAGTACGTTTTAAATTTGTTCTGGTTATACTAATCAACGTCGGTAAAACCATTTAGTTAAAATTAATTAACGTACTACTGAACTCTGAATTCATTTAATTTGTGTGGACTAAAAAATATGTAATAACAGACATTTATGTCAAAATGCGAAGATATATCAACATCATCATCATATGCAGCTATAGTCAACCAGATTGCAGAGGAACTTGACGACCTGTGGAAATGGAGACCTTAAGGTCTTGAGGAGAAAGTAAGAAGAAGAGCTTAAGATCTGTGAGAAGGACTGTATTGATGAGAATAGAAGGTAGGTGGAAATTGGTCTTTTTACTAAATGAAATGAGGAAGAACATGCATATATGTCAAAATGCGAAAAAACACATATCATCATCATCATCATATCATATGCAGCTATAGTCAACTAGTTGAAACAGACATTTCTAGAAGTGTCCTTAATATGAGTAAGACCAGAGAATAGTTGGAATAGGACAATCAAATTAAAAGGCTATTACATGCTTGCCAACGTTTCGCTTTAATGGTCCGTCTCTTTGACTAACTGAAATGAGGATGAAGAAGAAGAAGTATAGGACTGATGAATTAAAGAACTTGGTCGAAGGACAGAGAGGAAGAACTATTGTTGAGAGTTTTTATAGGGAACTTCAAGGTTAGTGGTTGAGGAATTCGCTTTTGAATAACTAAACATTTGAAAAAATGTATTAATGAACAGAAAAGCTGAGAGCTGATCGCTGACACTTAAGGGCTTGAAAGAACAGATGAAGAGCTGAAGGTGATTTTGTGGGCAGAATTGTCTCGAAGGATTGAGAAGATGTAGAATCTAGAATTTTACAGATGATATGAGGCATATCTTACCATGCCGGAACTGTGTGAAGATTTTTTATTAATTGAAAAGACCTTGACTAGGATGAGATTCGATTTCAGTTCAAGACCTCTTATCAAGCTCCAATATTCATACACTTGTGTCAGCTGAATGACTTTCCCACTGAAACGATCGGGGACGAGAAGACACATATGTATCAGGTAGTTCCCTCTTCAGGTCGGATGGCATAATTCTCGTATCCCCTTCTTTACGATTCTAACGAATAGTATTCGAGTAACAGAAGTATTAGCGATACAATCAGCTTTAATTTCTGTATTATTATCTTCTTTATGTATTATGGTTGAATTTTGAAATTGTATGTGATCACTAAAGTTGCAGGCATGTTCAGGAATTTTAGTCTTTTCTAATTGTCGTTTCGTTATACAGGTGGAGTTTTTTTTTTGATGATTAGTATAGAGATCTCGGAAACTAGCGGGATAGAGCAATGGTTAAATTGGTATTTTGAACAAACGAAATTCTGTCAAATACCTCTAGCTCCTTTGTTTTTGATTTTATAAAAAAAGTGTAAATATCAAAATTGAAGGGAATTATATCCCGAATATGATTGTCATGTCCTCATTTGCGTGACAGCTCCCGTTTTCGAGATATGACACAAACTTATCTTTTTTTGAATGGAAACCATAGTTGGCTATGACCTCAACAAATCGGACATTTTTAGAGCTTTTCAATATATATAATACTCGATATAGTTATTCATAAAAATAACGGAGTTATGGGTGCTTTTCTCTCTTATTTTCACTTTTAACGTAGGTAGGAATGAAAAAGATTGTTTTCACATTGACGTTTCCTCATTTGAGAGTAATTCCATTCGTAGTGACGATATTGACAAGTTTTCGTGATAAAATGGAATATTCTAACGAAGAAAAACTGAATATGGTGAAGTGTTATATCATATGCCATAAAAATTCAGTTCGTGCAGCTGAGGAATACTTTCATAGATATTTTAATCGTCGTCAACCTGCTCTATGTGTACATTTAAGAGGCTTTACGATAGTTTACGCAGATATGGATCTTTTACTAAACTACCAAAGGAACCTAATCAAATTAACGAAGCAGCACAAATAAATGTTTTGGTAATGGTAAATCAAAATCCATCTACATCAACTCGTGAGATTGCGGCAGAAGCTGGCACATCTTAACGAACTGTAGTTAAGGTACTGAAAGCGCACAAGTTCCACCCGTACAAACTTTCAGTTTCCCAAACTTTGCATGCTGGTGACGAACATCGGCGTATTTTGTTTTGTACATGGTTTAGAGACATGTGACTTGACAATCCATAGGTTCCAGTAAAGGTGTTATGGTCAGATGAAACTAGATTTACTAACTGCGGTATGTTCAATAGACACAATGAGCATATCTGGGCTACAAAAAACCCTTTCCATGTAGAACAAAGACGACTCCAGACAAAAATTTGAATTTGAGAACTCGTTTAGAAATTGAGTGGTTCCAACATGATGGAGCACCTGCTCAGAACTCGTTATTAGTAAGACAACACTTAGATAATATCTATCCAAACTCTTGGATAGGAAGAAATGGTTCACGCGAATAGCCACCCCGGTCTCTCGATTTGGCAGTTATACACTTCTATTTACAGCGTGCGCTAAAAAATAAAGTATACAAAAGAAGAAAGTATGAGACAGTTGGTGACCTAAGGGAGGCGGTATTACAAGCAATTGAAGAAATTGATAGGCGGTCTGTCAGGAAAGAGGTAATGTCAATCTTAAAAAGATGCAATTTTTGTCTAAATAACAATGGTGGACTTTTCGAACATAAATTGTAACCATTATTATGTACTTTAATTTCTTAAGTTTTTAGTAAGTTTATTTGGATTTTTCGTTATATCTGATATACCTAATAAAAAAATCGTTCAATGTTTTTTGGAATAGTTATTAATAAATCAATCTGTTTCATGGTTACCTACGTTAAAAGTGAAAATAAGAGAGAAAAGCATCCATAACTCCGTTATTTTCATGAATAACTATATCGAGTATTATATCGTTGAAAAGCTCTAAAATTGTCTGATTTTTTGAGGTCATAGCCAACTATGGTTTTCATTCAAAAAAAGATAAGTTTGTGTCATATCTCGGAAACGAGAGCTGTCACGCAAAGGAGGACATGACAATCATATTCGGGATACAATTCCCTTCAATTTTGATATTTACACTTTTTTATAAAATCAAAAACAAAGGAGCTACAGGGATTTGACTAAATCGACAGAATTTCGTTTTTTTCAAAATATCTAGTAAGCCATGACTTTTTACAAAAATCTGAAAGTGTCATTAAATTGGGTCAGTAAAACTGCAAATCTTTCCCAATTTAACCATTGCTGTATCTCCGCTAGTTTCCGAGATCACATACTGATCATAAAAAAACTCACCCTGTATAATTATTGTGTTATTCATTCGAACATGTATGGTTTTTGAAATTTATTAGCTTAGCAAGGAATTTTATAAATGCAGTATTTTTAGTTTTAGATTGCGTTATTTAGTTTAGTTTTTGATATAATTGATTTCAAAGTATTTCTTGTTTTGAATGCGTTTTAACATTAAATCTGTTGTCCAGTGTATTAAGTCTTTGTGAAAGACCCTGTATGTACGTTGCTGTATTAATGTGATTAATCATGTGTATAAATATTGTGTGGAGAAACTTTGTGTTGAAATGTTAGTGATTGTTTTGTGTTCAATTTTATCTAGCCGATTATTCTTTATAAATGTTTTCCTTTATTAAATGTATTGAATATCAGAAAAGTTTGTTTTTGTTCTCTAAAAAAAATTAATTATGCCGTTATTACGGTATTTTGGATGATTAGTGGTTAAATTTCACATACCTGTTAGTAAGTGTACTTTCTGTAACGTTCTGCATCAAATAAAGATTTTGTTTTTGTTACTATAATATCTAAGAAAGGCAGTGCGTCTTCAAAGGCGATTTTTATTATAATATCCCTTAATGTTGACCTGATGAAATATGAGTTGTTACTCGTTGATTTGTTTAACTAATTTTACTTTTTACACCAAATTACTGCGAAAATTCAACAATTTATGGAAAACTTTATGCAGAACTTCTGTAATCAATAGTAAGCCAAACGACTCCGTCGAAGAGTGACTGTTAACAACGTGGAATAAAAACAGTTTGCATTTAAATGGATTATAGTGTAGGGTATAACAAATGGACTTCTGTCAAATGGTGAAGGCAATCGAGTTGTGCAAATAGATTGATGTCAACGCAATTTGTAATTAATCTGGGCTTTTCTAGTTTTAAGTTTGAGAAAGAAAACGGTGAATATATAAAAGTAATGTTTTAATTCAACATACTATTGTTCTTGCGGATATTTCAGTGATTAATATATTCTAAAGTTTTGCCCTTTCACCTCAAGTCTTTTTTTCAGCTATTTTAAAATTGCCTAGACTAGCTGATAAAAGAATATTTCTGTTTAGTGTTCTAGAGATCCGGTGTATACCGTGTGTTCGAGACGGCATAAACCCTAAAAAACACCGAAAAATCTAAAGAATATTTACACTCCAGAGATAAAAAACAGTAGTCAACAGGTGTTAGATTAGAACCACATTCAAAACAAGAAATAAACTAAAATCAATTATATTAAAAACAAACCAGAAAAACACAACTCAAAATTTAAAAAATGCCTTAGGAATGTATAAAATCACAATTCCGTTAAAAGTATGGTATTTGTAATTTTTTAGAAATTTGAATAAACTTTCAATAGGAAAAATAGTTAGACTTCAATATTTTGGAACAAGTGAAAACACAAGTTAGAGATATATAAATACAACGTTTTGTACCCGAACACTAAACATTCATATATTAATAAAAAATGCGAATGAAAAACTTTAGCTTTGTAATTTTCAGTATTTTATTAGAAAACTCGAGATATGTTTCACCTTTTGAGGGCTGTTACTTTAGAGTACAATTGGTCATTGGAATTTAAAATAGTATGGATTTTTTAAAATTATCTATTTTAAATTAAATTGTTAGTCGACCAGAAAAACTTTTATAAGGTTTTTATTTAGTAATTATAAAAAATTTGAACGTGATAAAAATTAAAAAACAATCAAAGAGTACGTTCGAATTAAGACGTCATTATCGTATCGCTACTGATGTTCAAAAACAAAATTTTACTGAAAAAGCTATATTTTTGTTATGTACGAATTTTCAAGGTTTTTTTATAATAGCAAATTGTTAGAAAAATTCAAAAAACGCGTTAAAATTAAAATTAATGTTTTTCAAAAAGTGTGCATTTTAAATCAATTAAACTTTTTAAGCATATAAATTTAATTGGTGATTTAGGATGGTATCTATATATAAATAGGCAAAAACAAAACGACTAGGTACCATTTTCTCCTCTGTCTTTCAACCGATTTTCTTCATTTTTGTTTTGTTTAGTAGCTACTGACGACCTTCAGTGCAGAATGCTAATATTAATTTATAATATTGGTTCATTCATTAGATAAAATATAATAAAAATTCAGTATTTACGTCCATAATGTCAACGCCAAACAACTGAATGTGCCGCCGCCGCCAGACTCAAAACATTGAGTAATTATATATAGAGCGAGCAATGCTGTTATATACTTAGAGCATGTACTTCTGGAAGTGGCATGCAAGTGTTTTTATTGTTTAGTGGTAAAGTAATGTAGTAGATCGTTTGTAACGCGTATAACTATAATTTCTGTTTTTAATGTGAATTTAAGTATTTGATTAATGTATTATTATCACAACCTTCACCAAGGTGTTGTGTAAAAAATTGTCGACAGCGGACAATAGAGAATCACTAATATTTAGGTTCTCCTAGGGTTGTTGGGCCTCCTTTTCTTTATTATTCCTGAACTTATTGAAATACGAAAATTTTTTTCGAACAATCTTCCAATTATTATATCGAATATTTTGGGAGCGGTTCCAGCCAAAAATTTGGGGGGGGTCATTAATTCGTCAAAAATAAGGATATTTGATTACATTTTTATTTTACAATAGTTGCATATATAACAATTTTGATATTAAAACGAAAGTTTTTCAAAATTCCTAATTTAAAAGTTGAAACTAAATTTATGGGCTTATATCAAAATAAATAATATTTGGTGAAATTTTTTTCTGTAGTCCCAAAGTTTTCAATTCCATAACTAAAGCACAAACAAGAAAAAATAAATGTCATAAAAAAAAGTTATATAACGAAACTGGAAAACCCTATTTCACCGGAAATGATGCAGCCTAGGAATGTGCATTCTGTCTTCGTAGAACTTGATGACCACCTGCGGACACTTGACGGTTGCCTCTTTGGCGTACACCAGATCGGTGTCGTCACTGCCTTTCCACTTAATCAAGAACATTAGCTGGCCCGTGGTGTCAGAAGCTCCAATGATCTTCTCGGCTTCCAGTTTTTTGTCGAAAGCTGATTTCTCATTTTCCTTGTCCTTCTCTTTGCCCCCTTTACTGGTTGATTTCTTGACCTTCGAATCGGCAGACGAATCAGCCTTCTTTTTGCCTTTAGGCGTTTCTTCATCATCATTTTCGTCTATCGATTTCTTCTTCTGGGGTTTATCTTGGTCGTTGGAATCTTTGGACTTCTATTGGGAGCAGCTCTTCTTTTCTTTGTCGTCGTCCTTTTTCTTTTTCGATTTCTCCTTCTCGTCGTCAGAATTGTCGCTATCCACTTTTTGTTTTCTAAATTTGGGTCCGCTGCTATGTTTCTCTTTTCTTGGGTTTCTCGTCTTCGGAACCGGAGCCGTTTTTGGTTTTTTCGTCGTCGAAAGCATCGGCTTTGCTCTTGTTGCTTTTGGGTTCTTCATCGGAGTCAGGAGACGGAGAACGAGCCTTGGATTTTTTCCTTTTTTTCTTTTTCCTTTCTTTTATCCTTGAAACTTGTACTAGAAAAGAAGTGCAGTCCTCTTACCTTTCCTTTTCCTTATTTTTAGCTTTACGTTTTTCTCGAACCCAATTCAGGGCAATAAGTGGTCCTCGGGTTCCCAGTTGTCGTCTTCAGAAGAGCAATATAAGAAATAGAAATATCTACTTCTCCGATTTCTCTACAACTCTGTTTCTTAAAAAATATACATGAAATATACCACTAGTAATAATAAAATAATACATATTGGGAAATAATTTGGTCAGTGCGAGTTGAATTATTTAGGGTTCCGTACCACCTAAGATTCTAATATTCAGTTTCAGACAAGAAGGAGTGATTTTCTTATATTTACCCTTATATCTTTTAAAGAAGCGTTTTAAAAAAAAAATATACACTTTGTTTTCCACACATAAACTTTTTATTTTATCTGCTTCAATTCGCTTGATTTTTCTCATATGTATTTAATTTTCTAATTTGGCCCCCAAATTAACATTAGATTTATTTTATAATCTACTGTCTGAGTTTTGAGCTTTGTAGATTGGGGGATAAAGGGCAAAATAGATCAAGTTTTAAATTATAAATTATTAAATCGATTCAAATTATTAAAAAATACAAATAAAATATATTTTTCAAAATTTAAATAGTGTAGTTCCATATAAAGTATGTTTAATATTTTGTTAATATCTTTTAAACGATGATTTAAAAATATATATCATTTTCCATTTAATTGAAATTTGTCCCTATACTATGGGGGTTAAAATTTATTTATTGGCATAAACAAAAATAAACAAAAAAATGAGTCTTAAATGGGTAATTTTTGTAAAATATTTTAAAACATTCATTTAAAAAAAATAAAAAACATGTTTGTATTCGGCTCATAATGGCAGTGTTTGATATATTACATACCCGTAAAATAATTATAATTTTTTATTTTCCATTTAATTTTATAATTTGCCCCCCAAAATGAATATTAGTTTCTCCTTATTTTTCCGGGAGGGACTTACTTCCATTTTTTTCAAAATTTTTCAGTTATGGTTTCGGAAAAAGGGGAATGGGTAAAACTTTTTAATTTTTGTTAAATCTTTTATATTTATTTTAAAAATATGAAAAAAAATATATTTGTTTTCCATGAGCCCGTTCATTTGTTATAACATGATGGGTTAGAAACATTTTATTTTATATTTTCATTTAATTCTATAATTTGCCTCCCAAAATGAATATTAGGGGTTTATCCTTATTTTTCAAGTAAAGTGGAAAGAACTATAACTTCATTTTTTTTCAAAATTTTCCAGCTTGTGGTTTCGGAGATGGGGGGGGGGATGGGTGATTTTTTATTTTTGTTAAAATATTTTAATTAATTTATTTTAAAAATATGAAAAAAAATATTTGTTTTCTTCATCATGAGCCCTTTCATAATAAATGAAGGGTTAACGAATTGTTTGCAATTTATATATTTAATTTTATAAATTGCCCCCCAATACTAATATTAGGGGTTTCTCCTTATTTTTCCTGTAAAGTTCGGTGAGGGGCATACCTCATTTTTTTTTCAAATTTTCCAGCTTATGGTTTCGGATATAAGGGGGGATGGGTAAATTTTTTTATACTTTTGTTAATATCTATTTTTTTTTAAAAATATGAAAAAAATATATTTGTTTTCAAAATTTCATAGGCTCAGTAGTTTCGAAACTTCAGGTCAGAACCCATCATGTTTTATAGTTTCGGAGATAGGGGGGGAACGGGTAAATTTGGTATATTTTCGATTTTTTTAGAAAAAATTTTTGTGTTCCCAGAATGAGACCTTTCATTTGAATATTACATGTGCGTTTGAATTTTTTTATTTTTCAATTTTTATTTAATTCTATAATTTGCCCCCACACACAACGATAATTTCCCCCAAAGTCAAATCAAAATTTTTCTCCATTTACGATATATACTCCTGATTGGGTCACCAAACTATACACTCATACCAAATTTCAACCTCTTCCGTCCAGTAGTTTAGGAGAAAATTGCTGTGATGTGACAGATTCAGAAATCCTGAGTGATATTATAAGGGTATCCGTATACTGTATATACGGAACCCTAAAAATGATATATTTCAATTCCGGTGGTACGTGAGCTTAATTTTTCTGTTCATTTTTTAAAGAAAAGTTGACTAGGCAATTTTTCGCAATATATTTCGCTTAATTTAAATGCAATCAGCTTATGACAGTACCCATTTTAAAGGTCTTTTCAATCATTACAAAAACTGTTATTAGCATTATAACCCTAAAGTCGTTTATGTCAAGTTGAATGCACCGATTCGAGTAGTCACAAGAATTATTTTCGTCAACTATATCTCTTTTAAAGGGTAAACGCGGAAGTTGGCACCATGTCACTTTTGATATTTGAGCATACACTAACTTTTCCCAAATTTTGACGCAAATCGATGTAGGTTGAAAAATTTCGAAAGCAAAAGCCTTCATGGACTGCCCTAATTGTAATTAAACTGATCCACTGCTGGGTTTCGGCTTGACGTTGAATTTAGTGTCACGTTGTATATCAGAGAAACATTTTATAGACTATCTAAATACCTTTGACAAAGATGTTTACAATTTTTTTGCCAAAATAACAGCGGCTTTGGATATATCATTCTGTAATCATAAAACTGTTTACAAAATATAATTTATTTTCCACCGAAGCTGAAAAACAGCACAATCCCCAGAGATTCAAAACTCAAGTGTTAAACCGTTTCGATTCCTGTATAAATCCACTCCAGTTTTTTTTTTGTATTATTTCAAAACACTGGACGATTAGAGTGTATCCAAATATGGTTGATAGGATTAGATAAGAAAAGGCAACGGGGGAACCGTTTGTATTCGCAACACATTCATATTTAGGAATTGTTAAGCTCAGGATTAAATCTTGCGTATCCGAAAACAAAGCAAAAATATTCAAGCACACGATTTATGCCGTTTTAATTGATAAAACCACCTGCCACGGGGTTTTCAGGCTATGAATTATCATTAGAAGTTTCTGTTGTGTTTTACTCCCAAAGCGGCACATTAAAGTAGTTGCGATAAGCTCCAACTTCTGGCACTCTCAGTGCGCGCTTAGAATGTGGGCAGCGTGAATATTTTTAAAAATTCCACGAACGACAAATGTGTATTTAGTTTTTGCCTATCGGATGCTCTCCATTTATATTGTTTTTAATGTGACTAAAAAGAATTTAATGCCGGATGCGGAATATAACGAAAAAGTTTTCTTTTATTTGCGAGAACACTAGTTATGAAATATTAAATTACTTAATAAATTACAAACGAGTAGACGATGTTAAATGACCCGAACAAAAACAAGTCTAGAAATGCTGGGGTACAAATAAACACAGTGGATTTAAAATAATTATTTTACTCTATTTATACACATTTCTTTAAAGCTCTTGACCAGGTCAATCAGTTCCCAACCCTAAAAAAGTTTGAAAAGTATGGTATTTTTGGGAATCTACTGCATTGGTTTTATAGCTATCTGACGAACAGGATCCAACAAGAAAAAAATGCCAACTTTCTTTCCAAATAATTTTTGCTCTTCCGCAATACTACAAAGTTCACATTCTGCTCCCATTTTTAACCGACTTCCAGATAATAGGAGGTTATCAATTCGTCGTCACGTTTTTGTTTTTTATGTATGCTCAGTGATTATTCAATAACGGCTTGGGCAAATTTGATGATTTAAACGGCATTATATTAAGAAATATTAGAGAAAGGTACCATATAGTTTTCTATAACTTGAGATTTACGGTTTTCCAGAAAATCAGAAAAAAAAACAGTAATTAAGATACTACATTTCAGTGAATTTCAATGAATCTTCACTGTTTTCTCTAAAACTGCTCAAGCAATTTGAATATTATAAATTGTATTCTGCAAAGATATGTTCCAGCTAGATTCCGTATATTTTTCTATAACGTGAAACATACCATTTTTCTGAAATTTGGAAAAATATATGCAAAAAAACAGGGTCAGATAAAACTAGATTTACTAACTGCGGTATGTTCAATAGACACAATGAGCATATCTGGGCTAAAGAAAACCCTTTCCATGTAGAACAAAGACGATCCCAGATAAATATTTTAATGTTTGGTGTGGTATCATAGGGTCTACTATTCTGGGGCCTTTTATCTATGACGAATCACTTACTGGGGAGCGCTACTTGCATTTCTTGCAATACACTTTTCAAGACATGTTGCATAATTTGAATCTGAGAACTCGTTTAAAAATTGAGTGGTTCCCACATGATGGAGCACCTGCTCATAACTCGTTATTAGTAAGACAACACTTAGATAATATCTATCCAAACTCTTGGATAGGAAGAGATGGCCCACGCGAATGGCGACCCCGGTCTCCCGATTTGGCAGTTATAGACTTCTATTTATGGGGTGCGCTAAAAAACAAAGTATACGAAAGAAAGTATGAGACAGTTGGTGACCTAAGGGAGGCAGTATTACAAGCAATTGAAGAAATTGATAGTTGGTCTGAAAGCGGAATGTCAATCTTAAGAAGATGCAATTTTTGTCTAAATAAAAATGGTGGACTTTTCGAACATAAATTGTAACCATTATTATGTACTTTAATTTTAATTAATAAAAAAATCGTTCAATGTTTTTTGGAATAGTTATTAATAAATCAATCTATTTCCTGGCTAACTACGTTAAACGTGAAAATAAGAGAGAAAAGCATCCATAACTCCGTTATTTTTATGAATAACTATATCGAGATTTTTTGAGGTCATAGCCAACTAAGGTTTCCACTCAAAAAAAAGATAAGTTTGTGTCATATCTCGAAAACGAGACCTGTCACGCAAACAAGCACATGAGAATCATATTCGGGATACAATTCCCTTCAATTTTGATATTTACACTTTTTTTATAAAATCAAAAACAAAGGAGCTAGAGAATTTGACTAAATCGACAGAATTTCGTTTTTTCAAAATATCTAGTAAGCCATGACTTTTTACAAAAATCCGAAAGTGTCATTAAAGTGGGCCAGTAAAACTGCAAATCATTTCCAATTTAACCATTAATCAATCTCCGTTAGTTTCCGAGATTCCCATACTGATCATCAAAAAAACTCACCCTATATATGACAAGAAAGCCTTTAAATAATTAAAAATTAATTAATAAATTTGGCATGAAAAAAAAAACGAAACAAATGGAATTTTTTTGTTGAAATCAGGATTGGTACTGACATCTCTGTTTTAATATTGAAAAGTTGTTTAAACAGAGCTATGAATATACTTAAAACGTAATTGATTATACCGGCGAAAAATAGGTATAAATTAAGCATTTAAAAATGTAATCTAAAAAAATTAAGTGCCATTTGTCCCGTCAAATTGATGGTATAAAATTTGAACTCTATCAGTCAGAGAGCAAAAATAATGCTTTTGAAGTCTGCGACTTGTAGAAACTTAACAAGACAACAGGATACAAGGTACTTAGGAGCTACAAACACCTACATTAGCTGAGTGAACCTACAAAGAACAACTTCAGCCATGAAACTTTAACATAATCGACAAGACATATCCTGTTTAAAATAATTCAGTACCGATTATATTATTGATATAACCTGCTTCAACATGCTACAAACTCTTCCTCTATTATTAGTTGTTCTTTAAATATGTAAATATCTTTTGCCTTTACCATAGAATATTATTATGTAATATTGTTTAACGTACAAGTACCTACGGATAGAAGAAGAAGACAGAACTAGTCGAATAAAAATGTGACGTAACAATTTTATGTGATCTCGTGCGATAACGAGAAAACATGAAATATTTCATGGCATTTATGTAAACGAACAAAAACCTATTTTGTGTTCGGTAAAACTTTGGAGAAAGAAACACTATAACTGAAATTTGCAATGCATTGCTCTGTTATAAAAGTTGGAAAAAGTTTCAGCTTATTCTTTCAAAGTTGCAGTACGCCGTATTGTTTCTACCGAAACTCCTTGACGCCGAGCGACAGTTATCGAGAGAATGTGGTCTGAATTTTGTTATGTCTATAAAGGCGTGCACCTACATTTGTTTTACACAGTTTACGGTGTTTAGTTGCATCTTTTTATTGCTCCAATAAAAATTGTGGAAGTTTACATTTATGTATATGTATAAGCAGGGTTACCACTAATTTAAGACCCATTATGTGAAACTGCTAGACTACAGAAGGCACAAGAATAGTTAAATTAGGCCAAAGTTGCATGTAATTGCAAAGAAATACTAATAACTACAGTGCGTTTCTGAAAAAAAAATGAATGTGTAGTACTAGGACACACAACAAAACTTATATTATATGGAATCACCCAAGAATTACATAGAAAACAGTTGATTTGTCTAACAGTAAAAAACTTTAAAATAAAAAGCAGGCTAGAACGTAGGTTTATTCATCTCAGAAACGGTCAGGTGTGAACTCCCTGGTACATCGAGCTATGTCAATTTTCGAACCCAAAAGTTTCAAAATTAGCTTGGGTTGAGGGTAGCCTAAACAACGGCTACAGTAAACGAGAGATTCGCAGTTCCATTTCTTGTCACCAAAATCCCCTTCCTGAGAAAGAATTGCTACCTAGTAAATCAGTAGCATATTTTCCATACATCAGCAATGATTGGGAAGCTTCTCCATAAGCACGAGGTGAAAACAGTCTACAAACAACTATCCAAAATCTCACAAATGTTACCCTTTCCAAAGGATAAACAAAATCCTCTTTCATCCATGGGTGTTGATTCCATTCCATGCTCGTGTTGGGCAGTATACATCGGTAAAACAGGTCGATCCTTAAACACCCGTCTATGTGAGCACAAACGTTGTTTGAAAATGGCTGTTGAAATCGCCAAAAATCCCTAGAATTTCAGATGAGATTTCAACTTTCGCCCATCTGGTAACCCTGTATAAACATTTCCATAGAAATCTCATTAACAAAATAAATCACTTACATTACCTACTAATAAAATTCGAGGAACGTATACAAAAATATCATCAAAACCTGCCTCCTACCCTTCTTTTAACTGAAATTTCGGGGGACCAAATATTATTTCTACGTTGGCTAGATCCAAAGTACCTATTAGTCATTTACAATTGTGCGTCAGTGTGACAATTTTAATAAAGTGAAGTTTCAAAGTGTGTTTGTGAGAAAAAGACTAAACTAAATAAGAAACAGAATATGAAAAGCAATAATACGATTTTTCTAGTTTAATGGTCAGTATTACCACCGCTAGCATCAACGCAAGAAAGAATTCGACGTGCCATGCTTTCTATGACCTTAGTAATTACTTCAAGGCAAGCATTTCTTACTTATCATTTTTTAAGCATATCCTACAAGTGTTCAATTGGATTAAGATCCGGGGAACAAGTAGATCACTACAAAAATCACACAATCTTCGTCTAAACAATTTCAAAAGCACTGTTGGTACGTGGAGGTGCGTTATCTTGCATAAATAGGAAAGAAAACTTCTTCTGGTCCTTCGCGGCTCATTTAGTTACACTTTCGAGCTAATGTTTTTTGAGATATGAAAAAACTGACTTATAATAACTTCTTCTATATCAGATTTAGTCGGTACAATTCAACTGGTTATTTTAGTATATTCTTATGTAACTCTCTCTTTAATTTGTATTCTTTTTCTGTATTTTTCACATATTCTTTAACGTTTTTCTATTTGTTTTATTAGTTGCTCCACCTTCTATAAGTGTAATTCTATATTATAACCCCCCTATCTTGCAACCACCCTGTATCTGCTTCTGTGCATTAGTCACACAATATAATTTAATTCTCTATTATTTTCTGAACCACCCTGTACAACTATAATTCAACTCCCCACGATATTGCAACCGCGCTGATCTTTTTAAATCCTTTCCGCCCTTATGACTGTTTCATTTTTTTGAAGCACCCTGTATACGTATAATTTTATTTCCGCCCATATGTCAAGTATTCTATGTATGCAACTGCTCATATTCTACCCTATATAACAAAATCACACATTTTTCAGCGACATTGTATAATTATAATTTCACTTTACTCCTTATTTTAACCTATAACTAGATGTAATTATACACCATCCTATCATTTAAATAATAATAATAACACTATATAAATTTTTTTTAATCACCCTGTATAACTAATTCTACTCCACCTTATATTTGAATCATCCTGTGCAACTGCAACATTTTCTGAACTCTTCTGTATAACTGTCATTATACTTCGCCCTAAAACTCAAATATCCTTACTGCATATACTTTTATTTAACAATTTTTGTTACGTTTTTTATCCATTCTGTAGAACTATAGTTTTAATCCACTCTTATTTTAACCACCTTATATACACAACTACTTATACTAGTGGTCGCCCAGTGGTCGAAATTCGACCCTATTTAATGAAATTGTAAAAAGTATATTTTTATAAGAAATAAAGTTCTGGAGAAGTAGATGTAATGACCAAAATTGTTCAGTCATATTGACAAATCTACTGATATAAAAAGAAAATAAAAACTGTCAACCAATCTAATCATAGAGCTTGTACTTCCTGGTGGTAACCAGCAATGCATAAATATCGTGCCAAGGCTAGAAAGAGAGGGCAAAAGGCTATTTCACTCGATTAAGAGCTGCATCCAAAAGAGCTATGTGCAGTATGTAGTTCATTGGCTGCACCTCCCAATCGAGTGAGATAGCCTCTTGCTCTCTCTATTGCCCTCTCATTTTACTCATGGTACGACATTTGTGTATTGAATACTACCTCCAGCAGTACATGCTTTAAGAGTATAACAGCATCTAACGCTCGCTCCCGCCATTTGTTTGGCGTTGACAGTATGGACGTAAATAATGATTTTTTTATTATATTTTATTTAATGAATGAACCAATATGATAAATTAATATTCGCATTCTGCACTGATAATCGTTAGTGTCTACTAAACAAAACAAAAATTAAGCAAATCGGTTGTGAGGCAGATGAGAAAATCGTACCTAAGTCGGTTAAAAATGATTTTCTGTATAAAGTTATCGTAAAGCCAGTCAAACCGTCATTATCGAAATTATTTAATAATCACAAAAATGGTTCTGTTCTACATTCTTTGTTGTTGATTTATAGGCAAGACTAGGTTATGTCCTTAATATAGGATGTAAGACATACTTCACAAAGGAACTGAATTGAGGTAACCTTCAGCAAGCTAGGAATTTTTGTTCGTGTCTCTTTCTTGAAGAAAGAGTACTAAATCGATGTCTTAGCAATCTTCTATTTATTTAAACCGCATCTCAAACATCACAATAGAATTTTCGTGGAAGACACTGTCAAAGGATTTTTAAACTTTCTATTCATTCTTGGCTGGCTCTATTGAGCGAATTTAATTTTGTTATATTACAAAGAGTCCTTGTATTTATAAATATCTTTGTAAAATAAAAATGATGTTAACAATAAATTCTATACACGCCGGATGCTTTATGCCAATTGTGAAGCTCGGTGCTTTGATATCAAAAGTAAAGGTAGGAGACTTAACAGGATGAAAGACTTTGTCAGATAATATAATGTTTTTATGTATCCTTATTATAATTGTACAACATTAATATAATGGTTTTCAATGAAATTACGACTATGCCACAATAGACATTTATGAAATTATATTGAAACTTTAGTACTCATAAATATTATGCATGCGTTCAAAACCATGTAATTATGTTGTGAATTTTAACATGTTATAAATATAAAATTGTGTGGAATTAATTTCCGGTGTCGGGGAAGTGTTCATTCAAAATAAATGCTGTTCCAAATAAAACTCTTTGAATGTATTACATACTATTTGCATTTGCAGCAAACCGATGCAGTTTTTAAATACGGGGTGTTTGGACTATTACACTTTGACTGTTTTGGGTTTTTATACGATTCAAATTTAGAATATTTATTGGTTTACTTACCGTGAGTGAAAAAACTGAGAAAGAGAATAATTGTAATTTTTAAAATCAATGTTTTCCTTAAAACTGAAACATTAGAAAATTTTTTGGCCAAATGTCTTACAAATAAATGTGGAATTGGGTGGTACAGAAGTAGTTGCATATTTAGGATGGTTGAAATATGAAATGAAATAGAATTACAGTTATACTGGGTGGTTCAAAAAATGTTATATTGGGTGTCATCTATATATAAATCAGCAAAGCCAAAACGGTTGGGTAAGATTTTCTCCTCTGCCTCTCAACCGATTTGCTTTATTGCTTTATTTTTTTTTGTTTACTAGCTACTAATGATCTTCAGTGCAGAATGCTAATATTAATTTAACATATTGGTTCATTGATTAAATAAAATATAATAAAAAATTCATTATTTACGTCCAAACGCCAAACAAATAATACTGACAGTGTAGCCAGACGGTCAAAACTTAAAACATCGAGTAACAATATATGGAGGGAGCGAGCGTCAGATGCTGTTATGTTCTTAGAGCATGTACTTCTGGAGGTAGCATGTCCTACAAATATGTCGTACCAAGAGTAAAATGAGAGGGCAGTAGAGAAAGCAAGAGGCTATCTCACTCAATTGGGAGGTGCAGCCAATGAAGTACATACTGCACATAGCTCTTTGGATGCAGCTCTTAATCGAGTGAAATAGCCTTTTGCCCTCTCTTTCTCGCCTTGGCACGATATTTATGCATTGCTGGCTACCGCCAGGAAGTACAAGCTCTATGATTAGATGACAGTGACAGGCTAATGCTCTTCCAGTCCATCATGCGATGACTATCTTGGATAGTTCAGCATAAAGCGTTGTTATTGTTTAGGGGTAAAATAGTCAATAGTAGATCAGTACTGATTTTTCGGATGCGTTGCAGTAACTTTTATATTAAATATTCTGTTTTTAATGTGAATTTAATTATTTGATTAATATGTTATTATCGCAATCTTCCCGAAGGTGTTGTGTAAAAAATTGTCAGTCAGCGCACAATATAGAATGTATTAAATATTGAAGTTCTCATAGGGTTGTTGGTCATCTCTTTTCTTTAATATTCATGAACTCGATTGAAACCCCAATTGACGAAAACTTTTAGGTTTTGATCATTACATCTACTTCTCCGATTTTTCCAGAACTTTATTTCTTATAAAAATATACAATTTCATGAAATAGGATCGAATTTCGACCACTGGGCGACCACTAGTATAAGTAGTTGCGTATATAAGGTGGTTAAAATAAGAGTGGAGTAAAACTATACAATTTCCCATGAATTTCCTGACCGCCCTGGCTGTCCCTAACAGGACGGCTTTTTGCATTTGTTTGTAAAGATGTTCGTCCAGACCAAGGAATTTTAGATTGTTTAATAGAAGTTTTGGGACTAGTCCTGTCGTTGACATAACAATTGGTATAGTTCGTGTGTTGTTCATGTCCCACTGAGTCTTTATTTGAAATTCCAAATCTCTATATTTGGTTATTTCCTCAGCCTGCTTGACATTCATATTATTGTTCTTAGGAATTGCTATGTCAATTAAAGTTGTTTTCCGAGAGACTTTATCTACGAAAACTATATCTGGTCTATTGTGAGCAACAGTCCGATCGGTCAGTATCGTGCGGTCCCAGTACAGCTTGCAGTTGTTATTTTCTAAAACAGATTCTGGTTTGTATTTATAGTATGGTAATCTTACCGACTGTGATAATTCAAGATTCAATGCTAATTCCTGGTGAAGTATTTTTGCCACAGCATCATGTCGTTCTTTATATTCAGTTGCAGCGAACGCTTGACAACCTCATGTGATATGCTGGATAGATTCAGATGTTTGGCAACCGTACCTGTCGTTTTTAATAGAAGGGTCTTTAACGATGTTCTTTAGTTAGTTCTTAGTTGGAATTAATTGATCTTGGATTGCCAATATAAAGCCTTCCGTTTCAGGATTATTAAGTTTGTAAATAATGTGTTTGCCCATCGGGTAATCTATACACCCCAACACGTATTAGCTTTGATTCATTCAATAACATGGTCTATTCTTTTTGAGGAATACTATCCCAAGCTACCTGTACTTCATGGCTTAGAACCTCCAAAGTCCGTAGGGCTAGGGTAAATTTCCTAGTCTTCTACCCATCATATCCCAAACATGTTCTATGGGCCGAAGATCGGGGGAACTTGGGGGCTATCGCAACTGATTCATATGGGTCTCTTCAAAAAAGTTTAAACTAACTCGAGTGACATGAGACCGAGCATTATCTTGTTGAAATATGCGATCCATGACCGATTAAGATAAGGGAGTACATAAGGCTCCATTACTTCCTGAAGATAACGTTATACTGTCATATTGCCTCGAACGAAGACTTAAGGTGACCTACTTGCCTGTGCAATAGCACATCGTACTATAACGCCTACTCTTCGTTGTACATGTCAAATTGAGGTTAACGTCTTTCTCTTCTAGGTCTTCTAACCCTTCTGTGGCCATCAGGTCCACAGAAGCAGAATCGAGATTCATCAGAGAAGAAGACCTGATGCTTTCCTACATTCCAAAGTTGTCGATTTGTGCACCATTGTAGTCGTTGCAGTGGATGCTTAGGGGCAGAGGCATAGCCGACTTCACCATAAGGGCACACGGGGCCCGTGCCCAGGGCCCCCATTCTTAGGGGGCCCCGAAGGACTGAAAATTTCTCTCACAAATTTATTCTCAAAACATTTTAGTCGAGCACATTACACTTTTTTCACTAATAAGGCATATACTATACCATTATATGGATGACTGCACCTATTTCTACTGTACTAATTAATAATATTTCCAAACGCATTCTCCTAATTTACTAAGTACGCAAAAAAGCAAAGAATTTGCAGAATTTTATCTTGAAGCGGTGACAGCAAATGGACAAGTGTAGATATCCATGAGGGTACCGAGTGAGGGTTCTAGTCGAGAAATTTCAGTTGTGCTCCTCTTAACTGACTAAATTCTCGAATAATTATTTATGTGTATAGTACATATAACTGAATTTAATATTTTATCGCAAACTGAATTTCAACATCCAAATGTTTCAGGAAAATCTAGTTCACAGAGACTCCAAATCGGGAGTCGTACTGTGTGTAACGCTGTTTCCCGATGATTCCTAGGATAGAAATCACACGAAAAAATTCTGAGGTTTACTCCTGGATGTCGAAATTCATTTCGCGATAAAGCTCCAATATTTGATATATCGATTTGATCTAGTAATGCTACATGCAGGACATTTAAATTTCAAATCGTTGCTAGATTTTCAAATTTTTTGATAAACAATCATGTCTGCCAAAATAATTTATTTTTTACCCTGCATCAAATATATTTTTTTAAATAAAAAGTATCCTATGTTCTTTCTAATATCTCTAAGATTATGTGTACAAAGTTTCATGACAATCAGTTGAGTAGTTTTGGAGTGAAAGCGTAACAAACAAATTCACATTCACATTTATAATTGTTTTCTAAACGTTGTTTATGGCATATTCTTGATTACTTTTATGTTTTTTGGGCAACACCACAATAGAAATAAAACGACGTATATTGCAGGAATACCAAACGTTTCAAAGTCTATTCTGACTTCGTTGTCAATGGCTTTATATTTATTGATGTAGATTGCAAAATGAAAATTTGTCATAAACATTTAAAATTGACATTAGAAAATTTGTTGTTTTTATATATACAGGTAGCACAAAAAATTCTAAAGATCATGAATTATAGTTAACCAGCTTTCAAATTAGAAGAATTTGAAAGAGTTGTCTTTAGAATTTATAAGTGGCGTTCCTAGGTACGACTTTGTTATAAGATATAATTTTTGATTTTTCAAATTGTCGTTTCTTTATGTAATTCTTGTGTTCATTTATTCGAACGTTTAATGGTCTCGATGTTTCTCCAATATAAAATTTATTGCATCCGCAAGGAATCTTACATATGCAGTTTTTTGAGTTCTGGGTTTTGTTTGTTGGTTTTGTTTTCAAAAATTTGTGAACATGCTTGGAACCTAGGCCATAAAATACAATATGACAATTCAACTATACTTCACAAAGAACAACATAACACAAAACGAAAAATGAAAGAGTCTGCCTTAATTCTTTTGAATGAAGACGATTGTATCGCTTCTACTTCTGTAGAATTTAATCGTATCTGGTTACCGACAATTAAGAAAGAAATTATTAATGCTAACCTCCTTTTAAACAACCCAATATCGGGATAGTTCATAAGGTTTTTCTTAGGTATTCCCTTATGACGTTAATGGGATCACTGAAACAATAGAATTCTTTGATCGCATTTTTGGCGGATGCGTTATCTTATAACAAAGTCTTACCTAGGAACGCCACTTATAAATTCTAAAGACAACTCTTTCAAATTCTTCTAATTTGAAAGCTGGTTAACTATAATTCATGATCTTTAGAATTTTTTGTGCTACCTGTATATCTAAAAACAACAAATTTTCTAATGTCAATTTTAAATGTCATAAATCAAATTTTCATTTTGCAATCTACATCAATAAATATAAAGCCAGTGACAACGAAGTCAGAATAGACTTTGAAACGTTTGGTGTTCCTGCAATATACATCGTTTTATTTCTATTGTGCTGTTATTGCCCAAAAAAACATAAAAGTAATCACATTTATAATATTAGTAGGGAAGTAGGCATTTTCAACTGTTTAGTTCTACTTGGAAGTTACTTAATACTTAAAAAAAAAGTTTATTTGTATGACTTTTTTGAAAATATCCAGACGATTCTATAAGTATGATTTGATAATTCTTAAGTAATTCAGACATATAAAGCTCAACATAGTTTGTCATTTATCAAAGAACATATTCCGAAAAATCCTTTCACAACGATTTAACCCTTTCAAGGCTTTTCTTACACTACATCAACAGAATTATTAACAAAATTTGCCAGTGCCGTATGTCTCTAATAATAGAAAATGATTTTTTGGTGGTTCATCCGTTTACCAGCGACTTGCTTGGCTAGCAGCACCCACAATCCTATTCCTCGAATTTATATAAAAGAGTTTCGGAATAACCTGCATTATAACATTATCGAATTCGTCGTCCAGGTTGCTATTTAAATCCCATCAAATGCGGGCAGAACGCCTTTTATAGGGTTTATAGAGTCACATTCCACCCTTCGGGTGTCATAATAAGCTTATCCGGAAGAACCATGGAAATGGGAAAATATTTCCAAAAAACACGAGATAATCTCATAGATAGTATATATTGCGACATTCCCAAGCGGTTATGGTTGCTGGGAAAATTCTGACACCTCACTGAAATTCATAATGGCATTTTTTTCGTTTGTTTTCAGTACTTCCATTCTTTATGTGCTAAATAGAAATAAAAATGTTGAGATTTTATTGAGCGTCTCTGGATTATGGACATTAAACGGATGATTTGGAAAGTTTAAATTATTATGTTAAATGTTACGCGTTCAAACTTTACAGAATATTATTTTTCGTGTAATATAAAATAGTTATGGCTCTAGGTCACATATTACGATGTCATGAAACATGCATATTAAACAACTTATATTTTAAAATGCCTGCAATGGCAGCAATTTGTTAAGCGAAAATTACTTTTTGTTGTAATTTTAAATTTATAGTTCTCACTTATATCATACAGTGGACACCTAAAGTAAGAATATGTTCAGATAAAAGAAGAAACCTCCCACACGTCAACCTTAATTTAATAATACGCAAATTTAAATTTGGACATAAATAGATTTCTCATGACGTCATTAATCTGGTCTGTATGACGTCATACACATTTTTTTTAAATGGCAACTCCAATATTTGATATAAAGATTTGAAAGATCTAGTAATTCTACATACAGGACTCTTAAATTTCAAATCGAATGCATCACAAGTTTTTCTAAAAAAAATCTCTTTTAGTAAATTTAATCCAAAAAAATCAGTGAGAGGTATATATGAAAAAGAATAAGTAAAACTAAAAGCAAGTGTTCATATTGGCCACCATTTAATAGCTGACAATGACTAACGGTTCATGTTTTGTTAAAGACCGATGTTTTGCTCGTTTTTATCTCGATTTTGTTCGAACAATGAATAAACAATTGATTTTGAGTTCCTATCATAATAAATGTTAAATTTAATACACTTGAGTTGTATTAACAAGTAAAGAATGGTGAGTTTAAAGGAATATTTTTTAACAGACTTCAAAAAGAAGAAGAAAAGAAGAATTTTTTACCGACTTTCGTATACAGCAAGTTTTGGTGGAATCGCTGGTATAAAAATATGGAAATTTTTCTGTTCGAAACATGAGATAAATTGAAAAGAATTTGGATTAGTCCGGTGGTATCCCGAAGTGGACCAATAATTTTTCCAATAACATAGCTTGTACTGTTTCTTAGAAAATTAGGAAAAACTTTTTTACAGACTTTTTATACAGTATACTTTGGTGGAATCGCTGGATTAAAAATATGGAAAGAAATTCTATTCGGAACATAGGGTATAATAAATCAAATAGATATTGGATTAGTTCCGGGGGATCCCGAAGTGGTACCGTATTGTTTATCCATAACATAACTTGTGCTGTTTGATAGGTTGACAGGTCCGAGGATTTTTTCTTCTTTTATCTGGATAGATTTTATTGGTATGTTCAAAACTTTAAGTGCACACTATATATTAGAAGATTGTTTGAGTAAATGTAATTATTTAACATTTATAATAGAAAAGTTGAAGTTGTTATAAAGGAAAATCCAAGTACAGTCGAGAGCCGATGTTATTTGCTGTGCCACTATTCCAGTATTCATCTGAATAGTTCTATTTATATAATTATTAAAACATCAATACATACAATTTCTTAACTGATACAGATCTTTCAGGGCGTATAAAATACTTAAAAACAATGTTAGTATTGTTAAAATCTAAGGAATTTTTAGTTAATCTTGAAATAGATACATAAATAAATAGCTTCAAAAATTCGATTGTGGTAGCGGTTACTTTGTGATAGTCAATCATGATGATCAAACACGAAAAAAAACAAAATAAGTTTTTGAACATAGCTTCAGTTTAAAGACTGTAGAATTTTTGGAAGGAGTGAATTGAAAATGGTTGATAATTTATATAAGAGATAGTGATTATTGTTTCTACGATTATATTAAAAAATGATATATAGCCAAAATGCATATAAAAAGATAATATTCCTTAACAAACTATTGATTCTTCGCCCTGATATGGTGAGGTGACTTTGATAATCGCTTGGTGGACCACGACCATAGGATTATTAGTGGGCCGTGTGTCTCTTACAACAGTTTCGCGTATGGTTCAGGGATATTGGGGATCATAACACAATAACTGTAGAAAGCAGAAATCGTATGACTACTCCCGGACAAGCTAGTTATCTGAGGTTTTTTTCTCTAAGACAACGATTGGTGACAACAATAATATGTCAAAACACACACACACAAAATTCAAGTACTTAGAGATTACCCAATCGGGGATCCAAGGGGGGTAAGGGGCTCAAGCCCCCCCCATTATCTGAGTTATATAATGTTTTAGTGTTGATTTTGCTAAAACCCATCATCAGCGCTGTCAAGCCCCCCAAACGAGGCCAAGCCCCCCAAACGAGGCCAAGCCCCCCCCAAACCAAAATCTTGGATTCGCCACTGAGATTATCTATTGGACTGACTTGGCCAGTACGACGTCCTGACTTGAATTCAATAGACAAATCTGGGATATACCCACTCGAAAGACAACTACGCGATTATCCAAACCACCATAATAATAATGTGGTGTTATTGCCCAAAAAAACATAAAAGTTGTCACCATAATAACTTTCTTGGCATCGACTGAAATTAAATCTTATATTAAGCATGAACCGTCGATGCCCAGGCACAGTGTTGAGTTCTAAATTAGATTGTACTAATAACCATGATTAATTTTGTTTTCAACCATGACTTTCAATTAATTGAATTCGTTATAAGATTACTTAAAAACAATAAACACTTGGTTAAATTTTGACTTTTTTATTTGCTTTTAATTTGATATATGTTTCGCTAAGTCTGGCTTCATCAGAAATTGGAAATACAATGAATGTTAAATTTATATTTCTTACAAAAAACTAGATATAAGGTATTAAAATAATTAAGGGTGTCGTCTTAATTCTGGGGAATTTCCGAGGAAGTGGGCAGGGTGTAGGTCAGGAAAATTATACATTTATGAAACATTGTTGACAACAGACGTTAATAATATAATATAATAAGAAATGGATGTTGAGATTAAGTAAGGGAGATGAATTGGTATCAGTTTGGTCGTTCAAGAGATTTGGAGATTTTTTTGATGATTTCGAAGGATTCATGAAGATATAATTATTTACTTTTATTTTGTACATGTAAAATTGCCAATGTATTTTGAGGTATATGGTTTTCCTTTAATTAGTGGTGAGAAAATGTAGATTTATTTTGTTGTTTGATTCTCAAAAACTTTTGTGTGTTCGCGTCATCTTGAACTGAAAGATCTTCCACTGTGACCGATATAGAAATTGGGGCAACTCCCACAGTTCAACCTGTAGACAACCGAGTTAGAATTTTTGGCAGTCTTATCTTTGTTATTTTTTTTATGTCCAGATAAATTGTTGTTTGTTGTGAAGGCTATATAAATGTTCCTGCTCTGTAAAAACTGGGAGATTTTTTGTCAGGGGATTCCCTTGATTGTGAGAATATGGTATAATTTAGGTTTGGGATTGGGGTCAGTGGGATAGATTTCGTTTATAGTAATTTTCTTTAATTTTCTGTTTAATAAGTTGTCAATTCGTTGAGTGGTGTAACCATTGTTGATGCCATGAGTTTGATTCTTTCAAATTCCATATCAAAGTCGTTTTTGTTATGTGGTATTGTCACGAGTCTGTGTGACATATAGTGATATGCAGCAAGTTTATGTTGTATGGGGTGGTGTGAACTATTGTGGATGGTAAGGTCAGAGTGTGATGGTTTATGATAAATGGAGAATGTGTGTTTTTTGTCTTGTCTTTTAATTGTTAGGTATAAGAAATTTAATGTGTTATTTGTTCCAAGTGTGAATTTTATATAGGGATGTTTTAGTTTAGTAATTGCGTGGTAACTGTAATTGTCGAGGTGTATGTGTAAAACATATAATGACATCATCGACGTTGTTTTTGAGTAATCTTAAAAATGAATTTTCATCAAGTGGAGACTAAAACAATCATCACTTCGTCATTATCTAGTTTTCTTTTGTAATTGTGTTGATGTAATGTTAGTTGATATTCACCCTTTTGTTTAACACGCACAACAATTAATTTCATTAAGAACTATAAACATTAAATAATCTGTGTTTACCGTAAGGAAATCTGACTTAAATCTCTTCACCGTACCTTTTAAACTTTCCATCTCAATTGAGTTAATTGTCGAGGGTGTAATATAGTTTTTTTTTGTTCTCGAAAACAAATTATTTTAGCTTTTAGCAGAGAAATCCTGAGAAAGTGGAGCAGTCGAGAAACAATAGCGTAGTTACGAAGAAATTCAGTTGGGATAAATTTTCATTAGTGCAGTGTATTTCAATTAGAACGGGATTAACAGCTGAATTCCATAAGATATGCCATTGTAATTTTTGTCAAACTGTTGCGAAACTTTTCTTTCATTTCTTAATGAATAAAATAAATTTCGACAATTACTGAAAGTGGATAGTTTCTAGTGAATATTCATTTGGAAACTTAAGCTGTGAGAAAAGATAGAAAAATTCTCGCTTAATTTGGAGTTTCTGTTAATCCTAAAACTTTTTCTGTCGAATACTTTTAAATGAATAGGAGATGGAAAATATACACCGAAGTTGTTTTACGTGACTGTGTAAATAAACTAATTTTACAAATAAATTAAATTTTACTTCATAAACTACTGGACAAAATTAAAGCAACCATATAAAATTATCAAAAAAAAAAATGGTTTAAATTTTTCTTGAAGTGTATCTACTGCTTGAATTGTAGGCTATGAGTATTTAGTTCGTTATAAATGACAAGTGTCAAAATAATTCGTTTAGAATAGATATTTACTCCCTTTGTATTGCGCAGGCCCGTTCGGCAATGTTAAGATGTATTCTGTTGATGATTTTCTTCCTCTTGACGTCAAAAATATCATCATTCCTCGTGAAAAGTCTTCTCCGAAAATTTACGGAGTACCCAATCCGGACATTTCTCTTAGGCCCATTGTTAGTTCGATACAATCCCCGACCCAAGAATTAGGCCGGTACTTAGCCTAAGCTCTTCAACCTTTAGCCGAACAATCATCCTCGTACGTAAAGAACTTCTTCCTTCCTAGATATGTTAGGCGCTTATAGAATTCCACAAAATGATATCCTACCTAGCTTCGTTGTTGTATCTCGTTTCACCATGTCTCCATTTCAGACACCGAAGATATTCTAAAAATAAAACACAATATCACTTCTGACATTATCAAACTTGTACAGCACTGTTCTTCTAACACGTATTTTTTTTACATTTCGAAGGCACACTTGTACAAACAAGTACGTGGGGCTTCGGTGGGTTCACCTCTTTCTCCAGTGCTTGCTAACATTTTCATGGTACAAATCGAAACCCAAGCCCTAAATTCATTTAATTTAAAACCTTCCTGCTGACTTACATATGTTGATGATTCTTTTGTCATTTGGCCTCACGGCAGAGATTCATTAGACTTCTTTCTACAACACCTCAATTGTATACATTCTAACATTCAATTTACAATGGAAATCTAGTCCGACTTTCTCTCCCGTTTCTTGATCTCCTCATAACAAAAACCAGCAATGGCAGATTCTCACATAACGTCTATAGGAAACCAACCCATACCAATCGGTATTTAAATACCTAATCACACCATCACCCTGCCCAATTAAGTTCTGTAATTAAATCTTTGGCTCTTAGATCTATTCACTTAACAACTATTGACAATAGACAAAACGAACTTAATAATCTTCAACAAGTCCTTCGACAAAACTGTTATCATCCGGATCACATTGCGCACATAATTCCTCAATGGCTACAACCCCCGTACACACCAACCCCATCAGAAACAGACCAACACCACCAGAATGCCTTCTTTCCTTACATTCGAGGAGTGATATTAAATAAAGACAGTATTCAACACTAGTCAAACTATAGCCAACTTAACCGGGAACACTAAAGCTATATTGGTCTCACCAACAGGCGCGTCAACCATCGAGTATATGAACATTGTTTGTCAGTTTGCAAAAAAGATACGACTTCAGCTCTCGCGCATCATCGTATCCAAACAGGATTCTCTGTCAACTTCGAGGACAGTAGGACTATCATATCTCTCAATTCCCTTAGGGCATCCACTATCGCGAAGCTATAGAAATAGAGAAACAACCTCCGTAATTGCCGGGTTAAACAAACCAGACACGCCCACCAACATCCAACGAATCACAATACAGGCTTATCATCACGTGACATCCCCTTCTAACCGACTGATAACTATAAATAAAAGAAGCGGAGCAGTTCAGTTAGCTAGTGACTCTTGGGGAGTGGGCAGATTGAGGCTCCGAGTTCGATCTGGACTCTGAAACTCTAAAAACTAACCATTGAACTAACTTCCTTATGAAAACAAAACGCGTTGTAATAACGGCCTTGATCGCAGACAATGAATTATTTCTAAAACCTGACTCTCTGTTTTATTTCCATATGCAGATTAAAACGCGCCATTAAGATAATTAAAATTTATATTTCCGGTAATAAACAAGAAAATTAGAATTATTACATTTGAAATCTCATTTATAATGAAGACCAACCTTTAAACCTTTAATAGAGTTAATTGTGTTTTACGAGATTATTATTTTTCGTTGTTTCCCAAATATAGATATTTTCTACTTGGAAACCAATTAACATATCTGGAAACAAAATTAATCTTATAAAGTTAGTTTTAGTTAATCTTTACAATTGTTTACATGTTTGATAATTTTATATAAAATACTAACAAGTTGGAGGAAATATTTTGTGAACATATGGTTATTGAACTTGTGTTGATTTTAAATGAAAAAAAAAACTATTTCTATAGTAAGCAAATGAAGATTCAAAAATATTACGAACAAAGCTTAAAATATCCAATATATATATATATATATATATATATATGTATATATTCACTTTGTATCTACATAATGCGTACTAATAATGTATAATTGTGAAGGCTTTTTCTGGGCATTCTTACTATTATTTTGCTTCATTAATATTATTAATAACATTCTTACATTTCTAATATTGAATATCTAATTATTTACTAAATGCTTGTTAAAGTAATAATGGAAAAGTTATGTTGAATTTAATAAATAATTAAAATATTTATTCATTTGCGTGGCTAAATGTCTGATAGTTTCGGCCCCTGCTTTGGAAGCATTTTTAAGAGAAAAAAGTACAAGAAATATAATAGCTACACAGTCTAGATCGAACTCGAGATCCCAATCTGCCTACCGCCTAAACCTCACTAGGCGACTGATGTTAAATGTTCTAGATCGAACTCGGGCCTTATCTACTTACACCTTATTTTTTTATTAATAGTAAAATTGTCACTTTCCCACCAGTTTGTTTTTAGATAAGAAATGTGTTCTTATTTGTCAAAATTGACGTTTTTCCAAAAATATTGGCAGAAAACGGCACTTTTTGGTCGAATTTCGAAAAACTTTACCTGTAATGTTTGTTTCTAATTTGATAACGTAAGTTCTTCTATGCAGAATCTTTTATATTTAGTCATAAAAAAATTCATGGTGCGATCACATTTTATTATAAATTTCTTAATTGATGTTTATTTTTTAAGAACTACATAAATGCATTCTCAATTGTATAACATGCTGTTGCAGAGTTCGAATAATTACACCGATAGTTTATTTACTTAAGTTCATATGTTGATCATGACAAACGTAACAATAAGCTTAAAAATATTTTAGATTTGAAAAAATTACTATGTTATTCTGTCAAGTAAAAAAAAGGAAGTTAATTCTTTAATGGAGTGAATGAACTCCTTTGTATCTTAGTCATGTCCATCTTATGAATGTAATAATTTATTCTATAGAATAACAATGAAACGAAAAAACGATTAAAAATGTTAGCCTTTTTAATGCATTTAAGTAGTTTCTGTATTTCTTTAATGTATTTGTTATCGAAAAAATCGGTGAAAATATTTTGGACAAGATATGTCTAAATTTTGATTTCGTAAAACATCATCTGAGTGAGAAATTTGTATAAATAGGAATGCACCAAGAACTTATATATTATAAAAAATTTTTTTGTCTAAAAATAAAACAGAAGTCATTCTAGATGTACACTGTATTCCACGATGAGCTTCGTCGATCTGTATATGGGAAAGTACTGGGAATATTCTTCTGAAAATTGGTATACGGGGTTTTTCAGTTCAAATATTTTTTCACTATTCTTTCGGTTCTACCGAATGTGGACCCCACTTTGTTTATTAAAATAGAACACCCAGTATTTATATCATTTTTTATAATCTAGGGATGAATTTCAATATAATCTTTATTGGAAACATCATATGTCTGAAGGACTCCAGTTGAAAGTTATTTCATTTTTTTGACAATTTTTTTTCGGCAAGAGGGCCATTTCAAAAATTTCCAGAATTGGCCTCAATAAAACTTGAAGCTTTCTAAATCTTTGGAGAGCCCAGAAATCGTGTAACTCTTTTTTTTTCTCTTTATACTTACAACCCCATACCTAAATTAAATGGTTTTACATAAACCTGCGAAACGGAAATTTCGTGTGGTTATTAGAGATATTTGAATTATCAGTAGTTTTATTCAGGCAGATTCGGGCAATTTTTAAAATTTTTAAATGTTTAAAAAATATAATTTTCTTGTGAAGGGCTAGTAAAAATTTTCCATTTTCTGCCATTTGAAAAAATACCTGTTTTTTCAAATAAGAAAACTAGAGGTTGTCCACATCAAGTTTATTTAAATTCTTGCCAAAAACTGGTGTAAAATTTTACCTAGGTATATTAATACAGAAGTTTCCCATATGTTTCGAACTATAATTTTGTTAGTACGTTTGAGTTTTAAATATTTCGCCAAGATTTTTTTTATTTGTGTCACTCTTAGGCCCGGTTGTATAAACAGTTTGAACGCCAGTTCAGTCTTGAACTGCAGATCAAAAGTAAATTTTGGGTTGTATAAACGTTGAACGTCAGTCAAACGGTACTTTAAGTTGAAGGTAGCATTTTGACGGATCAACTATTTGAAGTTCTGTTTTGTAATTTGACAAGTCAACTCTACTTAACTCGAAGCGGGTTTTTCATTGGGTGCTTTTATATCCCTTGATAGCTTATTATAAGTTGAAAAATGGCTAATAGGAATGAGGTTTTAACAGACGTCGAAGATTTTTTGGGTCTGGTTGATGCAGTGTTACATCCCAGAATGCCGCGTAATTTTCGTGAACGGTTAAATCATTTCGATATTTGGAACGAAACTGAATTTTTTCAAAGATTCCGTTTGACCAAAGATGTTGTACGACATATTATAGAAATTATTCCGCTGGAAACAAGAAGTAAAAGGTAATGCAGTTTATTTCCTTGAATTTCCCGAAAACTAAATTATATGAAGGAATGTTTTTAGAAACTGTGCCGTTTTCCAAGATGTATAGGAGCAATAGATTGTACACATAGTAAAATACAATCTCCTGGAGGAGAAGTCGAGATTTATAGAAATAGAAAAGGATACTATTCTCTTACTATTCAAGCCGTTTGTGATGCTGATTTTCAAATCAGTAACATTGTGTGCAGATGGACCGGTTATGCCCATGATGCTAATATTTTCAGAAATTCAAATTTAAGAAGACGTTTCGAAATGGGAGAATTTGGGGATACCGTTTTACTTGGGGACATCAAGCGATATTTAATTACTCCCTTAAAGAAACCAGTATCACGTGCTGAAAATTTATTTAATGAATCCTTGATAAGAACCCGAAATACAATTGAAAGGTGTTTTGGAGTATGGAAAAGAAGATTTCCAGTTTTAGCATTCGGAATAAAGTTAAAGGTACAAGTTGAAGCTGTAGTTGTTTGTTGTGCAGTGCTCCATAACATTGCATGTCAATTTCATAATGAGTTACCAAATGTAGATGCAGAAATTGAAGCTGCCTTAAGATTAGGAAATATCCCTATAGAATCCCAACAAGGTGATCAAAATGCAGCTAATAATGCTGTAAGACACCACTTGATAGCAGATTACTTTCAGAATTTACTGTAATAAAAAGTAATGACACATTTATGTATTTTATGTCACTAAAATAAATTCAATGCCAAATGTAATTTTTTTTAGTCGAACATTTGAAAACCTTATAAATTATAAACACAAAAACTTTCTAGATCCTGCTCATGCATTTCTTTCATGCACTTCATTTTAAACTCATGTTCTTCCTGAAGAATGAGCAGTTGATTTTCTGCAAGTTCAGCGTTACTTCTTGCCCAGCAAACAATTTTATTTGACAGTGGAGTCTGTTTGGGAAGATTTTCTATAACAATAACCATGATATGATTTTGGACTACTGCAATAGTAAGACTCTTGTTACCTTTACTTATTTACTTCCTTAAAGGAATCGATTTTGGTGTATGCAATTGTGAAGGTGTATACTTTGACCACTTGTCTTCAAAATTGAAAAATTTTATTAGTCACAAGTTTTCCATTTCTACCCAAACCATACGTTGTGTCAATAAGCTCTATAATTATGGTAGGTATGTCACAAATTGTTACAACTTACTGGGAATTTGTGAAAACTCCTCTGTTTTTTCTTCACGTACTTCTTCATTTGTACTTCAATTTAATTATAGAGCATTCACCTAAGCTTAAAGTATTTAATTTGTTGTTTAATAGCTGTATTAAAATTTTACCTTTTCATCATTATCAAATTCTGATGGCAGTCCTGTCATTTGGGTACCTATAATTTCCATTACTTTTTGATCCACATCGTCTAATTTGGGGTTTTTTAGTAGACCCCCCCCTGTACCTGTGGCATATATTTTTTCATCAGCAAACTTTTGTTTGGATTTTTTTTTAATATTCTCAAATTTATTTTTTAAGATTTTAGCACAACGAAATACTTGACCACTTTCACTATTGAACTCGTTTGCCAGTTCTATCCACGCCATGTGTTTTAATACATTGTTTATGCGATCGCTTTTCCTAGATTCTAGTTGTCCACCAGGCCTACTAAAATTTGCACCTCCTTTGCCCTAAAATTATTAGTTCGTTTTTTACTTTCTGGTGCACTCATTTCTATTACTGGTTTACTTTCTTTATAAATTTTAAACGAGTAAATGAGTTCACCCTAACAATTACAGCAAAAATGACAGATTTATTACGTACAATACGTCAAAGGAAGCTAACATAAATGTGATATAATAAATATTCCCAGGTATCGATACTACCAACATAAGTAAAACGACGTTCAGTTGAACCACAATATAGACTCGTTCATACAACAGAAAATTACTTGACTGTTGTTCATGATTTAAACGAGGTTCAGTTGAACTGCGGATCAACTGATTTTTATACAACCGGGCCTTAGTAATGGATATAAATATCAGGGTAATTCAAATAATTGTCACTATTTTGATACGAGTCAAGTATTAATCCTAATTTAATTCTTTAATCAAAGGAACGTTCGTTTTGTTCTTAGCTAAAATCATTACAAGCACATAACATTTATACCAAACAATAAATTATATACCTATATATTCAACGGTAGCAACAATTTAAAAAATTTTAAGCTTTGATTCTATGCAATATTAAAATGAGTTGTACTCATTTCATGTCAGTTGACAATAGTACATAAAATTAATTAATAATGACATAATATCAAAAAAGTATATTTGTTTTCTCGGATTTAAACTTGAGAACTTATCACAAAGAGAGAATTGGAGTGTTTGTTAGAACGAAAAGCAAATTTTGTGTTGGCATTCTATATTACTTGGATGTTATGTTGGTTTATTTCCTATTTACTATTTATTTCCTATAAAATTATTATTCAGAAGTCTTAATGTAAAATGTTTACTTGATAATATGAAGCTAGTCAATACATACTCTCTAATTTAATGTATGGCAAGGAGAGGATTTTAGTTTTTATTAACATTAACCAGTTTTGTGCAGGTATTGTATATTAATTAATTTTCTATATATTAGTGATTTTCTATGAAAGAGGAGACTCTTAATATATTAGCTGGGACACAGAGAACTAAATTGGATTTCAAGATCGAGGCAGTGTGTAGTGTCGGTGTTAGTGTCAAAACAAAAAAGAAATCTCAAGTTATCCAATTCATTCCATTGCTCATCTATTTTCAAGTGTGTACATGTGGACAGTATATAGGCAGGGGCATACGAGCCCAAAATCGTCAATTTTTACATGTAATTTCCCATAAGAGAATTTAAGGTCCCAAAACCAGGAAATTGAACCAAATTCCCCTTCCACTCACACTTCGTTGGTGTGACGTCACAAGCTACGCCCCCATCGAAGCGCTCTCATTGGCTAGTTGTCATGTGCTCTTTGACGTATGTCACAGAACGATGGCACGGGACGATGGTATGGGGAGTAGGCGTCTGGTATAGAACTGTGGCATGGTACGTTGGTAGGGGGCGTTGACGTATGGCATAAAACGATGGCACGGAACATTGACAGCTTACAGGTAGGCCATAGAGTCAAAGGTACGGAACACGAGTGACAGCTGACGTACTACATACAAGTTATGACGTAATAGATAAGCAGTTACCCCTTGAAGCGCTCTCATTGATCAATAGTCACCATGTGATCTGTTCAATCGCACTAAATTTCAATGATGTACAAAATAATTTATATATTTATATTACAAAAACCGTTGCAGTGATGGGGAAGCGAACCCCAGTCCATCGGTTTCCTATGTAAGCACTTAGCATATGTGCCATCAAGGCGACCTTACTTACTCTTTCTATCAGTTGATAGTATGTTGAATAAAAACCCGTTTAAGACGGGTAGTAATAACGAACGTCAGTCACATAGCTGTTGGGTGGAGACACGACGACCTTGCCGAAATTCGCAGATCGGCGGCAAGTCCGATAGCCGGCCAGACGTACCAGTTCGCTCCTTCTGTTTGCGAGCGGGCAAAGGTCAAAACATCGCGTGTATAGAAGACTACACAGCAACCACTGGAAGCGAGACGCTCCCTCTGTGAGCGAGCAGGCAAAGGTCAAAACCTTGTGTGTGTGTGTAGAAGACTGTACGTGACGATATGGCGCTCGAAAAAAACATATATATATATATATATATATATATATATATATATATATATATATATATATATATATATATATATTGAAACTGATAAAATTCAAAAATTTCAGAGGGGGGGGTACAGGGTTGTGTAGCTCGGAAAATATGTCCCATAATTACCAGAATGTTAAATTTTGGAAATACAGGGTGTGTTCACATCCATAGCAAAGTTGTTTATGAAATGTTTGAATACCACTTGTTCTAGATGCAGGATAATTGATTTTCGGGAACAACCTTAGATGTTGCAATCTGAAATTCTATCGTAAAGTTTGACCTCCGAACGTTTTGACATACGAGCGCTATGTGTTGCTTACAGTAATTTAAAGGATTCAACTTTACATTTTCGTGCGATATTAAAAGTTGTTACAACTCGACGTGGATTTAGTCAGCAAGGCCGCAGTGCATGGATGAACTTAATTTAATCGATGGTGGATGGTATGGTGAATTCGGGTCGTAGGACGGTGAAGGTCGGTTGTTGTTCCGGATAACCATTGATGCTGTGCGCGAACTGATATTGCAAGATCGTCATGTGACCTATTGTGAGATTGAGGTGGGACTGCATAAACATTTGAATGTCATATTTTGTGTTCATCGTGTCGATTGGTCGAAAGAAAAGCTCAAAAAATACGGTTATTTATGATAAGTGACAACGTGACTTTACACTTATGTAAATTCCACTGTATGAAGATGAGCCGAATCCATTGATTCCAAGCAAATGATCGCCTGTTAAAATTGAAACTAGAACAACGCAGAACAGTCAATTCTGAGTGGTACACAACCACAGTTCAGAAATGATGAAGACGGATCACTCTTCACCACGACAATGCGAGGGGGCGTTGACCACTCAAAACATCGATTTGATGAGTCTTCCGCCTATAGTTCTGACTTGCTACTTCTTTTTATTCCCGTACGTAAAAAACAAACTGTCAACGTTTTTCGATACCTTTGCTGTGTTCACGAATTGTTGGAGATACCTCAATCAGAGTCTTCGACAACTGGTTCAAACGCATCCACTTCATGGGAAATTTATTTGAAAAACATATAATTCGAATGTTTAATACCACTTTGTTTTTGTTCTCTACTACCGAAATATAAAAGGCAGCCCTCGTACTTAAAGAAAAATCAGTCAAACTCTTTTGGAGTTTTTTGCAGTTGAAAATACGAGTTTCCCTCCCGTTAAATTATTTGAGGTCTAACATGATAAATTATAGTTTATTAATCGTAATAAAAAGTACAATGCGTATATCAGAAATAACTCTAATTGAGAACAAACAGCCTCCGTACATGTCACCGACCTTTCTACCTACTCATTTCCTCTCGTCAAAAAATTAAAGGCGTGTTGCTCTTTCCAGCTCTCACTAGTAATAATGGAGAAGTGCTCTTGGCAACTGAAATTAGGTCCATCAAATGGTTATGATACAATTACTACGGCTTCCGCAATACACCTCAAATTAACTGTTGGCAGATGAAATGTTTATAAGGTCTATTATTACCGCAAACGAACATTCTATTACGATAATAAACATCCAATATGGCTGTCAAATAAGTGATAAGGACAAATGAAATAGCTAATCTCCATCTCTATCTGTGATCTCCTAGTTGCGTGTACATATATGTGGGCCACGTTCGTGCAGATGATGTTGCATTCAAGAGGGTTTGCTATGTTGTTTCTCTAGATGTATTTGTTAATTTATTTATAGGTATAGGTAACGATGGTGTTCAGCTCAGTTACCTGTAACTTAGTTATCGTCACGTTGCTGTTGAACTATGCTGGAGCCTTCTCAAGTGGTGAGTTTTTGACTTTTTTATTATTGCATGTGAATCCGTGGAAGCAAGCACTATTGATGTAAAACGTGTTAATTAAAGCTGGAGAGCGTATTTTATACATACTGAAGCAGCAAATTAAACTATTTTTTAACTTGGGACAGAAGTCAGCGTTTCACAATCAGTCTTAGAGCATATACTTCTGGAGGTAGCCAGTAGTGTACAAATATCGAGACTAGAAAGAGACGGCTATAAAGAGAGCGTCATGTTTCCTCATTTGGTGTATGGAAGCAGCCAATGAACTACATGCTGAACGTGACTCTTTGGTAGGAGCTTCCAATCGAGTGAAATAGCCTGTTGCTTTCTTTAATGCCTCTCTTTTTAGTTTTGTCACGATCTTATTGCATTGCAGGCTATCTCTAGAAATATAGGCTCTAAGATTGTAATTGTTTTTTGAACTATAGTTGTGGCATCTCTGGTTTTTATTTTTTCTGAGTTCTTTGGGAATAAACTTTTCAAAGTCTGTATATTTCAAAACGTCTAAACGGTTCAAGGTCTAAATCGGACCCCGTTTTCAATGGTATTAATACAAATGAACAACAAATTTAAAAAAATAAAAAATTAAAAGGATTCGTAATGACAAAGGACCCCGCACATTCCTTATGGAAAGTGGCCCCGGTGGATTTGGCTGAGATTTTCATATTTTGTAGATCTCAACGAATTGAACAAATGTCTTCATGGTTGCAAAGTCCTATGACTGATGGTTTTTAAGTTATGGTTCTTATATTTATGGTCAGGGTAAACCACGATGAGCTGAGTCGATAAAGTATATGAGAAACTATTGGGAGTATTAATCTGAAAATTACTATACAGGGGGTTATCGAGAAGTTGGTTTCAGTTAGCCTACGGCTTCCGCTTCTACCAGAAGTGGACCCAAACTTTGTTTTTTTTAATGGAACACTCTGTTTTTTATATCATTTTTGGAATCTACGATTAATTTCAATACAACTTTATTGGAAACATCATATGTCTGAAGGGCTCCACTTGAAAGTTATTTTAACTTTTTGAAAATTTTGTCAGAATCACAAAATAATAATTTTTTGGAAACAAATAGGGCCAGTTCAAAAATTGTCAGTATTAGCCTGAATAGAAACTTGAAGCTTTCTAAATCTTTGGAAAGTGTTAAAAAAATTACAGAGTGCTCAGAAATTGGTACTGAATTAGAAAATCGTATAACTCATTTTTTTTTCAAATGACTAACTCATTTTTTTCAACACCACTGGTCTCTAGGCTACAAACACGGGAACAAACAAGAAATTGAACAAACTATAGTAAATGTTCGAACTGGTTGCCTGCAAGTTCCAAACATTTAAGAATTATTCTTAAAAATAATGTGTGCTACTCTGAATTTCTGGTGGAGAATCGTGATCGAAATGTATTCCTCTTTTTCTGGCAATCTACTTTTGATGTCAGCGATGCAGCATAGACAATATTTTTTATTCGTCCCCAAACAAAAAAGCTAATGAAGTGACATATTGGGAGAACGAGAGGGCCGTCGATCAGGTCCATTGTTCTCTATCCAATCAAAATGATTGTCTAAAAAGTTATTCAAAGGTGCAATATTACGAGGTTGTCTTGATACCATAGCTGATTCTGAGTCAAATCTAATGGATGTAAACCATTTTCTAAAATTTTGAGATATCTGTCACCTAAAAATAAAGGAAAAGTAGTTTTTGACATCACTCTTTGCTCTCCAATAAGTTTATAGTTCAAATTTGAATCATAAAAACGCACCACAAGTATACCGTCATTTTTTATTGTAGCAAAAACATTGAAACTCCAGTAATCTTGAAACTGTCTTTCTCTAAATACGTGTGGATATAGTTTCACTCCAGTAATATGAGTTATGGTGGTTGAACATTCCATTTTTCATAAATTTTGCCCAATCCTTCCAAATTATTTTGTATAAAAAATGTTGCTGAATTTTGATTAATATGAATTCGAAAAATCATTCCGTCTTTGAACGTGACCTGTTCTTAAATTCTTAACTAATCAGAAAGCAAACGGGTGGTTCTTATGTTTTTTTAGGATCCTCTGAAAACTAATCATAGATATTCCCACATCACTTTCTGCATCTACTGAGGGATTTTCTGGATGCGAAGGCCTTAATTAACTTCATTACCTTCATTATCTATTACAGATTGAATTTTTATTGCTTTTTCACAAACTGTCCATCAGTTTACAGTTGTGAATAAGGTCCCTCAGCGTGTCATGAGTGGGTGTTGGTCTATCCGAGTATCGTGAACGGAACTTTCACTAAATCCTAAACGGGACATGTAAAATGCTTTCGATACAATGGTGCTGTAACACCAAATTATTAGCAAATATTGTTTGTTGACACTTCAGATATCTCTAATAACCACTCGTAAATTTTAGTTTCTCCAAGTTTATACAAAAACCGTTTAATTTAGGTATGGGATTTTTAACATAAACTCCCCCTGTTTTTTTAGCGTAGAATCCTTTAGGTTGACATGTGAAAAAAATGAGTTACAGGATTTTCGAGATTTCTGAGCACTCCGTATTTTCTTTTGAAAATTTCCAAAGATTTAGGAAGCTTCAGGTTTAATTCGGGCAAATTCTAGTAATTTTTGATCTGGCCCTCTTTGGTTCCAAACATTTTTTTTCTGGACGGCTCCATCTGTCAAAATTTTCAAAAAGTTGAAATAACTGGAGCCCTGCAGACATATGATGTTTTTAATAAAGTCATATTTAAATTCATCGTAGATTCTAAAAATGCTATTATCAAAAACAGGGTGCTCCATTAAAAAAAAAAACAAAGTTTGGGTCCATTTCCGGTAGAACCGGAAGTCGTAGAGAACTGAAAATATTTTAACTGAAACCAGCTCCTTGAAAATCCCCTGTACACTAATTTTCAGATTAATACTCCTAGTCGTTTCTGATATACATATCGACTCATAGCGGTATATCCTGACAATAATTATAAAATTAACCATAACTTGAAAACCATTAGTTATCAGACTGTGCGGCCATGAAGACATTTGTTCACTTCGTTGAGATCTACAAAATATGAAAATTTCAGCCAAATCCACCGGAGGCCACTTTCCATAAGGAATGTGTGGGGTCCTTTCGTAAATCACAATTTGACATTGTGCTTGACAATTTAAAATTATAATTTACGAAATTTGTCATTAAGAATTCTTTTAATTTTTTAATTTCTTGTTCATTTGTATTAATAACATTGAAAACGGGGTCTGATTTAGATTTTCAAACGTTGCGACTTTTTGAAATATACAGACTTTGAAATTTATGTGGTGCTATTCCCAAAGAACTCAGAAAAAATTAAAACTCCAAGATTATAGTTCAGACTGGGTATGTTTTCCATTGGCTGAATTGTGATAAACCTGTACCAATTTCAGGAAAATCTTAGATATTTTTTTAGCCCTTCTATCTGATATTTTAACTCAAATATTTACTAAGAAATGAATATAAATTTATCATCATAATATTTTATAACAACTTGGAAAAACAATTTTTTTGTGACACGATAATCGAAGAAAACAGTGGCCTTAATTGGTTCGCTATATAGTTTCCATATAGTTTTATCTATTTTCAAAAGTAAATTTGTAGGACATGCTAGTGGAAATTCGCAAAACAAAGTTGAAAAATTATTTACCCTGTGAGTATTCTCTCCTTAAAAAAATTTCCTGCCAGAGATAAGTATTTGTAAATTATATATAAAGAACAAAGTGTAGTAAAGCAATTTTGTAATATTGACCAGATTACTGGCTGTTCGTACAGAGATTCTTCCTCACAGTTATTCTGAGAGAAAGAGATGTCTATAAAATGATCAGTCTGTATATAATTAATGTACTATATATTGTGTTATACTTATCTATGTTTAGAGACATTTCAACTACGAGTCTGGATTTTTTTTTAAACAACAAAATCAACTTTTTTTCAGAAAAATCCTCAAAATACAACACTAAACGATTTACAACGACTCCACTCGGAGTTGAAACGTCTCCAAACACAGATAAGTATTACACAATATACAATACATTACTTATATACAGGAATACTGGTTTATCAGTTTGTAGACATCTTTCTCTCAGAATAACTGCGAGGAAGGATACGGGCAGCCAGTAATCGGGCAGTTTAACAAATTGCCTTACTACACTTTGTTCTTCATATACAATTTTATTGTATTGAAAAATTGAAAACTCAATGAACAGGCAAAATAATTCAAGACTTCCTCAACAATAACATACATAGAACTAAAATTCTTTTACACAGTTAGTAAATGGAAAACTCAACTTTCTAATACATTTCCCAATGAACTGCGATTTATTCGGCTCACTCGGTATTATTTCGCAATGAATCACTCTGTTTACAACTACTTATGTTGCAGTTTAAACCCGCCCTATGACAGCCTACAAAACTCGTATCCAGAATCGAAATATTCCGGAATCCAAACAAACAAATGCGTACAGTTAAACAAATTAAGCTCGTTTAGGCATCAGTTAGCTTTGCAGATTAATAATTGATTATGCATACACTGGTGCATTTTGATGGGTACCCATAGAAACCAAATATAGATTAAGAATTTCATTCGAGTTAATGGTTTATTAGGTCTCTTCAAAAGCGACAATTATGGTGGATATAAGCACAAAGTGGTATAATTTTTAAACGGCTTGTTGTAGCTTAAAAACTTTAATAAGGTGTGTTATTTATTTTGATGATGTCTCATTTTTTTATGGTTTGAGTAATTGAAGTGGTTAGGGTGAATAAAAAATATCTATGACCTATAAACATAACATTTATTATCTGGGGGACGCTTCTGTTCAATTTTTATCAACTAATTACTCCGATGGTATACAATGAGAATGGGCGTGTTAAATCTAGGATTTTTTACACAACAATATTTTTAGATTTTCAAATTTCAATTCAATCTAAGGAAATTGGGATTTTATTAGAAATTAATCGCCAAAAAGTTGAAAAGGGAAAAAACAAGGGTCTCATTATTTCTAAAACGAGTATAACAAATTTCGTTTACAAAAATGGGATGAATGTAGTTTGAGCTGACGAATATGAATCTGCTGGTCTCCCTTCATAGCATTTCAATAAAAAAATAAATACATAGAAATTTTGTAACAATTTTGTAAAAGTATAATTGAATTTTATACAAGACTAGCCGTTACCCGCGGTTTCACCCGCGTATGGAATGTAGAATTCTGTGCAAAAAAATAACTTATGAAACATATGGGCTATCCAATATAACAATTTTCTAACTTTGTTGAACCACCTTACATAACTATAAATCTACCAATCCCGAATATATTTCATTGAAACTGCCTCCCTATATAACAATTCAACATTTTTTGGAACTACCTTGTATAAATGTAACTCTGCTTCACCCTATAGTGCAACCATCATGTATAAGCTGCTGTTTATTTGTCACTCAATATAACATTTTTTAATTACCTAACTATAATTCTACTCCACCCTATACGCCATATAACAATTATTTCTTATAATTTTTGAGCCCCTTCGTAAAGTATAATTTCCCCCGCCCTATATTTTAACCAACCTTTATATGCTCCTTTTTCTAACATTGTGTTAAACACAGTATATAACTATAATTTTGCTTCGCCTCATATGTCAGGTATTCCATATAACAGGATGCAACTGTTCATGGTCTATTTTATACTTATACTTATAGGCCACCCCATATATATTTTGAATCTCTCTGCATAACTATAAATCCACCAACCCCCAACATATTTTCCAATTCGCAACTTTATATGGTTACCCTATATAACAATTTTGTTCAATATTTATTTGAACTTCCTCCTATAGCTATAACCCTACTTCCATCGTTATTTAAATCATCTTGTATATACTGCTGCCAATTAGTCAACCATTATAACTTATTTGTCTATCATTTTTTGAACCATCATGTATAACCATAATTTTATTCTACAAAATACTTCAACCACGCTGTATATGCATCTTGCTTAGGGGTCACCACATACCACATTTTTCTGACATTTTTTAACCACCCTGGAAAATATAATTTGGCTTCACCTTATATGTCATATTTTCATAAATTTTTTATCCACACTGTTAAACTATACTTCTACTTCACCCTTAATTTCAACCACCTTGTATGCGAAACTAGTTATCCGCCACCCAGTATAACATTTTTTGTAGCACCCTGTATAAATATAAATCCATCACTTCTCAACAAATTTCACCAAAACTACAACTGCTTATTGGGCACCCTATGTAACAATTTTTAAATACTCAACTACTTAACTCTACTGCTCCCTATATTTCAAATATCCGATCTGTGCAACTACTTATGAGCTACGCTTATACCCTTAACCGGTCATGCATCGCCGCTCATGGTCATTGGGCCTTATCTGGTCCAATCAGCGTCGTCGTACCTGGAGGTTGGTTGCCGATGATGCGTAGCGGCAGAGGCCGAAGAAGAGCTCTCCAAATGTTTTTAATTTGGAGGCTGGGCTCGCTAATTATATTTTCGTTCGAGATTATATATGCTGTCTCTATGACTTTTCCTTTGTACCAGTGCTCTTCCTTGTGAATTGCTCTAGCCTGGTCCCAGTTGATATTATGGTGTTCGGTCCATGCGTGATTAGCTAGCCCAGACTTCGTTACCTCTGCCCTTTGAGTAGCTGTGCGGTGTTCCTTAATCCTGGTGTCCAGCGGTCGCTTTGTCTCTCCAATGTAAAGATTGCCACATTCACACGGTATGCTGTATATACAGTTATTTGGTATTGCTGGTGCGTCGGGCCTCGTTCTTGTTATCATACTCCTCAAGGTGTCGTTGCTTTTGAAGATAATTCTGATTCTATAGCTGTGTGCAATTCTTCTAAGTTTCTCCGACAGTCCTTCAAACGCCTTGGTAATGATTAATTCAATTGAGGCTTACATCAAATAAATCGATCGTTACTCTTTCAAATAAAGCATCACAAGACCATCTTTTCGATGTAAAAAAGTTGATAGTGCCCATTTGGAATTAGGTAATTGGTGCATTTTAGTTTTATGTCACAACTTGATTCGATGGACAACGCTTTACGTAATTTTTGTTCGAGATCAAAATCTTGTTCTATTCAAAAATCAGTTGGGGGGGGAGGGAACGTTTTTTCAGTTTATTAGCATCTGATAAGACTACTATAACGTTACTGGGATTATATAGGGTAACTTAAAAAAGAAACAGATTTACAAGGATTTTAGATTTTATACTGTCGATTAATTACATTAAAATCACGTTTGCTAGAAACAAACTTTGAATGTTAGAGAGCGATATTTTTTGTTAAAGTTCTCTTCAAACACAACATTATTGGTATAATGTACCTAAATAGGAACTTATAATAAGTTATTTGTAGCCTAGAAGGGTTCATGTGATGAATTATTCATTTTTATATCTTACATTTCTTCTATTACTTCAGTAATTGAAATAGTTTGAGAGAATAAAGAATGAGTGGTATTTAGACGATAACAAATTAAAAACAAACAATCCGTTTCATATAGTAGATTTCTAAAATGTAGCCAGCAGTAGTTGTTTGTTCAAAATACGCTCCGACAGATATTAATTACTGTATTAAATAGTTTACAGCTAAATTATACATTTGGGGGTCACTAGTTATAATTAAAATTGTGATTTCAATAAAAATAAATCGATCTTCTACCTTTACAGGATTAAGCAATTTGCCTGTTTGGTCTTCACCATCTTGTTCTCGGTCTGTCGACATTTCTGCGTCCTGCGAGGAATGTTCTTTCCATCTAATCTTGTAATTTATTGTTAATTCAATCGTTGGTTGTATCAAGAGTTCTTGCCTGGTATCTTCATTCTTCATTTATTATACACTCTAATCGTGTACAGCTTTTTAACGATCTGAAAAATGTCATTTCTGATGTCTCCAGTTACCTACAGGTACAGGTACAGCTTCGCCAACGTTTCCGATCCGTATTATAGCATAGGGATTACCACTACTTTGTAAAAATTTACACTTGTGTTTCATTTAACGTCTTGCCCTTGAGTGGTCGTCTGATGGTTCCACACATTCTTTGAGAATTATTTATTTTATTTGAAATATCTATGTGACCCCTGCTCTAAAGTATGACCATCAATAAAATTTTTTGTTCTAACCGGATCTTTTCCCATAGACGTTGTTTTCTCTATAGCTGTAATTCGGCTTCCGTGTTTTGTATTATAACCAGATCATCAGCAAACAAAATTGTATTTTTTAAATCCTTGGACTAATCTTTATTGGAAGAAAAGTGTGGTTTTCTTCCATTCTCTCACAAGGTCATCTACGTGAATATTATATAAAGTAGGAGATAGAGAACATTCTTATCTAACAGTGTCAATAATAATTTTAGTGTTTAGGTACAGGTGTATTACGCTTATTAACTGAATAGGATACTCTCATTTCTTCCCTATATGCCAAAGTTTATCTCCGTCGATTCGATCAAAGGTTTTTTGTAGTCTATGAGGGCTAGGTGTGTCTCTAAATTAAATTCTCTGCGTTTGTGAATTATTTGCTCTATACTAATTACATCGTCAATATGGAAGTCCGCTTGTTCTTCTAATAGTATAACGTGTGAGATAGTTTGAAGCCTCTGGTAAACTAATTTACTATACATTTTATAAGCAGCATTTAGAAGACTAATTCCCCAAAAAGTCTCTGTTGTATTTAGTTGGTCTTTTTTGAACACAGTTTGGCCTAAGCGCGTCTCCATTCATCTGGGATATCAATGTTTATCCAACACATATTAAACAGTGTAGCAATAGTAGGTGTAGGAAAATATTTTATACGTTCAGAGTTTTTCTCTATGTATATATATATATATCACATACTTCACACCAAGCCTCGGATATATCTATTGAGTTAGAAAATAGGATAAGTGCCTTTTGTGGAAGGAATGCTTCTTAAATTTAATGTACACAATCTGTAGATATGTGGTATCGATAATTTATTAGAGAATCCATTTTATTATCGTATTGGTCACATCAGTAGTAATTCTGAGTAAATAAATAGATGGCGATAACGTAATGACGACGTCGTTGACAAATAGTTTGGTTCTTCATTAGTTTCATTCTTAAGTTAGGTAGAACTAATAGAAAATAGAAATGGGGCTATCAGTTATCCAAAAACACATCATTCACATTCCTAAAATCTTGCCAATAATCACTAGCTCTGATTTTTACTGTACCAGTAGCTAGTTAGTAGTCACAGACACGTGTATAACCTATAAATCACGTCTTTTAGACATTTAAACGGTGCCGTTTGAACTTACGAGGAAGTAGTGCTGTAAATGAATGTGTCATAGGAAAGGGTTTTCAAGGTGTTGGACAGTTTTTGGTTCGCAAAAGCATATGATGTGAACTAGAAAAGTTCCACATGACAAAGTTGTGTATCAGATTTCCTTTATAAGTTCATTGACCGATATTCATTATACTGTAAATAAGAAATATTAAATGAGCCTTTTGAAGATTGAGCCGTTACCTATTGCCATAATTTTTGTTTACTCTGTAACATCCTATATATTAAAACATAAAATATCTAAAGGATCTAAGATAATACTGAATAAAGGGTATAAAAAAGCCTGTAGTGGAAAAGTTCATCTCGCAACAAAAAAAATCCTTATTTATAATCTACATTGGCAAATAAATTTTAATAAAGAGCAAAGAGAATAAAACTAAAGAAAAGTTCTATTAAAGAACTTTTCCAGTAAAAGCAACCACTTTTCTATCGAGAAAAACGTCGTGAAAAAAAACTTGAGATGAAAATTATTACATCAGGTTTTCGAAGTACAGCAGATAGCTTTTTGTACTTAACTTTTAACGTTTATGCGATGTCAAAAGCAAATGCTTGTTTTTCTAAACTTTGTTGATAAAATGTACCCTGTAAAGTTTTTTATTTAATTATTTCTATCATCTTAACGTCAAGATCTGGAAGAGTTTACTGATTTTCTTTGCCAACAAATTTCTATACAGATGTTCAATATATTAAAATTTAAAGGCTTATTAAAATTTGGGTATGGTAACTCATTCTCCTGAACATTAGTTGTCACTATAAATGCATTAGTAACTTTCAGGTAAAGTATTAATGAATTTCTAGTTTACGATGTATAGGTTAGGTTAAAAGTGTAGCTTATGTTAGGTTTTACAAACATTTTTTTATGCTTATATTAACAACAGCTATTTTCTATATGTCATATCAAAGTTGTTTTTCGTGTATGGATCACTCTGTATTTATATGCATTTTTAATTGGTTCAAATAACTGAGCTTTAGTTTCATAAAGAGTTCCTGTATCTATTACTACGATATTTGAAATACCTCGATTTTATTATTAAATTTAATAGCCCCTATTTAATATAAAAATTTAGAATGATTTATTTGGTTGCCAATGATTATTTTACTGAATGCTGGGTTTAATGTGTGTGGTTAAAACTTGATCCCAGGGGGTTCACACCATAAATTATTATTATAATTTATTTGCATTATGGTATTAAAAATAAAGCAAAACGTGAAAGAAAAAAAGATTTTACTACGTTATAACATAACTAGTGCGTCATTTTGAGCTATTAAAAAAAAACATCTTAATAGATGTATAGATGTAGAGATGTCTAATATTTTACTTTTGTTTTGTGAACTGAGTTGTTAAATAGTTTAAAATTGAAATATTATTGAACAACACTTAAAAAACGCAGAAATATTTATAGAAACTTTATTGCCATAATACACATATTAAATAATTTTAGAAATTTATTATGATACTTGATAAAAACTGTTTTAAAAAGGTAACTTTGGAAATACATGATAAAGAATTGTTCTGCGTATGGTTGAACATCTAATGTTCATTGTACACTTTCGCCAGGTACAGTGCAAACTGTTCTTTGTATAAATGAGGACGTAGGGTTTCTGCTTTTTCCGGATTTATTATTTATATATCTGAAGCAACATAAAATAAACAAAGTTTTTCGACGTTTCGCCCATACTTGTATGACTACATTAATGCCCCACATTCTATCAAATTCACGACGGAAATTGAGTTCAATGGATCCCTGTCCTTCCTGGACGTGTTGGTTCCACGGTTGCCAAATAGTCGCTTGGGCCACCCAGTATACAGAAAACCAACACACGCCGACATATCTCTTCACGCCGGGTCCCACCCATCATCCATCTCAGAAACGGTCAGTCCCAATTCAAGTTCTCGTCACTAAAAACTCCTTCCTAAGAAATAATTGGTACGTACCTACTAAATTAGTAGCATATTTGCCATATATCAGTAAGCATGCTATAAGCAGGAGATGAAAACAGTCTACAACCCACTATCCAAAATCTCCCAAGGGTTACCCTCTTCATAGGATAAACAAAATCCTCTTTCATCCAAGGGTGTTTATTCCATTTCATGCTCTTGTGGGGCAGCAGACATGGGTGAAACAGGTTTTTAACATCCATTCTTCACAAGTTTATAGAAAACCAACTCAGACAAACAGATACCTAAATTTCGATCCAAATCATCCGAATACAGTAAAGAAAGATGTCATTAAGTCGTTATATGATAGAGCAAAGACCAACTGTTCTGATGATAATAAATTCAACAAACAAAAAATAATTATAAAGAATGTTCTCACTGGAAACAATTATCCCACAAAATTTATCAACAAAGAGTTAAACAGATTTGAACAGAAAACAAACCTTCCGAATCAACCCATAACTTCTCTTAACACTACTACTACTCAAGACAACAACATTACAGTTACAACTATACCATATATACAGGGTCTGTCAGAAAGATTGAAAAGAGTGGGCAACAGATTTAATGTTAAAACAACATGCCAAACAAGAATACACTTAAATCTTTAATATCGAAAACAAAACCAACAAACAAAACCCAGAACTCAAAAAACTACATATATAAGATTCCTTGCGAATGCAATAAATTTTATATTGGAGAAACATCGAGTCCATTAAACGTACGAATAAATGAACACAAGAATTACATAACGAAACGACAATTTGAAAAATCAAAAATTTGTGAACATGCTTGGGACCTAGGCCATAAAATACATTTTGACAATTCAACTATACTTCACAAAGAACAACATAACACAAAACGAAAAATAAAAGAGTCTGCCTTAATTCTTTGGAATGAAGACGATTGTATCGCTTCTACTTCTGTAGAATTTAATCGTATCTGGTTACCGACAATTAAGGAAGAAATTATTAATGGTAACCTCCTTTTGAACAACCCAATATCGGGATAGTTCATAAGGTTTTTCCTAGGTTTTCCCTTATGACGTTAATGGGATCACTGAAACAATAGAATTCTTTGATCGCATTTTTGGAGAATCTTATAACAAAGTCGTACCTAGGAACGCCACTTATAAATTCTAGATACAACTCTTTCAAATTCTTCTAATTTGAAAGCTGGTTAACTATAATTCATGATCTTTAGAATTTTTTGTGCTACCTGTATATCTAAAAACAACAAATTTTCTAATGTCAATTTTAAATGTCATAAATCAAATTTTTATTTTGCAATCTACATCAATAAATATAAAGCCATTGACAACGAAGTCAGAATAGACTTTGAAACGTTTGGTATTCCTGCAATATACGTAGTTTTATTTCTATTGTGGTGTTATTCCCCAAAAAAACATAAAAGTAATCCATTCTTCATTTCATATTTGATCAATTTTGCTGAAATTTCATCTTCTCTATAAATCTATCTTTGTTTTGCTGTGGGAATGTCAATGATAATATTTTTTTGGCCTCTTATGTTATCTTTAAGATACTCATAGCTAATTTGAATACGTTTTTTCTATTACTCCTAGTTATGAACTTGTAGACATATTTCTTGTATTTCTCTATTGTTGTACTACTCGTAATTATTATGACGGCAAAGTATTTCAACTAATTTCTCCCGTTTGGTTGTTGGCTATCATCTAGTTCTAGTGGGATCCTTTGGTGGTCGTCAGTATGCATTCTTTGCCAATGTGAATTTAACTTCATTTTTCCTCCTCTACAAGCAATGATATATTGGGATTTAATGGTCTCTAAAAGAGTGTGTATCAACTAACCCATTCACCTTGTAGCGAAAGCAGAACAAAGCTGTCGAAATGTTCTTAGCTCAATGAGACTCAAAACGACTGAAGACTAAGAATGTTTCGAGCAATAGGTTACATTGCCTACCACATTCCAATTTGTATGGGACACAAAATTTAACAGCAATTTGTGGAATATAGTTAGTAATAATGAAATACTATCAAACATTTTTATAAACAATCACCTATCATGATTTGTTCACACCTGAGAACGAGCCATCTTTATCGGGAACATTTCTTGGGATGTGGATAAGGTAATTACAAACTAAAAGTAAATTTATTTAAGGACAATGTCTATTGTTTGTTTACTGCAATATTCGATACCATTTAAAATCAATTTCACAGCATTATTCCGAAAATAGAAAATCAAAGATGGGTAAATTGAAATTCATAGTTCTAAATTATTCCTGATATATATCGGACGGACGATCGTAGCTTATGCGATCTTCTGTTCAATCATTAACCTTAATGTCATAACTATTTATTTTACAGGTTTGTACAAATATTCTTGACATAATGCTTCGATCTGGAAATATCGGTCAATTTGAAATACCGGTTTATGTGAGCACAAACGTTGTTTGAAACCGGGCCTCCTCAAACTCTGGTTTAGCTGAACATCATCACAAAACGGGCTACCATATCTTTTTCGACAACTCCTCTGTCGTGGCCAAATCTCCGTATTATTTCAGCAGAAAATTCCGTGAGGCTGTTGAAATCGCCAAAAATCCCAAGAATTTCAACCGAGACAAAGGTTTTGAACTTTCGCCCATCACATTTCAACACAAATCTCTTCAACGAAATAAATCACTTACATTACCTACTAATAGAATTCGAGGAATGTATTCAAAATATTTTCTCAACCATAAAACAATTAAAAACTAATCCCATTGAGTAACTAATACCCTTCTTTTATGTTTCAACATGTGTTGTGAGAAAAAGACTAAACGAATGTAGTCGCCGCAAGGCAAGCAACATTTGTATTTCTCATCCCTGAAGAAGACCCATACAAGTGTGGGCGAAACGTCGGAAAACGTTGTTTATATGTTGGTTCAGATATGTAAATAAATTAATTCGTTTATTGTAGACCTTTGTCAAGTAGACTAAAAAATATTGTTTACCGTTTTTTAAATGTATGTTTGAAATATTTACTGAAATTCCTTGAAAATATGCTACTCTAGAAAACCATATCCAATTAATGCATGTTTGATATAAAACACGTTTTACACTCAATAGTGCTTGGTAAACACAAATTTGAAACAAAATAATATACCCAGGATATTGCCAATCTATTTAGGTGCAGAAGAATCTGATTTAATGTTACATTTATCAAAAAGATGATATATTTATCTTGTAACTGATATTACAGTAAAATATGTGTTCTAATTTTGTAGAATTTACAGGAAAATTGCGTAACAACTAGAATTTTGATATTTTGAGGTAACAAAATATTTACTACTTATTGAGATTTGAAAGAAAAAAATGTTTAAGATATTTAATGTTTTTATTTCACAATCGGGTTCAGTTCAGTTCTTGGATTTATTTAAAAACACAGTCCAACTTCCTCTAATGTATTTCCACTACTTTAATTTATATTCACAGAAGTATTTACAATTTATATTAAACACCTGATCTTTACTAAACGACCATCGAATATTGAATGAATGCGTCCTTAGCTCTCCGTATTTAGATATTACTTCTCAGAATTCTCCAGAAAGTCGAAAAGCCGCCGGGAGATTTTTTCCATGAACTAGACTCCTCGAGAGCTTGATCAAAGCCAGCCGCCGACCTCGATGCGCCAGACGAATTATTGGATGAATTCCCGTCATAATATTATACTCCATTTAGAATTATATCCATTAATTACGGCTACCGGTATAATTATATAATTTCTATAATTTGCGATGCTTTTTCTGTTTCATGTTTGTACATTTTTTGTGAAATACATGGGAATTATAATATCCATATAGAGATAATAGGTAACTTGTAGTAATGTTGTAGTAGTATTGTACATTGGCAAATGTATCCAAACTAAAACCTTTTGATGAAACCGTTATTTTGACCTATAATTCTTGGATATTATTAAATTATATATTTTGTGCACATGAAAATCACATAACATACCTAATATTACTTCATATTGTTACGAGAATTCATACGATCGCTGGTGCAATCGGCCATCAACCAATTCGTGGAAGGGACATTATTCCGATACTTCATAGAATCCGAAATGTTTCGTCTCTCAATAGGCCGACCGCTGCCGTTACTGGGAATTCCCTTAAAGCTTCCAGAGCACATGAAAGAAGTTTCCCGATAGTTCGTTGACTTGCCAGAATAATTCCAAGAGAAATATATAAATACGGACAGCTGGCGATGGGATTCATAGTTTCTGTGCATATAAATTGTATATTCTCTTCGAGGTGTCATTCTTTTGTACCCAAGACAATATATAAATAATATATATTGTTTCTGGTTAGGGAACCTTCATCAGTTGCGCTTCCCACAATTGAATGACCTTTTGAACACTTCTTTATGTATTTGATACAATTCGTTAAATTTGAAATTGCGAGATATAAAGACCGGGGAAACTAGCACATAGAGATTCCCAATCTGGAGCCGTTCCATGTAATTGCTGTCACCTGTAATTCCTAGGTTAGAATGTCACGATGAAATTTTCAGGTTAACTTCACCTGTCAGAGATACTGAATACTCTCTTCGAGGTGTCATTCTTTTTCGTATCTCTGACAGGTGAAGTTAAGCTGAAAATTTCATCGTGACATTCTTAACCTACGAATTACGGGTGACAGCAATTACATGGAACGGTTCCAGATTCGGAACCTCTATGTGCTAGTTTCCCCGAAAATCCTAGATGTCGGTCTTTATATCTCGCATCTTCAAATATAAATTGTGTTAAAGTAGTGGAAATAAATTAGAGTGAGTTGGTCTGTGTTTTTAAATAAATCCAAGAACTGAACAGAACTCGTGTGTGAAAATAAAAACATTACAATATGAACATTTTAAATCCTAGCTGTTACGTATATCCATTCTACACTACTTTCACGTAACAAACGAATAACCAAACAATTTAAAAATGTATAGGAAATATATGGAAATATGACCTTATATAGATTAAATAATTTATTATTGGAACATGGTGGGAAAACGAATGGTTCCTAACGACAAATTCAGCAGTGTGTCGGTCAAATAGACTTTGCATTATTAAACGGGCCACGTCCAGTCCTCTTATAAAATTATTATTTATTTTCGGGAAACAAAAGACTGTTGTATACAACCGAATTAGAGTTAATGTGCAGTTTTGTTTTTGTGGTGTAAAACAGATGGGACGGCAGTATAATTTTGTTTTAAGGAAAGTAAGAAAATGTGTTTATGATAATAAGGATAATATAAATATAATTGATGTATTTTTAGCTGTCAAGGTGTTTTTCAGGAATTATTAATACAAACCACAAAATATTGTTTTCGATAGTGTTATGCAAACAATTGAATTGAAGAAGGTGGTACATATTTCCTGGAGAAATGGATATTACGCAATCATAAGTTCCATTTAAGAACAAACTATAGATGTATTAATCCTCAGAAAAAATGTATGGAAAAGGAGTTAGGAACCGAGGTAAATATTCTATGTACTCGTTACCTCACCATGTTATTAGACCCAGGAAAAAGTCTCTTTTTATTTATAATTTTATCATTTACATGAAATGCCGCTGATTTAATATTTATTTTGTTAAATAAATGTCATTGGAATCAACTATAAGTATTTCTTTTCATTAACCTCCTTTGTGGTAGTTGTTTTTAACATCTCTAGTGTCAGCAATTTCTAAGAATTCTCGATAGTATTCATATCAGGTACGTTGAATGTCCCATTCGAAACCGTAAGATTGTCCTTATTAATACATCTTTGGTTTTATGGCACATTCTTCTTTATTTATTAAAATAAATTCACTGATGTAATTTTAATTGTAATTAAAATAAATACACTGATGTAATTTTCACTTAAATTTATTTACTATTGACAATTGTTTCACCAGGTTACTGGCTTCTTCAGAATACAACGTAAGACTAACAGTTAAATGCCTTAAACTATTTCAAAGAACTGTGGTGATGCAATTATAGAGGTATTTAGAGGATTATTGAAGCAGGTAGGAGGGGATTATCACATTAAGAAAGTACAATATTATAATTGGGTTTTTAAAAATGGATAAATTATGGCTGTAATGAGTTTATATAATTCTATTGAAAAGATTAAGTAATGGGGATGAATTGGTTTCGGTTTGATCATTCAAGAGGTATGGTGAATTTTTGTTTTTGTTAATTTCTAATGACTCTAAAAGATATAATTTTTTACTTTTATGTTGTAAATGTAATACTTCGAACGTATTCTGAGGTACATGATTTTCATTCAATAAATGGTCGGCAAAAGTTGACTTATTATAATTGTGGCACTCAAAAGCTTTGGTATGTTCGTCCCATCTTGTCTTGAATGATCTTCCCGTATGACCGAGGTAGACACGACACTAGGGCAACTACCACATGTTAACTTATAGACACCCGAGTTGTTATTTTTGTTCATTTTATCTTTATTATTTCTTATATGTTTTCCTAAGTTATTACCTGTTTTAAAAGCTGTATGAATGTTTCTATTTAATAAAAATTGGGCTATTTTTTGAGAAGGGGAGCCGATGAATGTGATACTTTTATATAGTTTGGGGTCGATATTAGGGGTAGTAGGATATGCTTCATTTAAAGCCTTTTTATTTAATCCCTTCCAATTATCCTATTATTACCAAAGATCCCACCTCCAAATTTCAACTTCAAGTTAAAAATACCCTTAAAGAAATCAATTTTTTATTTATTGAATTTCAAAAAAGAACCTTAACAGTAATGAATCCATATCCCCCTCGTTTATATTTACTAATTAAACTCCATAAGTTGACCTATGTATTTCCTATTTCTCAGCTCCTTCTTCGGGAAAATCATTCCAAAGCACTCCTTGACATGTTAAAGCAACGTACTCCAAAGCTTCATGAGTCCCACACATAGCATAAAAAATTCCCTTGACCATTAGTGACAAGAATTCAAAAACTAACTCTGTACCTAATAACTGCATACTATTATCATTCGATGTAGTCAATCTTTTTCCCAGCATTCCACCAGAAGAATGTACTACATTTAGAGTCATTAGAACTTATTAGAAACAAACAATTCACCAACCCAATTATTGAATGATTAAACGAAATAATCAATCTTTACTTAACTTTGCCTTAGCCAAAATTATTTTCAATAAACTCATTACAGCCATAACATTCACACTTGTAAAAACCCAAGGTTTAAATATGGGTAACTCATTAAGCCTTCTTTTGGCCGAAATATTCCTACCTGAACAACATAGAACACTCATTTTCAAACACAATCTGAACAGTAAAATCCTATAGTTTTTTGTATCGATATGTAGACGACATTTAACTTTAGTCTTGTATTTACTGAAGTACCTGGTACAGAAACAATTACAGTTACTCCATAGTAAATAAATTTAAGTGAAAATTACATCAGTGTATTTATTTTAATATAATATTATTCTGCGTAGACGTTCTGTATTTACAACTGCAGTTTGTAATTCTCCGAGGTCTTTTACTTCTGTCCACTGGCGAATATTTCCAATCTAGGATAATTTCTACTTCTTCCAAATCCCCCTTTTTCCTCATTCGGTCTTATTTTGAAGAAAAAGGCGTTGAAAGTAATACCGTTTCGTATATGTCCCAGGTATGCAATTTCTCTTCTTTTGATTGTATCAGAGTTGTCGGTCTATTAGTTCAGCTCTCTGGAGGACTTCTTCATTTCTGACATGATCCACCGAGGATCCATATTGCGGACGCTTCGATTTTGTTAATAGTAGCTTTTTTTAATTTCCACGCTTTCATTCTTGCAACAGAACTAATCAACATAACTTATTACTATTCAGTTTCTAAGGCTGAGGCTTAGGTTTCTGTCTGTAAAAGTGTTGTTTAGTTTCACGAAGATGCTTCGTCAGTTCTATTTGAAATATGTGGCTCTTTCGATATTATTTTCATTTATGTGTATCCTTGTGTTTGCAATGTTGTTTCCACTCATATCCTGGGTTTTGCTAATGTGTATTCTTAAACACAACTTTCTACTTGCTTTAGTAATCTGATTTAGTAGGGTCTGGAATTCACATGCATTATCTATTATTATAGCAGTGTCATCTGCAAACCCGATGTTGTTCCGTTTACCTCAGTACCAATTGTTGACTGCTTCCATAAATAATATGACACCAACATGCATAAATATTGGTTTGCCATCAAACTTCTGTAAAGTGTCAGACTTGTCTCCAAATTTTGTTTCATATTTCTTTTAGCGTTTGGTATTCTCCTCACTGGAAAACCTTTTCCGATATAATACACCATACCATGATTTAAGTACGGGAATATTTATGTTTGTATTGCTGACTAGGTTTTCAATCAAAACTGTGAAGTAGGGGTTTAGACAACCAACTTTGCCTAGGTCTGGGAAATAGGCATCTGTTATCTGCTTGTTATTCTTTCAAGCTTGTAAATTCCTTGCTATGTAATCAAATATCAGGAAACCCGTTTTTGGTTCTAGAACCTGTTTATCAATGGTATGGGTACTCCTTCGGGCAAATATATTCCAAAATCACTTATTTCTTAACATTCTGTACAGATTTCCTAATATACCCATTGCTTTTCCAACACCTATTGTGACAAGCTATATGGCTTCAAAAAGCCACCTATATGACCTACTTTTTCGGTGACAGGTTGCCCGCTTTTCCATCGAAAGAATTTTTTAAAATTGTCTACATTTACGAATTTATGTAATGTTGCTACATTTAAAATGTTGTTTCTTTGGGTTTAATAATTTGGTATAGTACTGTAACAAACTTATATTATAATCTCTGTAACAAAAATATTGTAAATATATATAAAAAGAATAGTAGGGGGTGTAACTCTTTAGCTCAAATCCAAAAGAGATGTAGAAGTCGATGGTAGCGCCACTACTGACTGCTATGGGAAATTATTACGCATTTTTAGTACTCCCTTTAATAAAAAAATTAATGGTGGTTAAAAATTTCCTAATTTATATGTACTACGCAATTTTTTATATTAGAAAACATAATGGTTAGGAAAATATTTAAGAAACAATCCAAATTTTACAGTGGAAAGTTTTTATAAAAGATCCATTTGGCCAGAGGTAAGTATAGAAATATGTATTAAGTCTGTTATAAACACTTCTCGCACTACTGTTTAAAGACTATATAAAAATATGTGGAATTGGTTTGGTAGGGTTTTTCAACCCAAATGAACCCTTAGGAAAACAATATAACTAAAATCTGGACCTTATTTCGATCATCCTGAAATGAGTAAACCAAAACAGTTTTGGTTTACTCCTTGATGACATGACATTCGAATTGTTGAAACGGCGTAAGTTTTCTACATGTATTTAAAGGTTTGGTGTTAGGGCGCAAAACTGTGTTTTTACATTTGTGACACACCAAAGGTTCCACAGCATTTCCATTCGGTATAGGACATTGTACAGTGCATCCCATTTTGGTTGAGATTGCCAGGTTACTCGGTTGTTATTGAAGATAGAGTCTTGCGGTTTTCACATACCTGTTCTACTTTTTTGAAATAAAACTCAGAAAATGGCCATAATCAGATTTTGCATAAGTCGGTTTCCATTCGAAATATTCGAAGATACAGGGCGATTTTGATAATTTATACTTTTGGGTGGAACTTCTTCTATATCTACGAAGTTATTTGATATACTCTTGCGCTAAGAACTACGTCTAAGAGTTTTCGTCATTCCAGTGCGAGTTTCAATTTTTTTCCGAAAGTATGGAATATTGAAGATACTACACAACATTATATATTTTAATATTTTATTCTCATTGAATTCGTGATTTTTTTGCCTTTAAAATAATGTATAATAATAATACACATGGTATTATTAGAAATGCTAAAAAACACTAACAACTGAGCTGAGATTTTTGCTAGTAGGCCATGTACCATTTAAAAGGAGAATCAAACATATAATTCCATTTTGAGATTTTGATAGGAGTTTATCAGCAAATAAAAATAATGTTAACAATAATTCAATAACATGAAACACGAAATTTAGGTACCTAAAAGCAACTAATAAATAGTTAACATCGTTCATTATGTATAACAAACAGAACAAGTATTACAAATCAAATATCTATCTTAAAATTAATTTTGGACATTTATTATATTACCTTATTGATTTAACTGTTCAAATTGTTGTCCATAAACCTAACACATAATTGGCAAACCTTTTCAATACTCCTGAGTTCATGTAAAATTATAACAGGTCTGCCTCCTTGTCTCAGAATCACGAAAAGCTGCCTCCGTTGCGGCACGAAGTTCTGTTTCGAGACTGTGGTGTCTGTTGGTATGTATTTTATTTTTCAAATAACCCCACAAAAAAAGTCCAATATAGATAAATCTGGGTGATCTTGGAGGCCATCTATTGGGCTCCATGTTTCTCAACACGCGTTGAAAGGTTAAACAAGGAGCTCCCAATTAATCTATACTGAATTGCTGGGCAGCGCCAACTTTTTTGAATATTGCGATTGGTCTGTCGTCCAATGAGATTTCGGATTTAATAAGATCAAGTAAATCGTTCATTAAAAATTTGTCATATATTTTTGTCGAGATAGAAGTAGACACCAAGGCTAGCAGTTAAGGGAACCATAATCGAATGCTGCTTGTCGCTCAAACAATGTGCGGGATCATACCAGTATCTTGTATTAGATGAAATCCGGCACTATGATGAGATTCGTCTGACCAAATAAACATCATTTGGGGTCTAAAAATATGCAAAAATTTATCTTGCTGCATCGAGCCACGGATATAGACGATCCGTCAGAGAGCTCCTGGACATTTCATATTTTTTTAAACTCCGTGAATTGGGAGAACTGGCTCTGTAATTTTCTAATGGACTCGCACAAGTCTGCCATGAACGCTAGCTAACTCATTCATTGTAGATTTTCTTTGTTATGTGGACGTGCCAAGGAACTCCTTTGATGCGAGAGAATATGTAAACCAAAGAGCAGTTAAGAGAAAGAATAAATGTATGCTTTAGAAATAATAGTTGGGAAAGACTCGACTAGATGACTACCATCTCTGTAGGAGTCAGAAAGGTGTCGCGACATGCATCTCGTAGCGGTAGTTCTAGGCTTTTCAACATTCTCATAACATTGATTTAAACATTATTGCAAGTTGATCGTATGTTTTCGTTTTTTGTAAAAACGTTGTAACCCTTGTTAAATTATCAATCTCACTAATTTATTTATATAATGATACTAATTACTTTCCAATACATGCTTGATCATATCACTTGGAAAGGCGGTTGAAGTAGAGCGACATGGAAAGGTTTGCCAATTATGTGTTAGGGAAAATATTCGAACAGTTATCGAATGGTGCTCCTTAATTTCTTATTGTTTGTAATGTGATACATAGTGTTTAACTATTTATCACTTTTTTATGGAACCTCGCCATTTCGTGGACTCATATAATTATTGTTCAACCAATTATTTGTGTCATAATATCAAATGCAAATGGAAAATGGCCTACTAGCAAACAAACATAATAGATTAGATTTAAAGTAACGAATATTTGGTGAAGAATACAGTGAAAAATAAAAATGTTGTGTAGTATCTTCAGAAACCATTACTCGAAAAAAAATTGCAAAAATTTTCTATTAGACGTAGTTCTTAGCGCAAGAGTAATAACTTCGTAGATATATATGGGGTCTACAAAAAGAATAATATAGCACATGGAGCTGACCTATCTGCACTTCAAAAAAAGTTAGGCAAATCTTCTACAAAACACCCTGTATATTTCTAGTACAATATCACTCCATATTAAAGGGCACATCTTTCCCCAAAAGGCTTTGTTTCTTCTACGTAACAAACCACAACAGTTATATTAAATAAATTAAATAAAATAAAAAACAAGCTATTTAAAATGAAGTTGATAAATTTCTGGCCCACCTCTATTAGAGTATCCAGAATTCTCTTACCTTATTCATTGGTATTCAATTCATTTTCTTACTAAAGCCAGCATTTATTAGACGACCAAGATATCGTCGAGGAAAAACGGAGGATGACACGTTCGCTAGTCGAAATAATTTTTTATCTGGTTACCAGAGTAAATGTTTGTTCCTTAACTTTTCTCAGAAAATATTCCATTGTCTTCTCGTGAATATTTACAGAGCCTTGCCGTCTTCGAACTAACAATATATGCAAATATAGAAAATATTGGTCGACATAGGCAGACGGCAACGTAAATACGTGTAAAATCGATTCACAACAATAATGCAGACACGTTTGCACGATATTCTTACACAAGAAAACGGTGATCGACAACACGAGGAGGCGTTTGATGCATGGCACACGGCAATGAAAAGATTTTTTTTATAAACTAGGCATGTATTGAATAATGTACTATTTCCGCAGATGAAAGTGTATAGGAATTTTTTTCTAAAAATAGAATATCAATTTAATTCAAGAATGAGATATCTTTCAGAGAATTGGTTTTTTACTAATATTTGTTTATTAGGAGCATTAGTTTTTGTTAACCATAATAATTTCTAGAAGGGTTCCTATTTTGGCAGCGTGGTGATTGTTAGGACATTGATGGTGGCATTGGGTACTAGGCTGCTGTTATCTTTTCGAAATCCCGGCATGGATACTGTTTTGGGGACAGATGGAAGCTTGGTCAGCGTTCACCTCCGTATACTGACTCGCCGACGTAACTGGTGATCTCTCTGGTAACTTCACTCTGGAGTCACCTTGTAAACGCTCTGTACATGTACACTGTACAGTGATAATCTGCACCGTTGAATTCTTCACTTCTGCTTTATCTCAAGTATTTTGTTGATTTTGGATAGTACTTTATGAAGAGTTGACACTGATTCCTCCTGCCTGACGGAAACTGATTGTATCTTTGGTTTGGACATATTCACGATAGCCTCTACTTTCATGGACTACTTTTCCTTATGTTACTAAGTCTCAGATTTCGTTGATGCTAAACATTTCTAATACCATTTATAGAACTTTGTGTAGCCAATTGATCTTTAACGTAGGTCTGGGTACGCTTATTGTGTTAAACATCTATGCGTGCATCGAATTCTTGTAGACTTTCACCAATATTTGGGTTTTGCCATTGAGTTGCACCTGGTATACTTGACACAGTGATTGGCTGCAATATCTTTTATCTAGCACTGCAATGATTTTGTTGAAGTTACATTGATCAAGTTACCTTGTTTATCCACTGCAATGCACTTAAAAAACTAACATAAATGAAGACTTTTGTTGGTTTTCCTAACCTGTAATTGTTGTCACTGCTTCAAATTGTCGATTGTACATAGGCTAGGAGGAACCACTATCAAAATGCTCTTTGCAAGTCTTGTTGGATGCTTTGAATCACAGTGGTCATCTTTTATGGTGCTAGACTTTTTTACTACTAATCTGTCTAGAGTTTCCTGTCGAGTCTGAATCTCTCTTTAATCTGTTTTTTTTCCAGAAACTTATTTAATGTTCGGCCAGTTTGTTGATAACTCCTTTGAAAATTTCTTAACCGACTTCCAAAAAGGAGGAGGTTATCAATTCGTCGCGTATTTTTTTTTGATTTTTTTTTAATGTATGTTACCTGATTTCTTCTGCTGTGGTGCACCGTTTTGAATGAATATGGTCTTGTTTAATAGAGTATATATCCGGATTGGAGAAACTTCAATTTTGGAAAAGAATTCTATTGGTAAAGTGATAAAATTTGTGAATGAACACATGCGTGCATGGAAATCGACCAATATCCCTAATATTTTAGTCGATTTTTCGATAACTCCTTATGGATGTGTATAGTTTTTTAACGTTTAATCTATTAAGAAAGATTCTTATGTGATCTCATATACTTTTCTGTGACGTGCAACTTGGAGTTTTGCAGAAAATCGCCGAAAATTACAAATTCTTATCAAAAATTTCATCGAAATGACATAACGGACATTTCCTCATAAATATTTTAATTCCAACGTAATAGTGCGGTAATTTTAGGCACTGTAAGTTTCAATTGCGAATTTGAAAATTTTCTATGTACATCTCAAGCATATAGGTAGTAAAGCATAGTATTTTCGGCTCCTTAAATCAATGAGTACCAAGCTCGTTTTGTTTGAATACCAGGCAAATACCTATTTAAATGCAAATTTGCTTTTGGTTGTCACATTCTCCCTGCCTAATAGAAAATTCAGTGACAACACATGTCAAACTTGAAACTGCTATTTGGTGCGTTGATAGACACATGTCAAACTTGAAACTGCTATTTGGTGCGTTGATAGACAGGGTGTTAATTATAGCAAACAAAATCACAAAATAAATTGATAGAAGGAGTTGCATTTATATGAAGATTGAAATATAGGACGGACTAGAATGATAGTGGTCGATAGGCAGCCGTATATACAGGATGGTTGGAATATAGGGTGGACTGGACGTTTGGTGGTATAAAAATGTTGGAAAAAATGTGTCAAGCCACAATCAAGTTTGATGAATTAGTAGATAAGTACGCAATGAAGGATTTTAGATTTGCTTGGCAGCGGCTTCAAAATATACCAGATTGTATTTAATGTTTACATTTTTTACTTCCTGGGGAGGTACCTAACAACATTGAATGTGTTATTTATTTGATACAGTTGTATTTTGTTATAATTATTTTTAACTTTTTAGTTATAGGTAGAAGTCGGTTATATATTTTAAAAAAAATGTTTTATTTGCTACTTCTTATGCACCAAATCTGACGGACTCCTTAGGTTCACAACAATTCTTACACCAAATATCATCATTTTTATTTTCACCGAAATACTTAATACAAAATAATTAGTTTTACTAATTAACATAATTCTTTTACATTAAATTATATGAGAAACAGTAATGCTAATTTTTTAACGTGTTACTGCTGAAAAACCGCGAAAAAATTTTATAAGTGCGTCGTCTGCCTTTCCCTTACTCATCTTATACATCAAGATGAGAGTGAGATAAAGATACTCGTCTTTGAAAAGTGCATGCTTGTAGGGAGCAAAGTGTTAAATTAAAAAAAAAGACATAGAGAACTAAAATTTTTAAAATCTATTTAGGCTATTTTGTTTAATATAGTTGAAATTTTTGATAAAAAATTAAAAATTATAGAATTTCAACTTTTAAGGTTTATTTAATTCAAGAAATTTCGGCGATTTCCAGTTTTAAAAAATTCATAACAATTAATGGGTTGGAGATACGATGATGGGTGTGAGTACTTTTTCATTCGAAATATTGTAAAGAATATAAAAAAAAATTAATTAATTGCAAAAAATGCATTAGTTCGAAGCTATATAGTTTGTCGTTGTTTAAACAATACCGTCATCTTACACTTTTATAATCAAGAAAGCTTTTAAAAATAAAATAATTAAAACAATTTTGCAAACGAATGCGCCACTATGCCCTGAACTAGATGGGGCCGGTTGTTTGTGACTGTTTTTATTTTAATTAAGTCAGTTCTTTTATAAAACTAACGTATAATAGGGGTGATGTCTGCCTTATGTTATTTGTAATTCCCTATCCTAACAAGGAAACAGTTTTTAATAATTTTGAGTATTTACTTTTGATCTGGAGATCATTGTAAGTTTTTTAAATAGATATCTTGTGTAAGGAAATTGTTACATTCTTTTAAAAAATATTCCAAGTGTCTTTATTTAATGGAGTGATGAGGATCAAGAAACGTCTGCTGTTTTTGCTCATTCTCCCCTGTTGATTTATAAATGAAGCCTTTATGTGGCTTAACTGCGAACACCTCCTACGCCTACTCCATGACAGCCAAACGTATAGTCTTCGCATGTTTTTTGTGGGGAAGTTTATTTTCTACTTAATGGGTCATTTTCACAATTACAAACTGTCATTTTTTATACGGTGATGCGTTCTGACCTTTACGCGATGCGAAAGTGGGTGTTATGTGCCTCGAGGGAATTTTCTCATTAGTCATTTGTGTTTATTGTATTGTTTCATATTAGGATTAGAGGTTTGTGTGCCCTAGTAAAAAAAATCGTCTGAATTTCTTATAAACTCATTCAATTTTTATGAAAATTTGTACCGAAGGGTTTCCATGTATTTCTGTCACAGTTGAAAAGATGAAAACGAACTTTTGGTCGTCATCGGAAATATTGGAAGAAAAATAGAATAGAATTATTAATTTTTTTCGTGAAATTCTATGCCTTATAAGGACTTTGTGGGCACACCTTTCTGTTAGTACTTGTATAATAATTAGAGTTAGTTTTTAATACCGTTAAAATACTTACATTTGTTTGTTATTGTTTTTTGAAAACTTTCAAAGGCAAATAAAGAGATTAATCAAGGAAATGTGACCTTTTTAATACTTTATCCAGTTATGGTATCTGATAAAAAAAAAGAAGCACACAAATCTACATGCTCATTCGTTTTTGCTTCATCTTGACACTAAAAGGGAAGGCTGCCCTGTATCTATAAATATTATAAAACAAAGTCCTCCGTCGCGTCTGTCTGTCTGTTCGCGATAAACTGAAAAACCGATTTTCATGCTGTTTTCACCAGTGGATAGAGTGGTTCTCGAGGAAGATTTAAAAAAAAGAGAGAGCGTGCGCGAACACGAATAAGTTGTGAAAACGTTGTGGTGATATATTTCAAAATTATTTGCTATTTACTGCCTAAATATCTCGGAAAACAGTACCATATAAAACTGCAAAGTGCATTCTACAGTAACGAATTATAAAAAAGTGGCAAAGGATAATTAAGTGTTTCTGAAAACAAATCATAACAACAAATATAGGTTATATTCTTGCAAATTTATCGTTCGTTGGACTTTGTCCTAGGGACAGAGACGGCTTCTAATAAATTTAATATATCGTCAATATTTTGGGGGAGAGGCAATAGCTATAAGGCAGATGTCTGTTTTATATCTAAGTTACATTTATATTAATAAAAATTCGATATTTTGATAAAATATGCTCTATACGTGTAGTAGTGCAGTATTTCAGACTGTAATTCAAGTTATAAATCAGAAAAATCTATCAAACTTATTGTTGAATGAGGCGTAACAAATTATAAATTTTGAACCCAAAAATTATTTTAACTTGCTGAAAGAATCCAATTTTCTAATATACCATTCGAGTTTTAATTGTTCCTGGAATTATAAAATTGCATTTCCCAAATTTTTGAGAAACCAATAATTTATTTTTTGAATAGACTTCAAATAGATTGGTTTAAATTTAGCGTATTGTGTAAAAGTTTATTAGACTCGTAGGAAAGAAATATTTACAATTTTTTGTTAATTCAATTTTCTGAAAACAGTGTTTGGTGTAAGATATACAGTGATGGGCAAATGTGTGGAACCAAGTAAATATCTCTGGAATTATTAGAGATATCAAAATGAAATTTGGAAGGTGGATACTGCAGTTGATTGTCTATTTGTTTCCAAATTTTTTTACAATTTTGAACTTCCTGTTTTACCGGAAGTAATGTGATTTTGAAATTTGCAATGAAACATCCTGTATAGTATTTTCGTTTCTGATGAAACATTTTATTGCGAATACAAAAATTTCAGGTTTGATATTGTTTACTTCAATACCTACCGAGATATTAACAGAAAAGTAACTAAGGAAAGGAAAAATTCGATGGTAGCTAAACTCGGTTCAGATTTCATTTACGCCCGATATAAACAAACCGCTCGGTAATGATTTGTATTTCTAATGGCCAATCGGTGGCATTATACTGTCACAGCCAACAGCACTGCTTGTTCGATAGTTGAATACACGTGCGTTTGTTTAAATCAGGCGCAAATTAAATCTGAATCAAGTTTAGTAGTCCATGAAATGCATTGCAGAAGTGACAGTAGTTGTCAAAATAAGTTATTAGTTTTTTTTATTTGAAGGTAAAAAGATTGTATTGTGTTAATTTGATCGTAAAATGGCCGAATTTAGTGAAAGAGAATAACTAGAAATATTAATGATGATTGGGTATGGGGAGAGGAAAAGGACGCATCAAGAAGTTTGTGACCTTTTTAACATTGTTCATCCGAATACACACATATCCCGTTCAGTAGTGACGAAAACTTTGCGAAGGTACGACACAAGTGGAACAGTTAGCAATTTACCAAAAAGTGTACGGTTAAAAAGTGCAAGTAATGAAGGTGTAGCTCAAAATGTTGCTATATCTTTGGAAGAAAATTCTCACTTATCCACTACCGACCTCGCCAATATGCATGGAATTAGCCGTCGTTCCGTAGGAAGGATATTAAGGCGAGAAAAATATCATCCATACAAAATTCGCCTCGTTCAAGAACTCTCCGAAGACGAATTCGACAGACGTTTGCAATTTTGTGTAATGATGATGGATATTTGTAATCGTGATAATAATTTTATAAGAAATGTGGTGTTTTCAGACGAGGCTACATTGTGTTTAAATGGTACGGTTAATCGACATAACTGCCGCTACTGGTCGCAAAGTAATCCTAATTGGGTACAAGAGGCTCATACAAATCATCCCCAAAAAATTAACGTTTGGGCCGGCATTTATAACAACAGAATCGTGGGACCCTTCTTCCTACAAGAAAGTTTAAACGCAGATAGAGACACAAGTTATCCCGGCATTGGAGGTAAATGGACAAATACCAAATAATATCTGGTTTTAGCAGGATGGAGCACCACCCCATTCCGCTCGCATTGTTCGAGATCATTTAGGTAGGACATTTCATCACAGATGGATTGGAAGAGGGGGTATTTATAAATGGCCTGCACGAAGTCCTGGCCTTAATCCACTAGACTAATTTCTGTGGGGTTACTTAAAGTCTGTTTATGTTGATAGACCAAATAATTTGGAAGAATTGGCTGCAAGAATAACTCAAGACTTCCTAAGAATTACACCAGATGTAATAGCTAATGTTACTAGAGAATATAAAAACTGACTTGCTTATTGTCAAGAAGTAAACGGTGCTCAGTTTGAACATCTAATACATTAAGTTTAGTTAAGTTAAATTTTGAAAATCACTTAAATTTAGTTAATAATTATGATTATGTATTTCTTTAATGGATATAAGATTTTTCCTTTCCTTAATTACTTTTCTGTTAATACCTCGGTAGGTATTGAAGTAAACAATATCAAACCCGAAATTTTTTTATTCGCAATAAAATGTTTCATCAGAAACTAAAATACTATACAAGGAGTTTCATTTCAAATTTTAAAATCGACATTACTTCCGGTAAAACAGGAAAATAAAAATTGTAAAAAAAATTGGAAACAAAAGGCAATCAATCTACTGCAGTATCCACCTTCCAAATTTCATTTTGATATCTCTAAAAATTCCCGAGATATTTGCTTGGTTCCACACATTTGCTCATCACTGTACATATGGATAAACATCTAGAGATCCTCTAATAGTAACCATTTAAAATATTTTTATTGATTAAGCCGTTTCAGAGAAACTAGTGGATATTCAGTAATGACAATCTTAATAACTGTTTTTTTTCCGGAATATTCGAAACAATATAAAATCTTGAATGTTGTAGCATTTTATAAAATCAATATTAGAACAATAAATAACGTTTATAATTGTAGAGTTAATATCAGTTTGTGTGTTGTTATTTAAATTGGAAGTATTGTGTGTTGTTTGTGTCGTTTGTTGGTTTCTTTGTTTTTTCGATTTAGTAAATTGTTTTGTTTATGAAATTTCTTGGGTATTCGTTTTGTTCTAAAACTTCCTTTCTCAAACATAACTCTTTCTCAAAAATTTCCTTTGTTCCTGAAACTGCTTTGGCTCTGTCATATAAGGATTTAATGACTCCTTTTTTTACATTTAAAGAATGATTTGAATAAAAATTGTCCACAAACTGCCCTTAGATACTACACCTTGATATTCTAGTACTTAACTTATCTGTATTTTTCAGAAACCATTGCGAGGAGAGAAAATCCCAGATGAACATTCAAAATAATCATTTACCTCCTCAATCATTTAGAAACTGTCTCGGTTCTTCTCAAGATCTTGTTCTTCAGTTCTTCACCTCTTCGAAATACTTTGCATTCTTTGATTTCTTGACGGACCATGAAATATTGTTTGAATATAGCTGAATGTGATGGTGATTGTAATTTAACTCTTGTTCAATTTTTTATCTGCTTTCAAGAAATATGATAAATCAGTTCAGGCACTAAAAATCCCTTGCTTCAGTGTGATCTTGAGACCTTTGTTCTCTTGAGCTATCTGAAAAATTAAAATGGGCTTTAATAACTACTGTTTGTTAAACATATGGATAATGATACACAAAACTTGAGCTGTTAATCCATCAATACACAATCATATCAATTCATCATTAATATTAAATCTACTACATGGGTTTTATTTTCATCGTGAAACATTTCCTCGTAAATGTTTTCAGCTAATGACCAAGAACCTTGTTAAGATGTTTACGATTACAGATATCTCAACAGGAACCCTTCAAAAAAGTCACAAAATGTCACGTGAATTGAACAATCTAATTGTTTGATTAATTATAAAAGAAGTCAGATCATGTAATTAATTTTATGAATAATGTAGTAACAAATTCAGCATACATATCGTTTGCATATATTAATTTTCTTCCACGCAATAACGTAATATGTAGGAAAAGTCATCAGGAAGGAAAACGAATTGAATAATCCGGGTAATAAAGCATATATATTTCTCTTTTCAGCTCTTACGTTTCGAGACGGCCCGAGAAACAATAAAAATTATAATAAAACGAAATTCCCCATTTTATAGCGAACTCAGCGTTCAGCTATATAATTGCCAGGAACACAAAATAAAAATATTGCCTTCACAATGCTTTCCTAATATTATGAAAGAGATAATAATAAAAGCAATCCTTCCCCAAGATTCACCGCAATTTTATTTTGATGCTGTTTGTGATTCGGCTTGGATTTTTGTTACAAGATACTCATTCTTGTGGTAACAGGAATTATTTTGAACTGGAAAACAAAGCGTCAGTGCAGAATAATAAAAAAATTACATTGTCAAGAATGCCATCTCAGATGTATTCTGTAATTAGACGGTTATCAATTCGTCGTATGACCAGCGATTATTTAAAAACGGCTTTGGCAAATTTGATTTTTTAAACTGTATTATATTAAGGAACATAAACAAAAGTACCATATCTATCTATCAAATTTACGGTTATTGAGAAAATCAGAAAAAAACTTAATAAGAGACTAGATTTGAGTGAATTTCAATGAATCTGCACTGTTTTCTCTAAAACAACTCAAGCGAATAAAGGTTGATTCTGTATATATTTCTATAACGTAAAACGTACAATTTTTCTGAAAATTGGAAAAATGTGTGCAAAAAACATCACAAATTGATGGTTAAATATCAAGATATGCCATGAAAGTATATCGTACAGGGTGTTTGTAATGGTTTTCATTTTGATTCATCTGAAATCAGTTTCTTTTAGAGACGCACTTAAGTTACAGGGTTTATAGTCGCGATAAATGTCAGAAAATATTCCATTAGTTTATCGAAACGAAAATTTGTTATGTCGGCAACTCCTCTCTATGGTATACGGTTGTAGGTGTGTTCGTGCATGCATGTGATATTAGGTGGTACATAAGCAGTTGTATACCCAGGATGGTTGAAATATAAGGTGAAATTGAATTAGTTATACAGGGTGGTTCAATAAGTAGTAAGTAAGAGTGGAGCAAAACTATAGTTATAGAGTGGATACGTTTGAAAATAGTGATTGATTGCACACGATTTCTAAATGGATTTTATTTTAAGTTCGTTTGAAGTCCCTGCTTGAACTGACAATTTGAGAACATATCTGGGTTGAAAAACACGCATTGGTTAGCTAAATGACATTTTTTAAAAAGTCTAAAAAATCAAAAATATTAAAAATGGCATAAATGTCAAAAAAGTAAAATTGCCAAAAATGTCAGAAAACGATAAAAATGTAAAAAATGTTAAAAATAGCAATAATTCAAATGTCAAAAATGTCAGAAAATCAAAACTGCCAGAAATATCGAAAGTTACAAAAATTACAAAAATATCAACAATATCCATTAGATACATTTAAACTACAGATATATAAAAAGTTTGAATGAAAATTTTCTAAATTTTCATTCAAAAATTTAAAATGAGAAAAATGTAAATGACTAACAGAAATAACTAAAAAGGTCAAAGTAAATACAGTAAATGTCAACAAGTCAAAAATATTAAAAATGTTTAATATATCCTAAACACCAAAACACTTCATAAATATCCACGACAGCACAAAAAAGTAATCACTCAATACCAAATATCAAAAATCTCAAACACGTCAAATATGTCTAGCCCTTTATATTAAATTCTAAATATAAATTTTCGTCATGAATCATGATGCAAAAATGGTTTCCAAAAAAAAGTAAAACTGTACAGGACGTGAAAATTACCAAGAGAAAAAAATGTTTAAGATAAATATGTCAAATACGGTTATTCGTGTCCATGCGACTGTCGAAAGTCTGAAAAACTATTATTAGATTGGCTTGTGGTTTTGTTTAAACAGTTGAATCAACTGTCATGTAATGGTAAAATATCAGTGGTACATATAGCATGAAAATACCTGAATATACTTGAGTTACTAATCACATGTGAGATGTCTGTGATAACTAATTCTTTCATTTGCTGACTTTTGCCTTACATATACTCACTTATATCCAAGAACTTACGTACAATGTAAATCCAGTTTATTCTTTGATACGGTTTGTATTTGTGGAATGTACAACCTTTTTCTCAAATGTGGTGTTGTTTATCTAACAAAACATAAAAAGCACAATACAGTCGCCCTCTTCTATATTTTGATTCCCTTTAATTTTAACCAACTTGTTTGGAAAGTCTTGGACTAGATTAAACACAAGAATAAGTTGATAAAAACACTTACAGTGCAAGAGGTTTTTAATAAACTGAAAATATCTATCGACAAATTGTTCTTCAATGTCAAGAAATCAACGTCATTCCGTCTTTAATGATCGTGCTATCCGAGAAAGACAATAAAGAAGACCTGGCAAATTAAAAGTAATTAATATAGCAAATGTTTTCAATAATGATTACAATTACTAACGACCTAATTAAACATTAAACCTAAATCCTTCTAGAAAACTACCGACATTCATTAGAAAACTACCGACGTTTATTACATATCGATTTTCCTGACCCGAATTTTGTATTTTGTCTACTAAACATTCTATCATTAACATAGCTGACTAGACGGCAGTATTGGATTGCAATTTTGAACTAGTGAATACTGTCGCATGATGTGACTTTCCTGCAAAATAAGTTTAATATGTTATGCAGTATAATTCCGGTTTTCCTTAAGACTTTTTTTATGTTTGATTTTAGATGGTGCGCAAAGTTTAACTGGACGGTACTTGTATAAACTTTTCTTTGCAGAAAAAGCTTTAGCGACTATTTTTTCTATATTTGAAGTTAAAAAAATACTTGTATGAAATCATATAAGCAAGAGCTTAGCCAAAGCTTTTTATATTACTGAATTTATATGCACATATAAATAACATAATACAGAAACTTTGCATAGTTGTGAATACTAACAAAGCTCTTAAGGGAAGCAGTTGACCTTTCAATAAACTAAGGTGATTTTTTGTGCTCAGAAATGAATTAGAAAGGACTATAGAAAATGAATATTTCTAGTAATGCGAACTAGCTTCATTAGTTTTACTAAAATGTCTTTACCCGAATTTTGTATTTATTCTACTAAACTTCCATTAACATAGTTAGCTAGATGGAAATGTTGAGTTGAAGTTTTGGAATCCTGAATATTGTCGCATAATCTGACTTTCCTACAACAAGTACACTGGCATTTTTTTAATTTCTTTTATATGTGAATGCAATATTATTTTTCGTTCACGGTTAATTAACGAACTTTTAGGTTCAACTAACTCCTGCGATGATGGGCAGGAGTTAGTTAAATTAGTTAATCAAGTGTCAATTTGACAGTTGTCGAGTTATTTTGAGATTTTTTTTTGTCCTCTCAGCGATTGGTGTATTAGAACGTTATTCATCAAAAGATTTTACTAACCGTTGTTGAATTTCTTCTTGATGTTGTTTCTCCTTCTTGTCACGTTTTTCCAGGATCTGAGCTATTTCTTTATCTAGTCCATTTGTAACCTGTTTGAATATTTTTTTGGTAGTATCGTACATTTTTTAATTTATGTCTGATCCCACTTCTGACACCAAATTTGTTATAAACTCCGTGGGTTCAATTTAATTATTTTGAAAAACTAATATTCACTACCACTTTCTAGAACTTTTATTTACGAGAAATATACACAACAGCTGACTCGAATATCTCAATAATAACAAAACCTAAACTCGTCGCCGTCTAACTAACTCCTGCGATGATGCGCCGCTAATTTTAAAATCAGCATCGAATTATCTCGTACAATCCAGTGTCAATTTGACAGTTGTCGAGTTATTTCGGGATTATTTTATTCATAAAAAGATTTTACTAACCTTTGTTGAATTTTTTCTTGATTTTTTTCTCCTTCTTGTCACGTTTTTCCAGGATCTGAGCTATTTCTTCGTCTAGTCCATCTGTAACCTGTTTGAATATTTTTTTTTGGTAGTATCGTCCATCTTTTATTTTATATCTGATCGCACTTCTGAAACAAAAATTTGTTATAAACTCCGTGGGTTCAATTTAATTATTTTGAAAAACTAATATTCACTACCACTTTCTAGAACTTCTATTTACATCAAATATACACAACAGCTGATTCGAATATCTCAATAATAACAAAACATAAACTCTTCGCCGTCTAACTAACTCCTGCGATGATGGGCCGCTCCTTTTAAAATCAGCTTCGAATTCTCTCGTACAATCGAGTGTCAATTTTGCAGTTGTCGAGTTATTTCGAGATTAATTTTTTTGTCCTCTCAGCGATTGATGTTTTCGAATGAGGTACTCAAAATACTATTTTAAATTACTGAATTTATATTCACATATAAATAACATAGTACAGAAATTTTGTACAGTTTTTAATACTCACAGAGCTCTTTAGGAAAGATTTTGGTCTTTTCAATAAAATAAAGTGAATTTGTGGTGTAATTTATAAAGAAGCATACTGTTTAGTAATGTAAAGTGAGTGAAACCAATAAAGTTTCATAGGGCTACAAATAATGGTCAGCCAGGCCAATTTTGATTTTTGGTATCTTTCATCAAGGAATACTTAAAGTCAGCAGTCCTACAAAACGAGCAGCTTCCAGCGATAAACTCAACAAGACAGAAAAACCTAAGAAAGCTGCCGCAACTGAAAAGAAGACTTCCCATCGACAACATCGAAAACAATTTCATCGTCAGCATCATCCGTTTCGCTTGCATCTAAAGCGAAGTCTTCTTCGAAATCACAAAAAACAGTAAAGGTGCCCCTACAAAAAAAAAAAAAAACGGTTTTGGAAACCGAAAACAGCAAAATCCGCGGCATCCCCGAAGGCGAAGAAAGCAGCTTCTCCCAGGAAGAAGAAATAAATAGAAAACAATTTTATAGACATTATTTACGCTGCTAACCATTTATCGATATCATTTAAGCAGTTATGATATAAAATAAATATTTTAAGCTCAATTAGTCATAAATAGTCTAGCCAAAGCGAATAACCAAATATAAAATGTAAGTTTGAAACTCCTTAAAAATGTATTAGAAGTAGTGTAACCTACTTCTTCTTGACCTGCATCTTTGTCTGCAGAGGAAGCCATTTCAAGGTCATAAATAACAATTAGGTTTTCACATTTGACTTCCTCCTTTGCATAAGCAGTTATTTCCTTTTATAATACCTTGAAAATGCTTCCAAGCCTAAGTTGGTTTTTGTTTCATAAAGATATCCTTTCCCACGCTTTAGTTGGATCTCCAGTTTTTGTTCCAATGTAAAAGTCAAAGACACTGGATTATTTGGTTTAACCTTTTTTCGTATTCTTCTATTGTATCCTCTTCCTTTGTTGTGGTACCACTTCATTTAGGCATTCCAGTAATTTTTTTATTTGTTGTCGCATTACATTTTTTTGGGGCATTAAGAAGGTTTAATCGGGCGATCTAACTTCTCGTTCATTCTTCTGCGGGTTCTGTAGATGAATCAGCATCCCATTGAGACACCATCAGCAAATGATTTAGCAGTGTGCCGCAGAAAGCTGGGTGCTTAAGATCGTGCCATAGATTATTAGTTTGTTTAAAACAGAATTTATCACTGTATCAGCACTTACAAGTTTTAAATAATTGCTCACATAGAGATATTAACAACTCATTTGGAATAATTCCTGTAATTGTTGTTGGGTCTTAATAGCTTCTATAACTTTAACAATAAATCAGTATCTTCTATATCCAGTGTCGAATTTTCCAAATTTTCAGATATGATCTTACGTAAAATGTTTTTGTTTTTCGACACTTTAGTTTCACTATAAACCATTCATCATTTATGTCAGTTATTGCGAAATTTTTGCATAACTGATAAAATCGCTTTAACCTCATAAGAATTTCTGTTCTCCTCTGTATTCTGAAGAACCCCCGTTTTGAAACAGTTGCCAATCTGATAAATACGTAAATGAAAATTACCAAAGCACCTTTATTTTAATAAAATTAAAAGTAATTTAGCTTAGAACTCTTCAAATTTTAATTTATTTAAAAGCCTACTGGTTTAATATTTTCTTTGGGATAGAAGCAAGACTTGAAAATAATTCAGCAGATCGAAGAGTATACTACCTGATAAAGAAACACCCAAAAGAGATATTTAAATTTAATATTGTTTCGATAAAGCATAGATGCTGTACAAAGGAGTAAATGATTAAAATGTTTTTTTTTCATGTATTTTTTTATCAGTTAATATTGTAGTCGTTTTTTGATTTTTTTCAAATTTACCAAAAATACAAACTGTTTGATGGGATCCAAAATCGATCTTAAATGCCTAGATTACGTGTATGCCGTAAGAATCGCCAACTAAGTGAATTTGAACAAGATCGAAATATTGGTTCACTGGAAGCTTTTCATTTCGAGAATTCGCTAACAGCACGAACAGAAACCCAACTATGAGATGTTATTAAGCGTGGTTTGATAATAGCCAAAATCGGAAAAGAGTATACACCGAAGGGGCAGAAATGATGTTCAAGATCGACGTCTAAGAGTTATGGCCTTCAGAGACCGATTTTCGACAGCCTGACATTTGGCTGATTGGTGGTTAAGAGAACAAGGCTGTCTTGTAGGTATCTGAACGGTTTACAGGCGTATAAGGTGTTTTGGACTGAAGCATTATCAACCCCACATTGTGCTACCTCTGCCCTTCTGAGAATCGACGGCAACGCCTCCAGTATTACAGAAAACGCTAACATTGGAATATGGAATGGCATCAGCTCGTCTTCTCTGGTGAAGAAGGATTAGACGACGTCAATTTTATGTTGGGCGACATGTACACCGAAAAGCAGGCGTTATGGTATGGGGTACTTTTGCACATGGAAATAGCTCACCTTTAGATTTTGTTTGAGGCAACATGACAGCGCAACCTCAGAAAGTAGTGGAGCTGTATATACTCCCTTACTTTAATTGGCTCATGGATTTCAACTTAATAATGCTCCACCTCATGTTGTTCGAGTAAGTTTAAGCTTTTTTTAAGAGACTTATGTGAATCTGTTGCTAATGCCGCCCAGATGCCCTGATCTTTCACCCAAAGAATATGTTTGGGATCTCTTGTGTAGAAGCAGGGGCGGATCTAGAATTGCCATTGAGGGGGGGGGGCTTGATCTCGTTTCAGCCCCTTAGCCTTCCCCTTGGATCTGCCAATGGGTAAAAGACTCGGAAATTTACCCCAGCCCCCACGGAGTTTGGAGGTTCTAAGACATGAAATACAGGTAGCTTGGGTTAATATTCCTCAAGAAGAAATAGACCATCTTGTTCAATCAATGCCAAGACGTGTTAGGGAGTGTATAGATAAACGCGGAGGACAAACACTTTATTAACAAACTTAGTAAAACAAATTAAACTCCTTGGCATTTTTAGGGTTTCGTATATACAATATATGGATACTATAATATCACTCCGGATTTCTGCCTCTGTTACATCACAGCATTTTTCTCCTAAACTACTGGACGGAAGAGGTTGAAATTTGCTGTCTATAAAAAAGAAAGAAATTTTGATTTTACGGGTACTTCTGGGGGGAAAAAACTAAAAAAGTCGACTGTCTCCCTACCTGATCATCAAAACTACTAAGCCTAAAACTTTGAAAAAAATAGGAAATATAGAACGTTGCCGGAAATATAAGGAAAAACGATTAATATTAATTTGAGGGGGGGGGGGAAATTATAGAATTAAATGAAAATTTAAAAATAAACAAAATTCAAACGCATCATGTAATACATCAAATGAAAGCTCCCATTCTGAGGAACATAAATATATTTTTTTCATATTTAAAAAAAAATTAGTTAAAAATACACTAACGAAAATATAGCAAAATTTACCCATTCCCCTCCCCCCTTTATTACCGAAACTATAAAACGTAAAGTTTTGAAAAAAAATAGAGGTATAGGGTCTGTCCGGAAGTTTTCTGTAAAAATAAGGAGAAATCTTTACATTTAATTTTGGGGGGCAAATTACAGAATTAAATGGAAAATATAAAATTAAAATTGTTTCTAACCCATCATGTTATATATCAAATGAAAGGGCTCATTGTGACGAAAACAAATATATTTTTTTTTCATATTTTTAAAATAAATAAATTAAAAGATATTAACAAAAATATAAAATATTTTACCCAATTTCCCCCCCCCCATTATCTCCGAAACCATAACCTGGAAATTAAAAAAAAAAATTGAAAAATAGCCGAATCTACAGAGCCTCAAAACTCAGACAGTAGAATATAAAAGGCTTCTCTGAAAGTTTATTAGTAAAATAAAACTAGAATGTTAATTTTTGGGGGCCAAATTAGAAAATTAAATTCATATGTATTCTGATAAAAATCAAGCGTATCATGAAGCAGATAAAATAAAAAGTCTATGTGTGGAAAATCAAAGTGTATATTTTTTATAAATTTAAAACGCTTCCTTTAAAAGAAATAAGGGTAAATATAATTTACTCTTTATTATACATATTATTATATTTAAACATCTTTTTCTGGGTGTTGAGATTTCTTTGTCAATGAGTATATTTACAAAGGATTGATTATAAAAAAAATATATAAAAATGTCAAAAAAGTCAATTGCGTACGTTATTGTTTAACTAAGCGTTTCCAGATATACAGGTATGGATTTTTTCTGTTTATTTTTAAATGACGCGCGTGCACATGTTTTTCGAAAACCCTCTTTTTCACAAACTTATCATAAATTGTTTTTTTAATAAATTAAAATTATCCAGATATATTTTTCAATCATATTATTTATAAAATAGGACTCAAGTCTTCACCTATTGCTCATTAGCAAGACATTTTAATTTTAGTTTTGCTATGACAATACGGTGATTCATTTCCGCAAAAAAAATTTTTTTCTCGGTGCTCAAGCAAAATTTAATCTATTTATAGAAACAAAAATTCTCACCAAGATTGAGCTCTTAATTTTAATTTTAAGTACTTGCAATTTAAATATGAAGTTTTCTCTTTTAAAATGCACGTAAAGAAAGTTTTTTTTTTCAAATTCCTAATGCTGAGACACCTTTTAACATTTTGTGAATCGGTTTTATGGACCTTACGGGAAATTCCACGCTCTTTAAAATTGTTTATAGTATTTTTTTTCGTAACTTGCACTGGGTCGTCAGTAGGAGCGATCAAAGTGCAGTTTTTGGAATAAATTGTTATTTTTCAATTTTTTTTGAGTGAATCGCAAAAATTAGGGAGAAAAAAAGAACTGACTCTGAAAAAATAGTTTTTTTACCAATATTTAATGAATTTACAGCCATTTTAGGCCTTCAAACGTAAGAAATTGATAAATACTAACTAATGTTGCTCTTCCATTCAACTTTTTTCTTGATTACTAACATGTTTCTCTACAATAACAACTTTTTTCTAAAGTTATTGTTCTGAAATCCTTTAAATAAAAAACTACATTGGAAATAAAATACACAATAAAAGAGTACAATAAAAGAAATTTAAATTTGTTATTTTTGATTGAAAATTTGATTTAATTTGGATTAATTACATTACGTAAATGTGTTGTTGTGTTTTTTTATTTAAGGGAAAAAGGTCAAAAAGACGATAACAAACTTTAGAAAAAGTTATTATTGTAGAGAAAACATGTTAGTAATCAAGAAAAAAGTTGAATGGAAGAGCAACATTAGTTAGTATTTATCAATTTCTTACGTTTGAAGGCCTAAAAATGGCTGTAAATTCATTAATATATGGTAAGAAAACTATTTTTTAAAGTCAGTTCTTTTTTTTCTCCCTAATTTTTGCGATTAACTCAAAAAAATTGAAAAAATACAATTTATTCCAAAACTGCACTTTGATCGCTCCTACTGACGAGCCAGTGCATGTTACGAAAAAAAATACTAAAGCAATTTTAAAGAGCCTGGAATTTACCGATTCACAAAATGTTAAAAGGTGTCTGAGCATTAGGAATTTGAAAAAAAAACTTTTTTTACGTGCATTTTATAAGAGAAAACTTTATATTTAAATTGCAAGTACTTAAAATTAAAAGTAAGAGCTCAATCTTGGTGAGAATTTTTGTTTCTATGAGCAGATTAAAATTTTGCTTGAGCACCGAGAAAAAAAATTGTTTGCGGAAATGAATCACCCTATATGACAATGTACAGTAAATTTTTTTTGGAGAACCTACACTTTAAACAATATCGTGATTGATTTCCAAATTGATTCTATTGTATTCCAAAACTACAATTAATACATCTTAGGAATTTAGTAAAAATCACTAATTATGGACTCAGAGTAGCATATTGACAGATTCCTTTATCGCTTCAAACACCTTCCACTCTCGTTGAGTGCTCAAAATATTTCCAGTAAACTTTTCAAGCTTTATCCAATTAAGTCTCCAATATGTTGGATGAAAAAATTTCACGAAAACGCCATCAACTCAAAAATTATCCGATAAACCTTGAGGCTCTGGTGGTTTTTACTTATGGTAAAACAACAACTAAACGTGAAATGGAAGCGTAATTCTAAAGTCATCTCCTGTCATCCCGACGCTCACAAGGAGATTGTTCTTTCAACTTATCATTCGAAATATTCCGCGAGGTTTTTTCCATTCTAGAGGGAGCTGTCGCGAAACGAATAACTTCTTAAAAATGACAAATATGTATTTCAATGTATTTCTCATTCATTTTGCAAATTGAAATCTAGAAATGCTGAACAGAGCTTTTCAGTTGTGAAATTACGCTTAGCTTTATTGGTCTAAATGTAAACAATAATAAATATTATTATATTTAAAAAAGAGCCGACTTCAGCTGACCTAAAATATAAACCGTTTCAAAACTGTTTGAAATCAAACTCTATTTTCAGACATATTTTCTTTTTTATCTGATTTAAGGTACAATTCAATTGAAAATTTTAGTGTATTCTTATCTCTCTCTCCTTTTCTCTCTCTCTAATTTTTATTCTTTGTCTATATTTTCCAAATATATTTTAACTTTTTTATTTGTTTTATTATTTGAACCACTTTCAATATATGTAACTCTAATTCACTCTATATTGCATCCACACTGTATATGCTTCTGTGTAATGGTCACCTCTATATGTAACTTATTGGTCTATCAGTAAGTGGAATACACTTGGCTGTAACACTTGAAGAATGTCATTTGGTTGTCCGCAAACGGTCACTGCATTGCCAAATTGATCCACCCCGTTTTTAAGGTCACCGGCAGCAAGAAGCTCCTCACCAAGTTGGATTTCTTGCAGGAAGAATCTTTGTACTGCTTCGTGGTCTTTCATGTCCAGAAAAACGGTCGTTACACGTTTCGCCAACGCCGCAGCTGCCTATTTTGCCCTGCGTCTTTGTCTGAATTTTGTTTTGAAATCTGAGCCAATGTGCCGTTGTTTGTCTATAACCGCCTTATTTTCTAATAAATCACCCTGTACAACTATAATTCAACTGAACACTATATTAAAACGGTCCTGATATCTTTAAAACCACCCTGTACAAGTACAAATCCTCTCCACACTATTGACTCTTTCTATTTTCTATTGTTTAAATTATTCGTGTATACCAATGATTTTACTTTGCCCCATATCTCTAGTATTCCATTTATGCAACGCTCATGGCCTACCCTATATAACAAAGTTCATCTCTTTGAACCACATTGAATGACTATAATTTTACTCTACCATATTTATTTCAATTCGGTATATGCAACTGCTTCTAAATTTTTTTGAACCCATGTCTATAATTATATCTATGCCATACGTCGACGCCCCATACTAACGTTCCGTGCCATAAGTTAACGACCCAACCTGTCGGTAGGGCATCGAGCTGATCCAGCTGTCATTGTTCCGTCATTCTATGAAATACGCCCCATACGAACGTTCCGTCGTTCTATGCCAACACCTCATACCAACGTTCCGTCGTTCTATGTTAACGCCCCTGTCAGCCGAGGTCATTGACCTCCAGGCAAGGGTACGTGCGGATCTTGTAATCAAGTGACAGACGTGACCTTGAAAATTTTCCCAGGCTCAAGTGAAGGGGTCCCTTCTACCCTGAATAACAATAATTTTACCCCACCCTTACTTCAAACACCTTGTTTAAGCAACTACACATGTTCCAAATTATATAGCTTTTTCAAACCGCCCTGTATAATTGTAATTCTACTCTACCTTATATTTCATTAATCCTGTATATTCAATTGCTTCTGACAATTTTTAAAGCCTTTTGTATAACTGTAATTATTCTCCGTCTTATAACATAAATATCCACTCTGTATAACTATATTTTTGCTCTACTCTTATTTCAACCACCTTGTATTCACAACTACTTATGTGCCACCCAATACAATATTTTTAGAAACACTCTGTATAATTCAATTCCAACTTATATTTCAACCATCCTATGTATACAACTGCTTACGTACCACCTAATATCACATGCACGCACACACCCGTATACCATATAGAAGAATTCGCCGACATCAATTTTCGTTTCGATAAACTAACAGAATATGTTCTGCCATTTCACGCGACTATTACATAACTTCGATTCTAAAAGAAACTCACTTCAAACGAATCATAATGAAAATCATTACAAACACCCTGTACGATATACTTTTGAGGGCAAATCATGACATCTAAACTAGATTAATTATTATTATGAAAATTTGACATTTGACATGATGTTTATAGTTTTTTTGCATATATATATTTTTTGTGATTATCTGGAAAACTATAAATCTCATGTTATAGACAATTGTATGGGACCTTTCTGTAATGGACCTTAATATAACGCAGTTTAAATCACCAATATTGCCTAAGCCGTTTTTGAATAATCGCTCGTCATACATAGAACATAAATTTGCAGACGAATTGATAACATCCTCCTTTTTAGAAGTCGATTAAAAAGAAATGGCAGTCTTGAGAGTGAAAAGTTGTTACGAAATCCCATTACCAAATATATATCGCCCTGAACTTCTCTTGATGCACCGTACAACATTATATTAGTTTGAGGAAAACTAATATTTAAATATAACATTAGTTTCCCATGACAATGTGGGTGCTAAGGTTTTGATTTTTCCTAATATTTTTATTACCAACTTTGATGTTATAATTGCTCGTCTTAGAGTATCCATTTTAGTAGCACCCAGAGTGTGTATAAGAAGAGTGTTTCCACCCTTTATATAAAGAAACTGCAAATATTTTTTTATTTAATGTGTATCGCCTTCCATGTGGCAAGCACCACTTTTTACCACTCCAAACACACACAAATAAATGCACAATATGGCGGGTCACTACAAAGTACAAATCACTTTGTTTGAACGTCTTAATTAGGTTAGTTAATTCGGTCCATAATCGACTATTGTCGGAGATGAATTTTAGAATTAATTTATTTATATATCTGAACCAGCATATAAACAAAGTTTTCCGACGTTTCGCCCACACTAATAAAGTGCTTTTTCTATAAGAAAAACAAACAAAATGTTACTTACCTTGCGCCGACTCCATTCGTTTAGTCTTTTTCCCACAAACACACTTTGAAACTTCACTTTATTAAACTTGTCACACTGACGCACAAATTGTAAATGACTAATACTTTGGATCTTGCCAACGAAGAAATAATAACTAGTCCCGCGAAATTCCAGGTAGGAGGCACTTAATAGGATTATTTTGGTTGTGATGATATTTTTGTATAGGCTCCTCGAATTTTATTAGCAGCTAATGTAAGTGATTTATTTTGATGATGAGACTTCTCTTGAAATGTGGATGCAGGTTTGCCAGATGGGCGAAAACCTTTGTCTCGGTTGAAATTCTTGGGATTTTTGGCGATTTCAACAGCCTCACGAAATTTTCTGGTGAAATAATACGGAGATTTGGCAACGACAGAGGAACTGTCGAAGAGGATTTGGTGGCCCGTTTCGTGATGATGTTCAGCTATAGCAGAGTTTGAAAGCAGGCTCATTCTCAAATATCTTTTGTGCTCACATAGACGGGTGTTTATAGATCGACATATTTCACCGATGTATAGTGCCCCACACGAGCATGGAATGGAATAAACACCCTTGGATGAAAGATGATTTTGTTTATTCTTTGGAGAGGGTAACATTTGTGAAATTTTGGATAGTGGTTTGTAGACTGTTTTCACCTCATGCTTATGGATAAGCTTCCCAATCTTATCTGTGACCTTGCTGCTGATATATGGCAAATATGCTACTGATTTACTAGTTAACAACTCTTTCTTTGGAAGGGGATTTTGGTGACGAGAAATGGAATTGCGAATTTCTCGTTTACTGTGGCCGTTGGTTAGTAGGCTACACTCTATCCAAGCTAATTCATGTTTCTGAGATGGACTATGATGGGACCGGGCGTGAAGATATCTGTCGGTGTGTGTTGGTTTTTTGTATACAGCACTCTGTATACCCACCCAGGCGACCATTTGGCAACCGTGATACCAACACGTCCAGAAAGGGCAGGGATCCATTGGACTCAATTTCCATCGTAAATTTGATGTTTAAATGTTGAATAATTGTGTTTTCGTTGGTATCCAGTAGTGTAATGATTTGATGAGTCAATCCCAACTCTGTCAGTCACAAATACAAAAATTCACATGTGTCCTGAAACAAGTTCATTTCCGTCAGTGAAAAATAATTAAGAACGTGTCCATTGCTATTAAAGATCTTTACAATCTCATACATTTTATTAAAAAAAAATAAATAAAAAGCTTTAAATGAAGTATATCCTCCTACCCATTATATTGATCCCAAATTATATCTAATTATCATATTTATCGGTTCTCCCTCACAAAAAATAGCCCAATTTTTATTAAATAGGAACATTTATACAGCTTTTAAAACGGATAACAACTTAGGAAAACATATAAGAAACAATAAAGATAAAATTAACAAAAATAACAACTCGGCTGTCTATAAGTTGAACTGTGGTAGTTGCCCTAGTTTCTACCCCGGTCATATGGGAATATCATTCAAGACAAGATAGTATGAACATACCAAAGCTTTTGAGTGTCACAATTACAATAAGTAAACCTTTGCCGACCATTTATTGAATGAAAATCATGTACCTCAGAATACGATCCAAGTATTACATTTAAAACAAAAAAATAAAAAAAATATGTCTTTTAGAGTCGTTAGAAATTAACAAAAACAAGAATTCACCATACCTGTTGAATGATCAAACCGAAACCAATTCATCTCCATTACTTAATCTTTTCAATAGAATTATATAAAGCCATTACTTACACATTTTATTCCATTTAAACCCTTCAACTGTAATATTTTGTTCTCTCTTAATAGTGGTATTTCACTCCTACCTGCTTCAATATCCCACAATTTCAATAGTCCTCTTTATTGCTCTGTATTTTTTCCATATATTTCTTTGTAATAGTTTTAGGCATTTAGCATTTAGTTCTACTTTGTATTGTATTGTAACCTGGTGAAACAATTGTCAATAGCAAATAAATACAAGTGAAATTACTTAAGTGTGTTTTAATATAAAAATAATTAATTATTAATATAAAAATTATTTTGTCATCATCCAAGTTCGCTAAAATATTTTTTATAACAATAGAATAAGTATATATAGAATTTTAACTCTCATATTTAACATGCGCATTCCACATCGTCAGTTGAACAAACAAAACATAATATCCTGAAATCCCCTATTTCATTTATTTCTCTCTCTGAAAATTATTGTAATCTTGCCTTAACGAGACCCTTATGAACTCGGCATTCAAAATCTTAATCGAAATTCCTTCTGTTCTTGCGTTTAACGGGATTCCAGGTCCGCAAATGTTGACCCAAGTGGTTGGCAGGGAACACAAATAGCTTTTCAATTATTTCGATTATCTTGTTAGTTAAATATCTGATGCTAACTGTAGAAACGTCTTAATTAATTTAGAGCATCCTCAAGACGGGGGTCTAGTAAATTGCCAACTCAGTTTTATATAAGGATATTTGGAAAATCTCCTTTCTACTAAAATAGCTTAATTATACCCGGGGATATTGATGAAAGGCAGCCAGGATGTGGTTCCTAGCTCTTAGTCTGTCTTTCGAATGAATGAATTACCAGCTCGCGATTTGCATAAAAGCAAGTTCACAATAAGATTCCGAGGGTTGTAATTCGGGATGCAGAACCCGAACACTCCGAATGATTGTTAGTTTCCACTTATGACCTTTGAATTAATCTAAAGGATTGCCAACCGACCAATGGCGGTGCTGGGAGTTCTCTACTCTTATCACCGCATTGAATACCTCAGATATTTTTGGTTAGCCGGAAATAATTGTACGTTGTCTGTGTATGTTGGCTCGCTCGTACCTGAAATGAATGTTTTCGATTATTTTGCTTTTTCCTTTAAAATTCCATTAATTCTGGGGATAATATTGGGAATTTAGATTTGCTAGTCGTGCTTGTAGAAGTGGAATAATGGATATCGTTTGAATACATTCCTCAACTAGCACGGAAATTATCATTTGGATTTTAAAACGTTCCTTATTTTTAGGGTTCCGTATATACAATATATTATAATATCACTCCGGATTTCTGCCTCTGTCACATCACAGCATTTTTCTCCTAAACTACTGGACGGGAAGAGGTTGAAATTTGGTATCAATGTATAGTTAGGTGACCCGATCAGGAGTACATATCGTAAAAGAAGAAATTTTGATTTTAGGGGTACTTCTGGGGGGAAAAACTAAAAAAATCGATCGCTCCCCCCTGATCTCCGAAACTACTGAGCCTAAAATGTTGAAAAAAATAGGAAATGTAGAACGTTGCCCGAACTTCACAGGATAAATAAGGAGAAACCATTAATATTAATTTTGGGGGTCAAATTATAGAATTAAATGAAAATTTAAAAATAAAAAAATTTCAAATGCATCATACAAATATATTTTTTCATATTTAAAAAAAAATTGTTAAAAATATATTAACGAAAATATACCAAAATTTACCCATTCGGCCCCCCCCCCTTATCTCTGAAACTATACAAGGTAAAGTTTTGAAAAAAATTAGTGGTATAGGGTCTGACCTGAAGTTTACTGGAAAAATAAGGAAAAACCTCTACTTTTAATTTTGGGGGCAAATTACAGATTTAAATGGAAAATATAAAATTGTTTCTAACCCATCATGTTATATATTAAATGAACGGGCTCATTATGACGAAAACAAATATATTTTTTTCATATTTTTAAAATAAATTAATTAAAAGATATTAACAAAAATATTAAAAAAATTACCCATTCCCCCTTATCTCCGAAACCATAAGCTGGAAAATTTTGAAAAAAAAATGGAGGTATAGCTTCTCACCTGAACTTTACTGGAGAAATAAGAAAAATCCCTAATATTCATTTTGGGGGGCAAATTGTAGAATTAAATGGAAAATATAAAATTAAAATTGTTTCTAACCCATCATGTTATATATCAAATCACAGGGCTCACTATGACCAATACAAATATATTATGTTAATTTTTTAAAAATGAATATTTTAAAATATATTAAAAAAATATTTTAAAAAAATTCCCCATTGCCCCATTATTCCCCAAACTATAAGACCTAAATTTATTTGTTTACAGGAAAAATATGAAGAAATCCCTAATATTAATATTGGGGGCCAAATAATAGAATTAAACGGAAAATAAATGTTTTTTTAACGCAGCATGCAATACATCAAATGAAAGGGCTCATTATGAGAAATAATACTACCTAAAATTTTGAAAATAGTTAGGGGTACTGGGGCTCACTTGAAATTTATAAGAAAAATTATTAGAGAACCAAATTATACAATTAAATGGAAAATAAAAATTCAATTTTCAAATGCATCCTGTAATATATCAGATAAAAGGCTCATTATGAGAATTACAAATATATCATATTTTTAAATAATTTGTTTAAAAGATATTAACAAAAATATTAAACGTCGACTTAATTCCCACTTTAGAAAATACGCTATTTAAATTTTGAAAAATATATTTTATTTACATTTTTTAATAATTTGAATAACAGATTTAATAATTTATAATTTAAAACTTGACCTATTTTGCCTTTTATCTTCCAATCTACAGAGCCTCAGACTCAAACTCAGACAGTAGATTATAAAAGACTTCTCTGAAAGTTTATTAGTAAAATAAAACTCTAATGTTAATTTTTGGGGGCCAAATTAGAAAATTAAATACATATGTATTCTTATAAAAATCAAGCGAATCCTAAAGCAGATAAAATAAAAAGTCTATGTGTGGAAAATCAAAGTGTATATTTTTTATAAATTTAAAACGCTTCCTTTAAAAGATATAAGGGGAAATATAAGAAAATGCACTCATTCCCTGCTTGTCTGAAACTGGAATATTAGAATCTTGAAGGTGGTACGGAACCCTAAGTATGCGAGTCTAACTCGCACATGACCAAATTATTTTAATGACTTTATTGAAGCGAGAGCTTCTTAATGGACGTCTTCACTTACACAAGAAAATATTGTAGTGAAATGAATAAAATATACTTTTTCCAAGACTTCATTTCGACACTTTGGCTATTTGAACTTGGTTGAGGAACGTCACGTGAGATTTTGGAACTTGTGATCTCATGTTAGTCTGAAGCTGGTAGACAATGTAACTCGTGTCTCGAAGTTTGCTTCGACTTCCATCGTTTCGAAGTGGTTGATCTCACAACGTTTCAATAGCTTTGTTGCTATTGTCATCAGGTGAATGATAGGAAATTTAGATTATACCTGGTATTTATACCTTTAATTGGTCCTGCGTCGCCGGTCATGGTTAGTGGGTCTCATCAGGTCCAATCAGCGTCGTCGTACCTGGCGGTTAGTTGTCAGAAGCCGAAGAAGAGCTCGTCAAATGTGGACGCAGGGCTTGCTAATTATATTTTCGTTCGAGATTATATATGCTGTCTCTATGACTTTTCCTTTGTACCAGTGGTCTTCCTTGTGAATTGCTCTAGCCTGGTCCCAGTTGATATTATGATGTTCGGTCCATGCGTGATTAGCTAGCCCAGACTTCGTTACCTCCGCCCTTTGAGTAGCTGTGCGGTGTTCCTTAACCCTGGTGGTATCCAGCGGTCGCTTTGTCTCTCCAATGTAAAGATTGTCACATTCACAAGGTATGCTGAATATAAAGTTATTATTTGGTATTGTTGGTGCGTCGGGCCTCGTTCTTGTAATCATGCTTCTCAAGGTGTTGTTGCTTTTGAAGATTATTCTCCGACAAGCCTTTAGTATACGGTAATAGTAGAGTTGTTATCGTGGTGTTTTCTTCCTGCCTAGGTAGTTTGTCCAGCTTTTCAAACGCCTTGGTAATGATGGTTTCCGGATATCCATTCGCCAAAAGGTCTTCTTCCAATCCCAACATTCCATTTGACACCATGGAGATAAAGGATAGTGGGTGCCTACCATTCCTTGATGTAATGTATCAAAGGACTAGGACCGGAATCCAAACAACAGTCCACAGGAAGGACCTGTTTATTTAGACTTCCTTCAAGAACATTGAAACAAACTTCTAGAGGAAACATTGCTTGTCTTGCTTCAATACTTAAACGAGCAATTTCTTTAAAGTGTATTTGTCCTGGAAATGAGATTGGGCACCGAATTTCAATCCTTAATTTTTTTTTCAATTTGGTGTTTCAACAAATTCTTTCGAAATATAAAAATTCGGGAATACTGTTAAAATAAAAAAAAATCGCGAATACTATTAAAAATTATTGTAACCGAGAAAACATAACATAAAACATATGAAGTTTATTATAGAGCATTGTACAATATGGAGGTTCAAACCGTGCTTGTAATTTTAAACTTTTACTGTTCTCTAATAATTAATCACGTTAAAAAATTTAAATTAAAATAGTTATCCATGATTGTTTTAAAAAATTTAAATTAAAATAGTTATCCATGATTGTTTTATTGTTCGTCTCAGTATATAAACAACTAACGTTAACCTTCATAAAAAATCTCGTAAAATATTTCGTTCTGCTTTAGAACCTCTATAAGTATATTGAAAAACCCAACCATAAGTCCTTTTTTATTCTTGTTTACAAAAACGAATGTATTGTAAAATCTTTTACTAGTGATACTCAAAACTGGCATTCAAATACGTGGTCCTAAAAATCCACTGAAAGCGTTTGGTTATTATATCATGAAATCCCGACAACTGAACACTTGTTTTCTATTCAGGATTTTTGAAGTGAACCAGAGTATAACAAAAATATCGATTTAATTTATTTATTCAGATACACGAGTGCATATCAAGAGTATCAACGTAATCCAAACCAAACTTATACGTTGGAGCGGCTTATAATCTGAAAATAATCTACTATAAAATGACTGAACAAATGTTCATAAAAAAATACAACAATATTCACGTATAGAATTTATTGATAGTTTATAATATGAAGTGGTCAGCTCTCCCAACTTTCATTATAATTTGGGCAAATTTCATCCATATTTTGATAATGTTCATATTGAGGTTCTTTTTTCAAAGAGTATATCTTTATAAGAAATAATGTTGAGGCGAAATCAGAAAAGTATGCGCTGCTTTTGCTATACCTATTACTTCATTTGGATTAAATTTATAGAAATAATTAATCTGTTATATATAAATTATTGTAGGTATAAATTTATTTTTGCATAAATCTGTCTCATGTAACATGTTCGATGTAATTATCGGCAAATTTTTGTTTGGGACCTAAGAGTTCCCGACATTTATAGTTTCAATCGATGCCATAAATAGAGTTGACAATCAACCCAGTGAAAACTCTAAGCTAATATTTTTTTCTATTGGCCACTGATTGACGATTTGACACCTTTGGAGTATTGTGAATATAATACTAAATTAATGAAATCACTCATCTTCTTCGGGATTACTGATGTTGTCACTCACTAAGCGTAGTACAAATTGATCTGCTGCAGTTTCAGTTCAGTTTCAGTTTCATGTCTTTATTGTCAGAGTTAAATTTTTACAAATTTCTTACTCCTAGTCCGTATTTTTATAATTATTTCCCTAATTTGTTTTCCATGTTTCATATACTTTTCCCTACGCTGTTACAATATTTTCCCTACGCTATTCCTTAAGATATTTTATTCACTAAGATATTTCATTCCCTAAGATATTCAAGTTACTTAAGGGGGGGGGAAGGGCGTGGTCTTGTTCGCTCTGGCCAATCAGAACTCTTGCCCTTTAACGGGTTATGGGTCCGCTTGTCATTGCGATTTTGTTGGGTCTAGGAAGACTATCCGCGTTATTTGTTCTTTTTTCTGGAGATTTTATTTTAATGCTAATATAGTGGTCTGTTAGTGCAGCTCTCCAAGTGGGTGGGAGGCGTTACGCATCGTCCCGTTTATTAAGGATTGTTTTACGTTTTTCTATTTCGATAGATTCCCTGACGACCCTTGTTCTATAATTTTCGCTTTTTGCTAACATTTTCATCTGATCGAAATCTATTTGATGACCGGTATTTAGATGGTGTTGTGATAATGTAGACGTCTTTGTTTTTTGTTTTACTGCGTTTCTGTGTTTCTGTGTTCTTGTCTCCGGGCATTGCTTGCTGTTTCTGTTGTTCGACGTACGCAGAGAGGCAGTCTTTGCATGGTATCTCATATACACCCTGATCTTCGAGGGGAATTTTCTTTTTAGGTGACGGTATGATCTGTTTTATTGGTTTTATTGAACGTTGACTGTACCAATCCTGACTTACAGTAGCGAGACCTTGACAATGACCAGCAAAGATGAAAACACGTTACAAAGTTAAGAATCGAATTTCTTAAGAAGGCTTAAAGGTTGGATACGAATGAAAATAATAAAATTTAGGAAGTGAAGTGAACATTTTTAGCATAAACGAACAATTTACAGAAAATAGGAGAAAATCGAAACAGCATGTAGACAGAATTCAAGATGAAACAATCACTAAGAAAGTATTAAACTATACTGCAAAAGAAGTATTGGTGGACCAAGAAAAAGATGTGTGACGGAACAGGCAAAAGCCTAATACCTGAAATAGATAAGAAGAAGAAGAAGACATATTCCTCATGGACCTCGTGGCTTTTTAGTTTAGAATGTTTTACAATCTCCTATATTTTAATTTTGTCTTTATATTAGATTTGTCTCTTGTATCCGTTAGTAACCCTTTGAAGTGCTGTATCTGGTATGTTGTTCTAGTGTATTTGTGTTTTAGTTTCTACTTTCGATGTTTTTATAGTTTTCGAACTTTTTGTGCCACTTTGTATTAATTAAATTTTCTTACTAAATTAATTTCTTAAATTAAACATTAACTTCAATTTGAAGAACACAAACAAACAAAACGCATAAACACCACGTTTAAAACTAAATACATTTCGGCCTCCCATATTTTGTATCAAATACTGACTTCGAAAAATAAAAAGAGCCCATGAACGCTGCCTTTTTCATTCCCCCAACATAAATCTTGATCTATAATTCATTAAAATCAGTTTTGTGCAAGGAGACGACAAAAAGGAGCCGTCGCTGAGCGGTCACGGTTGTAGCTCTTCCTCGGTCGATACATAAATTTAGGTAGTGTTTTCATCCTTTAGACGAAGTGGAAAATCGAAGTTTAAGAAAGGCTAACTTCCGTGAAGCGGCAGAATATTTTATCGGGCTCAAGTTCTTACAAAAGTTGAACCTGTTAAACGGAAGAGTTATTTTCGCAACTATTCCTATAAAAATCATTGTAGAATCCGAAGTTTAAAGTAAAACTGAGCGGTGTTTCATAAAGCATTTGATGGAAAGCCTCGCTTTTCCAACTTATAAAAATGAAACGACGTCTCTTCCTCTGATATAAATTCCGTAACAAGTGGCTGACCCTTAACATATCGTATAGGACACTGTTCAATATTTTTGTAGTCATTTTTTTTAGAAAAATCAGACCCATTTTCAATATTTAAAAACGTTCTTACACTTCTCTTATCAAACTGAGATCCCAAATTAGACAGGGTTATTAGAACCAACTCATTAAAAATTCCCTCCAAAAGATAACTCACACTTTCTTCTTCTTCTTCTTGTGGTGTCAATCTCCCATTGTTGATTTCGATTACATTATAAACTTGGTTCACTCTCGCTCTGAACGATTCTGATGACATTAAACCTGATTCTCTTGCTGTTAATTTTGCATTCGATATGTCCGAAATATTCACACTTTCTGCATATAGTCATGCTAAAGATAACGCTGTCTTTTCTGAATCGTACTAGAATAACATCTGAGTCTTGCCAGAATAGCGTCATTAGTGATCTGGTAGTATCAATATTCGCTAGCAGTAATGGAAAGGGAACTCTGCAACCCTAGTATATTATACTAAAAATTAACAGATATAAAAAGGCCAGGTTCTAGTACTATATAAGTTTCACTGACTATAGAGTGTCCACTGTTCAAATGGAGAGATCAATTGGCCTCTTAGAGCATTTACTTTCTAGAGATAGCCTGCAGTGCACCAATGTCGTGGTAAGAGTAAGGAGAGAGAGAGAGGGCAATAGAGAGGGCAAGAGGCTATTTTCTATAGTATAGAACACCGAGTTCCAAGGCATAGGACAGTCACCTAGATAATGATTAATATGTATTAGAAACTATATTATAGGTTAATATTATTACTAGCTTTTACCCGGGGCTTCGTTCGCGTTGAAGCCCTTAAATAAATATCAATGATCACTACATTCCAATAGAATTGAATCAATGTGATTCAGTATTTAAAAATTACTACCTACAATAAAGTTTCAAAAACTGAAAACAAGCTTTATTGAAATAATTTGGTACCACAAAATGCAGCACCTTTGACCGTCGGTAATACAGCACCTAGGGTTTGAACTTTATTGTAGTTAAAGTTGAAGCCGGATTTTCAAATTGTTTGACAAACATTCATCTGACATCTACCGTCTAGTGACACCGACATCTATTAGGTTCAATACACTGACTGTTGTCTTACTGATGGGTATTACATCCAAGTATTTCACTTTAGAACTTGTCATTCAAGGAAGCGTATCTGACGAGAACTCCTGGTTCGAAACGGCTGTTATACGTTGAATGATATAGTTCTAAATATGTGGATATATATATCTGTATATATATTTACTTTGTGTTTTTATATAAAACACTCGAACCATCTGTCAAGAGTATGGTATATGTTATAGCATAGTATGCCTTCATATACTTAAATTACTCACTAGACGGTAGATGTCACCGACATCTATTAGGTTCAATAAACTGACTGTTGTCTTACTGATGTGTATAACATCCAAGTATTTCACTTTAGAACTTGTCATTCAAGGAAGCTTATCTGACGAGAACTCCTGGTTCGAAACGGCTGTCATACGTTGAATGATAAAGTTCTAAATATGTGGATATATATCTGTATATATACTTATGTGTTTTTATATAAAACACTCGAACCATCTGTCAAGAGTATGGTATATGATATAGCATAGTATGCCTTCATATACTTAAATTACTCACTAGACGGTAGATGTCACCGACATCTATTAGGTTCAATACACTGACTGTTGTCTTACTGTTGTGTATTACATCCAAGTATTTCACTTTAGAACTTGTCATTCAAGGAAGCGTATCTGACGAGAACTCCTGGTTCGAAACGGCTGTTATACGTTGAATGATATAGTTCTAAATATGTGGATATATATCTGTATAATACTGACGAAATTGTCATAATTAATTTTTGTTATTTTATCAAACTTGAAAAATGCACTAACAAAAGAAGTGGCAACAGTGAAGACGTGGCTTCTGGGGTTGACAACTATTTTGTATTGATCTAAAAGATGACTATATATAGAAATAACAATTTTTTTTTCAATATTTTTTATTAAATTAAATCTGGGATAATCGTTGTACATAACGTGGAAGCAAAAATGACATTTGTAAGAGACGAATACGATAAACAATTTTTAATCTTCACGCATGGGAATAATAGGGGATTCACAGAGAGCAACCACCTTAATAAACTCTGTCACAGTGTGCAATTTATAAAGGAATTTATTGAGCAGAAGTTCTCGTATTTCATGAGTAAATGTTGGAAAAACAAGACATGTCGTCGGACATAAATCTAGGATCATATTACTCACAGGACAGTTGCAAGAAATAAAGCCGTTAATTTCAGGAACCTTGCCCAGTTCATGTCAACCTTCCAAAGTACAACTGAAAATGAAACAAAACGATAAAAGCGGAATCTAAAGTGTTATTAGGGAAGAGACAAGTGTATATTATCGTTAGATGAGATAACAATTTTATATTGCATCTGGTGATTGAAGAAGTCTATTCTTTTACCACTTATTGATTTCATAAAAGCTTAAGATGTAGAGAGTGCAATTCAGAGTCGAAAATATACCCTCGAGATGTATACAGTAGTCGACTAAAAAGGGATAAACTGAAAATGCTACAGAAAGCGTTTAATTCTATGACTGTTAAAATATTTACGTATTTAGTTTTTTTTGAGAAATTTTGTTCATTTTAATGTTCCCTAAGTGTTAGATTGTATTTTTATTTTATTTAAATCCAGCTTAAAAGACATATCACTAGTTTTCTTGATCTGCTTTTGATTTTTAATCTATATTAACCGCCGGTGCTTGTATTGTTGCTAGATCCCACAGAGGTTGCAATATTTAGGTTATGAAGTGATGTACGAGGTATGGCTATTAAATAAAGGGACTGATATTGAAAAAAAATATATATACATAATTAATTATTATCGCCTTCAATATACACCCCTTCTCTATCCCTACAAGGCTCCATGCGAATTTTCCATTGTTGGAAACAGTGCTGGAAGTCATCTTCTGTCAACTATTTCAGGACTCTTGCCGCTTTCTTTTGAACAGCTTCTACGGATTCAAATCTCGCACCTTTCAATGCAGATTTCACCTTAAGGAAAAGATAAAAGTCACATGGTGCTAGGTCTGGTGAGTAAGGTGGATGTTCTAACACTGGGATGCTGAACTTGGCTAGGAACCGCTTAGCAGATAACGCGGAATGAGCTGGCGCATTGTCTTGGTGCATAACCCACGATTTGTCCTTCCACATTTTGGGTTGTTTTTTTTACTCTTTCACGTAGTTTATCAAGTACCTCAAGGTAGTAATGTTGATTAATTGTTTGACCTTCAGGAACCCAGTGAAGGTACACAATCCCATGAATATCGAAAAAACAATCATCATTGCTTTAAATTTTGACTTGCTCATCCTTGCTTTGTTGACACTAGGTGAATTTGGGGTCTTCCAATGCATGGATTGGCGCTTCGTTTCCGGATCATAGGTAAAAAACCACGATTCATCACATTTTATTATCCTTTCCAATAAATTTGGGTAATTTTCAATGGCATTCAAAGTGTCAGTACAAACAAACATTTTTGCTGCTTGTTGTTCGATCGTGAGAATTTTTGGTACCATTTTTGCACACACTTTTCGCATGTTCAAATTGTCACGTAAAATTTGCCGTACACATTCTTTATCAATGCCTACAGATTCAGCAACTGCTCGAATACTTAATCGACGGTCAGACCAAATCAAATTAGCAACTTTTTCCACATTGCCATCCGTTTTTGATGTTGAAGGACGAACTGGCCGCGAATCATCTTCAACGTCTTGTCGACCATCTTGAAAACGCTTAAACCATTCAAAAACACGAGTCCGCGTTATACATTCACTGCCATAGACTTCTTTTAGTGTATTATAGGTTTCGATAGCGATTTTTCCAAGTTTAAAGTGGAATTTAATAACAATTCATTGCTCTATTATTATTGTTGATTGGCGCATGCGCACTCGTTCCACTGCAGTGTCAGTCCCTTTAGTTAATAGCCATACCTCGTATGTAGGTCAGAATGTTAGATAAAATCCCGGTTGAAAGAACATAAAAATGATATTCTAAATAATACAAAAATATGCTGGAATGACATCACGGTATATTAATTCCCATAATTGATAAACTTTTATGTTCACGACAAGTCAGTTATCTTTTGATATTTAAATTATATTATTTAATTTCACATTTACAATTTATTTTATTTCTATTTTGCTCAGCTCTAAACGCTGTAACCTTTGGGTTATTAGTTGTAAAAGAATAATGTAATTGTGTGACAATACTGAATTGTTGCGGCTGATACTGATAATTTTCGTTTTTGTGTTCTAATTGTGTGACTCATAATCTTCGGTTAAACGTGCAGATACGGCCGGTAGATGTCTACATAAACTCGTCCCGGACTGATAATCCTGGTAGTAGAAATTTTTTTGAGAGATCGACATTTCTTTCACCTTGAAATACTCATACAACTTTCTGTTTGTGTGGTAAACAGGGTTATACAGGGTGTTTCTAAAATAATTTCTTCTGTGTTCAGAAGTTATTAAAATGAGTCAAAAAGTTCCTATTAATATGTGGCGTAAAACGCACCCTTAGGACGTTATATGCCTTTAAAAGGACTCAGATAAAATTTTTTTTATTCTGAGATTGACAAACCGGTCGAAAATAAATACAGAAATATGTATGGGTCTAACATAAATTTTACCTTAAATAACATGTGCTACGTCGTTTTTGGATATGCAAATCATAGGTGAAGGGGCCTGTTTAATATGGTCATATAAAACAATAAAAGCTGCACATATTCTCCTAATATCGGACATCACAAATTTGTTTATAAACACAACATGTCAAAAGTCAGGTGAAAGTGAGGTTAGTTAACAAATTCAGAAATTTCGTACGGCAGAATTTGAAAACGCGTCCACATCAATAACTGAATGCGGCGCAAATCCTTTGATGTTCGTCGAAAAACCGAGTCTGTGCGGATCGCGTGCGTTGAATGTCGAATAAATTCTTGCGTGCATCAAAACCTCCACATTGACACAAATTCTCCCGCACAAACAAAATTTTTTTATAGATTTGGACCCGGCTTTAAATATAATTCACAGTTCATGTTTATACTAGAGAAGTAACATAGAATAACAGAATAATCAAACCGTTCAAACCATATATAAGGCTACTTTTATGTTTTTTTGGGCAATAACACCACAATCGAAATAAAACGACGTATATTGAAGGAAAACCAAACGTTTCAAAGTCTATTCTGACTTCGTTGTCAATGGCTTTATATTTATTGATTTAAATCGCAAAATGAAAATTTGATTTATATAAGGCTACTTCACAACGGTAAAGGCATACGCATGCGCAACAGAACTGTATGGGATTGACATTTTCAAAATTAAAAATATCGAATAATTAGTAAATAATCAATATTTATGATCGAACAATCGTCAATAAAGGTTCAACAAATAATAATCTTTAAAAATGCATGGAATTAAGATATAAGAAATTAAAAAACCGCGTAAGGGGGCTAACTTAAGGATGGAAATTTATTTAATTAATTATGGATAAATAAAAGTCGAACAAACAATTTTTACGATCGAACAATGAAGAACAAACGACGGACAAATAACGACATTGAAAAAAAATCAAAAAACAAATCTTGGTGGGGCCAACTTTTACATGCCGGGAAAAACCTCCTAACCAATCTAAATAGAACGCTTATGATTTACATGTCCGAAAACCGGCGTAGGTCATGCTATTTCAAGTGAAAAGTTATGTAACACGCATATATTTTTTTCTATTTATTTTCGACCTTATTGTCAATAACAGTTTTCTTGTGCCCTTTTAAGCGTATATAATTTTCTAAAGGTGAGCTTTAGGGCACCTGTTAATACGGACTTTCTGGCTTATTTTAATGAGTTATATACACAGTAGAAGTTTGGAACTACAAACACCCAGTATATTAAGTGTCCCTTTCTTTATAGAAAATTAACAATTTATAGCAAATAAACAAATATAACATCCAATTAATATACAATACCAGCCAAACCTTTACCTTATCACTTCTGAATACTATTTGAATTTAAAGTAAATAGCCTATTTGTTAAAAGTAAAATTTAAGAGGCGGTTGGTATTTTAAGTGGTATAATGAACGGTTACTATTTTGGGTTTAAACAAATAATTCTATAATTAATTAGCCATTTAACTGAATAACTTTTGATTATACCAGTAAATAATGTCCAAATATTAATCTTATTGATACGTCATTCTTGTTGGAAGTCTATTGAAGTTATTCAATGTGCACAAACTGTTCATTATAGCTACATTACATCTACGCTATACAAAATGATTCACGTCAAATTCGAGTAAATATTAACATTGGATTATAATTTACCGCGAATCCTACGTTTACATTGGTATTAGTGGAATCAATTCCAGCCATAATAAGAGGAAAAAGCGATATATATATATATATATATATATATATATAAGGGAACTTTCAATATGTTATTATTGTTATTATTATAATTAAAGAATTGTTATTGATATGCCTTGGATTGATTGAGACTAATTGGTGCTCATTATAATAATGAATTCAGCGGTTCAGCGGTATCGTCATTGACTGCCGAAGATATATCTTCAATTGCATAGAGGCTATAGAACTATTCAATTAGTTCAATATAGAAACGCGTATAATAATCCGATTTCAACTTCACTAAAAGCAATTGCTTTCACAAAAGGATATATTTTGTATTATTTTTAGTAATAAACGAGCAGTCCATATAAAAGACTTTATATAATACAAGTAATATGTATTAATTTTAATAGGTACTCCTAGACATAAAAATGAGAAAGGAAGTTTTAAAAGTCTTCATTAATCCCATGTGCGCTACAAAAGTTATTCGGGGTCAAAGTCAAAATTTGTGGTTTTTGGATTTTTTTTCGAAAACGGTAAGTTTTATCGAAAAAGTACTTCAAACCAAAGTTATAGATCTTAAAATTATCTACAAAATTGTTTGGGTGAGTCACCATTTCTGCCATATCGCGATTGTAATGCCGCATTCAGACTCAAAATACAATTATAAAAACAGTTCTCATCATTCCGGTATGTGGAAAAAAATTGGATCGAGATCAAAGGTGAATAATTTGGTCAAGTGCGAGTTGGACTCGCATTGTAAGGGTTTCGTACCACCTTCAAGATCCGCTGTATTTAGTTTTCTAATTTGGCCCCCAAAAATTCACATTAGAGTTTTATTTTACTAATAAACTTTCAGGGAAGCCTTTTATAATCTATTGTCTGAATTTTGAGGCTCTATAGATTGGAAGATAAAGGGCAAAACACGTCAAGTTTTAAATTATAAATTATTAAATCTGTTATTCAAATTATTTAAAAATACAAATAAAATATATTTTTCAAAATTTAAATAGTATAGTTTCTAAAATGGGAATTGAGTCGATGTTTAATATCTTTGCTAATATTTTATAAACAAATGATTTAAAAATATGATATATTTGTAATTCACATAATGAGTCTTTTATTTGATATATTACATGATTCGTTTGAAAATTGAATTTTTGTTTTCCATTTAATTGTGTAATTTGTCCCTAAAATTATCATGGAGGTTTTCCAATAATTTTTCTTATAAATTTCAAGTGAGCCCCAGTACCCCTAATTATTTTCAAAATTTTAGGTTGTATGGTTTCGGAAATAAAGCGAGAAATTAGAATTTTTTATATCTTTATGTTAATATCTTGTAAACAATTAATTTTAAAAATATGAAAAATATATATTTGTATTCCTCATAACGAGCCCCTTCATTTGATATATTGCATGACACGTTAAAAAATATTTTTTATTTTCCGTTTATTTCTATTATTAATATTAAAGATTTCTTTGTATTTTTCCTGTAAATAAAAAAAATTAGGTCTTATAGTTTGGGGAATAAAGGGGGAATGGGTAATTTTTTAAATATATTTTTTATATATTTTAAAATATTTATTTAAAAAAAATTAAAAAAATATATTTGTATTAGTCATAATGAGCCCTGTGATTTGATATATTACATAATACGTTAGAAACAAGTTTAATTTTTTATTTTCCATTTAATTCTATAATTTGCCCCCCAACATGAATATTAGGGGTTTCTCCTTATTTTTCCAGTAAAGTTCAGGTGAGGCGCTATACCTATATTTTTTTTCAAAATTTTACAGCTTATGGTTTCGATATAGATATAGGGGGGGGGGAATGGGTAAAATTTTTTATATTTTTCTTAATAACTTTTAATTAATTTATTTTAAAAATATGAAAAGATATATTTGTTTTCGTCATAATGAACCCTTTCATTTGATATATAACATGATGGGTTAGAAACAATTTTAATTTTATATTTTCCATTTAATTCTATAATTTGCCCCCCAAAATAAATATTAGGGGTTTCTCCTTAATTTTCCAGTAAAGTTTAGGTAAGGGGCTATAGCTCAATTTTTTTTTCAAAATTTTCCAGCTTATAGTTTCGGAGATAAGGGGGGGGAATGGGTAATTTTTTTATATTTTTGTTAATATCTTTTAATTTATTTATATTAAAAATATGAAAAAAATATGTTTGTTTTCGTCGTAATGAGCTCTTTCATCTGATATATAACATGATGGGTTAGAAACAATTTTATTTTTATATTTTCCATTTAATTCTGTAATTTGCCCCCCAAAATGAAAAGTAGAGGTTTCTCCTTATTTTTCCAGTAAACTTCAGGTCAGAACCTATAAAACTATTTTTTTCAAAACAGGAGGCGTTGAAATGTGTTCATAACATGTATAACGTGACTCTCACAATCGCGATATCTCAGAAATGGCGACTCTTAGGGAAAAAAATCATTAGAACCATTTATGTAGATAATTTTAAGATTCACAATTTTTTTTCGATAAAACTTTGACTTTTGGCCCCATTTAACTTTTGTAGTGCACATGGAATTGTTGGGGACTTTTAAAACATACCTTGTCATGGTAAACCCAAGCTCTCCACGAAATTTCAGGTTTCCGGGAGTTTTTGTTATTTCAAATGTCTAAATTGACCGGATTAAGGTGATTCTCTGACCTTTTTTGTGTTGAACAGTTCAGAAAAATGTGTGCGCCGAAAAGTTTGATGTTCTATATTATGGGAGCTCGGTAGCCCGGTGCTTCTATATTCTGTAAAAGTACACCTAAAGTTATATTTTTCTTTTTATTTTGTGGGAATAACACCACATAAACTTAAAAATCTGTATATTTCAAAAGTCCAAACGTTTCAAGGTCTAAATCAGACCCCGTTTTCAATGGTATTAACACAAAATGAAGAGGAAATAAAAAAAATTAAAAGATTCGCAATGACAAATATTGTAATCACAATTTGACATTAAAGTTTGACAATAAAACTAATATAAGTAAGGGAATTTACTACAAATTTGATATATACAGGATAGCACAAAATGTTTTAAAGATCATGTGAAATAACAAAGCTTATTTCAAATTGGAAGAATATCTTTAGAATTTCATGTGGCGTTCCTAGGTACGACTTTGTTATAAGATATAAGTGCATTCGCCAAAAATGAGACCAAAGAAATTCTGATGTTCCAGAGATCTCATTAAAAAGATATTACCATTATTAAGGAACGGCTGAATTCTATAGAAGTACTAGCTATACAATCGCTTTCATTTAACAAAATTAAAGCAGACTCTTTCAGCTTATGTTTTGTGTTGTGTTCTTCTTTGTGTAATAGGGTTGAATTTTGAAATTGTATGTTATGACCAAGGTTCCAGGCATGTCCACAAATTTATGACTTTTTGAATTGTCGTTTTTTTATATAAGTTTTGTGTTCATTTATTCGAACATTTATGGGCCTAGAGGTTTCTCCAATATAAAATTTGTTACATTTGCAAGGAATCTTATGAATGCAGTTTTTTTGGTTTAGTTTTTGATAAAATTGATTTTGAGTGTATTTGTATTTGTTATAACCTAAAAGCAATATTGTAGCTTAAATATAAAACATAGGTTAGGTTAATTTTGCTTACTTAGTTAGACCGATTGATGGTTAATAGTTTTGTAACATATAATCTCAACTTATCTCTAGCTATCAAAACAAAAATTAGTCTTAAAATCGAACTAGTGGTTCTTCAGATTAGTGCGTTCAACACGTAATCTCTGCAACGTCATAATATTATGACCGAATCAACAAAACGAGTATATTAAAGGCTGTTATTCGAAAATATAGCAGATTCTAGTCAAAAATGTAGTAGTTTTTAGAATCGTTCCTGCAGTGCCAGAGACTACTTGCTGCATTAAAAAAAATAAATTACTATTATATGGAAAAAAAAATTAAACCAAAAAGTGATATTTTGAGCATCTGTTATATCTCTTGCTAATAAAAAAATTCTCTTGTCTCTTTAAAATAACTTGTATATATTCGTTTATCCCTAATTCTTACTGAGAACAGTTGAAATATGTTTAGTTGGTAAATCTCGGAATCTTACGAAACATGGATCGAATTAAATCACATCTAAAAATTCTTGGGCAAAATTCCAACGTTGAAGGCAACTCTAAAGAGACTACTTCACCCCATCTGAATTAGGATAGGGTGAAGTAGTCTTGTCCCTCAGGAAGGAAAAAACACGTTGCGACGCTCTAGGGAAAATCAGCAAGAAGCAAAGTATTTTTCGAGACCCGAGCAATTACACTAATCATCCGAGTCGTTCACACTCCTTAACTTTTAAACTTTGTAGAAAAAAGATAGATATATAGAAATGCTGAAAATTTTCATATAGAATTTCTACATTAATAATTATCAAACTTGTGTTTGCTACTGCTCGGTTTCGATTTTGGTGTTTTAATTCAGTTTCACTAGGTTTGTCTGTCAGTGATTACAAGGTATATTACGAAAAATATATTGTTATAAAAAAAGTGAGTCAATTCTGAACAGGTATTGCGTTAAAATAAAATCTGGTGCTCGGAGTTTCTACAAAATTCCATCGTATTGAATCTGGTTGATTTCTCTCTTTTCTATAACTTTGGATCTGTTGTCCTCATCGTTCTCTTGGTGACGATAGCAAACCCAATGCTATCAAAATGCTTGCTATGCATTAACAAACTTGCAAAACATGACTCTCTCTAAACAGAGCCGCACCCAATCTTATGGAAGTCCCAAGATCAATATCAACTGAGGAGAGGTCATTCTAATCTAAGTACATCGTATAAGTAAGCAAACTAGATTTTATAGGCGAAATCAATATTTTATTTACTCAGCACCAAGACCTACTAAGAATATTTATAACATACCGGGTGTCCAATAAATTCCATTCCTGTTGAAGAACTTGAAAAGTAGACGACGAAAAATGACTCACACAAGAATTGTAAGAAACTTCCTTGGTTGCCTGAGGATGACCTTGAGTGTGACAAAGTCTACGCAATGTCAAAAATCAAAGTACTGATATTGCAAGGTATTTAGCTGCCCATTGTATCTTCTGGCTATTTAACACTTGACTTTAAATGATCTTGAAAGCAATTTTTGTTAGGAAGTATTGCTTGTTCCTTTAAAGGTTGTCTTTATATTATATTATCACTCCGCGGTGGGCTTTTCTTTTACCTGCCGATAACTTTTTTCTTGCTATTCTCTGATAGGGTTGTTTCATTCTCTTGTCCATTTTAAAGGTCATTTGAAGGTCAAACTCATTTTTTCATGTAAAAACCCTTATTTTTGATACTGGATTCGAAAGGAGCGGAAAATTTTACGTATGGAGTAAGAAATTTCCAGCCAAAAATGTGCTATTTCTATGATTTTCATCCGCGATCTTGAATTCGGCATCTTGGATGGAAGAAAATTAAAATTTCATTAGTTGATTCGAACTCACCGACCTCCAAAACTCCCGAGTAAGAAATTTCAAACTAGAAGAAGTCATTATTTGACCTCTATTTGACCTCTAGTGGTTGCCTCAACCTCATACCCCAATACATGTCCAGACGCAAATTGAGCTTGACCTCAAAATAATCTCAAAAATGAGGTTCAAGGTCAAATCCAAGGTCACCATCGGATTTCTTGGTCAAAGTTACTAAATGAATGACGTTGACCTTTTCCAGAAATGAAATATTCAGCCATTCCTGAACTTAATTGACACCCGGTATGATATATTGTATCAGCAATACCTGAGGGTGATACACTACAAGTATAAAAACAATATTATTTCAGTTTATAAACAGACTGCTGATGTGCCTACACCTAAACACTAACATTTTTTTAATTAATTATCGCTAAATTCTAAAAGCATAATATTACGAAAGTTAGTAGTAACCATACCCGTAATAATTCAAAACAAACACAATTAAAGTAATCTGGAAAACGCCACTAAACCATAATTTTCCATTAGACGAGCTGCCGAACAACCCCCGCATACAAAATATCGCTCACATGATGTGTCTAATTGAATTTTCCTGGGTAACTTCTTCCGTAATTCCCACAAGATGTTCAACGATGTTACAGCATCACTGATCATACCAGGCCGTTCTATTATTAACAGTTTCCTTTAATTATATCGTGTATTGGAAAATATTTGACCCAGATTGCACCCGATCGTAATGTATTGCCTAACATGCAGGAAGAAGAAGAAGGAACAAAACGACGTTCCGTGTTGCTAATTTAAAGCTTTTGTTTGAACTTAACTAGAAAGGAGTTAACCAATATTGTAAACAATAGTATTTTTCAAATTTGTGATAGAGAACTTGTAACTAACATTTTACTAGGGGCCACTGCGGTTGGGTAGAGCCCCAAGAGTGTAAATCCACTAAACTAAATTTATATTATTATAGAGGGTGTATAAAAAATATATAACAAAATTCTACATAATAGTTTATTATCGTATCTGTATATTAAACTAAAGAAACGAAACATGGCGAACATTACAGACCCATACAAAAATAAAATAAAAGCTTGTGCATCGGACCGGATCTATTTAGGCTTATGTTTTTGGGGTCGCTGAATCCGAATCCGAGGTCAGTTTGACCTCATCAGGTCAGGGTCAAGGTCATTCCAAGGTCAAATCTCCAAAATCTTATCAAAAAATCTGAAAAAAGTATACATAAGTTTTTTTGGTCGCTAAATTCGAATCTGGAATCAGCTAAAGTGTTACTCCAAAGTCATACTGAGATATTTCTAATGTTTTTTTTATTCTAGTCTCCATAAGATATTATACCCGCACGTTAAGGTCCTTATTCGATCACAAGTGAGTCCACCGTCCTGGGGGTGATAACTCTCATACCTCCCTAGGTAGACTTTATTTTTTTTGTGGAGTTGTGATCTGCGAACGAATCTACACTTTCTGATTTCTTCTTATTTCTCAAGTATTTTTGTAACGTGTCAAAATTGATAATTCCTAAGACATTTTTTCTTGGAACTTTATACCGATATATTTTTCCCTTTAAATTATAATTATAAAAAGGTCCATTCATGAATTAAGGATTTAGGAACAAAAAATGCATTTTACTTCACAAGATGATTGTGATAAGTGGACCATTTTCTATAACTTAACGTTGTATGCTGTATAGTTGAGCTTATGAATAAATTCATGTTATAAGAATAAGATGAAATAACCGCCTGTCGGATATTGATAATAGAACCTACAAAAAATGTTGAAATGATCGCCTTCAGCTCAAGTATGTGCCTGGACTTCCGAATAAGATGGCGAGCCAGCCCGATATATACCTGGTGGCGCAATGGAGACATGTCACTTGGAATATTTCCCAAAATACTCATTATTTTGAAAATTGCAAAAACACGTTAAAAGATTTACGAAGAGGAATATATTTGGCAATACTAACCATTACCTAAATTACACTCTCATCATCCCAGCGCTAGTTACTCCATTTTTAGATATATATACGGATACCCTTATAATATCACTTCGGATTTCTCCCTCTTTCACATCACCGCAATTTTCTCCTAAACTACTGGACGGAAGAGGTTGAAATTTGGTATCAATGTATAGTTTGGTGACCCGATCGGGAATACATGTTTTAAATGAAGAACTTTTTATCTTAGGGGCACTTTTTTTGGGGAGGGGGACTAAAAAAATCGACCGAAACTATAAGAAGTAAAATTTTGAAAAAAATTAGAGATATAGAGTGTCACCTGAATTTTACCTCTACTATTAATTTTGGGGTGTAAATTACAGAATTATATGGAAAATATAAAATCAAAATTGTTTCTAACACATCATGTAATATATCAAATGAAAGGGCTCATTATGGCGAAAACAAATATATTTTTTTCATATTACTGAAATAAATTATTTTAAATAAATTAACAAAAATATAAAATTTTTTACTTATTCCCCCCTACCTTATATCCGAAACTATTTATTAGGTTAATGTGTACATATGTATCTATCTATGTCATGGAAATTTTCAACGAAATTTTCACCAACTTAAAGAAGTCCAATTAAGTTGACAATTTTGTTGTCTTTTTGTCACTGTTCTTGCCAAAATGGAAATTCTTCTATTAACTACTAGTTGGCAGTAATAGAACTTGCTGCAATGAAGTGGAAATGTTACGCAAACATGAAGTAAACTTTTTAATTATAATTATGAGACTAAAAATAATTACAGTTTAAAAATAATTACAGTTTAAAAATACTAAAAATACGCTTTATTAGCAAAGCAGAAAATAATTTTTAATTATGAACAGTTTATATTACATCAGTAGAAAGTCGAACAATCAATCATGATTAATTACCTCGAAATAAAAATATAACAAGATTTTAGTTATTAACAGAATAATTCGATTCACAGTATACACTATATTTGTGTAACATTTCCTCATAGAAATAGTTGCCAATAGAATAATTGTAAAATTTAATATTTTAAGCACCACGCTTTTTACTCTGAATCGAATTATTCTGTTAATAAATTATATTTTATAATATTTTTATTTTGAATTAATCATGATTGATTGTTCGACTTTCTACCGCTGTACTACAGGGTGAGTTTTTTTATGATCAGTATTGGGATCTCGGAAACTAGCGGAGATAGAGCAATGGTTAAATCGGGAAAGATTTCCAGTTTTACTGGCCCAATTTAATGACACTTTCGGATTTTTGTAAAAAGTCATGGCTTACTAGATATTTTGAAAAAAACAAAATTCTGTCGATTTAGTCAAATCCCTCTAGCTCCTTTGTTTTTGATTTTATAAAAATGTGTAAATATCAAAATTGAAGGGAATTGTATCACGAATATGATTGTTATGTCCTCCTTTGGGTGACAGCTCTAGTTTTCGAGATATGACACAAACTTATATTTTTTTGAGTGGAAACCATAGTTGGCTATGACCGCAAAAAATCGGACATTTTTAGAGCTTTTCAACGATATAATACTCGATATAGTTGTTCATAAAAATAACGGAGTTATGGATGCTTTTCTCTCTTATTTTCACTTTTAACGTAGGTAACCATGAAAAAGATTGATTTATGAATAACTATTCCAAATAACATTGAACGATTTTTTTATTTGGTATATTTAGACAAAAATTGCATCTTTTTAAGATTGACCGCTTTCCTCACAGACCGCCTATCAATTTCTTCATTTGCTTGTAATACCGCCTCCCTTAGGTCACCAACTGTTTCATACTTTCTTTTGTATACTTACTGTTTTTTAGCGTACCCCATAAATAGAAGTCTATAACTGCCAAATCGGGAGACCGGGGTGGTCATTCGCGTGGGCCATTTCTTCCTATCCAAGAGATTGTATATATATTATCTAAGTCTTGTATTACTAATAACGAGTTATGAGCAGGTGCTCCATCATGTTGGAACCACTCAATTTCTAAACATGTTCTCAAATTCAAATTATACATCATGTCTTGAAAAGTGTTTTGCAAGAAATGCAAGTAGCGCTCCCCAGTAAGTGATTCGTCATAGATAAAAAGCCCCAGAATAGTAGACCCTATGATACCACACCAAATATTAAAACCGAATTTTATCTGAGATCGTCTTTGTTCTACATGGAAAGGGTTTTCTTTAGCCCAGATATGCTCATTGTGTGTATTCAACATACCGCAGTTAGTAAATCTAGTTTCATCTGCCCATAACACCTTTAATAGAAACTGTGGATTGTCAAGGCACTTGTCTCTAAACGATGTACAAAACAAAATACGTCGATGTTCGTCACCAGCATGCAGAGTTTGAGAAACTAAGTTTGTACGGGTGAAACTTGTGCGCTTTGAGTACTTTAACTACAGTTCGTTGAGATGTGCCAGCTTCTGCCGCAATCTCACAAATTGATGTAGATGGATTTTGATTTACCATTGCCAAAACATTTATTTGTGCTGCTTCGTTAATTTGATTACGTTCCTTTGGTGGTTTTCTAAAATATCTATATCTGCGTAAACTATCGTAAAGCCTCTTAAACGTACATAGAGCAGGTTGACGACGATTAAAATATCTATGAAGTTATTCATCAGCTGTACGAACTGATTTTTTATGGCATATAATATAACATTCCACCATATTCAGTTTTTCTTCGTTAGAATATTCCATTTTATCACGAAAACTTGTCAATATCGACTGTCAGTTCAGCTCTACTAATGGAATTACTGTCAAGTGAGGAAACGTCAAAAAAAGTCTTTTTCATGGCTACCTACGTTAAAAGTGAAAATAAGAGAGAAAATCATCCATAACTCCCTTATTTTTATTGTTGAAAAGCTGTAAAAATGTCCGATTTTTTGAGATCATAGCCAACTATGGTTTCCAACAAAAAAAGATAAGTTTGTGTCGTATCTCAAAACGAGAGCTGTCACGGAAACGAGAACATGACAATCATATTCGGGATACAATTCCCTTCAATTTTGATATTTACAATTTTTTATTAAATCTAAAACAAAGGAGCTAGAGTGATTTGACTAAATCGACAGAATTTCGTTTTTTTTTTTAATATTTTGTAAGCCATGATTTTTTACAAAAATCCGAAAGTGTCATTTAATTGGGCCAGTAAAACTGGAAATCTTTCCCAATTTAACCATTGCTCTATCTCCGCTAGTTTCAGAGATCCCCGTACTGATCATCAAAAAAACTCACCCTGTATAAACTGTTCATAATTAAAAATTATTTTCTGCTTTTAGTTCCGTTTGCTATTAAAGCGTATTTTTTAATTTTTTTAAACTATAATTATTTAAATAAGAGTTATATTATGAGATTAATAAATACCACCAAGTAAAAGGTAGGTAACACCTCGAAAACATTAAAGATGGTGACTAAGAGATAATTTAAAGATACCTAATTACAACAAACATTGGATATACTTTTACTAAATATCGTTTATTTGTTATACTTTATACAATATCATTAAACGTTTGTGTTTTGCTATTTTTAGACAATCTATTCCCAAGGCTATACTAAAAACGATAACTCTAAACAAAATCTTTATCACGAAACGTTGTCCCCGAAGACCTAACTAATTCTCTTTTGTCGTGACTTAATCGGCGTTTAGTTAACAGCAAAATTTCAAATAAAATCTATCGACAAGAAATCTACGCAACAAAGATAAATTGGAAGATTCTCCTGTGATTATATGTTTACGTTGTCTCCTGTTTAAGGCTGATCCTAAACAGATTAACTGCGTCATATCAGTTTGTTTTTCAATTTAAATTTCTTAGTTAGTAAAATAAATCGTTTGCTATAACAGCTTCTGCGCTTCTGGTAATGATGAGGACAGATCTGCTTCGGATATGTTAAAGTTCTTAGCGAGGGAATCAACTGAGCATCGGAAAACCCCTCTGCCAAAAATGACAAAACTAAAATAATTAATTAACATCTCGCCGTCCAACACACATGCTCTCGAAAGCTGTACTGCAAAAACCTGCAAGGAACTAAGGAAGTGCTGATATTTAATTGATGGTTCTTCAAAGAAGCAAAAAAAGATCATGACTAATTGCTCGGCATCTGTTTTGACGCAGGTCGGGTCACTTTCTTGCTGGAAAAATAAATCTGCCTCTCTTTTATTTTCCTTACAAATATCGGCTTCAAATGAACTCAAAAAAGCTTCGGGGAACTTTCGCAGCTGAAACTATTCACAACTAACAATAGCTCAAAGATAAGTAGAGTTTGTTGACAGCTCTCGAAATTTTGGTGATATATTACGATATTTTGTTCTTAGTTACCAGTAGGCTCAAGAAGTTTCTATGATAAAGTACTGTACAAAGTTCTTCAGTCAGACATTTCATTTTTAATTTCGATAAGCATCAAAGTATGTCAATTGATTAATTTTTTACACTTCTGCTGATATATGAAAAAAGAAAGAAAAACGTATATTTGTCAAAGTGATGACATCATCAAATTTGTTTTCAGATAGTAAGCTATAATTTTGTACCATTTTTAGGGTTCCGTATATACAATATCACTCCGGATTTCTGCCTCTGTCACATCACAACAATTTTCTCCTAAACTACTGGACGGAAGAGGTTGAAATTTGGCATCAATGTATAGTTTGGTGACCCGATCAGGAGTACATATCCTAAAAGAAGAAATTTTGGTTTTAGGGGTACTTTTGGGGAAAAAACTAAAAAAATCGATCGTTTCCCACCTGATCTCCGAAACTACTGAGCCTAAAATTAAAAAAAGGAAATACAGAACGTTGCCCGAACTTTACAGAAAAAATAATGAGAAACCATTAATATTAATTTTGGGGGGCAAATTATAGAAATAAATAAAAATTTAAAATTAAAAAAAAATTCAAACGCATCATGTAATACATCAAATGAAAGGTCCCATTCTGAAGAACACAAATATATTTTTTTATATTAAAAAAAAATTGTTAAAAAGATATTAATGAAAATTTACCAAAATTTACCCATTCCCTCCCGCTCCCCTCCCCCTTATCTCTGAAACTATAAATCGTAAAGTTTTGAAAAAATTAGACGTATAAGGTCCGACCTGAAGTTTACTGGAAAAATAAGGAGAAACCTCTACTTTTAATTTTGGGGGGCAAATTACAGAAGTAAATCGAAAATATAAAATTAAAATTGTTTCTAACGCATCATGTTATATATCAAATGAAAGGGCTCATTATGGCGAAAACCAATATATTTTTTTCATATTTTTAAAATAAATGAATTTAGAGATATTAACAAAAATAAAAAAAATACCCATTCCCCCCTTATCCCCGAAACCGTAACGTGTAAAAATTTGAAAAAAATAGAGGTATAGCGAGCCCCGCAACTTTACTGGAAAAATAAGAACAACCCCCTAATAACCATTTTGGGGGGCAAATCAAAGAATTAAATGGAAAATAACAAATTATAATTGTTTCTAAGGGAGCAAGTAATATATCAAATCACAGGACTCATTAAAACGACTACAAATATATTTTTTTAATTTTTTTTAAATGACTATTTTAATATATGTAAAAAATATTTAAAAAAATTACCCATTCCCCCCTTTATTTCTCAAACTATCATATCTATTTTTTTATGTTTAAAGGAAAAATACGAAGAAATCCCTAATATTAATGTTGGGGGCCAAATTATAGAATTAAACGGAAAATAACAAAATATTTTTTAACGCATCATGCAATACATCAAATGAAAGGGCTCATTATGAGGAATATAAATATATATTTTTCATATTTTTAAAATTAATTGTTTACAAGATATTAACATAAAAACATAAAAAATCTCATTTCTCGCTTTATTTCCGAAGCCATACTACCTCAAATTTTGAAAATAATTAGGGGTGCTGGGGCTCACTTGAAATATATAAGAAAAATTATGAGAAAACCCCCATAGTAATTTTAGGGACAAATTATAGAATTAAATGGATAATAAAAATTCAATTTTCAAACGCATCATGTCATATATCAGATAAAAAAATCTGAATTACAAATATATCATATTCTGAGAAAAATCAAGCGAATCCTGAAGCAGATAAAATAAAAAGTCTATGTGTGGAAAATAAAAGTGTATATTTTTATCAATTTAAAACGCTTCCTTTAAAAGATATCAGGGTAAATATAAGAAAATGCACTCATTCCCTGCTTGTCTGAAACTGGAATATTAGAATCTTGAAGGTGGTATGGAGTGCTTAGTATGCGAGTCCAACTCGCACTTGACCAAATTATTTTGGATATTATCGATCGATACAACAGCTCCGCACGACAGCTTGCGGGCTAATTAACGGAATTATAACATAGAGTTAGGGGCACCAAACAAAATTGTTTTTGTAGACCTGTGTTATAATTGCATTGACAACGAGAATTGCTCTACAGCCGATTGCATTTTCAAGAAAATATACAATTTACTATAATTTTGCTAGGTAAAACAATAATAGCTACTTCGTAGATATAACCTAGGACTTCCGGGAAAATGGCGGGACGGCCACACTTGTAAATATCTACTTAACTTTCAAAATTAGATTAAAGAAGTTAGAATTAAAGTTTAACATGAAATAGTATAAGAAATTGGTGATTGTTCATTAAGTGTTAGTTATCGCCATGAAGACTAGTTTTGTTGTATAGTATGAAAAACTTAAATTTGATAGACGCTTTTACAAGTGAGAGACGCTCAAGAAGTGAAAATAGTTTAAGTGATTTAGTTATATATGGACGTTAGATAAGAGGGAGAAGGAATAGAAAGAAAGAAGAGTTTATTTTAGTAGGAAGTCTAGGAGTGACTGTCCGGGAAGAATAAGTTTTTGTTTTCATTTTTATTGAAATTGCTAATAAAGAGGAAGATGGGTTATCCCAGACGCATTTAATTATGCACCTCTTCTAACTCGAGGCTGGCTAAATGCTTATCGGCGAAGGCCACAAACCAACTAACCAAACCAAACGACACATAACTAATATTATAAGTGTTGCATGCTGTCAAAAATATTTTCCGGGTAGTCTACGTAATAGGGATTTCTAACTTGACCTGATTTTCTTATGTCACTACAGTTCCTAAAAGTGACATCTATATTCCAAACAGTTTAACACCAAACCAATTCTCTTGCTGATAAAGTTGATGTAAATTTTACAAAATTGGAAACTTTTGACAAATCGACTTTGTCATAATAATATATTCAATCTTATTCATATTGGGCTTTCACTGTGTGCTGTGATCCATTTGTCCGCATGTATTATTTAACAATTTCGGATTAATGACAGCCGCACACAGATTTGCTTTTAGCCTGTTATATTATTTATGGGGGATCTGCATGGCCGATAGTGTCATCCTGTCAGGATATTTTAGCGGATGATTTAAATATTCATTCTCAACAGTTTACGTTGTCTGGATATCAAAATGCCGACGACGGACGGTGCGACAACTGAAATTGTTCGGCAAAATTTATAATTTATTTAAAATCGTCAGTTTTAAGTTAACCTGCAGCTCAAAATTTTGTATGTATTATCTGGGAGATATATCTAACATTTTTATTGATGTCGACTTGTAGACAGGTCTGTAGTTATCTAGAAGAATATCTATAAACGAACAAAACGATAAATTAAAAATTAGTTATAATCATTTATATTTGAGATAATTTCTTTCCGTAGACATACGTCAATGTCAGGCTCCTTTATTTTGAAACAAGAATGTCAAAATACATTATTACAAATAATTAAAATTATCAAAAATAAAATCAGTTGAGACAAAATATAACAATAGAAATAATAATTGCTTTTCTGAGAAAAAAACAATGGATTTACTATTATGTTATCTGTGAATAGCTTTTACGTAGGTTTAAGTATGGTTGCGTAGGCAGATTTAATTTTTTGTTGATTTGCATGTCATTGTCTTAATTTTCATCAATGGTAATAGCAAAAAATATTGAAAATGCCAGATAAGATTTTAGCGAAACGTCGGCAAGAATTGAACCGACCAACAAGTAATACGAACATATGTAATACGTATATATTAATATACGAAGAAATATTTATACGGGAATACAACGTTCTGTAGTGTTGGAGTAAGTTCCCCCCAGGCAATGATTCCATAGTTGATTATACTTTGTTTTTCTAAGAATGTATTCTACATGTTTATCCCACTTCATACTGTAATCAAAGATCAATCAAAATGTATCAATAATGTTAACAGTTTTAGAATAGATTTGAAATGAAAAAGACAAAAAAATGGCCGAAACGCCATCATTAAAACATGAAATAAACAGAGTCTTATCATTGTATTATTGTAACGACTTAAAATCAAGAAAATTTACAATCAACAAGAATCAACAATTTATATAATATAAATAAGGTCGAAGAAAACGGCATACAATACTGCAACATTGCAAACGCGGATTCACGGTAGATTTTTTTGAAAAGCTGAAAAACTAAATTGACATCGACTTTTTGAGGTTTTTTGTAAAAAAAACAAAAACGCGTCGGGTTGATGTTGGTTTTGTTTTACTCTTAACTTTTAGCCGACTTCCAAAAAGGAGGGGGTTATCAATTCGTCACGCATTTTTTTTGTATGTACGTTATCTGATTTATTCTCCTGTGGTGAACCTTTTTGAATGAATATGGTCTTGGTTAATAGAGTATATATCCGGATTGGTGAAACTTCAAATTTTGGAAAAGAACTCTATTAGCAAAGTGATGAAATTTGTGAATGAACGCATGCGTGCATGGAAATCGACCAATATCCCTAGTATATTGGTCGATTTTCGAAAACTCCTTATGGATGTGTATAGTTTTTTAACGTTTAATCTATTAAGGAAGACCCCTAGATGATCTCATGTACTTTTCTGCGAAGTACAACAGTTTTGCAGAAAATCCAAAAAAAAAATTCCAAATTCCAAAATTCTTATCAAAAATTTCATCGAAATGACATAACGGACATTTCCTCATAAATATTTTAATTCCAACGTAATAGTGCGGGAATTTTAGGCACTGGAAGTTTTAAGTGCGAATTTGAAAATTTTCTATGTACATCTCAAGCATATATGTAGTAAAGCATAGTATTTTCGGCTCCTTAAATTAATGAATACCAAGGTCGTTTTGTTTGTATACCAGGCAAATACCTATTTAAATAAAAATTTTACCACTTTGCAAAGACGGTGCTGTTGGTTGTCACATTCTCCCGGCCTAATAGAAAATTCAGTTACAACACATGTCAAACTCTAAACTGCTATTTGGTGCGTTTATACACAGGATGTTTAGCTATAGCAAACAAAATCACAAAGGACAGTGATACAAGGAGTTACATTTATATGATGATTGAAATATAGGACGGAGTAGAATGATAGTGGTCTATAGGTAGCCGTATATATAGGATGGTTGGAATATAGGATGGAGTGGACATTTGGTGGTATAAAAATGTTGGAAAAAATGTGAAATTAAAATTATATTGGGTGATTAAAAAATTATTTGATATGGACGTTAACAAATCATATACACAATGATTGAAATATATGCTGAAGTTGAATTATATTTATACAGTGTGATTAAAAAATTATTTATTTTATAGTGCATAAAGTGTGGAGAGGGGTTAATGTTACACAGGGCGATAATGTAAATTGTTAAAAATGAAATAATTTATGGGCTAGCCCACAAGGAGTTATATACTATGGTTAAAATATAAGCCGGATTTGACTCCGTAGATATGGGATCGATTTTACTCCGTCCTATAGTTTACAGAAGGCAGCTAATAAATGTATGCTTGTCCGTGGGCAGTCGTATGTACAGGATGGTTGGTACATAGGGCGGAGTGGAATTATCTATAGTTATACAGAGTTATCAAAAAAAGTTGAAAAATGGTTACATGGTGTGGTCCATAAGGCATAAATATATTTTGGGCTTATTAAGTCAACGGTTCGTAAACATTTACCTGGCAATTTAAATGAAAATGTATCATAGTGTAATGTTAAGGCTTTCGATGTTACCTGGTCCTGTCTATTACGGTTATACATACAAAATAAAAAGTAAAGAATGAAAACTACGTGAGTTAAAGAAAACTAAAAAGTTGAAAATAAAACATTTTCAAAAAAAAATATAACCGACTTCTGTACAAATTAATTACCTACCAATCTACTATATTTTTGAAGTCGGTGCCAAGCAACAAAAAAGTTTGATGAAGTAGTAGATAAGTACGCAATGAAGGATTTTAGATTTGTTTGGCACCGACTACAAAAATATACTAGATTGGTAGGTAATTAATTTGTACAGAATGAGCACCTTTTAATGTTTACATTTTTTACTGCCTGGGTAGGTACCTAACAACATTGAATGTGTTATTTATTTGCTAGAGTTGTATTTTGTTATAATTATTTTCAGTTTTTTAGTTATAGGTGGAAGTCGGTTATATATATTTTTTAAAAGTTTTATGTTACGTATTTTCGTAAATAACCTGGGCTAATCCATTTTTGAAGTTCGTTAAAATTGACGTCTTTATGAAAACGAAAAAAAAAAAGAAAGAAAAATCTGACCTTGTAGCCCTGGTTCCAAACAATTTTTAGTTCGTACATCTACGTTATAATAAATGTAACCGAGTTAATTCTGAAATACTTTTCCAACCAATTTTCTCAACGAACTAAACCGTCCGGCTAATAATAAAAACAAACGGCATATGAAATCGAAATATCTCCCTCTGTTTACACCTAAGTTCTTTTAGTGCCGTTCTCCAGCTATTATTTTGGTTGAAAAAAATAAAGTTTTATGCTGTGAAGTGGAAACAGTCTGCTGCTACATATTCTTGTAAATAGGGGCGCGCACAGTTCCAACAAAAAAAGAAGAGCAATGAAATTTTCCAGATCGTTGAAAGTGGACATAAAACTTTACCTCCCTCGTTGCTCACTCGATGTTTCAATTTATGTTTGGAGCTGTACACCAGACTGGAGATCTTATTTGAGCTTTTGAATTGCCAAATAAGGAAATGCATTAGGTGAACTACTTTTCTATTTAATAAGTTTTTTCTTTGGGTAAATTGAAAACTCGATTCGGTTTGTTGTTGGGTTTTCGTTATTTACCTGCTCTTTATGGAATATTGCTCGAATTGAATGAAAAATCAGAAAACGTGTTCTGTGGTAGTTTATCCTTACTGTGGTTGATATTTTTATTTTATTTTCACAGAAACGAAATTCACAAAGCATTCTTTTGATATCTATACGTTGAATCTCTTGTAGGTACAAATTCAAAAGTGATTGTAGAAGGAATTGTACGAAACATTTTGTGTCTGCAATAACGATTGTGCACTGTAATAAGGAATTATGTAATAAAATTGCACATGTGCTATTTTTATTACTAAAACGTTTGGTAGGGATACTTCTAAGGAATTTCAAATTGATTGTTGAGGAGGTACTTGTTTGTTTTGTCTGTTCCTTGGGGTTTTCTTCCCATTTCTATTCTGTAACAGGTAAAAATTTAAAATTTGTAATGGAGACAGTGTACTAGTGACAATTTTAGAAAATTTCTCGGATTACTGATTGAATTTGTTTAATGTTTTAAAGCGAGACATCGACATGAATCAGTTTCAGGGAAAACTGACCCACAGAAACTGCTAATCAGGAGTCGTACTTTGTGTAGCGTCGTTACCCAGATCAATCGGCTTCTTTTCCCCAATAAAATTTTCAAAATCCCCAGATTTGGAACTAGTTGTGATAAAATCCCCAAAAAGTATGTAACCAAATTACTTTCTAAAAACAAATTTGTGCCCCGAGATAGCATAGAAAATAACAAGTAAATTAAAATGAAAATTTTTATTAAAATAATCACACTTAGGTAATTTTCACTTATATTTATTTACTATTGACAATATTGTTTCACCAGATTACTAGATTCTTCAGAACACAAAGTAGAATTCAATGCTAAATACCTAAAACTACAATAAAGAAATGTTGGGATGCAATTACACATACTATTAGAGTATTATTGAAATTTTGAGATATTTGAGCAGGTAGGAGGGAAATACTACTAGTGATTATTTATCGACTTGACCATACAATGTATGGATCACACTCCCTCTAAAGCACCAGATGTCAAAAGGGTTTAGCTCTGTGGGAGCTCTTGCCAGGTTTTCAGGCCCGTGGTTGGAGTCGAGGCTGCAGTCTCCAATGAATTTTCTGACCGTCCGGGCTGTCCCTAACAGGACGGCTTTTTGCATTTGTTTGTAAAGATGTTCGTCCAGACCGAGGTATTTTAAATTTTTTAACAGATGTTTTGGGACTAGTCCTGTCGTTGATATAACAATGGGTACAGTTCGTGTGTAGTTCATTTCCCACTGAATCTTTATTTGAAATTCCAAATCTTTATATTTGGTTATTTTCTCAACCTGCTTGATATTTATATTATTGTTGTTAGAAATTGCTATGTCAATTAAAGTTGTTTTCCGAGAGATTTTATCTACCAAAACTATATCTGGTCTATTGTGAGTAACAGTCCGATCGGTCAGTATCGTGCGGTCCTAGTACAGCTTGTAGTTGTTATTTTCTAAAACAGATTCTGGATTGTATTTATAGTATGGTATTCTTACTTACTGTAATAATTCAAGTGATTATTTATTATTATTATATTGTTTAACCCATTATGTTCATTTTGGCTGAAATATTTGTGAACAACATGGAATCAGCAATTTTCAAACAAAATCTGAACAGTAAAATGCTATATTGGTAACAATATGTTGTTTATAATCACATAAATACTCAAATTGCATACCTCAATATGGTTGGCATAACTAAAAGAATAATACGAAAGTAAAACCTAATTGTCACTTTCAGTAAACATTTTTAAACCTGATTTACTTTCCTATTTGATAAATCGGAAACTCAAGATTCAGTGTTATTACAATTTAAGTAAAGTGAATACAATTAACGTCTGAGTGACTGAAAATATTTCTATCGGTAAAATTCTTTTCTGTGCCATCGCCTGGTTAAAATTCTAGTAATGAGAATATCAATTTCAGTGGTAATTTGAACTGACTTCAGTTGCTGTTTCAGACGGTCTCATAACATGAAATATTGGGACTAGGTAAATAATTGCTTTCAACCTTTCCACGGGATAGATATAATCTTTATGAGGTGTAAAATGCATACGAGAAGAACCCTGATGAAACTATGGTCTGAACACCTAACATATGATGAAGTACTAAACAGAATAAAGTGCCAACTTTACTTACTCACAATTACAAAACACAAACTTGAGTACTTCGGTCACATTATGAGAAATGAAAATAAATTCCTGTTTCTAAAGAACATTCTACAGGGTAAAGTAGAAGGAAGGAGAGGTCCGGCAAAAGGGGAAATTCCCGGTTAACAAATCTCCCCAAATGCTATAGGGTTATCTCCACTGAGCTGTTAAGAAACGGTTAATATATGAGAAGAAGAACAAGATGAATTGATTATAAATTGAAGAGTGGCGAACGGTTAATATGTTTGATACTATTGGTTCATAGATGTCCAATAAGCTTGGTTTAAGTTTTATATAAGTACTCTCATGAAGTAGTTTATAATATTTATTCTGTGATTCTGCGAAATTACGCACAACGAAATATGGAACCTCCTAAGAATTACATATAAAACAGTATTTTACTAATAGATTTTAAAATGAAAATAAGATTATAGATATTAAATTTGGGGTCCAAATTACAGAATTAAATGAACAATTAAATTTCAAGTGACAGTATGAGTAATACAAAAAGTTATTAAAGATACACAAGATTCAAACCATTAAGAAAAGTAAAACAAATTCTAATATATATATATATATATGTATATATATATACGTATTAGATGGTTTCCGGGAATTCATCCGCTTAGTTGATAACTGATCCCTGCCGGGATCGATGGTAAAATGACGACGTTTCGGCAGTCATATCTGCCCTCTTCAGGTCTTGTAGCCTTCTGCTTTCGCTTCTAGTTACTCGAATACTTAAAAACATATATATATATATATATATATATATATATAAGTATATATATATATATATATATATATATATATATATATATATATTCAGCAATAGTACAATCTGAATCCAGTGATAGTAAAACTTATGTACAATTCCGATCCGGGTTGACAAACCTAAGCCAATATACGGGCTCGGAATTGTTTTGCCTTACATTTAGCAAGAAACAAACTATTATCATGTCCTGTGTAGTAGTAAAATATTTTAGGTCCCATCGTAACATATATCTTAGAATCAAAGAGTGACAATATTTACTCAAAAACTAAATAATACCCATATTATTGTGGCTTGAAATTGTATGAAGCTTCAAAATTTTAGTTCCGTGTTTTGTCACTAACGAAGCGAGTTTCGTCGATGGATATACAAAGAATATATATACAAATATTTAATTTCTGTCAATTCTGAGCCATGACATTTGACAACCGTGTTGTGAGTTTTGTCGGGTTATAAATATAAATTATACCCACGATAAACGCTTATAAAGTGATAGACGCTAAATCAGTGATTAAAATAGTTGTAAATTATCAAAATAAGTGACTAAAGATATAGATTAGGATGCCGGAACTCAAGAGCTATCTCGCCGTGTAAATAGATATGGATTGGAAAGAAAAGTTAATTTATTTCAAGAATCTCATTTTATTTTTCATCTAAATTCAAAATTTGTACATAAGGTGAAGGTTAAAAAAAGATTATAAGAATATTTTTTACATTTTACTCACTTGTGTCTGGTCATTAAGGTCGAAAAGACCAGGACCATTAGCCTTGTGCTAAAAAGGCCGTAAGGCTGCTTGAAGAAGAAGAAGAAGAAGTCTGAATATTATAACGTTGTGAGTTATAAGTGCTATAGATATAAATTAAATTTAATAGTTTATTGTGTATAAACAGTTTGTGAACTAATAAGATGTCTCAAAGGTGTCAAAAAATTTTGTCTTTAGTACAAAATGAAGGTAAGAATATTTCAAAACTTTTGTTTTCAATAATCGAGTTAGTGATTTCGCCTGTTTGGGATATTTTAGGAATTATTTTACTTTATTATAATTACAAATCATATATAATTAAAATATGACTTAATAATGGAATATTTTTTAATGATCTTATTTATTTAAGGAATATGTTCACCAGCACCTAAATTGAATGAAGAAAAGTATTCCATTTATGCTACGACTTCCACAAGTGTTTTGCCAGAAGAAGTTCATTCAATTTGCAACTACGGACATCTAAATCGTGTCCAAATTATTGAAGATTGGCTTTTAGATGTGAAACCAATATTAAACTCAAAGGAAACTATAGATGTACCCATTATTAAAACTAGCTTTGACAAAGATCATGATTATTTAATTCATCCCAAAGAGAATTTGCCCAATAACGCAGAAAATTTTGAACATTTTAAAGAAATATCTGGAAGTAGTAAAAATACCACATATGAAGAAATTTCATCCAGTAGTAAAGAAAAAGATGAAATTAAACAATCAGATCTAGATAGTGATGATTCTTTGTTGGATCCAGATTACTACCCTAATGATGATGCAATGAATAATGTAAGTAAAATATTTCATTATATACACTTCTTTACATATATATAAAGTTTTGACTTGATTCTGACAGTGCAGGTAATCCAATCTGTCTGTGCATACAATTTTACAAGATTATTTTTCATAGTTGGGTTTTTAAATTCATTATGATGTAAATATTAAATTCTTAGTCTAAACTCTGCTAACAAATGGTTTTGAGTTAAGCATCAAATTACTGTAATTATTTTTATTATGAACCTCCGCACAATTTTATTCAACAAAACACAAGTAGGGTTTGAGAATTGCCATTAGCATAATTTTTAATAAAATAAAATGTTTGAAATAGTTGCATATAAATAGTCAGATTCATTATTCAATAAATTTCTTGCACCCTAGAAACTATTAATTGTAAAGTTTATTAATTATTATATTCTTAATAAGAACATGATTTCAAGATTTAAAGCATATTTTTCTTCTTCATTCTTTAAGATTTCAGTAGAAGTTACAGAAATATTAGTTGTATTCCTGGAATACAAATAAAATTTGGTTATTTCTCTTGCATACTCACACATGAACTGGTATTTCAAATATTTATTTATAGAAGTTTAATTGTAAATCATCAAATTTATCTTTCTGCAATAAAATTTACCTTTTGCCATATTTTATACCAACTTTAATTACCATATTTACTTAATTACTTTGTTATAATGTTTACTCTTAGCCCTAAACTTATTCCTTTCCAGTTAAAATATTAAATGATTTTCCAATTGCATTATTTATTGCAGTGTACTTCAGCTTCATCTACACATTCCATTGAAATAAAGGCTATATCACCTATAGTTGTAAGGTCTTCGACAACAGCCAATAAATTTAAAGTAAGTGTATTTAAAATTCAAATGTTTGTAATATTTGCTTACATGAAAAAAATGTAAAAATGTCTTTAAGTCTTATGAACTGGAAATAATTAAATTTTTTATCTTAATTTATTTATGTACACTTTAGTTGACACTTTTTGTCAAAGTAAAGTGTTGATTTGGGAAATAAAAACAGTAAAGAGAAAATTGTTACATATTTAAGAGCATTGTAACAAAAAAACTGCCTTTTAACATTATATATTTTAATAATTTTAGTTGAGATCTGATTCCAATATACCAGCTATTGCTTCTGTTGTTAGTTTGAAAGAAAATTATACAATTGAGAAACTGGATTCTTCAAGACTAAATGACAAGGTAATAACAATAAAAAGAGCACTACAGTAATATTTAATCACAGTTAATTGAAAGGCTTGACCATACTGGTTATAATCTTACTGAATAGTAGATAAGTTATTTTGATGGATATTTCTTTTCAAAAGTAAAGCAATGAATTGAAAGACAGTTTGTTGTAAAGCACATTTGATGTTTTTATTTTAAGAAAAGTATTTGTTTTTTAATGTAGTATTATTAGTATTATATATTATATATTATGTATTATAAATATATATTATAAATCTATATTTATTATCACTCTGGTTGCTGACCACACAAATCAGAAAAAAATTTTGTGTACCCGCATTTCATAACTCATGTCCAGAAAAGCCATATATCAATTTGGATTGCTTTTACTCCAAAATTTTTTTTTCTTTTCTTGAAATATAATATTTTTTGTTTTGTATGTTTTTTACAAAAATACTAACTTATTTTCTTTTATTTTATCATTCATTTATCTGTAATGTTGTTATCTTAAACTCAAATATATTTCATCATTAGAACTTTCCTACAACTACTTTAAAACTTTGTTTCAGACAATGGTGGAGAGCATATTAAGAAAAAATTATACAGATAGAAAGGATTTTTGCATTTTTTGTGAAAAGGATGTAACACATTTTGCAAGACATGTATATAAATGGCATGAAACTGAGTTTGATGTAGTTAAAATCATATCTTTAAAAAAAAATTCCACTGAAAGGCGCCAAGCTTTAGCTGCATTAAAAAAGAAAGGAAATTTTATAAGAAATAGATCTTGTACTAAGCTTATTTCATCAGATGCTTTCCTTCCATGTAAATACTGCTTAGGTTTTTATATGAAGAAAAGTTTATATAGGCATACAAAGAAATGTCCATTTAATTATGATCAAGGAGATATCCAAAAAGGGCAAACTTCTCAGAGTGATGGACAAACTACGCTCCTGTTAAATTCCTTTAATAAATATGATGATTTGCTTAAATCGAAGATATTTCCAAGAATGCGCGCCGACGAAATAGGTCTAATCGTTAAACAAGATTCATTAATTTGTAAATATGGTTTTTCATACATAAAAGGCCGACAAAGTAAAGGAAATTTTGATTTGGTTCGACAAAACATGAGAGGGTTAGCAAAACTTTTGCAATATGCACAAAAAAAAACATTCTGAAATAAAACATTTAATAGATCTGTTTCAACCTCATTATTTTCAATTAATTGTTGCTGGTGTTAATAATATTGCTAAATATAACACACAAACAGAAAATTATGAGTCACCGACGTTAGCTATCAATTTTGGCACTCTGATAAAAAAATGTTGTGACTTAGCATATGTTGATTTATTGCAAATTGAAAACACAAATCAGAGAAGGAAAGATCTGAAAATTTTAAAAACGCTGGTGGAGTCTCAATGGGCGGATGAAGTATCTGCACTAGCAAGTTCAAATCTAAATCAAAATAAGTAGAATAAAGATGAACTTTTGCCGCTTATCAGTGATTTGAAAAAGCTGAATTTATTGTTACAAAAAACTTCCCAGAAAGCATTTCAAGATTTAAAAGCTAATCAAAATAATAGTTGGGCTTATAATACCCTCAAAGATATCTTGTATGCTCAGATCATTCTTCTTAATAGAAGACGACCAGCCGAAGTTGCCCAGTTAAAAGTCCAAACATTTAAGTCTATTAATTTAGAAAATGTTGATAATAATGAATTTGAGAAATGTTTAACACAAACAGAAAAAATACTGCTTAATACCTACCATCGATTTGTAATTAGAGGAAAACGTGGAAGAGGTGTACCAGTTTTACTGTCACCAGACATGAAAAAATGCTTTGACCTTCTTTTGGAGGTGCGAACTAATTTTGTATCAGATAATGAATTTGTTTTTCACACTAGCGGTAAAGGTTTTGTTGACGGCACTAAAGTTCTTCGTAAGTATGTTAAAAAATGCAATATTGAAAGACCTGCCACTATAACAGCCACAAGACTTCGAAAACATTTGGCAACAATAACTCAACTTCTCCAGTTTTCTGACAATGATATGGAGCAATTGAGCAAATTTATGGGGCATACATTAAAAACTCACTGTGGTGTGTACCGAATGTCAGATAAAATTTATCAGACGGCCAAAGTTTCAAAACTTCTACTGCTAATGATGGAAGGAGGAGCAGAACAATTCAGAGGAAAAACGTTAGATGAAATAGACATTGATTTAAATCCTATTTATGATGAAACTTTAATAGATAACATTGGTGTTGATCAAGAGGAACCAGTGTCTCAAAATGAACAGCTGTCTCATTATGAAACAACAAGAAAAAATGAGCTTAATGTAAAAAGGAAACGAAACCAAATTGAAACAGACAGATATGGACAGCAACCCATAAAAAGTTAATAGCAGAATATTTTTCACATCATATTGAACGTAAAAAACCTCCTAAGCAACGAGAAATAACTGAATTTATAAACACTTATCCAGACTTATTTGAAGGTAAAAAATGGACATCAATTAAAGCAATTGTATATAACATGTATACCGGTGTTCCTTAATTTTAGTTTGTTTCTTAAATTTTGCCTGTTATTACAATGTATTTTTATTTTTAAAAATAGCAGTTAGTAGCTTAAGGATTCATGTTTATTTAATTTGTTACAACTTATAATAAAGGCTTTCAAAAAAATATATATTGTTTTCAACTAGTTTTCCCCCAACTTCTGCGAAAATAAATAAAAAAAAAATATATAGAATAATTTTTCTTATAATGCTTCACTATTTTAAATGTCTCTAAATTATGAAGTATTTGTATTAAGTAAAGTAGTCAACATACCTATGACCCTCGATTGCCGAGAGTTCATATAAAAACAGTCCATATTACCCTCCATCATATAAGTAAATTTTGGCAAATTGATGAAACACGTTTCTATTCATTTAATTCAAGCAATCATTATTTCTTATGTCGGAATCACATCTGGTGCTTGAGAGAGTGAATGTCTCTAAATACAACTAACATGCTGTCCAAATCAGGTTATTGAATATTTACAAAATGCTAAAGGGTCTATTTGCTTCAGATATTTCGCAAACTGAATTTAATTATTATATTTTCACAATTTTAATAGCTGTTAAAAATCCAAAATCTTTGGCAACATTGCAGCGGCTTAGTTTTGTTCGCTCCGATAAATAAACTTGTGTATTGGGGCTCAAGAATGCATGAATAATACAGTGGTTCAGAAATGTATGAATGAAGAGCAATTTTTTCTCATATACAAACTCTCAAGTTCTCTTTAATTCAAAAGTATATACAACAAATAGTATCTTAAACGTTATTTATATCTCACTAAGACAATGACAAGCAACATAGCATTAATATTTAACTATGGTTCATAATTGTATGATTTTCTGTGAGGATCGAAAATAATAGCAAGATCTATATATATATATATATATATATATATATATATATATATATGATGTTACTTCTGATGTTCTCACGAGTATGAAATGTAATTGACTGTTCTCGGAATTCTCGTGTGTTTCTCTCGTTTGTCTTAGAAAAGACACTTTTTCGACGTTTCAATGAGATCTCACTCATCTTCTTCGGGATTACTGATGTTGGCACTCACTAAGCGTAGTACAAATTGATCTGCTGCTAATTTGCGTCTCTGCTTATTTGCTATTGACCGGGGGGGGGGGTCCATAGCCAATCAGAGCTCTTGCCCTTTGACGGGTTATGGGTCCGCTTGTCATTGCGATATTGTTGGGTCTATTCGCGTTATTTGTTCTTTTTTCTGGGGATTTTATTTTAATGCTAATATAGCGGTCTGTTAGTGCAGCTCTCCATGTGGGTGGGAGGCGTTGCGCTTCATCCCGTTTACTAGGAAGGCACGCAATGGGGCCTAGCAAATCTTTTTATAGAATGGACACTTTTATAATATGGTAGAGAACAACTCCACAAGTTTCTGGATCTGGATCATCTAAACATCTAAGCAAAACACACCCGAAAATTACATTCACCAAGGAAACAGAACAAAACAACCAACTGCCATTCCTGGACCTATTATTAAAAAAGAAACCCGACGGAATCATAGGACACACAGTATACCGGAAAACCACGCACACAAACAGATATCTCAACGCAAACTCACACCACCACCCTGCTCAGTTATTCTCAATAGTTAAAACCTTAACCCACAAATCTCAAACTCTAACAGACAACCAAAACAGTAGGGCCGAGATGAACATTCTAAAGGAGGCATTAACATCAAATGGCTATAACCACCACCATAATACAGAAAGCACTTACACAAAAACCAAAACCCACAACTGACAAAATTGGAAAAGTACTAGCAAAACACAATATAGAAACAGTTTTCAAGGCACACAGAAAGATTGGAGAGATCATAACGTCACCTAAAGTAAAACTTCCCCTTGAAGATCAGGGTATATATGAGATACCATGCAAGGACTGCAACCTCGCGTACGTCGGCCAAACGAACAGAAAAACAAGTGCCCGGAGAGAAGAACACAGAAACGCAGTAAAACGAAAAACGACGACGTCTGCATTATCACAACACTATCTAAATACCGGTCATCAAATAGATTTCGACCAGAACCTTAAAAAACGGGACGATGCGTAACGCCTCCCACCCACTTGGAGAGCTGCACTAACAGACTGCTATCTCCACAAAAAAAAAGAACAAATAATGCTAATACTCTTCCTAGACCCAACAATATCTCAATGACAAGCGGACCCATAACCCGTCAAAGGGCAAGAGCTCTGATTGGCCAGAACGAACAAGACCACGCCCCCCGGTCAATAGCATAAATGCAGAGACGCAAAGTAGCAGCAGATCAATTTGTACTACGCTTAGTGAGTAATCCCGAAGAAGATGAGTGAGATCTCATTGAAACGTCGAAAAAGTGTCTTTTCTAATACAAACAAGCGAAACTCACGAGATTCCGGAGAACAGTCAAGTTAAATGGAAAATAAAATTTTGTTTAATAAAGTGAACCTGTAACGTATGTATCAGGTGAAATGATTCATCATAAAAATCCAAATATATTTTATTTAGATTTTCAAAATAATTCCTTTAAATGATTTAATGATTTATTATTTACAATTTGACTTATTCTCTCATTTATCTTCTTGCAGTTAAGACAAAAGCTTGTATAGGCTGAAGCCCTAAAAATGTATGGTTAAAATAAAACGAAAACCCTAATTTAATTTTGTGGTCAATTAGATAATTAAATAAATATTTTTATACAAATCAAGTGTGATATTGTATATACAATATTACTCCGGATTTCTGCCTCTGTCACATCACAGCAATTTTCTCCTAAACTACTGAACGGAAAAGGTTGAAATTTGGTATCAGTGTATTGTTTGGTGACCCGATCGGGGTACTTCTGGGGGGAAAACTAATAAATCTAGAGTTCTTCCCCCTTATCTTCGAAACTATTAGACGTAAAGTTTTGAAAAAAATAGAGATATAGTGCCTCACCTGAATTTTATCGGAAAAATTAGGAGAAACCTCTACTATTAATTGGGGGGGGGGGAAAATTACAGAATTAAATTGAAAATATAAAACTGAAATTATAATATATCAAATGAAAGGACTCATTATGGGGAAAACAAATATATTTTTTTCATATTTTTAAAATAAATTATTTAAAAGATATTAAGAAAAATATAAAAAATACCCATTCCCCCTACCTTATCTCCGACACTATAAGCAGTAAAATTTTGAAAAAAAAATTGGAGATATAGGGCCTCACCTGAATTTTACTTCGCTTCGCTTAAAAGATTCATTCCCTGCTTGCTGATACTGGAGTATTAGAAAGATATATACTTTGATTCACCCTTAGTATGCGAGTCCAACTTGCACTAGATCAAATTATTTAAAACGCTTAATTTAAAAGATATTAAGGTAAATATAAAAAATGCACACATTGCGTGCTTTGATTCACCTACAATTCTCGCATTCGCCACTTGACGAAGTTATTCATTAAAAAAATCTAGTATTATCAGTTTGGTTGTGTTTAATTTGGTTATAATGATGTGTTACCATGTTCGTAATTCGAATAAGGTATATCTTTCGATTATGGAGTGAGACAGAATGAAAATGAGAATTCAAGAAAGACATTACTTAAATTTGGTGTCAGTCATTTTTTAACTGTCTCCTGTTCCCATTGGCAATGACTTTTTTAAATTAAAATTCTACCCAATCCATAATGTTCAGGAAAATATGTCACTTCAAATATCTAATAATAAAAAAGTATTTTACTTTTCAACGTGTACTAATAAATTAAAATTTCTTGATTTGTTGTAGAGTATTCGGTAATTCATCATAAGTACGACGGCAGGAATTGAGTTCGTTTCTCAGATAGCAATACTAATTTTCCGAACTCGCAAATTTCCACTTTCTTTTGCTATCTACCGTATGCGCTCTCGATTCTTCGATACGCCTTAGTGGTTCGGTTAATTGACCTGCCCCGTTCTCCACTGCATGGAGCAATATTTTCCGATAGCTTGACATATTAATTGCTTCATACATTCAATAGTGTACAATCATTTGATAAAATTTTCAACTGAAACCGCTTCAGTTTTTGACTCGTTAGGGCTAATTATGGTCAGCGTGCATATTAGAGACTTGAACATTTCCGTTAAGATTACTGGAATTTATTCTGTTGGTAATTATGTTGTTTTACCATACAGGTTGTGATCTTTCCAGAAGGACTATGTTTTAGCTCATCACTGGAAAATTCTTGGTATTTTGGGATTTCCAATCAAACTATATAGAAATTGATTTTCTGCTTCGACCGTTGAAATTATGAGTTCGCATTTTTGTTCTCAACGTTGTCAATCTTAATCACTACCTGTATCTACCTGTATCTACCATCGCAGGCCTAAATATATCTTCATATTTAGTGGTGCTTCTCTTTCCAATATCCTTTTTGGAGAGCTGTGTTCTGGCATCATTGTGCAGTTTGATACTGATAATCAGTTTACAGTCATTTTTTAAAATCCTTTCAAGGGTGCCGTATATACAATATACGGATATATAATATCACTTCGGATTTCTGCCTCTGTCACATCACAGCAATTTTCTCCTAAACTACTGGACGGAAGAGGCTGACCCGATCAGGAGTACATATCGTAAAAGAAGAAATTTTGATTTTAGGGGTCCTTCTGGGGGGAAAAACTAATAAAGTCGACTGTCCCCCCCCGTTCTCGGAAGCTACTGAGCCTAAAATTTTGAAAAAAAAGGAAATATAGATCATTGCGCGAACTTTACAGGAAAAATAAGTAGAAACCATTAATATTAATTTTCAGGGGCAAATTATAGAATTAAATGAAAATTTAAAAATATATATATTTTTTCAAATGCATCATGTAATATGTCAAATGAAAGGTCAGATTCTGAGGAACATAAATATATATTTTTTTCATATTTAAAAGAAATAGTTAAAACGATATTAACGAAAATATACCAAAATTTACACATCCCCCCTTATCACCGAAAGTATAAAACTTAAAGTTTTAAAAAAATTGGAGGCATAGGGGGTGATCTGAAGTTTACTGGAAAAATATGGAGAAACCTCTGCTTTTAATTTTGTGGGGCAAATTACAGAATTAAATGGAAAATATAAAATTAAAGTTGTTTCTAACGCATCATGTTATATATCAAATGAAAGGGCTCATAATGACGAAAACAAATATATTTCTTCCATATTTTAAAATTAAATATTAACAAAAATATAAAAAAGTCACCCTCCCCCTTATTGCCGAAACCATAAGTTGTAAAATTTCAAAAAAATAGAGGTATAGCGCCTCACCTGAACTTTACTGAAAAAATACGTAGAAACCCTTAAGATTCATTTTGGGGGGCAAATTATAAAATTAAATGGAAAATAAAAAATTATATTTGTTTCTAACGGATCAAGTAATATATCAAATCAAAGAGCTCATTATGACGAATAATTATATGTACCCTCATAGTAATTTTAGAGACAAATTACACAATTAAATGGAAAAAAAATCAATTTTCAAACGCATCATATCAGATAAAAGGCTCATTATGTGAATTACAAATATATCATATTTTTAAATCATTTCTTTAAAAGATATTTACAAAAATATTAATCATCGAATTAATTTCCTGTTTCGAAACTAGACTATTTAAATTTTGAAAAACATATTTTATTTGCATTTTAAAATAATTTGAATAACAAATTTAATAATTTATAATTTAAAACTTGACCTATTTTGCCCTATATCTTCCAATCTACAGAGCCTCAAAATTCAGACAGTAGATTATAGAAGGCTTTCCTGAAAGTTTATTAGTAAAATAAAACTATAATGTTCATTTTTGGGGGCCAAATTAGAAAATTAAATTCATATGTATTTTTATAAAAATCAAGCGAATCCTGAAGCAGATAAAATAAAAAGTCTAGGTGTGGAAAATGAAAGTGTATAATTTTTATAAATTTAAAACGATTCCTTTAACAGATATTAGGGTAAATATAAGAAAATGCACTCATTTCTTGCTTGTCTGAAACTGGAATATTACAATCTTGAAAGTGGTACGGAACCCTTAGTAGGCGAGTCGAACTCGCACTTCACCAAATTATTTTTTAAATACCGAGTATTTACACTTGTTTTAAGGTGGTTTTGTACTTTAATAAAAACATCAGTAGCGTTATACAAAGCTCTTTTTTACCAACTTCCAATCTTGTTTTGAGTTTTATAATGTATTTTTTGCTGGTGATACTATTTCTGCTAACGAAATTTCCTTCCAATTATATATTAAATAGACTAATACAATTATTGTTAGTGACAACTGTAATAATTCTTTTTTGTAGATTTTGTCATACCTCTATGCCATATGTTGCTAAATTATTAAACATTTAGCAACATATGGCTTTGTGGGAGCCCTTGCCAGGTTATCAGGCCCGTGGTTGGCGTCTTGGCTGCAGTTCCCCATGAATTTTCTGACCATCCTGACTGTTCCTAACAGGACGGCATTTTGCATCAGTTGATCAAGATGTTCGTTCAGACCGAGGTATTTCAAATTGTTTAATAGATGTTTTGGGATTACTCCTGTTGTTGACATAACATTTGGTACCGTTCGAGTGTTGTTTATGTCCCATTGTCTCTGTATTTGAAATTCTAAATCCCTATATTTGGCTATTTTTTCAGCCTGCTTAATATTTAAATTATTGTTGTTAGGGATTGCTATGTCAATAAAGGTTGTTTTTCGATTGGTCAAGAACGTCCGGTCCAGGAAAGTTTGTATTTGTTATTTTCTAGAGTAGATTCTGGTTTGTATATATAGTAGGGTGTTCTTATAGACTGGGATAGCTCATGTTTCAGCGCTAGTTCCACTGGTGCAGTATTTTTGCCACAGCATCGTGTCGTTCTTTGTATTCAGTTGCAGCGAACGCTTGGCAACCTCCTGTGATATGCTGGATAGATTCAGATGTTTGGTAACCATATCTGCATCTGTCGTTGTTGATAGGAGGGTCTTTGATTATGTACTTTAGATAGTTCTTAGTTGGAATTACTTGATCTTGGAATGCCAATATAAAGCCTTCCGTTTCAGGAAACATATGACAAGAGATCAACCAGTAGTTCGATTCTGCACGGTCGACATAACCTTGGTTGACGTCATTTATATGTCTTTCATGAAGGGGCTTCTCTTTCCATTTCAGCAATTTCTAATCTGTGGTCTGGTGGTGTAATTAGACATGTTGTTGTGTCAGTCGCAGTGCTGTTGAGTCGTCAACCTGATATATGACTCTGGGTAGCTCAGAAAATTCTGGGAGTCTCTGGAAATGATTACGCAAATTAAAAATTTGGTGATCACGTAACTTTCCTATATCTGTCAATACTCTTCCACCTTCACACCGGGGCAATGTTGTACGTTCGACTCAGCTCTTTGGATGGTGATTTCGAGCTTTTGTTAGTAGTACTCGAACTTTCTGTTGTAATTGTTCAATGTTTGTTTCTCACTATTAATTTATTTAATTAAATTAACTTATCCTTATCCATGTCATTAAAATTGCACAGCGGTTACTGGCTGTGTAATTTTTTTTGGAAAGTTATTGTAGTTTTAGTTTTAGGGGCAGGAACTAATAATTAATTTAGAAATTTCCCCTCCGGTTAGTTCATAAAAGTTTCCTATATGTGTTACCTGATAAAATTCTCAACAAAAAGCATGTAATCTAATATTCCCTGTTGGATCTGACACGAACCGGATACTCTAACCATGCTGAAAACAGAAAATGATTACGTCTACAACATGTAAGGTTTTTAAAACAGTTCCCGATTTCTTTGGCGAGTGAAAAAAAACATAAACCCTTCATTTCATGCATCGCCAACTTGCTATGCGATCCACCTCCTCACGGCCGTTGCCCGCTTCCTCTTTACCGTCTCAAGAAAATTTCGGACTCGCATTCACTCTTTTATCAGGTTTAGATCACGTGGAATTTCTTTCGATATTTATTGCCCCGAGAAAAGAAGTTTTGTCGGAGAAAGGAAAAAACAGGTATACTTTGGGGGTAATCATCAGCGATAAAGTTGCTTTCTTAAAAGGTCTGCTTTACAACTCTATTTAGTGCCAGATATATAGTTTCCTTTTGCCCATACGATTAACGCTTATTTACGACCTAATTGCTTTTTTCTCTTTTTTATGGCTTTCTGTAGCTTTTTTCCCTGAGAGTTACTTCGTTTAGGTGTTTTTAATACAATGCTTTAATGAAGTACGTTCACTAGATATCGACAATAAATTTAATCTATGTATATAGTATTTTTAAAATAATGGGGCATAACTTTATCCAGACAGTATTTTAAGTAAGAAACAACCTACTCCTTTATCGACATGGTGTGTCTGTGTAACTAGACATGCTAAAGACGGGCCAAAAAATTTGAGGCGATAGACTAAACGTTTCACTTTAACAAAATAAACCAAGGAGATCATAAAACCCATACATAGGATATAAAAACTTGTCGCGGCCGAGGTTTAATCCTAATTGTTTTTTTGTTAATATAAATGTTTTTAACTTCAGCGAAATAAATCACAAGATATTCCACTATAATATATTTACATTCACAAGGACGATTAACTAACATTACGATCAGATGTTCCGCTACACCGTAATGTACTGAAACTTTTTCTTCTTCCTGTACGTTAGCCTTTTTATACTATTGCTATGCTCTCGAACCTTTCTTATTTTGGAACTTGCTGTTTAACTTTTGAGCATCCAAGTTCTTCAATTTATAGACCGCCTCGACAGTGATTCAGAACTATATGAGCTTGTTCGACAGTAAAAAATTTTGAACCCAAATATATCACAGTATTGTCAACACTACTCCCGTGTATTTCATGCACTGTCAAGTGCAGCCTATTGTCCGTAATTGAGCAGTGCCTTCGTGAGGAAATAACCCTTTGCCTAAAACCAGTTACATGTTTTTCAATCATTAACCAATCATCAGCAAACTGACAAACAGAACGAGCCCAAATTCAAAGGTTTAAAGTTAAGGTCTTGGATAATCAGCTTGTGTTGCATCACTAGACCTTGATTACCATGCTTCATCAGGTATCCCTATGTACTCTACGAGAACAATGTACAATACAAAATACGACGGGGCTATCATATTTCGTTATTGAATTCCTGTGACCACCTTCTTGCAGCAATATCAGAACAGGACATATTACTGCATTGTCAATTCAATTGCATACGGGAAGTGGTTCAAGTCTTGCTTAAAAGATTTGAACTAAACGTACATACATGAATACAAAAAATGTTATACGACAGACAAAGCTGTAGAAAATCAGAATCCTGGTGGATAGTTTATTCAGTTGTTTTTGGCAAAATTGATAATGGACTGTCTACTATACCAAAACGCCTGGAAGCGTAACATCACCACATCACCTAACTAATTCGTTAAAAAGGTACCAGTCCCCTCCATATTAGAAAGCAAGAGAGTAGTTAAAATCATCTACAGCAATGTAATGATCTCAGCGTAGAGGTAATACTTAAATATAGAGTACGATAAGCCCCGAGAATAACAAAAGGCATGGTTAGAGAAACAAAAAAACAAGTGCACATTTCTAAGTCTATTTAAGCTTGTTTCTGATTAGTGCTTGCGACAGACACGTGACGTCTAGCTATAGCTTGCAGATCTCACATTCAGCGTTAAGATTCCACTTTAACAGGTGCCCTACGCATTCCATCTTTAGACATTCCTTCTATGTGTGACAGAGTTCCCGAACATCAAAATGCGAAATCTGTAGACCTGCTGACTAAATTCTGTATATGACAGAATACAGTCAAGTGACCAAAGACTTTGAAAATGCCAGTTAAAGGTAAAGAATTCCAAACCAAACATAACAAACTGATAACTTGTAATTTGTTTGAATAACACAAACATTCTATCATTATATTGTACACCAACTTGGATCTAATAAATTTTTGGGATCTCAACACAGGCAGAGGAATAGGCCAGTGATACACTAGTAAATAAGAAAGCACACAATAAAGTAAATATATATATATATATATATATATATATATATATATATATATATGTGGGTGTTATCACCATTTTTTAGTAAGCTAACATTATTCTAAAAGAGTTCTATGTTCAGTGTACTGTAGTTGGCTGAGCTGCTCAAAACAGATGAGATTGTTGTTGCTAGTAAAAAGCTCCAGGCTTCGATTTCCAATTTCAACTTTTACAATAGTTTTTTCCAAATCTTGAAATGTACGAGTATACTTATATATGTAAGTATGTATGTATGTATGTATGCATTCAAGCATGCATGTACGTATGTATACATGCATGTATATATATATATATATATATATATATATATGTATGCATGCATGTATGTATGCATGTATGTATGTATGTATGCAAACTCAAGTTTTAATATAGGGTGATACAAAATAAATGTCAAACTAAATACCAGAAAAAGCTTAATACTTTACCCAACAAAACCATCGTATCGGCTTTGATAGTAATATAAAATTATTGTTAACATTTGGTTCAATTGAGTATTAAATTCAACTATAAAATATCGTTTTCTGAACGATAATTGTGGCATCTTTGGTTTTTATTTTTTCTGAGTTCTTTGGGAATAAACAACAGAAACTTGAAAGTCTGTAGATTTCAAAAAGTCCAAACGTTTCAAGGTATAAATCAGACCCCGTTTTCAATGGTATTAACACAAATGAACAAGAAATTATACAAATATCGTTCATGCGTCAATCAGACGGGGTGGGGCAGAGGCCCCACTGTGACTACACCCATTGTTACATATGTATTTTAACGTAAAGAAATCTTTCAATGAAATTTTGCCTTACTTCGTGACATCTGATTGATTTAAAAAAAATCACACGTGTTAAGGAGTGATGACAACACAATAATTTGATAACTTTGTACTACGTTCTGTACCAGGATCAGCACTTGAAAAAATGAGAAATTTTTATCAATGAAAGGGAATTAATTAACGTAATTTTCATTAGCTTTAGGCTGTCTGATTAGTTTTAAAATTTGGAAATGGAATGTAATGAAATTTTTAAACACAATTTTCACAAGTTAAAACATTTGATTAATTTGAAGTTTGACATACCTATTACCTGTCGGTATTCAAAGTTTCTTGTTAAAGATTATATTTTATGAACAATTTATTTAGAATTAAAGTGCATTAATATTCCTAAATTAACAAATGTTAACAATGTATGATGTATATTGTCATCTGTTGTCGTACTGAGAACACTTACACTGTTAAAGCATGTTCATCACAAACAAATGTTCCGAGAAAATGAGTTCACTATCGAATTCTGTAGTAATTGAAAAAAAACCTATAAAGGTTATAAATTTCTGTAGCCCTTCTTTTTTAATATGCAAATGCTGACTGCCCCACATGTTAATTTATTGACAGAATGTATATTTTTTAAAATCTATTGTTTGCTATTGTCAAAATGTTTTACAAAATGTACAAAACCACATTTATTTCTGTATCTATAACACACAATACCACATATAAAAGGATTAACGAAAAAAAAAAGTATAAAGTGATACTTTGACTACCTTATTGATCTACCATAGCCTTAAATTATAATCCAATTTTTCAAAATAAAAAATTCCATCATATCCGAAAGCCATGCCTTTTCATTAAATAAATGATTGATACCCTCATTCCTAAATTTGTCAAGTAAAAACACCTGGGTGGCGATGAGCGACATACTATACAAAAATAAAGTAAGTAATTTATTTAATAACAGTTTACTGTACAACAAAAATACGATATTAAAAGGCTGGAAATAACATTAGAAAATCGATAATAAACTCATTGGCTCACATTACTTCCTATAATACCTTAAACGAAAACAAATTACATTGTAACCTAATATCCGGCGTGACAAATTCTGATCGGGAGGTTTGAAAAGACGTAGGAAAATTATTTTGGCTTACTTATACAGCTTGTTTAAATTTCGATGCTCAGTATAGGTTTGCAGTTTTTCATAACACATACATATACACACAACACACACACACACACACACCTATACAGAGTTCTTCAAATGAGGTGGTTCGTTAGGTAGGGAAAGGAACATGGTATGCTTGTGTCTCACGTATCCGTCGTCCTCAAACCACGTTGGCTTCTAAATGTTATTTGTGGCATATTCTTGATTATTTTTATGTTTTCTTGGGAAATAACAACACGATCGAAACAAAATTCTGTACATTCAAGGAAAAACTAAACGTTTACAGGTTTTTAAAGCCATTGAAAACGAGGTCAGAATAGATCTGGAAACGTTTGGTTTCCCAAGAAAACATATAAATAAAAAAATTACCAACGTTGGGTTCTTCTCGTCTTTAAACTGTGTTTTTAACCGACTTCCAAAAAAGAGGAGGTTATCAATTCGTCGCGTTTTTTTTGTATGTATGTTACCTGATTTCTTCTTCTGTGGTAAACAGTTTTGAATGAAAATGGTCTTGTTTAAAAGAGTATATACCCGGATTGGTGAAAGTTCAAATTTTGGAAAAGAATTATATTGGTAAAGTGATGAAATTTGTGAATGAACACATGCCTGCATGTAAATCGACCAATTTCCCTAACGATTTTTCGAAAATTCCTTATGGATGTGTATAGTTTTTTAACGTTTAATCTATTAAGGAAGATAGGCGATAGGCGATCTCATACACTTTTCGGCGATGTGCAACTTGCAGTTTTGCAAAAAACCGCCGAAAATTCCAAAATTCTAATCAAAAATTTCATTGAAATGACATAACGGACATTTTCTCATAAATATTTTAATTCCAATGTAATAGTACGGGAATTTTAGGCACTGGAAGTTGTAATTGCGAATTTGAAAATTTTCTATGTACATCTCAAGCATATAGGTAGTAAAGCATAGTATTTTCGACTCCTTAAATCAATGAGTACCTAGCTCGTTGTGTTTGTATACCAGGCAAATAACTATTTAAATGAAAATTTTTCCATTTTGCGAAGATGGTACTTTTGGTTGTCACATTCTCCCTGCCTAATAAAGAATTCAGTGACAACATATGTCAAACTCTAAACTGCTTTTTCGTGCGTTTATACACAGGGTGTTTAGTTATAACAAACAAAATCACAAAGTAAAGTGATAGAATTAGTTGCATTTTTATGATGATTGAAATATAGGACGGAGTAGAATGATAGTGGTCCATAGGCAGCCGTATATGCAGGATGGTTGGAATATAGGGTGGAGTGAACGTTTGGTGGAATAAAATGTTGGAAAAAATGTGAAATTAAAATTATATAGGGTGATTAAATAACTGTTATATGATGTGGACGTAAACAAATTATACAGGATGGTTGAAATATATGCTGGAGTGGAATTACATTTATACAGTGTGATCAAAAAATTATTTATTTTATAGTCCATAAGAAGTTGCATAAAGTGTGGAGAGGAATTAATGTTAGGGCGATAATATAAAATGTTAAAAATGAAATAATTTAGGGAGTAGCCCACAAGGAGTTATATACTATGGCTGAAATATATGACGGATATGACTCCGTAAATATGGGATGGATTCTACTCAGTTCTATAGTTTACAGAAGGCAGCTAACAATTTATGCTTGTCCGTAGGCAGTCATATGTACAGGATGGTTGGTACATAGGGTGGATTGGAATTTTCTATAGTTATACAGAATTGTCAAGAAAAGTTGAAAAAAGGTTACATGGCGTGGTCCATAAGGCATAAATATATTTTGGGCTTATTAAGTCAACGCGTACTAGTACATTTTGTTCGTAAACATTTACCTGTCAATTTATATGAAAATGTATCATTGTGTAATGTTGAGACTTTCGACGTTACCTGGTCCTGTATATTAAGGTTATACATACAAAATAAAAAATAAAGATTGAAAACTACCTGAGTTCAAAAAACTAAAAAGTTGAAAATAAAACATTAAAAAAAATGTATAATCGACTTCCACCTATAACTAAAAAGCTAAAAATAATTATAACAAAATACAACTTTAAATTTTAAATAACACATTCATTGTTGTTGGGTACCTACTCAGGGAGTAAAAAATCTTAACATTAAAAGGTGCCCATTCTATAAAAATTATTTACCTACCAATCTAGTATATTTTTGAAGACGGTGCCATGCAACAATCAAGTTTGATGAAGTAGTAGATAAGTACGCAATGAAGGATTTTAGATTTGCTTGGCACCGACTTCAAAAATATACTAGATTGGTAGGTAATTAATTTATACAGAATGAGCACCTTTTAATGTTTACATTTTTTACTTCCTGGGTAGGTACCTAACAACATTGAATGTGTTATTTAGTTGCTATAGTTGTATTTTGTTATAATTATTTTTAGCTTTTTAATTATTGGTGGACGTCGGTTATATATTTTTTAAATGTTTTATTGAAAATATTTTCTTTCTTGTTAACCTGAAAGTACCTAGTTTCGCTGCAACTAAAATGGATATACAACCTTGTTTTACATAAAAATATAAAAACTTGTAATGAATATATAGTGATAAGAATTACAAGTTATATAGCCATCTGATAGACATATAAGTTTTGTTGAATATTCATTTATTGTCAATACTTGAGCATGAATTTTGGTAGATTGCCCATAGAAGCCATTTTTGGCAGGTACAAAGTTGTTCCAACATACTCCCCAGTTATTATTCCATCGTTGTTAATGCAGAATAATTTCTGTTATTTTTGGTGCAGAGCACACTTGTAGTGTAAGCTTTTACTAACAATTTAACTCAAACGAATAACACGTTTTTAGTGAGTTAATGACATTACTAAAGTGTTAACTTATACATAATGTAATAGTCAAAGACCGTACTGGCGCTCTTCATATTTTAGCGCCCTTCTCCAGAATATATCATAATTTCAATGTATAGCTTCGGTGGAGAAACTTTACGTAATAGACATCGTAATTCTCCCAAAAGTTTGTACATTCTCCTTAAGCTGGTAAACAAAATATTTACCTGCATATCTAACGAGCTTTTGTTTGATGAACGGCAAATTATTCACTAAGAACGCATCAGAGGTGTAATTGGGATTTCGTATGTTTATCAGGATATTGGGTAGTGACAGAAACTAGATCAAAATATAATGTGGAAATATCCCGATTAAAAATTGTAATTTTGAATTCGTTTTAAGTTAATCAATCAATATAATATTTAATGTGCCTTACAATTTTTTTCCCTTATTTATTCCTGGTCACGACCAGCATTTATTAAATTTATGTACAGCTTAGTTGATTCATGAATATTACATTTATTGTAGGGCAGATACCTTTTCTTTATTTATTATCGAATATTATCTGCCTATATTAATCCACAGATGATTTAAGCTTTCCAAATTTGATGTAACAGGCCTCTGTTATGGGATTTATTGGTAGTAATTTCTTCACTTAAGCTCTGATTTTTTTTAAATTTTGGGTCACCTACTATGTACATTGCTCACTAGCTTTATTTTGTTGTATTAACAATTGGTTCTACTACTATTCTGTGTTCAACCGCTATATACCAGAATGATTTAAGTATAAATATTTGATCAACTGCGAGTTGGACTCGCATACTAAGAGTTTCCAGTTTCGGACAAGCAGGAACTGAGCGTATTTTTTATATTTGCGTTAATATCTTCTGAATAATATGTTAAATTTATAAAAAATATGTATATTCTTTTTTGGTAAGTTGATATTTTTTACTAATTAAATTAAAAATATGAAACAATTATTTGTGTTTCTCGTAATTATTTTTTTTTATTAGATTACCAAATTAAATCACTTGAAAGACCTCGTAAATCCTTTCTTCGTTATTCTTCTTTCAAATGTGGCCAGCCTATGCATTTTACAAACCACAACTACTCTAACATTGCACAAACACTTAAAATTCCTGATCTGTACTCATCATTGGCAAGAAGTGATATTGTTTTTGGTTTTAAAATCATTAACAACAAAATAGATTGTATTGACTTGTTGGGTAGGTTAAATTTTTACGTTCCTAAGCGACATCTACGACACACTTCTTATTTTTATGAGTCTGAATATCACTGGTTATCGCCGATGGAAAGAATATCGGAACTTATGAATAATAACTGTTCGTGGCTTGATTTGTATAATTGTAATGTTGCTAATGTTAGTATTAAATCAAAAGTTATATTTAACTATTCTTAATTATTTAAGTGTTGTTTTATTTTAGTTTGTTAATTTATTTTTGTACCGTTTCTTTGTATTCTTATACTTTGTTGTATAATTTTATGTATTGTAAATGGGGTTTTACCCCGTAAAAATAAATAAATAAATTACACGATGCGGTTTTTATAATTTACCCTCCTAAATTATTATTAGGGTTTTCTCCTTATTTTTTTATGTGAAGTTCAAATGAGACCCTTTATTTCTAATTTTAGTAAAAATTTTCGATCTTATAGTGGAGGGGGAATGGGTGAATTCTTGTATATTTTTGTCAATATCTTTTAAACAAATATTAATAAATATGAAATATTTTTTGTTCATCACAATGAAACCTTTCATTTGATATATTACATGATAGTTGGAAAACATTCTAATTTTTTATTTATCATTTAATCCTATAATTTGTTCCCTAAGATATTACTGTTTCCGGCTTATTTTTCTTGTAAAGCTCAAGTAAGGCTATTTGAAAACAAAACTTTTCTTGAATACTCTCTTCAAGGTGTCATTCTTTTGTACGCAAGACAATACATATGATATATATTATTTCTGGTCGGGAACCTTCATCAGTTGCGCTTCCCACAATAGAATGTCCTCTCGAACACTGATTTAGGTATTTGATACATTGTAGTAAATTTGTAGACGCGAGATATAAGACCGACATCTAGGATTTTCGAGGAAACTAACAGAGGTTCTAAATCTGGAGCCGTTCCGTGAAATTGCTGTTCTCCCGTCAGAGATATTGAATACTCTCTTGGAGGTGTCATTCTTTTGTACGCAAATCCGAAAATCCTAGATATCGGTCTTATATCACACGTCTACAAATTTACTGTTATGTATCAACTACATAAATAAGAGATGACATTCTATTGTGGAAAGCGCAACTGATGAAGGTTCTCAACCAGAAACAATATATATCATATATACATAAGAATGACACCGCGAATAGAGTATGCAATATTTCTGACAGGTGAAGTAACCTGAAAATTTTATCGTGACATTATAACCTAGGAATTACGGGTAACAGCAATTACATCGAACGGCTCCAGATTCGGAACCTCTGTGCTAGTTTTCTCGAAAATCCTAGATGTCGGTCCTTATATCTCGCGTCTACAATAACTTAAATAACCTCGATTACCTAAAAGTGGCTCCATGGCTGCGCCCTCTTGCGGTAGGGTTAGTTAATAGCGTACCCCGGCATTAACGTCAAAAATTTAGTCTCGAATGAATAAGAATAAAAACTTTTAGTAAATAAAACATTTTTAAAAAATATATAACCGACTTCTACCTATAACTAAAAATAATTATAACAAAATATAACTCTAGCAAATAAATAACAAATTCAATGTTGTAAGGTACCTACCCAGGAAGAAAAAAATGTAAACATTAAAAGGTGCTCATTCTGTACAAATTAATTACCTAACATTCTAGTATATTTTTGAAGTCGGTGCCAAGCAAATCTAAAATCCTTCATTGCGTATTTATCTACTAATTCATCAAACTTGATTGTTGCTTGGCACCGACTTCAAAAATATACTAGATTCGTAGGTAATTAATTTGTACAGAATGAGCACCTTTTAATGTTTACATTTTTTACTCCCTGGGTAGGTACCTTACAACATTGAATTTGTTATTTATTTGCTAGAGTTATACTTTGTTATAATTATTTTTAGCTTTTTAGTTATAGGTAGAAGTCGGTTATATATTTTTTTAATTGTTTTATTTTAATTTTTTTAGTTTTTTTTTTAACTCAGGTAGTTTTCATTCTTTATTTGTTATTTTGTATGTATAACCTTAATAGACAGAACCAGGTAACATCGAAAGCCTCAACATTACACAATGATACTTTATCATTTAAATTGACAGGTAAATCATTACAAACAAAATGTACTAGTACGCGTTGACTTAATAAGTCCAAAATATATTTATGCCTTATGGACTACGCCATGTAACCTTTTTTCAACTTTTTTGTCAACCCGGTATAACTAGATAATTCCACTCCAACCTATGTACCAACCAGCCTGTACATACGACTGCCCACGGACAAGCATAAATTTGTTAGCTGCCTTCTGTAAACTATAGGAGGGAGTAGAATCCATCCTATATTTACGGAGTCAAATCCGTCCTATATTTCAACCATGGTATATAACTGCTTGTGGGCTACTCCATAAATTATTTCCTTTTTAACATTTTATGTTATCGCCCTGTGTAACATTAATTCCTCTCCACACTTTATGCAACTTCTTATGGGCTATAAAAGAAATAATTTTTTAATCACACTGTATAAATATAATTCTCCAGCATATATTTCAACCATCCTGTATATGATTTGCTTATGTCCACATCATATAACAGTTTTTTAATCACCCTATATAATTTTAATTTCACATTTTTTTAACATTATTTTTTATGTTTTTTACCTCCAGTCCACCCTATATTCCAACCATCCTGTATATACGGCTGCCTACAGACCACTATCATTCTAGTCCGTTCTATATTTCAATCTTCATATAAATGCAACTCCTTCTACCACTTTACTTTGTGATTTTGTTTGCTATAACTAAACACCCTGTCTATAAACCACCAAGTACCAGTTTAAAGTTTGACATGTGTTGTCACTGAATTTTCTATTAGGCTGGGAGAATGTGACAACCAAAAATACCGTCTTCGCAAAATGGAAAAATTTGCATTTAAATAGGTATTTACCTGGTATACAAACAAAACGAGCTTGGTACTCATTGATGTAAGGAGTCGCAAATACTATGCTTTATTACATATATGCTTGAGATGTACATATAAAATTTTCAAATTCGTAATTAAAACTTCCAGTGCCTAAAATTACTGCACTATTACGTTGGAATTAAAGTATTTATGAGAAAATGTCCGTTATATCATTTCGATGAAATTTTTGATAAGAATTTTGGAATTTTCGGCGATTTTCTGCAAAACTGCAAGTTGCACGTCGCTGAAAAGTATATGAGATCACCTAAGGTTCTTCCTTTATAGATTAAACGTTAAAAAACTATACACATCCATAAGGAGTTATCGAAAAATCGACTAAAATATTAGGGATATTGGTCGATTTCCATGCACGCATGTGTTCATTCACAAATTTTATCACTTTACCAATAGAATTCTTTTCCAAAATTTGAAGTTTCACCAATCCGGATATATACTCTATAAAACAAGACCATATTCGTTCAAAACGGTGCCCCACAGGGGAAGAAATCAGGCAACATACATTCAAAAAAAGCGAAAAAATACGCGACGAATTGATAACCTCCTCCTTTTTGGAAGTCGGTTAAAAACCATTGAACGTTCAGTTGGCATCAAAAAAAGCGTGTATAGTTTAGAGTGTTATAATAGATTTAAATTGTATTGCAAGCAATTATTCAGTACTAGTAGTGCTAAATAATAGTTAATGTGATTGTAATCGAAGCAACGTTAGTAGGACGTTGAAAAGCTTGATTATTTAGTGAAAATGTTTTGTATAGTCATGGCGTCAGTCGTCATTATAAATTAAGGTTTTTAACTTTGGGCATCGTCTTATATTCCCTATATTTTCTACAGCCATTCTACCATTTTTTGAATCTCCATTCTCCTTTACAATTCCCGTTGCATTATGTTTCTGTTTCGGCACCAGGTATTTTTTCATCATTCATTCGCCTTAGGTGGACATACCATAGTAATTGTTTTCCCGTTTTTGTGTCTTTAGTTGTGTTTTCTATGGTCATTCTTTGTACAATAAAGCCATTTCTAATCCTATCCCGTCTAGTGACTGGAGCACCTCTTCTCCAATAGTAATTTTCTGCTGGTTGCAGTATTTTTTCTGCCTTTGTTAACCACTCGTACTTCTAATCAGTCAGTAACACAACTTTCGATGATCGTCTTATATATATATATATATATATATATATATATATATATATATATATATATATATTGCGTTTATTTGTTTATTCCAAAGATTTGAATGTAAGATCCATATGGCTCGTATTTTGTTAGTTACATTCATCTGGTCCCTGTTATCATTCCTTCTTGTCACACCGAGATAATAATTTTTTAAAGTTTCTTTTATTTAATTGTGTTATTTTATGGCCATTGAGAATGGGGTCTTAGTTAGACACTGAAATGTTCTGGATTGTTTCAAATACAGACTTAAATGTGATATTTTTTCCGAGAAATTTAAAAATACAAACTAATGATGGCATAATTATCACTCAGTAAACAAAAATAATTTATATTAAATGATTATAACATAAATCGTAAACACATACAAGTAATTAGCAATTCAGGATCAAACTTCTAAATTATATCGGCTAAAATGTAGGAAAGTTTAGGCCATAACTAAAGAAATTAGACATTTCATTGGCCCTGTCAAATTCGCAATCGTTTGCATAAATGGAAGTTTTATCCGTCGAAATCGACGCCCTTCCCAAAGTTCAAGCTATGAATCATTTCACTTCAAAACTGAGACGGTCGCTGTGAGGTAATTTCCTATTTCAAACCATTGTTGTTGGACGTTTCGGCGTTATTACTTCACATAATGCCTCTAACTACACAGATATTGATCAATTTATTTTCGGAAACCTTGAAATTTGATTACTGCAAAATATAAAATTTATGGAAATCGAGCGATAAACTCGAATTTCATTTTAAATCATCAAAATATTTGATAGGATGGCTTGAAGACTGAGACAGATAAATAAGAGAGAACTTAAAAAAGAGGCTGACGCTGTAAAAATATTTTATTTTAATTTCATACTAGTGGTAGCCCAGTGGGCGAAATTCAACTATAATTAAAAAAAAAGTTTGATCATTATTGATTTTCTTTGGTCAGAGTATATCTCTATAAGAAATCAAGTTGCAGCGAAATTGGGAAAGTGGGCTAGGTCTTTGGTTTCCCCATCCCATTTGGACAAATTTATAGAAATACTAAAATTATTTTTAATTATTGTAGGTTTTTTAGGGTTCCGTATATACAGTATACGGATACCCTTATGATGTCACTCCGGATTTCTTCCTCTTTCACATCACAGCCATTTTTTCCTAAGCTACTGTACGGAGAAGGTTGAAATTTGGTATCAGTATATAGGTTGGTGACCCGATTAGGAGTACATTTCGTAAGTAAAGAAATTTTGATTTTAGGGGCAGTTCCGGGGGAAAAACTAAAACAATCGACCGTCCTCCCCCCTTAATTCCGAAACCATAAAACGTAAAATTTTGAAAAAAATTAGAAATATGGGGCCTCACCTGAATTTTACCGGAAAATTAAGGAGAAACCTCTACTATTATTTTTGGGGGACAAATTACATAATTAAATGGAAAATATGAAATTAAAATTGTTTCTAACTCATCATATAATGTATCAAATGTAAGGGCTCATTATGAACAATCCAAATAATTTTTTTTTCATATTTTTAAAATAAATTATTTAAACAAAAATATCTCCAAAACTATAAGAAGTAAAATTTTGAAATATTAATTTTGGCGGACAAAAAAATAACATCAAATTAAAATTATTTCTAACGCATCATGTATTATATCAAATCAAAGGATTCATTATGACGAATACAGATATATTTTTTCAAATTTTTAAAATGAATATTTAAAAATATATTAACAAAAAATTAAATAATTTTTTTTTGAACGCATCATGCAATACATCAAATCAAAGCGCTCATTATGAGGAGTACAAATGTATATTTTTCATATTTACAAAAGTTAATTGTTAACAAAAATAAAAAAAATTATCATTTCCCGTTTTATTTCCGAGATTATACTACGTAAAATTTTGAAACTAATTAGGGGTACAGAGCCTCACTTCAACTTTTCGGGGGCAAATTATAGAATTTAATAGAAAATAAAAAAAAATTGAAACGCGTCATGTAATATATCAAATGAAAGGGCTCATTATAAGAAATACTAATACATTTTTTCATATACTCTCTTCGAGATGTGATTCCTTTGTACGCAAGACAATATATATAATATATATTGTTTCTGGTTAGGGAACCTTCATCAGTTGCGCTTCCCACAATAGAATGTCCTATTGAACACTTCTTTATGTATTTGATACATTTCGTTAAATTTGAAGACGCGAGATGTAAGACCGACATCTAGGATTTTCGAGAGAATTAGCGTACAAAGGAATGACACCTCGCTTAGAGTATTCAATATCTCTGACAGATGAAGTAACCTGAAAATTTTATCGTGACACGCTGTCCTAGGAGTTAAGGGAGAACAGCAATTACACGGAACGGCTCCAGATTCGGAACATCTGTCTGCTAATACTCTCGAAAATCCTAGATGTAGGTCTTACATCTCACGTCTTCATATTTTTTCATATTTTTAAATTATTTGTTTAAAAGATATCAACAAAAATATTAAACAAACATTTATTCCCCAGTTATCTCAGAAACTACACAATCTAAAATTGGAATTATATATTTTATTTGTATTTTAAAGAAACTAAAACTAAAATTCAGACAGTATTTTATATATGAAAGTTTATTTGTAAACTAAAACCCTAATGTTAGTTTTGGGGCCCAAATTGGAAAATTAAATATATATTTTTGTAAAAATCATGCGAATCATCAAAGTATGGAAATACTGAAAAAGAATCGAAGAAAAGTAACTATTCTAAAAACACTCGTTATTGAAAGTGAAGTATCTTCACTGTTATCATATCTGTTGTATCGCACATTCAACTAGTGAGACTACTATCGACTTGTACTTAGTGGATAACGTCTATAACGTTTCTTTGAGCAAAACGTTATATATTATTGGGCTCAGGGTATATACAGAATTAAAAAACGTTAAATTACTCATAATTTTACACAAAAGATATAACGTTAGTATATACAGTGTGGAACAGCCAAATGGAATAAATTCGATAATGAATAAAGGCTTGTAAGGAAAAACGCTTGACTCGTTGATTTGTATTTTTAAATGCGTATTTTTTCAAGAAAAAAAAATAAGTTGTGTCAGGTGACAGTGACCAATACCAACTTTCTTATTTTAAATGCAAACCCCTGTATATTATTATTTTTTGGATTGTCCAGAAAATGGTAGACATACTTCATGTACAATGTCCTACACCTATCTTCAACTGTTTCGGGAATATTAAGTGTTTTCAGATTTATTACAAAAATTTACATTAAAAATAGAAAATTATTTTATTTCACAGATTCGCTACATTAACTCAATACTTATTTCCCATTATGTCTTGATATTGAAATAGTAAGCAAAAACCATTCCTGCGTTCCTTTTTACTGATTTTTAAAAAATACAGTTTTGATTATTTTCGTCAGAACTCCTAGTCTTAGCATCTTGTTGTCTGCCTGGATGACAGTGGTGATCAGTGTCAGCACTATTGTCGTTTGCAGTTCCTTAACTGTACGTAATAGTATCAGAAAAATGGTTCATTTAACACAAGTGCACAATATCATCATTCTACAAAAGATTGTTTATGGAGATAATACACGGACACAAATGGAAGTTTCCCGCCTATTTCACGAAAATTTTTAAAATTTGCCACCTGTATTCCAAGGAACAATTAGCAAAATAAAAAAGCAGTTTGACGAGCTTAGTCATGTAAGGCAGATAAAAAAGTAGCTGCCAATGCTCTAAGTGATAATACGAAGTTGTATATTATGCTTGAGTTTCAAGAAAACCACATAATTCTGGTCGAAAAGCAGCCCTACTGTTCAACGTTAGCCACACATAAATTTTTCGAGTATTAAAGGAAAGTAAAATGCATCCCTGTAAAATGATGCCGACCCAGGAGCTGGTGCTCATGGAAGACGATTTCCGTGAACAAAGGATGGTAAAGTTAGATAACAATGTCATCCAATTAGATGTTTTGTTTTCTGATGAGAGCACATTCACGGTCATGTTGATCGGCAAAATTGCCGCTATTGTCCTAATGAAAATCCTCACTGGATGACAGAGAAAAGTACGGAAAAGTTAATGTTTGGGCAGGAATTGTTGGAAATCATATAGAAGGTCCCTTTTCCATTCATGGCAACTTGAATGGTCATAAATACTGCTTCAAAATAATTCGTGTCAACTTTGACAAACTTATATCCTGATCCAGTAAACCTACAAGTTCCTGCCAATACAATATGGTTTCAGCAAGATGGAGCACCACGCCATTACGAAATCAATGTCCGGCAGTACCTGAACCAATTTTTTCCAAATCAGTGGATTGGGAGCCGCGGATCGATAGAATGGCCAGAACGATCTCCTGATTTGACGCCATTTGACTACTTTTGTGGGGATATGTTAAAAGTATTGTATTCAAAACTAAAGCCCTCAACTTAGATGACTTAAGAAGACGAATCATGCTTGCGATTAGATCCGTCACGCCTGAGACGTTGAGTAACGTTAGAAGACATTTCTATTACATATTGGCATGTTGCCAAGATGTTCGCGGAGAGAATTTTGAACATTTCCTACATTGACATTAATATTTTTTTGTTTTTTTATATTATTAAGAAATAATCAGTATTACTTATTAGGTTTTTAATTAATTAGGTGAAATAAAATAATTTTCATTTTTTTTATGTTAATTTTTGTAATAAATCCCAAAACACTTAACATTTCTGAAACAGTTTTGGATAGGTGCAGGACATTGTACATGAATTATGTCTAGAATTGTCTGTAGAATCCAAAAAATAATAACATACAGGGGCTTTCATTTAAAATAAAAAGTTGGTATTGTCCACTGTCACGTGACACACCCTATATATACATTTATGTTGAAAAAATGCACATTTAAAAATACAAATCGACGTGTCCAAGAGTTTTTCCCAACACGCCATCCTTTATTCGGTATCGAATTTAGTCCATTTAGCTGTTCCACACTGTATAATAAAGTCATCTTTAACTATTCGCATTAAATAGCATCTATATATAAATACGTGGATTTTTGGAAATAATCTCACACTTGACGAATTCTATACATTTCAAACATTTCAATCGTTTCATGGTCTAGATCAGCCTCTCCTCTCAATGGCTATTAAGAAGAAACATTAAAGTTTTCGGAAAGACTTTTACTTCAAATTATACATCGAATTACCTTTTTTTTCTGTGCCTTAATTTCCAATAATTAGAATTTATTCCATTTGGCTGTTCCACATTGTATGCGAAACAACCATTTTTAAAATATCTGTTATTTAAATGAAGTTTGTAATTATTATTCTGTTGTAGATCTGTGAGCTGCTATTTACAACGACAACTGGAACGAAAATTGTTAATATTTTTGGAATTCATGTAGAAAGGACGAGGTGTGAACTGTTGACTTAACAAACCAAGTTATATTACTACGAAGATTACATTAAAAAGGTGAAAATAATTCAAAACAACAGGATGTAATGATACGTAATCATTTTTCGTTAATTATAATGGTATTTATGTTCATATAATAAAATAAATTATGTAAAACGTTTTCATATTTATTACTAAAATTTATTTTGCAAGAAACCATCTGGTTATAAACTTACAACATATTTTTAATAAAATGTTGAAGTTGGGCCACGATGATTCTTGACAAGATAGAATGTTCACTTTACGAGAGATCAGATAACGAACCCTAAGATTGATAGCTTAAGACAGTGGAGCCTCAATTATGATTGACGACGGTTCGTCAGCGGAAGATGATGGTTGATGTCTATAAAGGCTGACGGGACATTGATGTTATAAAATAATTCAATGTAAGAATTTATTCTAAAGAATTACTTGTTGTATTTTTTTAATACCTTCCATGTTAATTTCTTTCATTCATTAGTGAAAATTATTTAGATATATAGTGAGGAATCGTCGGTTGGAACAAATTCTTTTAAAATTCAGGTGTTAGTTTTTTGTAAAAACGCTCGGGCACGTCGTTTTTTTTTGGACTGCGGTTTTTCTGATGATAAACTCATTTGTACAGGGTTAGCCAGAAATTAATTGCTACGATCAACTTCATTTTTTCAAATGCGAACTATTGTTTTTTATTTTATTTTTAAGTATTTTTTATGTACAATGTCCTATACCGAAATTAACAGTTATTTTAAAAAATACATTCCTTTTTAAAGTTAAGAAAACAACTGTAAAAATAAGGTTTGGACCGAAGAGAAGAATTTTGCGAAATAATGATGGATAGATGCAATGTCAACCCGCACTTTTCAAGTAAGATAGTTTTTCCCGACAAGGCAACATTTTGTTTAAATGGTTCAGTAAACAGACAAAATTTTCGATATTGGGTGTCATAAAACCCACATTGGATTATGGAAAGTCATACACACTTTTTTAAGAAAGTTAACGTATGGGCCGGAATTGTGGGTACTTCAATTGTGGGTAATTTTTTATTGAGGGAAAACTTAACGCGAAAAAGTATTTAGACCTATTACAAAATGACATAATACCCAGTTTAACTGAACCCGAATGGTGAAAACCCCAATATCCTGGTAGACTCGGTATGGTTTTAACAAGATGGAGCGCCCCGCACTATTCGCGAACAGTGCGAGATTATCTTGATAATATTTTCCCAAAAAGATGAATCGGAAAGAGAGGTAATATCGAGTGGCCAGCTAGGTCTCCAGATCTAAGTCCGTTAGATTTTTATCTTTGGGGTTACATTTACTTCAATAAGCCGGACAATATCGAGGAATTAAAAAATACAATTAGGGTCGAAATACAACGAATCCTGCCACAAACGCTAAATGAAGTGTTACTAGAATATGAAAACTGTTTTAGGTATTTTCAGGAAATTAGTGGTCAACAATTTGAACATTTAATTTTGTATGTTGTTTTCCATTTGAAAAAATGAAGTTGATGGTCGCAATTTACTTCTGGTCCACCCTCTATAAATGAGTTTATCATCACAAAAACCGCAGTCCAAAAAAACCGACATGTCCCAGCGTTTTTCCAAAAAACCAACACCTGATTTTAAAATGAATTTGTTCCAACCCACGCATCCTCACTGTATATTGCTAGAAACCCCTTTTTAAAAATTAGCACATTGATATTATTATTGTGACATTTTGATCGTAGTCATAATAACTGCGGATTAAAGAAAAATACAATTCCTTTTGCGTTTCTGTAAATATAGTTTAAAAACAAGTAAAATGGTATAATACAACTAAACATTAGTTTTTTTTCGTATTTAGTTAATAATGATTAAAATATAAATATTTCAGCTATTGTTAGTGATTGGACTAAGGTAATTAAAAGGTTTTTGTTGTGAAGAAAATAGCGTTGGCCCAAAAAGATTTGCATTAAATATAAAAAAAGTGAAAATATTTTAGCAAATTTTACACAATTTTGAAGTACACGAAAAGCAAGGCGGCCTTTGAGATTGCTACAACAGTTACAAGTGTTTAGTTTAGTTTTAGGGGGCGAGCTGTAGATAAAATGTCTTGGACGTTTATTGTTTCTGGTCTTATTATTTTTGCACATTAGGAATAATTCTATGGTTTGGGTACATACCATTAAAGCCAATCCAAAAGATCAACATTTCTTTAGCAATAAAATTAAGGTATTTTTTGTGGTTGTGAAGTTTAATGTTGAAAAGAATACTCAGTTTAGGGAAAAAATGAATGTTTGGGCAGACATTTTAACAGATGAGATAAATCTGGAGAAGTTGCAATTGAGCTGCTAAAACTCGAGATTCTGGAAGATAATGCCTATATGAATTCGTCAATTTAGAAATAACATTTCAACAAGATGGTGCTCCTATGCATTATTATGGTGCATTAACACGGTACTTGGATAAAAACTATAGTGATAGATGGACTGGAAGGCGACGTCCCACAGCACGGGCAGCTCAATCACCGGACCTGACCTGATTTTTTTCTATATGGCTACTTGAAATCCAGGGTTTACGCTACGGAACTCGACAATTATGAAAGTTTCAAAACAACGAATTTCTGAAGAATACAGGCTAGTTTCACCTGATACATTAGAACGAGTACGACAAGATTGCCGTATTAGGATGCATGTATGTCAGAAAGTAGAGAAGGCTCATTTTGAAGACCTGCTTTAAGATTTCGTTTGGTTAATTGCAGCATAAATGTGAAATAATAATTTTAGTATTACTTAATTTATCTAACAAATTGGCCTAAACCAAAACAAATTTAATATGGCTGAGTGGGTATTGTCACTAACTAACATTTTTCAAAAATGGTCTTGTGGCGTCATCTACTATTGTTACCACCAGTAGAGAAATTTACAAACGTTTATTTTCACCCCATAAATTTCATTAGTGTAAGTCAGGGTATATTAAGGAGTTGAGTCGACGCAAATACCATTACCTTGAAGATGGCGCTAACAGTAGTGTCTTCCGTTTTGATTTTTGTCCTCAAGCGTCGAATTGACCTGTCAATAAATCATACGTATTTAAATATTTTTATTATTAACCTGCGACCAAAAAGGAAGAGGATATCAATTCGTGGCGTTTTTTTGATATGAATGCTAGGTGATTATTCAAAAGTGGCTTAAACAATTTGGATGAATTAACTGCATTGTATTAAGGTATATTACTGAAAGGTTCCTTGTAACGTGAGATTTACGGTTTTCCAGAATATCAGAAAAACCAGTAATTAGGGAACAGCCCTTCAGTGAATTTTTACTATTTTCTCTCAAACGGTTCCATCAATTTGAATATTTTAAATTATATTCTACAAAAAATTATTTCTGCCTGATTCCTTATATTCTTCGGAAATTTGATGTTACTTAGGTTTAATTACATAGCATCAAAGAATCATTTGTTTGAAATTCTATAACCGCAGGTATTTCTTATTCAATCTTAATATATAAAAAATCCGTGTCACTGTGTATGTTCCGAATAAACTCAAAAATTTGGTCCAACTTAGATGATAGGATAGTTATTATTTAAATTAATGGTCTTAATAATTAATAATAAACTGATCATCAACGTTGGTTGTTGTTATTAATCGTACGTTCCATAAGTCAGCAACAGATGGCGAATTTCTTTACAGAGAACTTTGCCCTTTGTACCTCATAGATGGCGCCACACTTGAATGTGATATATTTTCTTAGACTACACACTATAGATGTCTTATTTTGCGTTAAATTTTGTGCCTTTTGTGTTAAATTTGTCTTTCAAATCTGTCTTAAATCACTCAGCCACAGCAACGTGTGGCCGGGTCTGCTAGTAGTATATATGAAAACAATAATTGCAATTATTTATTACATTTTCTTTTCTCTATCAATTCTATCTATGGGATTTGTTAGCATTTAACATATGTTAGATTTAAACCTGTTTCATTGTAAATAGTTATATTTGTGTAAACTATGAGTTTTGTATAACAAAATACATGTCTATGTTCGTCAGAGTTAGGTTTTCTTGAATTGTATTGAACTGAATCTAAGTTACATTACTGTGGCTTCAATCTTGTCACAACCTTAATCATTATTTGGGCATTTTTAACCTAAAATCATAAATAATAATCGTAACCCTTGTGGTGATTTGGTGATTATTTAACTTACCTATTTGTTCTGAACCTTTATTAAAGTAATGTATTTTTTTTGTATATAAACTGCCTTTTAACACCAAATACGTTTAATACTATTAACATTTAAAGACTAACATTCTGATTCTCAATATATTAGTGGCCATGATTTTTCTTTGCTACAAATTCGGTCATTATAACTGTCCGTGATTTGTATAAATAAAACTTTTTTAACAATAATTTACTTTTATACACAGATCTGTTCATTCACTTCTAATAAATTAACGGACTGACTTTATTCGCTTATTACCGGCGTGCCTTACGTTTACTAGGACGTTAATGTCAACGATTTCCGTGTCAATAGGCCTTTTCATATTCGAAAATTTTTGTTCCCTTGCGTTTTTTTTTGGAGCAGTTTTCACACTATTTGCATGTAAATACAAGGTTTTTTTGCTCGAAAAAAAAGGCCGAAGTTGACGTATGCGCACTAAAAATTTTCGAATATGAAAAGGCATACTGTCAATTTAATAAATATAAGTCTTTGGGTTATCAAGAACGAGTCCGAATTACATAAAGTTCTTCGACCAAATAGAAAATCAATATGATAGATATACTTAAGGTCTCAAATTTCCCAGTGATATTTTTTATAAATTATTGTTTATGTATATCTGGCTCCCTTAACCACTCACTTTGTACTGCTTTATAATATTAATTCAAATCAACTTTGACCCTTTATTCGTAGCGCCATCTTTTGGCCGTTTACGGTACTATGCAAAGATTTTGTTCGCTTTTAACAGGGTCCTCGGCCCACCTCCTTAATGCACCTTGGTTTAAGCACAACCAGGGGCGTTCCCAGCTTTTGGTTTAGTGAGGGGCAAATTAGAAAAAGGGAGGGGGCAAATTGGAAAAAAATGGACTATATACAATATACAGATACTGCTTCTGTCACATCACAGCAATTTTCTCCTAAACTACTGGACGGATGAGGTTGAAATTTGGTATCAATCTATAGTTTGGTGACACGATCAGGAGTACATATCGTAAAAGAAGAAATATAGAACCTTTGCCGGAACTTTACAGGAAAAATAAGGAGAAACCATTAATATTAATTTTGGGGGGCAAATTACAGAATTAAATAGAAAATATAAAATTAAAATTGTTTCTAACCCATCATATTATATATCAAACGAAAGGGCTCATTATGACGAAACCAAATATATTTTTAAAATAAATGAATTAAAAGATATTAACAAAAATATAAAAAAATACCCATTCCCCCTTATCTCCGAAACCATAAGCTGGAAAAAAATGGAGGTATGGCCCCCCACCTGAACTTTACTGGAAAAATAAGGAAAAACCCCTAATATTCATTTTGGTGGGCAAATTATAGAATTAAAATGAAAATATAAAATTAAAATTGTTTCTAACCCATCATGTTATATATCAAATGAAAAGGCTCATTATGACGAAAACAAATATTTTTTTTTCATATTTTTAAAATAAATTAATTAAAATATATTAACGAAATTATAAAAAAAATTACCCATACCCTCCGTGGAAAATTTTGAAAAAAATAGAGGTATAGCGCCTCACCTGAACTTTACTGGAAATATAAGGAGAACCCCCTAATATTCATTTTGGGGGGCAAATTATAGAATTAAATGGAAAATAAAAAATTATAATTGTTTCTAACGGATCATGTGATATATCAAATCACAGGGCTCATTATGACGAATATTAATATATTTTTTAATTTTTTTTAAATTAATATTTTAAAATATTAAAAAAAATACCCATTCCCCTTGTTATTCTCCAAACTATAAGCCCTATTTTTTTCCAGGAAAAATATGAAGAATATTAATATTGCGGGCCAAATAATAGAATTAAAAGGAAAATAAAAAAAATATGTTTTTAACGCATCATGCAATACATCAAATGAAAGGGCTCATTATGACGGTTACAAAAATTTAGTTTTCATTATTAACAAAAATATTTATAAAAAAATTTCATTTCTCGCTTTATTTCCGAAATCATACTACCTAAAATTTTGAAAATAATTAGGGGTACTGGGGCTCACTTAAAATTTATGAGAAAAATTATTAGAAAACCCCATAGTAATTTTAGGGACAAATTATACAATTAAATAGAAAATAAAAATTCAATTTTCAAACGTATCATATAATATATCAGATAAAAGGCTCATATTTTTAAATCATTTGTTTAAAAGATATTAACAAAAATATTAGACATCGACATAATTCCCACTTTAGAAACTACACTACTTAAATTTTCAAAAATATATTTTATTTGTATTTTTAAATAATTTGAATAACAGATTTAATAATTTATAATTCAAAACTTGACTTGTTTTGCCTTTTATCTCCCAATCTACAGATCCTCAAAACTCAGACAGTAGATTATAAAAGGCTTCTCTGAAAGTTTTTTAGTAAAATAAAACTCCAATGTTAATTTTTGGAGGCCAAATTAGAAAATTAAATACATATGTATTCTGATAAAAATCAAGCGAATCCTGAAGCAGATAAAATAAAAAGTCTATGTGTGGAAAACCAAAGTGTATATTTTTTATAAATTTAAAACGCTTTCCTTAAAAGATATTAGGGTAAATATAAGAAAATGCACTCATTCCCTGCTTGTCCGAAACTGGAATATTAAAATCTTGAAGGTGGTACGGAACCCTTAGTAGCGAGTCCAACTCACACTTGAATAAATTATTTGGTCTAGGAGGGAGCAAATCAGTAAAGTATATGGGAAGCTTTACCCTCCTCCCCTTGGGTAGGTCCATGGGCATGACCGTTTAAAAGATATAAGGGAGAGGGGGCTTTTGACCAGGACTGTTTATTTTAAATCTCCAAGTACATATTTAGAATAAAACTGCTGGCCATCTTATTAAGAATCTTATTAGTATTCAGTTAATGCACACCTTTCTACTTATAATACCAATTGCTCCAATTATTACTCCGGAACGCGGATCGTGTTTATTCAAAAGAGTACAGAGCACTGTAAAGTAAAAAGTAAACGGATAAGGCATGAAAGCGCTCTTCGGAATGGAATAACGATTTGATAGAAACGTCGAGACGGATAAAAAGAAACAATGAGGTTGAAAAAAAAACACACGAAGTGAACTACGAACAAACACAGAAGTGGCACGAATATCCGAAGTTGTCGAGATACTCGGTAAATACCTGGGTAATAATTAGCAATGGTAAATTTTTTTACTTACCTGAATGAAACATGCAACGCGCCATAATCGATAAGTTAAACGAAATTGTGTTGTAATTCTTCATCCGTGTTTCGGTCGATGTGGCCGGTGTGCTTATTAGGATAATGCTCTATGAAAATTTAGATTGGCTGATTGTGCACTGTAAAGCTCACTGGGAAACATTAATTTTTGGTAGTCATTTGAATTGATATCAGGAAAATCTTGCTGTTTGTTTATGAGGAAAAAACTACAAATTGGTAAATAATGTAGTGCAAATGAGAAAATCCGTAGGACTGTAATTTTTATGTTTCTCCTTAGGGGTCTTTGATAAAACAGGTTTACATATAGGGGGCGTGGTGTGGTCTCCGTTAGTATGACGGCATGTGACAAGGAGGGATGGATGTTCTAATGAAATGTGACGTTCGCAATGCATCAAACATTTCAACTTTAATTTTTCTCTCGACTGTTATTATTTCATTAACCGACTTCAAAAGAAAAGGACTTTGTTACCTCAGTACTTCAAAACTATGAACCTATTTCTTTGTTCGTTTGATAGAATATATTTCCAGATACGTCCAATATTTTTTCAATTTTTTTTCAATGACTCGGAATCATTTTGTTAAAAATCCGAAAAATCTTGTAATCGACTTCTTAATATATCATAATATATGGTGAATGCGCTGGTATTAAAAGAATTTAGTTATTGTTAATCGAAATCTAGGATGAAGTTAATTGAATGTAGATTGGAATTTAATCAAAATATTTCCAGATGAATGTTTTCAATTTTTCTCGAATATGATTGTCATGTTCCCGTTTGCTTGACAGCTCTCGTTTTCGAGATATGACACAAACTTATCTTTTTTTTGAATGGAATGAGCTTTTCAATGATATAATACTCGATAGTTATTCATAAAAATAACGGAGTTATGGATGCTTTTCTCTCTTATTTTTTGACTTTTAACGTAGTTAGCCATGAAATAGATTGATTTATTAATAACTATTCCAAAAAACATTGAACGATTTTTTTATTAGTTATATCAGATATAACGAAAAAACTATATAAGTAGGTACTTACTAAAATTTTAAGAAATTAAAATACATAATAATGGTTACAATTTATGTTCGAACTGTCCACTATTGTTATTTAGAAAAAAATTGCATCTTTTTAAGATTGACATTACCGCTTTCCTCAAAGACCGCCTATCAATGTCTTTAATTGCTTGTAATACCGCCTCCCTTAGGTCACCAACTGGCTCATACATTCTCTTGTATACTTTGTTTTTTATAGCACCCCATAAATAGAAGTCTATAACTGCCAAATCGGGAGACCGGGTGGCCATTCGCGTGGGTCATTTCTTCCTATCCAAGAGTTTGGATAGATATTATCTAAGTGTTGTCTTACTAATAACGAGTTATGAGTAGGTGCTCCATCATGTTGGAAACACTCAATTTCTAAACGAGCTCTCAAATTCAAATTATGCAACATGTCTTGAACAGTTTATTGCAAGAAGTGCAAGTAGCGCTCCCCAGTAAGTGATTCGTCATAGATAAAAGGCCCCAGAATCGTACACCCTATGATACCATACGAAACATTAAAACCAAATTTTATCTGGGGTCGTCTTTGTTCTACATGGAAAGGGTTTTCTTTAGCCCAGATATGCTCATTGTGTCTATAGAACATAACGCAGTTATTAAATCTAGTTTCATCTGAAGATAATACCTTTAATGGAAACTGTGGATTGTCAAGACACATGTCTCTAAACCATGTACAAAACAAAATACGTCGATGTTCGTCACCAGCATGCAAAGTTTGAGAAACTGAAAGTTTGTACGGGTGGAACTTGTGCGCTTTCAGTACCGTAACTACAGTTCGTTGAGATGTGTCAGCTTCTGTCGAAATCTCACGAGTTGATGTAGATGGATTTTGATTTACCATTGCCAAAACATTTATTTGTGTTGCTTCGTTAATTTGATTACGTTCCTTTGGTGGTTTAGTAAAAGATCCAAATCTGCGTAAAGCCTCTTAAATGTACATAGAGCAGGTTGACGACGATTAAAATAACTATGTAGGTATTCCTCAGCTGTACGAACTGAATTTTTATGGCATATGACATAACATTCCACCATATTCAGTTTTTCTTCGTTAGAATATTCCATTTTATCACGAAAACTTGTCAATATCGACTGTCAGTTTAGCACTACTAATGGCATTACTCTCAAATGAGGAAACGTCAAAGTGAAAACAATCTTTTTCATGGCTACCTACGTTAAAAGTGACAATAAGAAAGAAAATCATCCATAACTCCGTTGTTTTTATGAATAACTATATCGAGTATTATATGGTTGAAAAGCTCCAAAAATATTCAATTTTTTGAGGGCATAGCCAACTATGGTTTCCATTCAAAAAAAGATAAGTTTGTGTCATATTTCAAAAACGAGAGCTGTCACGCAAGCGAGGACATGACAATCATATTCGGGATACAATTCCCTTCAATTTTGGTATTGACATTTTTTTATAAAATCAAAAACAAAGGAGCTAGAGTTATTTGACTAAATCGACAGAATTTCGTGTTTTTAAAATATCTAGTAAGCCATGACTTTTTACAAAAATCCGAAAGTGTCATTAAATTGGGCCAGTAAAACTGCAAATCTTTCCCAATTTAACCATTGCTCTATCTCCTCTAGTTTTCGAGATCCCCATACTGATCAAAAAAAACCTCACCCTGAATATGGTGCACTTAAGTTAGAATAGTATGGAAAATTTTCTTATTAATAATGTTTAGAAAATAATAAATTAGTCTCTATAAAAAATAAAAATTGTATAGTCTTGAAACCTAAAACGAAATTATCATATGTTACTTTTATCAATAACTGTATACCAGGTTTGTCATAAAGATGCATTTTCTTAATTTCTTTTGGCAATATCGAGACTGGTTATGAATTAACGTTTACAAAGAAAAAAATTGCCGATTTTAAAATGGGTAAAAGCTTACAAGTCACATATTAATTTGAGGCTCACATGGAGGTGAGTTCTCTGTGTCCCTATCATTTCCTGCCATTACTATCGTTATACAAATTTGTCGTTATTGTTGAAAGATAGGGTGGAGTAGAACATACATATGTTGTAGAAGTTTTGTTTAAATGGTAAAAGAACGTTATACCTGTGGGGTAGCCCCTTAGTAGAATTGTTGGAGTATAGGGTAGAGTGGAATTATAGTTTAACAGGGTGGTTAAAAAAATGTTAAAATTAAAATCGTCAAATGTTAGTTTTGTCAGTTTTATACGAGATTTGTCAAAAAAAATTGAATTTTGGCTAATACTAAAGTACCACTTGAAAGTCTGTATATTTCTAAAGTCCAAACATTTCAAGGTCTAAATCAGACCTTGTTTTCAATGGTATGAATACAAATTGAACAAAAAATTAAAAATTAAAAAAATTAACACGATTCGCAATGACTTTTGAAATATACCCTTGTTTTGTCTATAAAAAATTGTTATAAAATAAGTTGAAACATGCAACCAGTTAGCCCATTATCACTAAAAAGCACAAAATAAATAGTTTTAAAATATTACCGACATTATGACATTAAAAAGTAAAAAATAATACAATTGGATATTTAAAACCAAAAGATATTATATGTTCTATAAGACTGCGTTTGAAATTGGCATTCACATGGTTAATAAATAGCTTTATAATTTTATAATTGTTTAATTTAGATAGATACCTTATATGATGAAAAAGGTTTAAATACGTTTTTCTAGTCCTGATTCCGAATCCAATGAGCTATCACATCTTTTAAAAAGCTTTTTTTACTATTTTTAACATTTTGAACTTGTCATACTACTACACCAGTTCATAGAGCAACATTTAACTCATTTTCGGGCATAAAATTCAACAGCAGTTTGCTTATTACATCCCGTTAGTAACAGTTTATAGGTAATTATTGCTAAGATTCTAACAGCAAACTCGTAGATGTAAATGATTTAAATAATAAAGACCCGTAGAAATACGAATTTCTTTTGTTTTTTGCTTATATAATGAAAAGTAACGAAGGAATTGTAATGCCGTCTACGGGAATGTTGTAGAGAGTATGAACTCCTTCTTAAGAAGTGTTTATACATCCTGATTGGATTAGTTTTTATCCAGTAAACTCAGAAAAACTAGTCACAAGTGGATTTTTTTCAAAAATTTATAACTTTCTGGTTACTAATACTGGAATATTAGTCATCGTCAAAACTATAGTTTATATTATTAAAAGTTTATATGGGTTCACAATGGATACTACTGAATAAGTCCGATCAGGATATACTAAAGATATTTTGAAAGCTCATAAATTCCACTTCAATTTGTATATCTTTGTTTTTCGCTATAATGCCGAGAAGTTGGTTTAAAATAATAGTAAACAGTGCATTAAATGTATGAATATGCGACAGCCAGCCATCGGTCCACTGACAATAGCATTCAATGCACATGAACGGCTCTAGAATTTTCTTAAATTGAGGGCATGAGATGAAAATTATGGTAATTTGTATTATTATAGGTTTTTTCTCAAAAGTTTATTAGGTTTTTATCTACATAACCTGTATACAGTTTACTGATATTAATTAAATGACTTTTTTCCACTAATTGGATCCGTCACTGTCAGAACATCGAACATCCATCGTTTAAGCCAAATTTCAAAAGAAGTATTAGTACATTTTATGGCACTATGACAAAAATCCAAGATATACGCATTTTATAAGCTTTCAAAATATGTTTTGCATATTGCTATCGAATCATCGTAGGTAATACGACACGTTCTGCAAAACATTTCTACAAATTATGTAACTTGCAATTCTGCAAGATCTGCTTAACGTACAATATCGATCTTCAGCGTCATTAATCTCAACGTTATAAGCGATCACTAGGAAGCAGATTAAGGTTCCAACTGTTATTACAACCAAGTTATGAATTTTTAAAAATCACTCACTTTACATCGGTTTTTCCAGCTTTCCTTTATGAAAAATACTGCGATCAAAATTTATAAACATTCATTTTGAAGATTTTCTGATTCTCTACAATTATTCTATTGACGGCATTATGAACAGATCATTTCTTTTTACACTATAAGCAAAAATTTAGAAATTTTTTCAGATGGAGAACCTATAAATGTAATGGATTGGTGAAATTTTGAGTTAGAGTTGGGTAAGGAAGGGTATACTTGTTCTATAGCTTTTTCTTTAATTTTCTGGATATGTTATCAATGATTTTGGGGTTGTGACCATTATTGATAGCAATGAGTTTTATTCTATTTAGTTCATTGTCAAACTTAGGTTTAGATAACGGTACAGTTACCAATCTGTGTACCATGGAGTGATATGCTGCAAGCTTGTGTTGTATTGGATGACATGAAACAATCATCGGCAATAATACAGTAGAAAACATATTACGAGGTGTAAGGCAAAGTTGCAATCTTTTGTCGGTATTATTGTTTAATTATGTTTTAAGTAAAATAAAGAAATATCTCAAAATGCTTAGATTTAGGTATAGGAGTGATAGTATCAATTACAAGGAAATAAAAATGGAAACCAAAAACCGATATAAAATACAGAATGTTTTATTTGAAATAAGCTAGTTATAATTGTTTTAAATCGTACGAATTGAGTGGTACTTAAAAGTCCCCATTTTTTTTAACGCTCAAATAATTTACTTTTGCGAGTTATCGCAGTTATAATTTTTAAATTATTATTTGCGTGATCGTTTATGCAGTTTGCTGTTGAATTTTATGTCACCTGAAAATCTCTATTGACTGGTGTATACGTACTAACAAACAAGAATTGTTTCGAATTCATGGAAAATTTGTTAGTCTTCGTAGAGAATAGTTATGAATTATTCTAACCTTATATGCAAAAGCAAAAAGACAATTTTTGTATAGCAAATGCTGGTGAACAATCAAGTCCGTACTCTAATAGAACTTGTAATTATTATCAAAAATTATTAATACGTAAATCATAAAAAAATATTCTTGGACTTTATTGAATGGCTAACTGAAGTATGATATCTGTTGCTTTTGTTCAATTTTTCGATGAGCTTCACTTTGCAGCTAATTAACACAGCTATCAATTTCATGGAAAATACGCAAACAAAAGGTTTAATTGTTTATTTTGCTGTCCAAGAATTGTCCGTCGAATCACGACTGATAGTCGAATCGAGTAGTTTTTGTCGAACTTTAAAGCAATTTTCATTTTACCTTAGGCAACGAAAAGTAAGCCTTTTGTATTTTTTATATTTTTCCAATTAAGTTTGTTGCTCGCTGCAAAGTTCAGAATATTTCAATTCCTATCTTCCTGGTGGATTTCGAATCATTTCAATATTTCCAATAATTTCTCGCAACACATTGGCGATGCCAGCCTTTTGTAATACCTAATTGAAATTCAATTAGCCCTGATGAATTTATTGGTTTTAAATGTTCTGTGCAAAATGTGGAAAATTGAAAATTTTCTTTTGCTACTTCAGCTCTGGTGATTTCTACAACCTTTGATCATTTTATTTATTATTCCATATCAGAATTCCAATTTATGTTTGCTGCACCATAATGCTTGAAAGATAATTAAATTAATTTTCAGGCCCTATTGAGTTATTACATCGTAATCTAATATATTTATCAGAAAGATTGCATTTTCTGTGGTACGCCTGACAAATAACCGATTCACAACGACCTACTGACCACAGATCATACAATAGAGAACTACTGACCTGACCGTGTTGTTATGGTTTACAACGACGTGTTTTGCCAGATTACTTGTAAAAGTAGACACAAATTTTGACGGTGGTACGGTGACTGCCCAAAAGATGGCGCTCCGAATAAGGCAATAAAGGGCGAGGGTTGATTTAAATTAAAATTATAAGGCAGTACGAAGTGAATGGTATAAAAAATGTCACAGGGAGATTTGAGATTATAACTATCATATAGATTATCTCTTTGGTTAATTCGGCCTCGATCCTCAGAACCCAAAATTCTTACATTGATTAAATTGACAATTTACGCGGAAATCGTTGACGACATTAACATCGTAGTAAACGTAAACCACGCCGGTAATGAGGTAATAAATTTCACTCCGTTAATTCACTAGAAATGATTGAACAGATCTGTGTGTTCACGTGAATTATTGTTAAAAAAGTTTTATTTTTTCTGTTAAATAAATCACGGACAATTTTAATGACTGTATTCGCAGTAGAGAAAATACTGGCAAGCAGAACATTTTGAGAATCAAAGTGCCACAATGCCTTTATACGTTTATGTTATTGGACGTATATTTCGAAAAAAATGTGCCGTTAACTAGGATATACAGGGTGAGTTTTTTTATGATCAGTAAGGGGATCTAGGAAACTAGCGGAGATAGAGCAATGGGAATGATTTGCAGTTTTACTGGCCCAGTTTAATGACACTTTCGGATTTTTGTAAAAAGTTATGGCTTACTAGATATTTTGAAAAAACGAAATTCTGTCGATTTAGTCAAGTCCCTCTAGCTCCTTTGTTTTTGATTTTATAAAAAAGTGTACATTTCAAAATTGAAGAGAATTGTATCCCGAATATGACTGTCATGTCCTCGTTTGCGTGACAGCTCTCTAGTTTTTGGGATATGACTCAAAACTAACAGAGTTATGAATGCTTTTCTCTCTTATTTTCACTTTTAACGTAGTTAGCCATGAAATAGATTGATTTATTAATTTCTATTCGAAAAAACAATGAACGATTTTTTTATTAGGTATATCGGATATAAAGAAAAAACTAAATAAGTAGGTACTTACTAATAACTTAAGAAATTAAAGTACATAATAATGGTTATATTCGAAAAGTCCACCATTGTTATTTAGACAAAAATTTCATCTTTTTAAGATTGACAATGCCGCTTTCCTCACAGACCGCCTATCAATTTCTTCAATTGCTTGTAATACCGCCTCCCTTAGGTCACCAACTGTCTCATACTTTCTTTTGTATACTTTGTTTTTTAGCGCACCCCGTAAATAGAAGTCTATAACTGCCAAATCGGGAGACCGGGGTGGCCATTCGCGTGGGCCAATTCTTCCTATCCAAGAGTTTGGATAGATATTATCTAAGTGTTGTCTTACCAATAAAAAGTTATGAGCAGGTGCTCCATCATGTTGGAATCACTCAATTTCTAAACGAGTTTTCAAATTCAAATTATGCAACATGTCTTGAAAAGTGTATTGCAAGAAATGCAAGAAGGCCCCAGAATAGTAGACTCTATGATACCACACCAAACATTAAAATTTTATCTGGGGTCGTCTTTGTACTACATGGAAAGGGTTTTCTTTAGCCCAGATATGCTCATTGTGTCTATTGAGCATACCGCAGTTAGTAAATCTAGTTTCATCTGACCATAACACCTTTAATGGAAACTGTGGATTCTCAAGGCACATGTCTCTAAACCATGTACAAAACAAAATACGTCGATGTTCGTCACCAGGATGCAAAGTTTGAGAAGCTGAAAGTTTGTACGGGTGGAACTTGTGCGCTTTCAGTACCTTAACTACAGTTCGTTGATATGTGCCATAAAACTCACGAGTTCATGTAGATGGATTTTGATTTACCATTGCCAAAACATTTATTTGTGCTGCTTCGGTAATTTGATTACGTTATTTTGATGGTCTAGTAAAAGATCCATATCTGCGTAAACTATCGTAAAGCCGCTTAAATGTACATACTCATTACTCATCATACATACATTCCTCAGCTGCACGAACTGAATTTTTATTCTTTGTTAGAATATTCCATTTTATCACGAAAACTTGCCAATATCGACTGTCAGTTCAACACTACTAATGGAATTACTCTCAAATGAGGAAACGTCAAAGTGAAAACAATCTTTTTCATGGCTACCTACGTTAAAAGTGAAAATAAGAGAGAAAAGCATCCATAACTCCGTTATTGTTATAAATGACTATATCCAGTATTATATCGTTGGGAAGGTTTAAAAATGTCCGATTTTTTGAGGTCATAGTCAACTATGGTTTCCATTCAAAAAAAGATAAGTTTGTGTCATATCTCGAAAACGAGAGCTGTCACGCAAACGAGGACATGACAATCATATTCGGGATACAATTTTGATATTTACACTTTTTTTATAAAATCAATAAGATCTAGTAAGACATGACCTTTTACAAGAATTTGAAAGTGGCATTAAAACTGCAAATCTTTCCCAATTTAACCATTGCTCTATCTCCGCTAGTTTCCGAGATCCCCATACTGATCATAAAAAAAATAACCCTGTGTATTAATACAGGTTTGAGAAGAAATAGGCGATTTAAATAATCAACACATAATTACAAAGGTTACTATTTATAATTTTAGGTTGAACGTGCCCAAATAATGATTTTAAATTGTGGGAAGCTTCAAGCCATACTGATGTATCATTATATTCAGGTCAACAGAATTAAAAAAAAACTAAATTTGTAGGACATAGAAATGTATTTTATTTTACAAAACTCATAGTTTAATTATAAAAATTATAAATTAATCAATCTTAAAGCATTAAATTTAATATATTTTAATTGGTAACAAATACTATATCTGCATATAATTGATAGAGAAAAGAAAATGTAATAAATGCAAGGTTTGTTTTCATATATACAACTTAATAAGAAATACATAGGTTTATACAATTTCGAACAAGTTATGATTCATTTTCATAATTAAGCAACTCAAATTTAATTTGCTCATTTTTGTGATAATCCATTGAATTTTTGATTTAGGTTGTAAAACAATTTTATTCAACTACAGTGTTTAAGGTTGGTATATTTTTCAAGAGTAGCAATCAATTTTAGCTACAAGTAGATGTTATCGTAAATTGATTTTTTTTTTCATTTAATACATCAGACATTTTTAAAAAACAAAAAAAAAACACTTTTTGGCCACATAAGGAGCTGAACTCTTTCGCATAATCAGTGAAGTATTCAAAATTTGTGTCATTGCAAAATCAATGTAATGGTCTTGAGGTTGTCCCACCTCCTTACTACACTCTGGTATGGCCTTCGAATAAATGTTTGGCCAGGTTCATATGGTACGGTACATCAGGATGGAAACAAGATCGGAGTACATCTGGGATATGCTCATCTTTCATCCTTTGTTATCCTAATTGTCACATAACAATAAAATAAACAAACAAAGTAATAAGATCAAAATATTCACTAAACTACCATGTAATTAAACACAAACAAATTTGAGTTTCACATTTGCTGTTAAGAAAGCTGGAAAGAGTATATCTTCTCCATGAATCTTAACCTAATTAGTACCAAACCTTAAAGAAGCTTAACATTGCTCTCCACATACATTTAAATTAGTACAAAACAATGGTGGTGGATAGGTGTCTAACAAATGGGTACATAAATAATTACTGTTTTCAAGTTTTCAGTTATATCGTGTCGGTCAGTTCCAACAGGATTCTGATTTTTAGTTAATAATTTATAATGGTGAAGGTACACTAGTAAAACATGTGTCTTTTTATGTCTTTTCAACTCCTGCGATAGAATTTCACTTCTTTAATTGCACGATAGCTTACAATGTATAATTATCGAACTTATTAGGACATACAATAAAAAAATATTTGATTTTAATGACAACCTTTACCCAAAAACTGCCGTTAAATAATTGCATTAATTAAAACATTTTTGGCTTGTTTAACGACCAAGATACAAGAACTGACTGAAAACTAATTACGAATATTACAAAGAATTCAACTTTGCATGAGTACTTTTGGTGCTACATTCCCAATTTTTTTTGTTACCAGGAATTTCTGAACATTAGCACACTCATTCCAAAACAATAACATGCAATTAGCGGCTGCTAAAGAAAACAAGCTTCCTGCTGTAGATTTCACGAAATAATTTTGATATTGATTTTATAATCACCTGGTCGATTACCAGCTATTGCTTTAGAATTATAATTTCAGTTACTTTGCATGGAAGTTATAGAAAATTATAATTATTTCAAATACCAAATCTGGTTGGAGCTTAATTACACTATACAAATATTAATATATACTAACTACACTTGGGTTCATTTAACGACATTTGAAAATCATACAACTTATAAATTTTCAGTTCGACAATAAATGTTTCTGCTCTCAAATAACAAAGATATAAGAAACGCGTAACGTCGAATCCTTCCTTTTTTTAACTAACATTCTAGCGTTTGCATTGGCAATTCTAGTATGTTTTAGTATTGATAGTGCTGTCCGTATGACTGGTTGAAAACTGAAGCATGGGCGGTGTCCAAAATTTTTGTTTTGTCTTTCTCTAGGTCTGATCATCCCGCTCTTACATTTCACTGGACGTGAAACCTACCGGTTGGAGGCTAAGCGTCTACCAATGCCATCAAATTTGTTTGCGAAGTTCCTTTTGACTCATGGAGCTAGTTTTAACTTTGATCGTTCTGTAGGCTCGGAACAAATCCATGCTGAATGTGATTCATCTCTGGGAGATCAACCTAATCATCGCAGATTTTTTTTAAACACAGACACACTTCGATCTCTATAAAATGTCCTTGACTATGGTCACAATCTACTTCCGTTTCTTGATCTTCAACCCCACTTGATCTATTTTCATTTCTCCAGTTTGTATATTCCTCTCCTTAATTGTTAGTTTTTCTTCTACTGTAAACCGTTGGAGACGATTTCGCTGAATGAATGTCTCAGTGAAGCTATGAAGTTCCAGAATGAACTGTATAATGTGAATTGAATTGAATGTCGTGGGAAACTGACTTGATCTCGGATGGCCTCAAAACTCTGAGCTTGACAATATACAGCACCAGTGCTAAACATGATGTTGCTTACTGTCCAAGGAGCTAACCGATGCTTAAGAAAGAATTGACTGCCATTGGATGGTGATTGTTATTTCAACACAACTCTGTATAAGGAGCTAGGTTTATAAAGCGGAAACATTGTACTCTGTTGTAATTGTATTGGCCTTCCCTGACTGGTTGTCTTTGTGACAACCTAACTCTGTGGTGGTTCTGTACGTCCCGAATCGAAAAACATCTATCTCTAGTGGAAATAATCTCTTTAACCTGTGTCCTCTGGTAGTTTTCTTCTGGGTCGGGATACTGTAATGTAAGTTCCCTGGACCTTTCCAGCACAATTCATATTTCTTTTACCGAATGACGCTCTCAATCGTTTCTGAAATTCAGTATCTGTTTTCCAAAGTAATCTTTATAAACCCCCTAGGATCCCCTTGGTAAGCTAAATGCGTCAACAGTCGAGTTTCAGCCTTCAGTCTTTGTAAAGTTTCCTTAAAATTTTGGGTTCTGGAACTAAATTGATCGTTTTAAATTTTGCTGAAATATTAATAGTGATCCTTATGATCGGGGATTGAATTTATTTTTTTAAATTTCTGTTGCTGTACAGGTATACTTTGTTATAATTCTCATGTAGGCCCTTTCAGCGAGAAAAAAATCAGTATATTAAAAATGCAAATAATTCAAGGTCAGGTTTCGATCTCGTCTCCAATGAAAATGTAATAATATGTAAAATATTTATAGAAAGTTTGGTAGTTTTACATGAAATAAACGAAGAAAATTTATTTTTTCGATACTCAAAAAACATTTTCAAAGATCATGTTCAATAGGTTAATTTCAAGTTGGATGAACTTGAAAGAGTCGCCTAATGAATTTAAATTAAGACAAATCGTAGAAAAAACATTACGAAATATCTCGATAAAAGCCTGTTCAGAAAAAACGCCCAATAAAATTTTTACACTCGATTATCCCAATTGAATTCCAGGGGAGTGGACGCGATGCAATGGTCTTCCTTTATTATAATTGAGGCTGTTCTAGTGATGTGTTTTTCTTTGTGTAATATCGTTGAATGACAAGCGATATCTTATGACCTAGATGCAATTTTTCGAGTAGTCGTTTCTCTATGTAATTTTTTTGTTCATTTATTCGTACATTTACAGGTTTAGATGTTTCTCCAATGTAAAATTTATTACATTAGCAATGGATTTATAAATACAATTTTTTAATTTGTTTTTTTGAAGTTGATTTGTGTCATCATCTTTCTTTTTAAGCTTTTTTTGAACGCTGTATATTTGAAAATACAATCGTTCGAAATCTGAATTAAAGCTTGTTGTTAAGGGAATTATAACCTCAATTATAAATATAAATTTAAATTTGAGACAGAATGTTTCACCTGTTTGTCAATTTTACAATTTCATGCCATTTCAAGTCAAAAGAGACTGTAATTAAGACTTTCGCTTATCACGTTATCTAAAAGTTTAAAAAAACGGATTGCCTTGCAATGCTGCTCCGAAAAACACAAGGACAAAATGGTTCTCAAACCCACTCAACAATTTCGAAACATATTACGATCTTCGAAAGATCTCACTGACCTACTCTCAACATCAAAAGTTTACAGGATACCTTGCTTATGCGTTACTGTATTTATATATCGTCACCATCCAGCGAGTTGGCATCATTGGTATCACTGAACACAGACGAACTTGCCTAGTGTTTCATTTTGAAATATCGTTTGTCGCATAAACTATTTGCAGTAGATACATTGCCAACACACTGAAGTACTGTAAACCACAACCAACTACCATTCTTGCCTCTAGCGGGATGCCATATGCCAAACTTAATAGAATTTGTTATCCCGTTTTTCGACATACTTCAAATCAAAGCCATCGATGAGACTCGCAGGCTCCGCCTCCTCTATTGTCATTGGCCAATCCTCCCACAGATCAGATTAAATACCAGGGCTCCACCGCTCGACGGTCCTAGTCCACTAGAGCATTCTATGATGATGATGATGATGATGATTACAATAGACCACAGCACAACAACACTGAAAACCACATTTTATTTATTACACCACATTCCAATAAGTTTTTTAAATTTATGTAAATATATTTTTTGTAAAACCTTTTACTTACCTTACTAGCAAAAGGAAAAAACTAGAACTCACGTTTGTTCTTTTTTTTGTACTGAGACGGGAAATTGACTTGAAAACTACGTTGGAATATAATAATAACATTAATATATTATTAATAATCGAATGTATAAATTATTCTGAAGGATTCTGCTCTCCTGATGTTTTCATAGAGTTTCCATCAAATGTCGTTTCCGCTCATTTGTTACGACAACGTTTTAAATGCTATCGGGAATCATCCATAGAACCCCCTCATTGTGGTCGTTGTGGTAAATGTAAGCCATTGACGGGACTTTAGTCAATGTGAATGGGTTTCAGAAAAATATGGTGAAATTTGTTCAATAAATGAAAGAATATCTGAACAGTGGTGTGGTATTAATGTCGTTTCAATACGAAAATGTGTCTAAATGACATCGCATATAGCAAATGTTTAGTCAATGTTTTTGTAGTAATGGACATGTAACACAAATGATGTATTTAGTGTTCAAGTTAAATGGTTAATACGTGTCCAAATTTTGTAAATTATTCTCCATCAGAACACAATAATTGTCTCAGACTCGCCGTAGTGAAATATACCTAATCAAAAAAAAATATATATATTTTTTGTGAGATTGCAATATCATTTACGAATAGGAAAAAATACATGGAAGTAGATGAGCAAGGTAACTTCAACACCACGACGAGGTCCGGAACGGCGGGAACGTTGGTTGTTGAAATTTTAAATTGAATTTGTTGTGTTGCGGGTTGCTGCGCGCGCAGGTAGTAGCGGTTTTGAATAAAAATGGCGCCATCATGCGGCGGTTGTGGTAAGTAAATAGAAAAAAGCATTGGTTGGGTTTCGAGCCCGGGAAGACGTCGTGTGTGTTGAAGTTTCCACTTTATGGGCTGGCAAGCCAGTTGAATAATGTTGTCTTTTGGTTGATGGCTATGTGCGGGTCAGCTCGTGTGGGTTGTTCGTTTCCGCGATGGCGGGCGAGTCATTTGAATAAGGTTGTCTTTTAGATGGTGGTTATCTGTGTGTTGTTTATAGGAATATGTTATTTGGTGTGAAAATGCGGGAAATTGGATTTCGGGGGTAAAAGTCGGGATATTAGAATTCGTGATATGGGATCTAGGAATAAAAATATTTGGTGTATATATTAATATGTTGCATTGATTTCATCAGGTCGAGCGTAAATTTTGCGAAATTAATATAGAGAACCTAATGTTTGGAATATAAATAGTAAATACTTAAAAGTAAATACTATATGAAAGGCAATTTTAAAAATTGATTTTGCGTTGAAAGTCTGAATAATTAGAATACCTTTATATTTGCATCACTACTGGAAATAAAATCCAATTTCCCGCATTTTCACACCAAATAACATATTCCTATAAACAACACTCAGATAACCACCATGTAAAAGACTCGCCGCCCGCCATCGCGGAAACGAACAACCCACACGAGCCGACCCGCACATAGCCATCAACCAAAAGACAACCTTATTCAACTGGTTTGCCAGCCTATATAGTGGAAACTTCAACACACACGACGCCGTCTCGGGCTCGAAACTTAACCAATGCTTTTTAGCACTGAGTGTTCCAATTACAGAACTTCGCACAATTGAGCACAAGAAATAACTGTGCCTTTGGGACCATAAAACTTTATCATAAAACATGAAGTATGTTCCAAATAACGTCCGAAAATTACGGTACAGGGCAACAGAAAAACACTTTGTGCTCTATAATTGGCGAATTATTCCGTACACATAAACGTCAATTGATAACATGAGTAATACACTTTTAACCTCATGGTGATCAGTGTACGCAACATGTTCTAACGTCCTAAAAATTGCCGCACTGTGCGGCGCTCTGCTAACTGGAAAACAACTGTTGTTAACGGCTGTTTTCAAGCAGAGCACAAGTGATTTTGTGCCGCAAGTGCGGCAATTCGTTAATTGGAACATGGTTGTTTTAAAACCAACCGGTAGAGTACACTGATCACCACTCATTAGTTATCAATTGACGTTTATGTGTACGTAAATTATTTACAGAATTTCCCAATTACTAGAGCACAAAGTGCCCTGTACCGTCGGACGTTATTTGGAACATACTTCATGTTTTATGTAAAGTTTTATGTTTACTTGGTAAATCTACGTGGCGTGCGAGCCAGTTGAAGTTACCTTGCTCATCTACTCATGGTCCTGTGCTGCAATGTTTTGTGCAGCACAAAACATAATTTATATTTGAACGCAAATGCTTTTTTCTATTTACTTACCACAACCGAACCCATTTTTATTCAAAACCGCCACTACTTGCGCGCGCAGCAACCCGCAACACAACAATTTCACTTCACCTCGTCGTGGCGTTGAAGTTACCTTGACTTATGGAATAATTTAATTTAAAAAATAACCGACTTCAACTGAAATAAAAACTGTTTAGAAACCGTGTGCAATCAATATCCATTTTCTGAATTCTTTTAACGATTCTCTTCCTCTCTCTCTAACTTGTATTTTTTTTATTATCCACATATTTTTTAACTTTTTTTATTTGTTTTATTAACTCTAATTCACCCTATATTGCAACCACCCAGTATATATTTCTGTGTATTGGTCACTAAATATAAATTATTTGTCATTTTCTGAATCACAATGTACAAGTATAATTCAACTCTACACGATGTTGCAACCCCCTGTATAAGCTTTAATTCCCTCTACCCAATTGTTTTTCTATTGTGTAAATCACCCTGTATACCTATAATTTTACTTCGCCTAATATGACAAGTATAAGCAACTACTTATGTTCCACACTATACAAGATTTTTTAACCACCCTATATAACTATAACTCCACTCCACCTTATATTTCAATTATCCTGTATATGCAACTGCTTCTAACATTTTTTGAACCATCCGCCCTATAACTTGAATATCCTTACTGAATATGCTTATTTAACCGTTTTTTAAAGTTTTTTATCCACTCTGTATAAGTATAGTTTTATTTCAACCACCTTGTATACGCAACTTATGTGCCACCATATACAACATTTTTTGAACCACCCTGCATAACTTTAATTCTATTTCACCTTATATTTCAACCATCCCATATATGGTTGCTTATGTACCACCCAATACCACATTCATTTGTAAGACCTGTCTAAGTGTAATTTAGCTTTGCCCAATATTTGAACTGCCCAAATTACTTGCTGCTTGAATTTCGATGCACGCACACACCTATCACCGTATACCATATAGAAAACATCGCTCACCTAAAAAAAATCTTTTCGATACACTGATATTTTGTGCCATTTCACACGACTGCAATGAAAACCGTTACAAACACCCTGTACGATATACTTTAATGGCATATCTTGACATTTAAGCTAGATATTTATGATGAAAATTTTACATTTACATTGAAGTTTACCATATTTTTGCCAATATTTTTACGATTTTCGGAAAAACGGTATGTTTTTCGTTATAGATAATTATAATGAATCAAGCTGGAACATGTCTTTGTAGAATACAATTTAAAGTATTCAAATTGGTTAAGACGTTTTAGAGAAAACAGTGTAGATTTATTGAAATTCACTGAAATGTACAGTTTTGTCTGATTTTCTGGAAAACCGTATATCTCAAGTTATAGAAAATTATTTGGTATCTTTCTGTAATATGCCTTAATACAATGCAATTTAAATCGTCAAATTTGCCCAAGCCGTTTTTGAATTATCACTGGGCATACATAAATAAAAGTGACGACGAATTGATAACCGCCTCCTTTTTGGAAGTCGGTTAAATATAAAGGTACTTTACTTTTAAGTAAAGTTCATATTTGCTACAAACATGGAATACTGTTGAAAAAGGGACATGTAAAGATTCCAGTATACTTAGCAGACCATACAAATCTCTTTATGAACAACCCAACTTAAGAGGACACACTATATGTAGAGACCAACTGAGGACCTTCATCTTGAAGCTGTTTAACTAACATTTATTTTGATTTAATTCCAATCTGTTGTCAATTTATTACAACTCAGGCTCCGAACAGAGACATTTTTTAACGGGTTCATTATTTTAATACTGGCCCCCCTCAAAATTATAATTTGTAAAAAAGTCTGTTTAAAAGTTTTTACCGAATTCAAAAAACATGGGACCACCTCGAGATCTCCCGAAATAGGATCCAGTTTAAACAGTTGAAAATCCTTGTCTGCTTTTCGAGTGATCGCTGAACAAACATAAAAAAACATAGATAAAGACGAATTGAGAATCTCTTTGTTTTCGCTTTCTGTTAAAATGGAAAATTTAGCTTCAGCTTGCTTATGAATTACTGACCTTTAAATCTAATCTAATATAGAAAAGTTCAGAAACAATGTTCATTTTATACGAAAAATATCCATAATATAATTCACTTTACTTTTGTCAATATTCTATCTGCCAATGAAGCAGAACTGGCAAGTCTCTGTCACTTCAAGCGTAACTGTTATTCATTGAAAAAGATGTAGATAAGGTTTTTTCCCACAAAAGAATCCCAGTAAATAAAATCTGACAATGACAAATGAAACAAAGCGTGAATATAAAATAAGAGACACTGCTTTAAAATGCTTACGGTAATTTTAATTTGCTCAGAGTATATAAAATGGTTTTCACTTAATGGATTTTACGAGTGGGCCATATTCACATTACTGTTTCAATTTAAATTCTATACGAAATGAGAGAATAATTAAAAACCTTTTTTGCTTTTAAAAATATTGTCATAAATGTTCTTTTATTGGATTGCTAACAATCCAAAAAACATTTACAGACCGATTAGAACAGAAAAAAATGGTGACAATTCCAATATCTTTAATATACCATATACATCGCAGGTAATTACTGAAATACAGCAGAATGTTTGTTTTGGATATGAATCACAATGAATCCTAAAACTTAAAATTCAGCATTAAAAGATATTGACTCCCTTCTCAGGAATTTTGTAAATTATGCTTTTTTGTAAATCCATGAGAGGAATACAAACTTTACAAATTCAGGATTAGACAATGATAGTAATCTAAGATCCGGCTGCAGAATCAAGTGTTTGCTAAAAACCAAATTTTTACGCATAGTTATGATTGGGATAATATATCTACCAGGTTTCCTATCAAAATGTTTGATAAGAATTTTAAATATTATGAAAAATAGAGGTATTTTACTTTAAAGCAAAATTCATATTTGCTGACAAATCTCGTATACAGTTGAAAAAGTGACATGTAATTATTACAGTATACGTTTCTGACCATGCAAATCTTGTATGAAGAATCAATTTTTCTCTAAATAATATTCATATGTGCGTTTTCCGTCTGAAGTAACTTTTGAATACACACTGTATATAGCAACCAACTGAGAACCACCATCTTGAAGTTGATTAACTGACATTCATTTCGATTTATTTCCAACCAACTTTCAATTTATTGCAACTTTCAATTCTAATAAACTTTGATTACAATTTAAGATATTATAAAATAAGTAAAGGTACCACCCTTTTAAACAAAATTGATATATTTTTTAAAACCTAGTATATAGTTGGAAAAGTTACATAAATACTTAATGCAATTTTTAGTGCAATCACATAAGTATATGCAGTTTTTAATTCTAATTACATGTATTTGAAAACAATTTCAGATATTTAACCCAAATAAAACTACTTCACTTTTAATCAAAATCCCTATTTGATGACAAACTTCGTCTACAGTTAAAAAACGAACTTGGAATGATAACAGTGTACGTTTTAAACCATGAAATTCTGTTTATGAAGAATAACTTTTTTCTTAAAATTAATAATAAAACAATAATCGTTTGATTTATGAATACACACTGTATATACAGACTAATCGAAAATCTTCACTTTGAACTTAATTAACTGACATTTATTTTGATTATTTCAATTTTTTATAATTTACCCCAAGATTCGAACAGTAACATTTTCATTTTTTTAATACCAGTAACTCCACCAAAGTTTTCTGTTTAAGAAAGTCGTTAAAAAAGTAATTCCCAATTTTCTATAAACGGTACCAAGCTATGTCATTGAAAAAATATGGGATCACTTAAGGATCCCGGAACTAATCCAATTTCTTTTAATTTATTACACCTCATGTTCCGACCAGAAAGTTTTTCCATATTTTAAAAACCAGCGACTCCACCAAAGTTTATTGTATCAGAAAGTCGGTAAAAAAGTTTTTCTATGAAACGGTACAAATTATGTCATTGAAAAACATATGAAAACAATGGGGTCACTTCGGGAAATCCGAATTTCTTTTCAATTTATCCCATGTTTCGAAAAGAAAAATTTCCATATTTTTAATTTGAGCGACTCCACCAAAGCTTACTGTATAAGAAAGTTGGTAACAAAGTTTATCCGATTTTCTAAGAAACGGTATAAGCTATTACTTTTATGTTTTTTTGGGCAATAACACCACAATCAAAATAAAACGACGTATATTGAAGGAAAACCAAATGATGTAATTTACATCAAGTAATCAAGAATATGCCACAAACAACGTTTAGAAGACGGTATAAGCTATGTTATTAAAAAAAAAATTGGGATCACTTCTTTATGAAGTCAGTCAATAACAACTTTTATATTTTACATTCGACGTTTCAACAACAATGTTGGTATAATCCGGGGATTTAGGTACGCCAAATAAGGTTTTTGCAATTTAATCCAATTTTAAAAATACAGATATTGTGAGAACGGAGGTTTTCGCGGCCAGAGTCACAGCTGATTCTGCTTATCCGGGTTTGGACTGCGTCATTTTTTTGAATTAATTTATTTATATACCTGAACCGGCATATAAACAAAGTTTTCCGACGTTTCGCCCACACTTGTAAGGGGCTTCTTCAAGGATGAGACAAAAACCAAACAAATGTTACTTACCTTGCTGCGACTCCATTCATTTAGCCTTTTTCTCACAAAACACACTTTTGAAACTTCGCTTTTTATTCGACTGGTCACACCGACTCACAAATTGTAAATGAATAATAGGTAGGCAGAAATAATAATTGTCCCCTCGAAATTTTCAGGTAAAAGAAGGCTAGGAGGCACTTAATGGCTTTATTTTGGATTGTTTTATGATTGTGATGAAATTTTTGTATACGTTCCTGGAATTTTATTAAAGCATAATGTAAGTGATTTATTTTGTTGAAATGTTGATGCAGGGTTGCCAGATGGCCGAAAGTTCAAAACCTTTGCCTTGGTTGCAATTCTTGGGATTTTTGGCGATTTCATCGGCCTCACGGAATTTTCGGGTGAAATAATACCAAGATTTGGCCACGACAGAGGAGCTGTCTACAAGTGTTTATCGATCGACCTGTTTCACCGATGTATACTGCCCCACACGATCATGGAATGGAATAAATACCCTTAGATGAAAGAAGATTTTGTTTGTTCGGAAATTGATATACCTCGATGCACCAGGGAGTTCACGACTGACCGTTTCTGAGATGGGTGATGATGGGACAGGGCGTGCAGATATCTGTCGGTATGTGTTGGTTTTCTGTATACATCGTGAATTTGATGTTTTTGAATGTTAAGTATTTATGTGGTTAAAGAACAATTGGAGAGCCTCTTGTCCATGTGGCCAGATGACAAAAGTGTCAACAACATATCTCAACCAGATTACATTTACAAGTTGTGCGTCAGTGTGACAAGTCGAATAAAAAGTGAAGTTTCAAAAGTGTGTTTTGTGAGAAAAAGACTAAATGAATGGAGTCGCCGCAAGGTAATTAACATTTGTTTTGTTTTTTGTGTCATTATTGGAAAAGCACCTTATAAGTGTGGGCGAACCGTCGGAAAACTTTGCTTATATGCCGGTTCAGGTAAATAAATAAGTTAATTCGAAATAATGACGCGGTCCAAATCCGGAAAGAGCAGAATCAGCTATCCATATATTATGTTTGTTTGTCTGTTATGAACAGTAACCAACCTAATTAGATGTTAGTATCCATTATATCACCCCGGTTGAGAGTAATGTTTTCATCTACATTAAAAAAAAAACTTTATTTCTCATAATTTGTCTAATAAATTTTTCATATTCGCTGCGTTGGAGATTATGCTATTGTTCGGCGAGCCGTTTTCTTTTTTCGGTGTGCCTTTATTCAGGTTTATTGTCTTGAAAATAATTTCTTGCTGGGGCTCTCAGAGTCGTTTCCAGATTCGCATTTAGATTCAGAATCGGAATGATTAATTAGATTGTTATGAAATAATTTCACTGAAAGCGGATTTTCGTGGATGATGTATTCTTATTTGGGATATAATACGTTCAAGACGAAGGGCGTCGGAGTTCAATTCGTCTAGATTGCAAACGAACGTAATCGTATGCTTTACTTTAAATGCGAATTATTAAAGATTACCATGTTAAATGTCTTGCGGTTATAAATTCTAGTAGCTCGTTATAAAGAGGGCAAGGAAAATCTTTGCTCTAAGGCCTGATGGATTGTTGGGTTTTCTACGTTATTTTTACTCCTAATTGCATACTTGAACACATCTTGTATTTTATTGTCTGGGATAGCTGTATTTCCACAGAGTTGAAGAGTTTTGATAGTTCTTGCAAATATTAATCGGTATTTACTTTAAAAATTCTTTAAAATACTATTTTGTCATGAAATAAATAATGAATAGGGATATGTTAAGTAATTGAAACTGCTCGGAACACTAGTTGTGTTCTTACAGTTTTTACAAATTGCCTTTGATGTTCAACTACTTTTCATGTATATATTGGCAATTGCTGGTGACAAAGTTGATCTTTGTTTTGAGAATAACATTTGTAATAGATCCCCCTTAGAGTTTAAACGATTTGACGATTTGTACCAAATACCTATTTGAGGTGTGAAGATTTTCTGTTTTCCAAAGGCTGAATGATAGGAAGAAGACATTTTGATAGTTTTGCAATCTGTGAGTTAAGTGGGTTGGTTATAGATCTAAGAGGGAATCGATCTTTGTGTGGATTTTATTAACATATGTCGGTTTGCTGGTATGTGTGGTTAGAAAGTACCTAATGATTCTTGGGTGTTGTAGGTTTCTGTTTTATGTGCTCAAAGTCTTGACAGGTAGTTGTTTGTCTTTCCTCTTTGAGAGTAGTATATACTTGTATTATTAACCGACTTACAAAAAGGAGGATGTTATCAATTCGTCGCGTATTTTTTCGCTTTTTTTGTATGTATGTTACCTGATTTCTTCTCCTGTGGTGCACCGTTCTGAATGAATATGGTCTTGTTTAATAGAGTATAAATCCGGATTGATGAAACTTCAAATTTTGGAAAAGAATTCTATTGGTAAAGTGATAAAATTTGTGAATGAACACATGCGTGCATGGAAATCGACCAATATCCCTAATATTTTGGTCGATTTTTCGATAACTCATTATGGATGTGTATAGTTTTTTAACGTTTAATCTATCTCTAGGTGATCTCATATACTTATCTGCGACGTGCCACTTGCAGTTTTGCAGAAAATCGCCGAAAATTCAAAAATTCTTATCAAAATTTTTATCGAAATGACATAATGGACATATCCTGATAAATATTTAAATTTCAACGTAATAGTGCGGGAATTTTAGGCACTGGAAGTTTTAATTGCGAATTTGAAAATTTTCTATGTACATCTCAAGCATATAGGTAGTAAAGCATAGTATTTTCGGCTCCTTAAATCAATGAGTACCAAGCTGGCTTTGTATACCAGGCAAATACCTATTTAAATGCAAATTTTTCCATTTTGCGAAGACGGTGCTTTTGGTTTACACATTCTCCCGGCCTAATAGAAAATTCAGTGACAACACATGTCAAACTTTAAACTGCTATTTGGTACGTTTATAGACGGGGTGTTTAGTTATAGGAAACAAAATATCAAAGTAAAGTGATAGAAGGAGTTGCATTTATATGAAGATTGAAATATAGGACGGACTATAATTATAGTGGTCCGTAGGCAGCCGTATATACAGGATGGTTGGAATATAGGGTGGACTGGACGTTTGGTGGTATAAAAATGTTGGAAAAAATGTGAAATTAAAATTATATAGAGTGATTAAAAAACTGTTATACGATGTGGACATAAGTAAATCATCTACAGGATGGTTGAAATATATGCTGCAGTTGAATTATATTTATACAGTGTGATTAAAAAAATATTTCATTTATAGCCCATTTGAAATTGCATAAAGTGTGGAGAGGAATTAATATTACACAGGACGATAATGTAAAATGTAAAAAATGAACTAATTTATGGGCTAGCCCACAAGGAGTTATTACTATGGTTGAAATATAGGACGGATTTGCCTACGTAAATATGGGATGGATTCTACTCCGTCCTATAGTTTACAGAAGGCAGCTAACAAATTTATGCTTGTCCGTGGGCAGTCGTATGTACAGGATGGTTGGTACATAAGTTGGAGTGGAATTATCTATAATTATACAGGGTTGTCAAAAAAAGTTGAAAAAACGTTACATGACGTGGTCAATAAGGCATAAATATATTTTGGGCTTATTAAAGTCAACGCGTACTAGTACATTTAGTTCGTAAAGATTTACCTGTCAATTTAAATTAGAAAGTCTCATTGTGTAATGTTGAGGCTTTCGATGTTACCTGGTTCTGTCTATTAAGGTTATACATACAAAATAAAAAATAAACATTGAAAACTAGTTCAAAAATACTAAAAAGTTGAAAATAAAACATTTTAAAAAAATATAACTCTAGCAAATAAATAACACATTCAATGTTGTTAGGTACCTACCAAGGAAGTAAAAAAATGTAAACATTAAAAGGTGCGCATTCTGTACAAATTAATTACCTACCAATCTAGTATATTTTTGAAGTCGGTGCCAAGCAACAATCAAGTTTGATGAATTAGTAGATAAGTACGCAATAAAGGAATTTAGATTTGCTTGGCACCGGCTTCAAAATATACTAGATTAGCAGGTAATTAATTTGTACAGAATGAGCACCTTTTTTAGAGTTGTATTTTGTTATAATTATTTTTAGCTTTTTAGTAATAGGTAGAAGTCGGTTAGTTTATTTTCAATTTTTTAGTATCTTTGAACTCAGGTAGTTTTCATTCTTTATTTTTTATTTTGTATGTATAACCTTAATAGACAGGACCAGGCAACATCGAAAGCTACACCATTATACAATGATACTTTCTCATTTAAATTGACAGGTAAATCTTTACGAACAAAATGTACTAGTACTTAATAAGCCCAAAATACACTTATGCCTTATGGACTACGCCATGTAACCATTTTTCAACTTTTTTGACAACCCTGTATAACTATAGATAATTCCTCTCCAACCTATGTACCGACCATCCTGTACATACGACTGCCCACGGACAAGCATAAATTTGTTAGCTGACTTCTATAGGACGGAGTAGAATCCATCCCATATTTACGGAGTCAAACCCGTCCTATATTTCAACCACAGTATATAACTCCTTGTGGGCTAGCCCATAAATTAGTTCCTTTTTTTAACATTTTATATTATCTTCCGTTGAAACATTAAGTCATCTCCACACTTTATGCAACTTCAACTTCTTATGGGCTATAAAAGAAATAATTTTTTAATCACACTGTATAAATATAATTCAACTGCAGCATATATTTCAACCATCCTGTATATGATTTGCTTATGTCCACATCATATAACAGTTTCTTAATCACACTATATAATTTTAATTTCACACTTTTTCCAACATTTTTATACCACCAAACGTCCAGTCACCCTATATTCCAACCATCCTGTATATACGGCTGCCTACGGACCACTATCATTCTAGTCCGTCCTATATTTCAATCTTCATATAAATGCAACCCTGTCTATAAACGTACCAAATAGCAGTTTAAAGCTTGACATGTGTTGTCACTGAATTTTCTATTAGGCCGGGAGAATGTGACAACCAAGAGCACCTTCTTCGCAAAATGGAAAAAATTGCATTTAAATAGATATTTGCCTGATATACAAACAAAACGAGCTTGGTACTCATTGATTTAAGGAGCCGAAAATACTATGCTTTACTACCTATATGTTTGAGACGTACATAGAAATTTTTTCAAATTCGCAATTAAAACGTCCATTGCCTAAAATTACCGCACTATTACGTTGGAATAAAAATATTTATGAGGAAATGTCCGTTATGTCATTTCGATGAAATTTTTGATAAGAATTTTTGGCGATTTTCTGCAGAAAAGTATATGAGATCACCTAAGGATCTTCGTTAATAGATTAAACGTTCAAAAACTATACACATCCATAAGGAGTTATCGAAAAATCGACTAAAATATTAGGGATATTGGTCGATTTCCATGCACGCATGTGTTCATTCACAAATTTTATTACTTTACCAATAGAATTCTTTTCCAAAATTTGAAGTTTCACCAATCCGGATATATACTCTATTAAACAAGACCATATTCATTCAAAACGGTGCACCACAGGAGAAGAAATCAGGTAACATACATATAACCTCCTCCTTTTTGGAAGTCGGTTAAAAAATATGAGACTACTTCGCGATTCTCTGAAACAGGATCGATTAAAACGGTCGAAATTCCTTGAACCGAAACAGAAAAAAAACCATAGATACAGACGAATTGAGAACCTCCTTCTTTGTTGAAGTCGGTTAAAAACATATTATTATGTCTTAAAAATACTTGTCTTTAATAATAAACAAACTTTTTAATTACTATCGTATATATAGCTATAAAGCAAACGTATTAGTATACTATAAATCATAAAAACAGTGAAACATAAGCTCGTTCACGTCATCCGCCATCTAATCTACCATCAGCCAACTAATAACAAAGAACTATATCAAAATGGATTAATAAAAAAGTCATAATTTTCCAGAGTCGGATAAAGAGAAAGAGAGATGTTTTAATATTTTAAAAAGTAGAGCAAGTAAGGAATGGCTGGCCAAAGGACGAGATATAACTCTATACATACATATATCCTCTATAAATGGAGGTATTTGATTACTTATACTAATTAAATTTACATTCGAGGCTTTTTGAATGCAGACCACGTTTCCGACCACCTTTCAAACTCCGCTTTTGATATATGGCGGTAGTATCGGTGTAATTATATACCAAAACCTAAGACCGACCGCCGTGAGCGATACAATGAATATTCATTACATTTCCCAACACATATAGGGAGAAATATAAACGGTAGATGGTGCAAAGGGTATTAACATGAAACGCTCGTTGTTCGTTGCTCGAAAAACCACCGTATTTAATGGGTGATTTAAAAAGCGACGCCCGCACCCGCAAACTAACGCCACCGACAACGCTCTTCGGCGTCGAGGTGGCCGATGCGACGCTGAATTCGGTGTTCGTAAATCACTTGACTTTTCGGGGGTGGCCAATAAGAAACTCGAGTTATGATAAAAGAACGAAACTTATTTGATTATGTCGTCAAAAGGAATCGGGGGAAAATTGCGAGAAACGGATCCATATTTCTTGTCGACAAACGAATTGAAAACTATTATCACTATTGTAATAACGAAGACAATGGGAAAGCTCGCTTCCGTACGCTACAACTTTTATGAGGTAGTTGAGGTGCTTTGTGTAATATTAGCTTTTTCAGGTCTCGGAATAATTTGTCTTGATTTTCTAATTTTAACTTGTTTTGTGTTTGAAAAGTATTGAGATAAGAGTTCTGAATATTTAATTGCGAAACCTTCAACTTTCATGGAACGTGACCCAACCAACTTGTATCTTTACGTGAGAAACCACATAAACTCAAAATAATTAAAAATTTGCTTGTTCCTATTTTAAAATGGTTTGGAAGCAAGACAAAATACTGCGTTTGAATAAACCAGCTGCTTGGCGTTTCTTTGGATCTTGAATCTGGTTGATCTCACAATGTTTTGTTAGCTTTGCATTTGCTATTTCATCAGGTGCATGATTTGGAATTCAGATGATTTGTCGTATATATACTTAAAACCAATCAAAAGTCACTTGAAGAAGATTACCAAGACAAAATGTCACGCCAATATCCTACACTACTCTTGGCACCTAAGGACTACACTAAATGGATGCCACAAAACACTTTAGGAGGAGATTCACACTCTAGTGGGGTTACAAATCACCTACAACCAATTAAAAAAATTCAAGCTAGACCACACGCCGATTTCCGCTCCACACCGACAAATGAATAGAAAATCAATTTGTTAAATTTTACATTGAACAAACAAATATCAATAGTGACGAAGCTACTGAAAAAATATTACATTTAAAAGGTCTAAACTACGTTCTTGCATCCTAGAAGCTGCCAGTACTAGACACCTTCAATTTCCTGGAGGAAATACCTCAACGAGCAATTGCGAAAAAGGGATCTTTTTACTATAAGACGAGTAATTCATCATCATTCTGTTAGCTCACTAATTAAATGTCACTTATCTCATAAACCTGGCGGAACACAGCAAGAAAATCCATGATGCACTAGCAATGTTAAAATATAAGTAACTGCCAACCGAATCACTTTTTAAAATAGAACATGAATTTATAACACTCTCAACAAGATAAATTTAAAAAATTAAATAATTCCCAACACAAAACCTCAAAAAAAGTAGAACTTACTCATATATAGTTTGGAATTTTATACCTGAGAATAGTAGTAATATTTAACTAGCTGGTCCACTGGGGTAGGTCCAATATTTACACACCCAAAAAAATTCATCAAAACCGGTCCAATCGTTTGGAGGTTGAAAAAATAAACATTCCTAGAATCCGCCGGACCCAATTGTAAATCTAAACTATCCAAGGACCCACTAAAGTTCAAATGAAAAAATCATTTAAAATCGGTACCGCAATTTAGGAGTTCAAAAGAGTTTTCCTAACACCTGATTGTTGAGCCACCAACCCGCTCCAACACTCACAAAAAACTAAAGTTCATCGAAATCGGTCCAGTCGTTTAGAAATAGTTAAAATCTTAGTAAAAACTTTTGTCAAGTAGAAAATGATGATCTTCAAATCGCCAAAAAATCGTCATAAATTGTAGCTAAGGACCACCTCGATCATGGCAGCTTTCAAATAATAAAAAACGTGTCAAAATCGGCCCATTCGTTTAGAAGCTGCCAAGGCCGTAGCCAGAGTTGACGATCCTTATATTTATTTTCACAAAATAGTAGTTTGAACCCCGAACCCCCCCCCCCTCTTGCTAGATATGGCCTTCAGAGCTTCGATGCCACAGAAAGACACACAGATCCACAGATACACACCTTAAACTTATAACACCCCTCTTTTTGCATGGGGGTTTAAAAATCAGGAACAATAAATATATCACCACAACTTTATTGACTACACAAAATACACCAGTGTGAAATTCCTTGTAGGTCCATTACCAACTGCAAAATCTCTAAAGCCATGGGACTTGGTCTAGTATGTTTTGGCAATGAAAACCTCTTCATCAACATGCCGCTAGAGGAATCTGTTGAGGTCCAAGGCCTTATAGATTGTAGACCGAGCTGCTAATAGACACAATAATGAATTTATTTCAATACTTTCTTAAAAATTGTTGTTTTCAAGAGAAGAGCCGGTTCTTTATGCAAGATGATGAACTATCAATGGGCTCCCCTTTGTCACAAACAGTTGCTAACATTTCCGTACAATAATTCGAGCAATAGGGTGAAAAGTAACGATAAAAAGCTAAACCACTGGCTCAGGTATATCTACGACAAATTCTTTATCCAACAGTGAGAAGAAGAAGTTTGAGATTTGAGTGGTCAGTTTACAGGAAGAAGAAGCGTACCTACTAAGTTTTCCCTCAACTACAACTCTAAACATCCCACATCCAGTGCCAAAATTACAGCACACCAGAATGCTTCAAATGTGAAGTAGTGAGGCTTAGAGAAAACCTTTTGACAAATGGATATCCTGGAATACTTACCAACAAGGCATTTGAAGAACACGACAAGACAGGAAGAAGAAACCATGACAGCTAATTTGTGATTATCCCATATTAGAAGCTTGTCTGGAAAACACAAGTGAATTGGACAGCGACAACAGAGGCAACATTTTGTGGAATATAATAACCAAAGCGAAGCTGGACACCTCTTAATACCACAATATTTCTTCTACAGTGTACCTTGAGAGTGTAGAAATCGGAGTGACTAAACTACCTAAAGTAAAAAAGTAAATATTGTTGTTAGTGAGGGCTAGAACACCGAACATTAGAAATTTAGAAATCAAAAAAATTGAACTGTGTCTCGAAACTTCATGGTTTTTAAAATATGCAACAAAGTTAATTAATTTAGGCGCATTTTACAAATCACCTTGCATCTCAGAGAACTAAGGAATTTTTAACATAGCAAAAAGATCCTGATTGTGTGTCAAAAACGGAGAGACCTAAAGTGGCACGCGATATTTAATACACCCTGTACACTCGTAAAATAAGCTCGTAAACTTCAAATTAGCGAAAATAGCAATCAGACAAAAATATCAATTATTCGCCGCTGGCATTAAATATAAAAATTTAATTGTCTTATTTCACGAAAAATTATTCGTCAAAGCTGACTCGATATATTTCATCAAGAGGTTTTTGGGCCTCACCGAAAATGGAAGTTTAAAACGAAAAAGTTCTTCTACGTCATGAAACTTTCGACGTTATACTTTTTTTAACCGACTACGAATACCAAATTAAAAGTCTGAAATTAAATGAAAGGAAATAATTTGGAGTTGTGCGTAAATTAAAGAGAGCATTTTTGATTCGGCCCTATAAATTTTAATTCTAGGCTTTGCTTATTTCTACTGAAATTTTATTAAAGACAGCTACTTTATGTGCTTATATTGGTACTTGAACTAAGTACAGAGAGAGAAAGAGAAAAAAAAAACGATATCAATTCATGCAGAATATATTATCACAAGAGGAATTAAAACATATGGGAATTCTAAAATCGCATGGCCATATCAACATACTTCTGAAACTTGTGTCAACAAAATTCACAAGAATTAAACGTTTATAAACGGATATAATAATGACTGTTAGTTTGTTTAAACAGATAAATTTTAAAAATCAAGCTGCCGAAAGTATTGCATACTTAAGAAAGTCTTATTCCATGTAGAAAAACAACTGTCATTATTAATAAACGAGATCTCGGTATATAAAAATCATTAACTAATTAAACCCTATTTTTACAATTTTTGAAATTGGACTAATTGCTTTCTGTAATTTTTTAAACAATTTCCCCTTTGAATTTTGGAAAAATCACACTACAAATTATGCTATTATGTGCCGTATTCCTCAAGGTTCAGTATGTGGACCTCTATATCTTTCAGATGATATATATGTTATTTTAATAATTAGTTTAGTACAATTAAGTTAAGATTAATTTACTAAAATAAATTTTTTAACATAGCAACTACTTTTGACCGGAGTTTGGTCGGAATAGGACAATAAAGTTGGCTATTAAATGCTTGCCGACGTTTCGGTTTTATTAATTGAAAGCTTCATAAGGGCTTGAATTTATCAGATGTAAAAAATAAACCTTGAATGTTTTTGACGACTGAACTTTGTAAAATCTAATAATTTTGTTTTCTTTATGTTAAGATAAGAACACATGAAAATAATTTCAGCTTATTTGTCTTAAAAAAATTCCTACCATTCTCCAATCACATAAGGAAACTAAAGACTTTTGGAAATTGCAACTACTTGTAGTAATGTTTTCGAAAATATTGATCTTGGATTATTTTGTCAGTCATTAGGGTTTTCTTTCCTAGGATTTTTAATGCAAAAATTTTATACAATCTTACAATCTTATTCATGATAAAATATACTGTGCTGATTTACTTAGCAAACTTAACATTCATGTTTCAAGATCTTGTATAAGAACTAATAACTTCACGCTTTTTTATGTATCAACTACCAGAACTAACATCATGATAAGTCGCCGTTATATAATATGTGTAGAGCGTTTAATAAAATTTGTGATATTTGTGATAGTAATGTTAGTGCTCTAAATCAAATAATAACATGTCTAAGAGAACAGTTTTGACATTACTTACAACTAGGTAATTATCTAATTATATATTGTGTTCCCCTGTACTTTTGTATGTAACCCTATATGGGAGTTTCGTCCTGTTGGGTAATAAAGATTAGTATTATTATTATTAAAATATGTATTTGAAAATTGTAAATGGAGAGCAAAGGGTGGCAAGGTTTTGAAAAATTGTCCGGGTAGTTTGTTGCTCGTACAGAAATTCTTCCTCACAGATATCCTTAGAGACAGAGATGTATACAATATGATCAACCAGTAATCCTGTATATAAATAGTGTTTAGTATATTGTCTGATACTTATCTGTGTTTGGAGACGTTTCAACTCCAACCATGGAGTCGTTGTCAAGTTGTATGTTGTATCTAAGGGTTAATTATAAAATTTTCGCTTTGATGCAATATTTTTGACAGTGATTTAGCATTTTGTCATAACCTAACACTGAGAGTACTGTTTTTTGCTTTTCTAGCAATAGATTTCTCTATCCCAAATTTAGGTCGATTGAATATGTACCGATTTCCATATTGTTTACCATCATACAGCTGGTTTCCTTAAGTTATCTTTTTTTTGGATTTTTTTTCTGTGTATGATATCTATCTCTGTTTTATCGCAGTCCGGCTTAATATATGGTTAACCAAATTCTATTTGTCCACGTGTCTTCTGAACATTTTATTTTAGGTCTAATTTGTCTAATTTGTTATACACTATTTCAATTTTTCAATTTTTCAATTTTCTATTTATTAGCAAAAAAATATAATTATGGTTTTTACAATTAGATTATCATTAATATTATTACCAACGAAATAGTAATAAGTAAAATTAACAATATTATATGTATAATAATAATAATAAGGAGAGACTCTCTTAGTCCGCTGTAGTTCTGCCTTGCCATGAACCCTCTCTCAAACAAACTGAACTCGACTAATTTTGGGTTCAGTCTCAAACATAACAACGTACAAGCATTAAAGATAAACCATTTGTTATACATGGACGACTTAAAGTTGATGGTAGCTACGAAACAACAGCTGTATGATATGCTTAAAATAGTAGAAGGGTTCTCTACTGACATCCATATGAAATTTGGCTTTGACAAATGCCGAATTATTAATATAGTTAAAGGCACTTCGAGGTGGGAGATGGCACCTCAATTGAATCTATGGGGGAAGGTCATACTTATAAATACCTTGGAATAAAGCAGGCTCAACGTATTGATCACATGTCTATGAAAAAGGACCTAACAGCAGAGTTTTATAGATGGGTAAGACGCCTGCTGAAAACTAAATTAAACAGTAAAAGTCTGTTTCAGGCTATTAACACCTATGCGTGTTCAGTGCTCAGTTGCTCTTTCGGTATAGTTAATTGGTGCAAGACTGACATTGAACAATTACAACGAAAAGTTCGAGTTTTACTAACAAGAGCTCAAAATCACCACCCAAAGGGCTCTGTCGAACGTACAACTTTGCCACGATATGAAGGAGGAAGAGGATTGACAGATCTAAACAAACCATTAGATCAACAAATTTCCATTTTGCGTAGTCATTTCCAGAAGCTCGCAGAATTTTCTGATCTACACAGAGTCATGTGCCTGGTTGATGACTCAACACCACTGCGACTGACACAACAACATGTCCCATTACACCACCAGACCACAGATCAGAAACTGCTGAAATGGAAAGAGAAGCCCCTTCATGGAAGACATATAAATGACGTCAACCAAGATTATGTCGACAGTGCAGCGTCGAACTACTGGTTGATCTCTGGTCATACGGTTGCCAAACATCAGAATCTATCCAGCATATCACGGGAGGTTGACAGGCGTTCGCTGCAACTGAATACAAAGAACGACACGATGCTGTGGCAAAAATACTTCAACAGGAACTAGCACTGAAACTTGAATTATCACAGTCGGCAAGATTACCATACTATAAATACAAACCAGAATCTGTTTTAGAAAATAACAACTACAAGCTGTACTGGGACCGCACGATACTGACCGATCGGACAGTTGCTCACAATAGACCAGATATAGTTTTGGTAGATAAAGTCTCTCGGAAAACAACTTTAATTGACATAGCAATTCCTAACAACAATAATATAAATATCAAGCAAGCTGAGAAAATAACCAAATATAGAGATTTGGAATTTCAAATAAAGACTCAGTGGGACATGAACAACACGAACTGTACCAATTGTTATGTCAACGACAGGAATAGTCCCAAAACATCTATTAAACAATTTAAAATACCTAGACGAACATCTTTATAAAAAAATGCAACAAGCCGTCCTGAGAAGGGACAGCCCGGGCGGTCCGTAAATTCATGGGAAACTGCCGCCACTACTCCAACCACGGGCCTGAAAACCTAGCAAGGGCTCCCACAGAGTTAAACCCTTTTGATATCTAGGATATCTGGGGTTTAGTGAATTTTCCCGTAAAGGCACTCATAGCATGCCTTAGAGGGAGTGTGATACCATACATTGTATGGTCAAGTCGGGATAATAATAAGTAATACTAACAATATTATATGTTCGAATGGAAAATGGACACCTAAGCTTAAGCTTGTGTTGTGTCCAAGAGAACATTCAAGTATATACAAAACAACAAAATATAACTAGGTACATAAAATATAACTAAACATGAATAGAAATAGAGGTATGCCAATAGGGGTATTATTCTATAAATAGAGTAATTTATTTTTGGTGTTTTCATTATACTAGAAGGGCTAATAAGCTACCATTTAAATAATCAATTCAGAGAAAAGTGTAGAGGCAGAAGTAGACCAGTAAGCTGACTAGATCTTCTGTGGTAACACAAATATGAAAATATAAATTCATTAAAAAAAGTGGTTCAAAATACCAATGACATTTTTTGGCGAACACTGCGTCAACCTTGACGATATATTCAAAATGGAATTCAAGCTTTATTGTCATTAATTTTGTTTTTTGCTTCACCACTTACATAATTTCTTTAGCTGAATTTATTTTTATTAGTTTTAAAAATATATATTTTACCAAAGGCCTGCTACAATAAGATGTAAGTTTGAGTTATAAAAGATATTGATACCAGAAATAATGGACATATCGAGAAAAAAAAACGGTTCTTATAAAAAATGAAACTTCCGTTTGAAAATTGTGTGTTTGGCGGACTAAAAATTAAATAAACTAATAAACAGTATGAGTGTTCAAGTAATATATATTTTCCACATCTACACTTAAGTGGAAAATGTAATAAAATAATAAATTTTTTGCACGTTTTTTTGATTTGAAAATAAATAACACCAGTTTCTTGAGTTCATTGCACATAAGAATCTAAACACAAACTGGTGTTTCCACTTAAAATTCTAAAGTTAAATAAGACTTGCATATGAAAGTCCCTTTGTACAATACAGATACACAACGATTTTAGAATATCTTTAGCATTTGATCTGTAATTCAGTGCCCTAATCATTTTCCTATTTACTTGACTTTCCCGAAATATTTGAAGTGTGTAATTCAAACTCATGTTTGTATAAAAAAAATAAATCAATGTTTTTTTTTTAAACTCGTCTTTGTTGAAACATAACTAAATCAATGTTTCTTCCTTTAATATGAAGGAAAAACCCATAAACCATTTTCAATTATCAATAATTTTCGACTGAAATACAAACGTTTATTAACTTTGGACGTTTTATTAGAGCAATAAAAAAATCAGTGATGTATACTTAAACCCCAGCCCTCATCCCTTACGATCCATTTCATATAGCTACCTTCATTTTGTATCAGTGATATCGTTTGCGATTTACTGAAGTCAACAACTTTCGTTGATTGAACATAAAAAAATCGTAATTTTGTCTTTTACCACCAGAAAAAATTTGGACAGGGAAATCAAAGTTTTCATTAAGGATCTCATCGTTATTGCTAAGTTTGTTTGTGTGATCAAGTGGCTTGTTTAGTATCAATTTTGTACAATGATTTATATTTGAAATAGAACTGCTTTCAAATGAATCAAAATGAAAACAGTTTAAACACACTGTGCACTTAATAATTATTTTTTGAAATATCTTGACATTAAACTTTGGAAATTGGTCAAGCAAATTTATCTAATATTTACTTTGACGTTTACGCACATAGTATGATTTACTTTATAGAACAATGTATCTAGTTCTCCCTATCAACCATTATAAATTATAAATTGTAATTTATTTTCAAAGTAAAATGATAAAATGCATCAAAATTAAAACTGTTACTAACACCCTGTACATCGATATTTTTTCACGAGATATCTTGACATTTAATTTTAGAGATTTGTAGGGTAATTTTATTAAATATTTATTTTGACGTTTACCGTTTTTTAGTACAAATTTATCCGATTTTCTAAATAACTTTATGTTTTACTTTATACGCCAACTAATTGTGATTATGTGATATACGAGGGTGAATCAAATATGAACCGGACTTTTGTTTTAAAAAATTTATTGGTACGATCAATACAAATTTTAATACATATTATTTTTCTACATAGTCTCCTCTCTTATGTATACATTTTTCCCACCGAATCGGAAGTTTTTTAATACCTTTCTCAAAGAATGAAACTGGTCGTGTCGATAACCAATTGCGCACAAACGTTTCTACACCTTCGTTGTCCTCAAAGTGGTGGCCTCCCAGTTCTTCTTTAAGTGGCCCAAACATGTGGTAGTCACATGGCGACAAATCAGGACTGTAAGGCGGGTGTTCAAGGGTTCCCCAATGCATTTTGTTCAATTTTCCTTGAGTCAATGCAGCTGTATGTGGCCGAGCGTTGTCATGCAACAGAATCACACTTCGGATAAACATATCCCGCCTCTTTTGCCGATAGGCAAGTTTCACTTGTTGGAGTAGTTCGCAGTAATACTCAGCATTAATTGTACGGCGTTCGTGCAGAAAATCGATCAGCAGTACGCCTTTCGAATCCCAAAAAATTGTTGCAAGAATTTTCCCTGCCGAAAGACGGGCCTTGAATTTCCGCGGTGCTGCCTCTCCAGGTTTTCGCCACTCCATGCTTGCACGTTTGGACTCTGGGGTATAATGATGCTGCACCCATGTTTCATCACAGGTGGCAATATGTCTCAAAAACTCATCCCCCTCTGCTTGATATCTTGCTAACAGCCTTTCACATACGGCAAGACGGTTTGCTTTCTGAACTTCCCTTAGAAAGCGAGAAACCCATCTTGCACACACTTTTCGGTAACCCAACTCATCTGAAATGGTTGATTGGGCACTCCCGTATGATATTCCAACGTGTTCAGCACTTGCCAATACTGTAAGATGGCGGTCACCTTCAATCAGCTCACGAATTGCGTAGATATTCGCCTCATTGATGCTTGTCGTGAGACGGCGTGCATGAGGCTCATTTTCCACTGTCTCTCGGCCGTCTGAAAACTTTTTGTGCCAGTCGTACACTTGGGTCCTTGAAAGTGTTTCATTGCCGAACTGTGCAGATAGTCGACGCAAAATTTCAGACGGTCTAACGCCCTCCCGCGCCAAAAATTTGATAACAACACGTTGCGCAACAGACGCATGCACATCTTGCTCTGACATGATGCTACTAACGCGCATCGACTACGCCTCGCCAAATCGACAAACTCCCCTCTTCTTAACATCCCTACCTAACACATATCTAGACGTCACGCCACTCGAATTACCTACAGGGCGAGAAACAGAAATGTCCGGTTCATATTTATTCACCCTCGTATTTAAGGTTAGTTTCGCTATGATATTTATTTTATTGTCTTTAAAAACTGTGTCAAATAGAAACAAATGTTTTATTGATAAAAGAATGATTTCATTAAATTTAATGGGCTATAAAACTGCTTGGTTTTAGTTCCATAGATATATTTACTAACGATCATTGTCATCAAGATTTAAAAATCGCTGCAATAACATCAAGGCATATTAAAAATTAATAATTATAATCAGAACCCGAGGATTTACGGTATAACTGGAAATGATAGGAAAGTACAAATTATGCATAAATCTTAAGGCTTATTCCCCAAACCAAATTTTATTCATGGTGCTCTAGAAGTCCAGAGAATGTAGCTTATCTAAAAAAGGTGTTCTCACCTTGTGAGAGTAAAACATCGTATTCAGGACACATTTCTACATTTTTACTTAAGGAAATAACAAAGTAATACACAAAAAAAGTCATTTGAAAGCTTCTTACCAAATATATATACTTCTCTTCTCTCGTTTTCTTCCTTTCTGTTTCTTTTTCTTTGTGTCATTCTTAGTAATTGACATACATTTCTGGAAAATATTCTATGTTAGTTAATTTTTAATTAAAACACAACATTTGTTGAATTATAATACTTCAAACCTACTTCACTTAATTTAATCTAATAAATATTAAAAAAAGTGTGCGTCCAAATGCATTAAATTAGGATAGCGCTGATGTGACCATAGGGCGGACCACGTTTTTAGAATATCTCATATATATTCAGTGTGTTTGTATCTTTGTTTGTTTGTGGACGGTAATCTCTGTAAGTAGTGAACCGATTTGGAAAATTCGTTCACTAATAGTAAGCTAGTAACATAGGCTTGACTTTATTTTGATAAAATGTTTGATTAAGCCACAGAGAGCAGTGGGGTGTCTATAGTTTTTACTTAAATTTAATATCTTGAAAAGTAAATGTGCTACATGCGTGAAAATTGGTAGGTATATATACTTCTCCCCAAATAAAAACCAGTTTAACCATTTCACAAAAATTCAAATGTTGTTTGACGAATTTATTATTTTGTGGGAATCTATAATAATTGAGCTAGGCATTTTCAGGTTGATTTCTTTCTTCAAATGAAGACGTCCGTGAATCGTCATTTTGCCAAAATTAAAATATTAAAGGGGGGGTCACTATTGCTTTACAAAGAATTTAATATCTGCGGAATGGAAAGTAATACGGCTGTAAATCTTAACAAAATTATTCTGTCGAAAACACAAAACATGGAAACTGTCAACGTCCCCTTAACTCTGAAATCACAAAAATGTCAACATTTGTGAAAATATAAAAAATGTCAAAAGCGTCTTATAGTACAAAATGACAAATATATCGAAAAATGTCATAAGAGTAAAAAAAGTCTTAGAAATGATAAAAATGACTAAACATGTAAAAAAACTAAAATGGAAAAATTTAAAACTACAAGATCCAAATTCTCAAACATGTCAAATATGTTTAGCTCATCATATTAAATCCCAAAATAAATGATGAATGATGATGGAAAAACAGTTTTCTCAAAAAAAAATCTAAAAATATAGGGTATATGGAAATTATTCAAATGAAAAATTATGTTCATCTTAAATACGTCAAATACGGACATTTGTTAACCCGTGCGAAGCAGGGACGAGTTAGCTAGTTGTTTTATATTTTGCATTTCACATCCACCCTTTTTCTACATCAGCGCCATTCTGGTCACATCTTGAACTTGTTATTTAATGCTTTCATCTGGATACTTTTTCAGCTTAATTCTCATATAAGTTTGTCTTCCTTGTCACTAACAACCATAAACTCGGTAATATTGCCCTTTTTGTGATGTTCTAGTTTGGCGTCCTTGTCTCTAACAAATATATTCTATAAACAAATACTTATATTCTTCCACAGAGATCTGATTGTATGGTTAACTCAAGGTCAAGGAAGTGCTTTCGTGTCTTGTATTTTCATATATGTTAGTGTACTTAAAAAAAAAATGGCAAAAAATATTCGCTATTTTGTATTGCTTCTAGCATTACGATTCTTTAATACTAATTTACAATATAAATTGTATGAAACTAAAATTAATAACTTTAGTTGTTGCGCAGTGTAGATTTAAACAATTTACAAATGGATAGATTCACATGAATTAGTTACTATGAGCTGAATTTCACCGATACTGATCAATTACTGAAGAGCACAGGAACATTAGAGGAGGAGATCAAAATATTTGGAGACACGTTCACTAACTCGCTGTGATTAAATTAATTACAACGGAATGATGTGTGTCATGGGGGTTGATTAATTTATTAATGCGCAGTGCTAACATTTACAGCTGGGTACCCACAAATGTAAATCTCCGTAAGAAGTGTTCTAATAAATTATCAAATCACACACGTACGCACACACACACACAGTGCCGTTACATAACGTCGCTAAATGCGACAAAATTCTTAATTTAATGAAATAGGCTTTCGTGTTACGTAATATGAAGGCACGAGTTATTTTCTTTGTTTTGCAGAGCAGAGGCATTTGTAAAGTATTCGATGGCACATTACATATAATATCCAAAAAAATGTATGAATTAGATGTATGTAATTGACGAAGGGCCTTTAGCGGAACAATCGATAAAACAATGTACCGTCGCTTAAATCTAATCACCAAGTAAAAGTTAATCACTCACCTTTTAAGTCGAAGCCCTGCAGGTGGTGTTTTCTTGGTTCTTCTTTCTTCAAATGCTAGCCCCGCAGCAGCAGAAGAAACTATTGAGGACTTCAATGTTCTTAAACTAAACCTGAACGACACATTACACAGAAAAAAGCGACGTCATGTTCATTGATTGAGCAAACAAAAAATGCAGGTTTAGCAAACAAATGATGCGCTTTTGTAAACCCAAAAGAAACAAATTAAAGCGCTTGCTGCGACCGGAACTAATAACTCGCGAAATCGTAAAACAATAACAATAAAAAGCGGCCGTCTTAAAACGGAATCAAAAGCAGCGTCCGATTAGATCGGAAGTCAAAACACGAATCCAAAAAAGGTAAGCGTCCGAACTCGTTCGCGGTCACAACACCAGTCTCTTAGTTTCGAAGGTGCAATAGTTTAAAAATCAATTGAATAATTCAAACATCTTTAAATACTAAGAATAAACAAGTTGAGGGGACGCAACACGATTTATAGTTGAGATTTTTGTTTAGCAGACTGTTTTACTCACTCACTGACAAGGAAATCGCAACAAACACAGAAAGAGATATTTAAATTGAACATTGTTTTGGTAAAACATAAATGCTATTATTCAGTAGTACATGATTAAAATTTGTTATGATTGTAGAAAAACGAATTACTTTATTCTATATGACTAATTTATTTATTTATTAATTAAATAAATATAAAAAACCGTGAATAGTTTCAACAACATTATGTCATTTTCAAACCGAAACAAATTAATGAATGAAAGTCTTGTTTTCAATAGTAGGTATATCTTGAATTCTCGGAAGGATTACATAAATATCGGATTTTTGTGTACAAGAATATTGAAAATCCGTTAAGAATATTTAAATATATCATTTTTGATTATTAGATACTTAAAGGTTTCAAATAGGATGCTCTTTAGTATGAAAAAGTTCATAGTATACCAATTTCAGAAACTCATTTGCTAACAGTATGGATAGTTTGTGAAAATCAAAAACCATCTATTTGATTTTACTTAAAATGTACTGTAATGTGTTCAACTCATCTCATTCTATAATCAACAAAGGCGAGATATTTATGGATTATGAGATACACAGTTGCAGTAATATCCAAAAGTCAGAAACACTCTCTTGTCAATATTTCAAGAGAGTTTGTTTAATGCAAACTAGTTCTATACTGTGTCAAGATTAGAATTAATTTTTATTTCAACACTATTCTATATTTTCTCAATGGAAACCATTGCAGTAATATCAACAGACGAGGAAATCCTGCCTTTGGGCATTTTAAGTTAGCAAGTCAATAACATATATAAGAAACAGAAGTGGATGGACACCAGTTGTATCTTTAATATATTCACTAAGTTTATTATCCTCCTTTTTACTTTGTTTTCTGTTATTCAGATAGCTGTCAATGGCATGTAAACGTTTCCTCTAATACCATATCTAAAAAGTTTTTTTATTAAAGCCTTGAGATGTACTGCATGAGAAAACTGTATTATACTTGAAAACTGCCTGAAAATATGCAACTATATACAAGAAGGTACAAAACATTTGTATTTATTAGTTATTTTAAAATTTTTATTCTTATTTGAGTTTGGTAAATTTTTAAACTATTTTTATCGTTGTCATTTACACCTTATTTAGGCTCTAAATTTACTGAGATTATAGCACAAACTAATTAATAAACAAATATTTGACAATATAAGGATCTGAAGTTTTCTGTACATATTGTTACAACTTTTCATTTTATATGAATAACTGCAAAAATAAACACATTTTCTAGAGGTTTTAATAAATAAACGAGATAAACTAGAAAGTCGCCGAATTATGCAAATGAATGTCAGAAGAAAGATGAACTATGTAAGAATGAGCAGTTTCAGTAGAAGGGTGTATGATCGATTGACGGTTAATTTACATATCATATTAGTGACAGTAACGAAATGAATAAAATATTATTTAGAGTTAAAATAATACGAATCCACCAAAGACGCAATAAAATATCTCATAATTATTAATAATTATTGAAATATTTTTTTTGCCAGGATTACACTATTTTCTAAAAACTGTTGACTGTGCTTGATTATACCATAATAGCTTCATTAACATGCAAGTTATCCTTTTCTTGAACCAATTTTAGAAATCGTTCAAATTATTTGTGCAATACAAAGTTATCGAACAAATAGTAGACTTAATTCCACTTGAGCATAATTCTCGTTAATTCCCGAGTTTCATTCTCTTAATACCCCTTGCTATGGACTTAGGCAGTAAAGAAATTTCGAGAGTTGAAATTAAGAGTACCGTAAGCTGAAGCAAATCAAAACAAAATTGAAATTCGTAATCTCATAATACTGCTATTCAGCTGAAAATACCGATAGATTTCTCTCTTTGAGCCATAATGATGTTCTCCTTTTAAACTGTAGAAAGTTCATGAAACATATCTATTGCTTTAATTTAAAATTTAATATTTTCACACGAAAATAAAAGTTCTGTTTTGTCTTGTTAACACAAGGTAAAAGTAAAATTTGTAGCTAAGAATTGAGAAAACATACACAATTCATGCATTTTTATGATAAGATAATTAGACTATTTCAGTTAAGAAGCAAGTCTTTATGGGTGGAACATTAAAATTAAAGATGTCAAGCTGATAATTCACCTCATTGCACTTCGAACATATTTTATAAAGTCGAGAAAATTTTTAAAATATTAGTTCATGGAATAAAACATTAAAAAATATATATAACCGACTTCTACCTATAACTAAAAAGCTACAAATAATTATAACAAAATACAACTCTAGCAAATAAATGTTGTTAGGTACCTACCCAGGAAGTAAAAATGTAAACATTAAAAGGTGTCCATTCTGTACAAATTAATTACCTACCAATCTAGTATATTTTTGAAGCAAATCTAAAATCCTTCATTACGTTCTTATCTTATACTTCATCAAACTTGATTATTGCTTGGCACCGACTTCAAAAATATACTAGATTGGTAGGTAATTAATTTGTACAGAATGAGTACCTTTTAATGTTTACATTTTTTACTTCCTGAGTAGGTACCTAACAACACTGAATGTGCTATTTATTTGCTAGAGTTGTATTTTGTTATAATTATTTGTAGCTTTTAAGTTAAAGGTGGAAGTCGGTTATATTTTTTAAAAATGTTTTATTATCAACTTTTTAGTGTTTTTGAAGCCAGGTATATTTGATTCTTTATTTTTTATTTTGTATGTATAACCTTAATAGACAGGACCAGGTAACATCGAAAGCCTCAACATTACACAATAATACATTTTCATTTAAATTGACTGGCAAATGTTTTCGAACAAAATGTTCGAAACTAGTACGCGTTGACATAATAAGCCCAAAATAAATGTATGCCATATGGACCACGCCATGTAACCTTTTTTCAACTTTATTGGACAATTCTGTATAACTATAGATAATTTCACTCCACCCTATGTACCAACCATCCTGTACATACGACTGCCCACGGACAAGCATAAATTTGTTTGCTGGCTTCTGTAAACTATAGGACGGAGTATAATCCATCCCATATTTACGGAGTCAAATCCGTCCTATATTTCAACCATAGTATATAACTCCTTGTGGGTTACCCCATAAATTATTTCATTTTATATTATCGTCCTGTGTAACATTAATTCCTCTCCACGCTTTATACAACTTCCTATGAGCTATAAAATAAATAATTTTTTAATAACACTGTATAAATATAATTCAACTTGAGCATATATTTCAACCATCCTGTATATGATTTGTTTACGTCCATATCCTGTATATGATTTGTTTACGTCCATATCATATAACGGTTTTTTAATCAACCTATATAAATTTAATTTCACATATTCTCCAACATTTTTATACCACCAAACGTCCACTCCACCCTATATTCCAACCATCCTGTATATACGGCTAAACGGCCTTACCTATATTTCAATCATCATACAAATGCAACTCTATCACTTTACTTTGTGATTTTGTTTGCTATAACTAAACATCCTGTGTATAAACGCCTCAAATAGCAGTTTAGAATTTGACATGTGTTATCACTGAATTTTCTAAAAGGCCTGGAGAATGTGACAACCAAAAGCACCGTCTTCGCAAAATGGAAAAATTTTCATTTATGTAGGTATTTGCCTGGTATACAAACAAAACAAGCTTGGTACTCATTGATTTAAGGAGCCGAAAACACTTTGCTTTACTACCTATATGCTTGAGATGTACATAGAAAATTTTCAAATTCGCAATTAAAACTTCCAGTGCCTAAAGTTCTCGCACTATTACATTGGACTTAAAATATTTATGAGGAAATGTCCCTTATGTTATTTCGATGAAATTTTTGATAAGAATTTTGGAATTTTCGGCGAGTTTCTGCAAAACTGCAAGTTGCACGTTGCAGAAAAGTATATGAGATCACCTAGGGATCTTCCTTAATAGATTAAACGTTAAACAACTATACACATCCATAAGGAGTTTTCGAAAAATCGACTAAAATATTAGGGATATTGGTCGATTTCCATGCACGCATGTGTTCATTCACAAATTTTATCACTTTACCAATAGAATTATTATCCCAAATTTGAAGTTTCACCAATCCAGATATATACTCTATTAAACAAGACCATATTTATACAAAACGGTTCACCACAGGAGAAGAAATCAGGTAACATACATATAAAAAAAATACGGGACGAATTGATAACCTCCTTCTTTTAGGAAGTCGGTTAAAAAGTAAATCACATAATTTGCCCTAGATGTGACTCTAAATAAAAAATAAGTTATTTGCAAAATAATAGAGTCATTAAGTTTATTATTAATAAGTCTCCGGTCGTACATCTTGTTGCCAGCAGAGAAAGCAGTATCGATATGAGAAACAAACGAAAACTTACTGTCATATGTAACACCCAGGTCAGCAAAAGTGGACGGTCGCTGAAGGACAGAATTAAGAATTTTATAATGAAAGTCAATACAATCATTTTTTAAGGTATAAATTACTTTACATTTACTGGTATTAAGAGAAAACCTTTTATTTTACCACCAAATCAAACAATCAGTTTCAGATTGAGAAAGAGAAAGTCTCTCACAGTCGGAAATACTATTGATTTTATAGTAAATCTTGAAGTCATCACTATGTAATATCATTAAGGAATATATTAAATAATAAGTTACTGTCTTGGGGGACACCTGAAGTGGCCATATATTTGACTGATTTAAAACCATTAAAGACTACCGAGTGTTTCCTGTCTTTCAGATACAAAGAAAAAAATATTTGATAATGCAAGACCGAGCTAGTTTAGATAAGAGAAATTCGTGATCTGTTCTGAAAAGTTCGTGTACACCATATCATACTGTACACGATCGTCTATACATTCGGACAGAAATTGAGTCATATTGACACGGTTTGTGATATTCGAGCGTCCTTTAATAAATCCATGTTGATAACATGTATTAATATTGCTAAAATGAGAGTATATTCTATTATAAAGTACTTTAATGAAATACTGGATATAATTCCTAGAAGTTTCCTTGGAATTCCATCATCGTCAAAAGGTTGATCTTACAACGTTTCAATAGCTTTGTATTTGCTATCGTCATCAGGTGAATGATGGGAAATTCAGTTTATCCCTGCGTGGCCGGTCATGGTCATTGGGTCCAATCAGCGTAGCGACAGTGGCCGAAGAACGAGTTTCGAAATGTTTTTAAATTGGAGGCTGGGCTCGCTAATTATATTCTCATTCGAGATTATATCTCCTGTGTCTATAAATTTTCCTTTATACCAATGCTCCTCCCTGGCCTGGTCCCAGTTGATGTTGTGGTGTTCGGTCCACTCGTGGTTAGCTAGCCCAGACTTCGTTAGCTCCGCCCTTTGACTAGCTGTGCGGTGTTCCTTAACCCTGGTGTCCAGCGGTCGCTTTATCTCTCCAACGTCAAGATTGTCACATTTACAAGGTATACTGTATATACAGTTATTTGGTACCATATCCGGCGACGCATGACCGATTAAAGGCATAAATACCAGTGATAAACTGAATTTCCCATCAATCACCTGATGACGATAGCAGATACACAGCTATTGAAACGTTGTGAGATCAACCTTTTCAAGACGATGGAAGTCGAAGGAAACTTCAAGGAACGAGGGACATTGTCTAATTCTTAATTTAAATATATCTGCAAGGAAACATGTGACTTGTAAATTAATTAAAATTTTTAAATACATATTTGTTCACATACATTTGACACAAATTCTTTAAATCAGCTGCAATTATATATCACTCAGTTGTAATCCAAAAAATGTTTAATGATGAAAGCCTTTAAATGCTATTTCATTTAAGGTATAACTTTGAATTGTTTTCCCTTTACGTCATTTACATTATGGCACCATTGTATTCACGATAATAACCACAAATAGATATCATCTGAAAAAAAAGTTTATTTAGAAACAATATGGTGCTCTCTGAAAATTGTTTGTAAATATTTTTTCATTCTGCTTTCTATCCTTCTTTAATACTAAAGACCTATAATTAAGTGATCTATTCTTTTTTAAATGTTACAATTAGCTACTGCACTGTGCCAAGCCGTATTAAGCACTAAAGCATATATAGGGTAATTTACGTTATTCGAAAAGGAATAGCATTGCTAAATGAATCAATGATAGATATAGATATCTATTATATGTAGCTACTCCTATATTTAAAAATTACTTTTACTCTGTTCAATGAGTCCCAAATATAAGAAACATTAATGTTGCATTTTATTCATAGAATTTTTTTTTCTAAATTGATTTAGTTAGTCGTGATATTCCGGTAGGTATAGGCTAAGTGCTGATTGGTTCCGCCATTTTTTTCACTTATTTCCGGTTTACTAACGCAACGGGAGAATAGATCGATCTGATGATTTAGGATATCTGTATAATTTATCTTTTTTTTTGGTATTCTAAGTTAAATTTTATTAAATATATGCCGTAAAAATATAAGCCACCTAAATTTTCAGATGTTGACAACAGTAATTAATAGTTATCGGAAGATTGCAGCTTCAACCAGTTTTTAGTTGACACATTGCATATTACATGTATTGAAAGTTGCTGTTTGCGTACATTAAATTGTTTATTACATTTTTTTACTTTGGAGGTAATTAAGTTTATATCAACTTTTAATGTCAATACTGATCTCTTGAATGATATTTCTCGTTGACTTGAATGCGTAAAATATATTGATTTTTTAGGAATTTTCTCTTCAAGCTATCTGTTAACCCCGCATGATTTTTAAAAATCTGCACCAGTCTGTATGGTTGCATAACACATATGGCGTCATGTTGTCGATTTTAAAGTTGATCCTTATTGGTGGAAAATAAGAGTAAATGGCGGTGCTTCCGGACTTGGCACCACTTTCTTTATACGCACTCTGGTGCAGAGATGAGACGCTTGGAGCCCTTTGCAACTGATTCGTAAAAGTACGCGAACTGTTTGTAATAGCATAGCATTACGATACGATTACCGTCGTTCCTTTTTACGATATCGTGTTAAATAATTAATAATTTCAATTATTATTCAGAAGTCTTAATGTAAAAATGTTTATTTTACAATATGAAGTTAGTCTGCATATACATTAAACGGCAAGGAGTGTTGTCTTTTTTGTGGTGATGTTTCTGACACGTAAAGTTTCTAATTTAAACATCGTCGACTGGGCCTCCGTTATGAAGTGTTCGGTTCAATAAACAAACAATCTATAGAATAGACCTGCAAATTACTTGTTACTTCAAATAAACATCTAATATCCTTCAAATGAATTCTTAAGTATTGTTGGGATTTTATATTGCTGAATTTCAAACAAATCTTTTTAGTAATACTTGACTATAATTCCCTTCCATCTTCTTGGAAAATAAGAATTGCGCAACATTTCTTGTTCGCAATATTTGAAAAGGCAGACAGAATCCGGCAAGATCATTCAGCATCGCATAATAAGCGATGCAATTCAAAATGTAACTTTTTAATTCAAAACACGATTGTGCAATTCTAACCATTCTTATTAAATTGGGAATAGTTATGGCAAAGGGGAAATATGTCTGAACCCTTCTGAATTATATATTTCGAAATGACACACTAAAGGCCATTTGGGAAATGTCAGACACGATGCTGCTGGAAATAAATGAAAGGAATATAAATTGTAACGTTGGAAATTAAAAATAACATGTAAAAGATTTGCCAGTCTTCTCGAGTACTAGTTAAATGGTTTATGCTTTCGAGTTTCGTTTTGTAATATTTTAAATTCAAGAGAAAATTGAAGGTACAGTATATTGATGATTATTGTTATTATGATTATTATTATAAATCTACTAGCTGACCAGTCCGGGCTTCGCTCGGGTTAGGCAGATCGCCTTATTTTGAACATTGTTCAGATTTAGTAATTTTCACATCTCGTAGATTTTTTGTGAACATCATCATTCAAGAGCGAAAATTATCTGGCAACAACTTCTAAAAATATATTTTCATTGCGGATTTTTTTGACGTTTTGGTTTTTTTGGCATTTTTCACGTTTTTGAATTGTTTGGGATTTTTGACATTTTTCATTTTTTGCATTTTTTACATGTTTGACACATTTGACATTTTTGATAATTTTGACTTTTTTCTGGAATTATTTGTTTATCATTTTTAACATTTTTAATATCTTGACACTTTTGACATATTCGGCGTTTTTTGAGTTTTCTGCATTTCCTTTACTTTTACAGTGATGTTGGCACTTTTAGTTATCTCTGTTAGTTTATACTTTTTTTAGACTTTTTTGACAGAATAAGTTTGAAAATTTTGACAACTTTTATATTGTTGTGATGTTTTGTGTATTTAATGTTCTTAACGTTTTAAGGTTTATAATATTTTTTCATTCCTTGTAATTTATTTTTATTTTACAAATCTTGACTTTTTAACATAGTGCAGACCCTACCTCCCCAGTACTGGCTAAATTACTAATAATGTCTCTATTTAATTAAAGAACAGAATGCATTTATTAATTTTCATGCAACGAATAAATTCTCCAGACAACATTTATCGACTAAGTGATGATCACTAAGTGATTAAGTTCAGTTCTAGTTATTTCAGGAAAATAGCATCTATACCAACTTTGTGTTTCTTAAAAATTACTCTCACCTAACTTCTCCATTTAATAATAGAATTTTTGTAAAATGTCACATCTCCATTAATTTAAAGAATTAATATTATAATTCTCATATGTGGTTTATTTTCGGTTCCCAAGAAATAGTGAATTTTTCTTAAAAAATACCTATGTTGCCCCCTTTCGGATAATTGAATTTTGTCAAATTGATAAAATCCGGTTCTATTTGTTTTAGAAGTGTATGTATACCAAGATTCACACCAGTATTCCTTTCCATTTCGGATATATGGAATTCTTTCTAAACCAATACTAACCTGATTACTTTTAGGTTTTTTGGGCAGTAACACCACAATCGAAATAAAACGATGTATATTGAACGAAAACCAAACGTTTCAAATTCTATTCTGACTTCGTTGTTAATGGCATATTTATTGATGTAAATTGCAAGATGAAAATTTGATTTATGACATTTAAATTGACTAGAAAATTTGTTGTTTTTGGATATACACGTAGCACAAAAAATTCTAAAGATCATGTATTATAGTTAAACAGTTTTCAAATTAGAAGAATTTGAAAGAGTTGTCTTTAGAATTTATAAGTGGCGTTCCTAGTTACGACTTTGTTATAAGATAGCGCATTTGCCAAAAATGCGATCAAAGAATTCTATTGTTTCACTGATCCCATTAACGTCATAAGGGAAAACCTAGGAAAAACCTTATGAACTATCCTGATACTGAGTTGTTCAAAAGGAGGTTACCATTAATAATTTCTTCCTTGATTGTCGGTTACCAGATACATACGATTAAATTCTACAGAAGTAGAAGCGATACAATCGTCGTCATTCAAAGGAATTAAGGCAGACTCTTATATTTTTCGTTTTGTGTTATGTTGTTCTTTGTGAAGTATAGTTGAATTGTCAAATTGTATTTTATGGCCTAGGTCCCAAGCATGTTCACAAATTTTTGGATTTTTCAAATTGTCGTTTCTTTATTTAATTCTTGTGTTCATTTATTCGTACGTTTAATGGTCTCTATGTTTCTCCAATATAAAATTTATTGCATTCGCAAGGAATTTTATATATGCAGTTTTTTGCGTTCTGGGTTTTGTTGGTTGGTTTTTTTTGATATTAGATATTTTAGTGTATTTCTTGTTTGGAATGTTGTTTTAACATTAAATCTGTTGCCCACTCTTTTCAATCTTTCTGACAGACCCTGTATATATGGTATAGTTGTAACTGTAATGTAGTTGTCCTGAGTAGTAGTAGTGTTAATAAGAGAAGTTCTGTGTTGATTCGGAGCGTTTGTTTTCTGTTCAAGTCTGTTTAACTCTTTGTTGATAAATTTTAGGGGATAATTGTTTGCAGTGAGAACATTTTTTATAATTAGTTTTTCTTTGTTGAATTTATTATCATCAGAGAAGTTGGTCTTTGTTCTATCATTTAATGATTTAATGACACCTTTAGAAGACAATACTAACCCCCAATTTCCACATTAAATTTTTCCATTTTGACCTAATGACGAACCACATATTACTTCACTTAAAAAAAGGAATCAACTTCTTAATTCTTATGACTATATTGCTTTAGGTTCCAGAAAAATAGTACATTTTTCAATTATCGTTTCCCCACCTGTCCTCATGAGATAATTAAACTTTTTATTATTTCTTTGGGCATAACTACCACATAAACTTGAAAGTCTGTATATTTCAAAAGTCCAAGCGTCTAAATCAGACCTCGTTTTCAATGGTTTGAATACATATTGAATAAAAAATTTAAAAAATAAAAAATTAAGAGCATTCTCAATGAGAAACATCGAGATCAAATTGTGATTTCGATATTTGTCATAACAAATAAAAATCAGAGAAAATTAAACTTTTGCAAAATAAGAAACTCGTTATTATTTGTCATATTAATTTTTTCCATTTTTAATTTTTTTTTCTGGATAGTCATCCTAATCACCTAGCGGTATATAATGCACTATCGTTACTCCGTAGAAGAGTTTAGTCTATCGAAAAAATGTACAAAAATGAAACAATCAGAACACAGCAACCAGTAGAACAATAAACACTTCGGTTAAAGTTCGCAGTAGGTGGGTACTTATCGCTCCAAACGCTAATCGTCGACTGACTGAGTGTCTATAACTTTAACGTATCTTTATTTTCAGAGCTAAAATTACATAAATTTCCTTACTCCTATCCTCTAATTCTATTTTGATTCCCTACGTTCTTTTTCCTATTTGATATAATACTAATTCTCTAAGATATTCATTACCTAATATATCATATATCCTATTCCCTAATTTCTTATCCTGTTCCCAGTATTCTTCTCTTTCTTCTCTTCACCACTGTTTCGTCCTCTTGTATTAGCACTTGCCGTGGTCTTTTCATCCTGTGTCTCTCATGTTCATCGTAGTTGGTTGCCTCTCTTATCAGTGGGTTCCTATGCTGTTCCATCCTGGCTATGGTTTTCTTCGTTCGTTCTCCCTTGATTGTAGTCATCTCTAGGTCTGTTCTTAATGTGTTGTTCCTCAAGTACCATGGGGCGTCCGTTATCCTCCTTAGTGCGTTGTTCTGTACTGCCTCTAATTTCTTGATGTGCGTTGCTGCAGCTTGTCCCCAGATGCTGGCTCCATATGTGATGATTGGCTTCACTTATGCTTTGTAGATGTTTCTCTTCGTCCTCAGTTGTAGTCTGCTTCTTTTTCCTATCATCGGGTTGAGTTGGCTGATCCTTGATTTGGCTTTCTTCACTCTCTCTCCTATATGTTTCTTCCATGTGAGTTTCCTGTCTATATGTATTCCCAGATTTTTGACGTCTTGGCTCCATTCGATGTGATTTCCTTCTACCGTGAGTCTTCTAGTTGGTTGGTCCGTTTTCCTCGTCCTTCCTATGGCTATTGCCTGCGTTGTTCCTGCGTTGATCTTGATTTTCCATTTCTTCGGCCATTGGTCCATGTGCTCGATTTCTTATTGCAGGTAGTTTACCGCTTGGTCCGCCTTCCATGATGTTGCCGCCTTTGGTGTGTCGTCCGCGTAGATGTAAACTGAATGTCTAGGCGCTATTGTCGCTTTTATAGTCCTAGCCTCGATTTCTAACATTCTCAAAAATACTCGAGTTGGCGCCTTTGATTGTTTACAAATATGGCGTCTACTCTCAAAGGCGGCTTTTATCAAAGGAACTGCGTGCTCACAAAAAACTATCGGAGTAAAATTGTACTGTTGTGGATGGAGACTAAGTTGGCTGCACTTGGGATACGCCGCTTCAAAACGTTTGACAAGAGAGTGGTGTTTTGATTTATTTTCTAAATTCTTGCGAAACCCCCGAGGGGCATTCGCGGAACCGTAGGGTTCCGCGGAACACACTTAGGGTATAGCCGATTTGCAGCGTTCTACTTGTTGTAACTTTGATTCTACCCTTGGTTGACATTGGTTGTACTTTGAAATTTCTCTTTTCAACACTCAAGTAAAACCAAAACTCATTCGGTAGAATGCAATTTGGTTCAACCAGATAACGTCAAACTCATATGTTAAATTGTTTTGTTTTTGTTTATTTAAAATTGAGTACACCTCAATAAATTAATAAATTTCTTAAATATGTGGTTTGTTAGTGATACTTAAGTGATCAAAATTTATTCTTAAATTTATACGTAAACATGGTAAATAGTAAATATCTAACCTCAAATGTCATTTAAGAAAGAGACAGACAATCAAAAACAACTACTGCTTTGAGTTATTACCGGTTGAAGATATTTCAAACAATTACGTAACAAAGACCTGATTTGTGACGTCATTGGTATTAACCGAAACCGCTAGAATGTTATAATTTTCCAGATTTTTGGAGCTACGAATAAAAATATTTTTGTGTGATTTGATAGAAAACATAAATTCTCATAATAATGAGTTCTTGTTAAACTTTAAATAATTTCTTAGAAAAAAATTGATCAAATTTCAAAATACTTACGACTTTTCAAATTAGCATGAATTATTACACATAATATAAAATAATCTTTTATAACCCTTACATTTTAAGTCAGCCTCTTATTACTCAAAAACGACTTTATCTTTTCTGATGAAACACAGTATTTCACAGCAAATAATCGAAAGTTTGTTATAAGTTTTGTAATAAGAAAATCTGTTAAGAAGTTTGCGCAAATGCTTTCCTTTCAGAGGTTTCCGAAAATAAATTCGAAAACTTTATGAACTGATCGACGGTGCAGTCAGACAAAACAAAATAAAACAAAACGACGTCTCGGTGGAGAGTAATACTACGAAATAATATCGTCGAAATTCGTTATTGCAATTTCCAACAAGGAATCAATATACAAAAGTTTTGTCTTGATAAAGGTACTTATGCCTTTCTCAAAGAAGTAATTAAACCTTGCCGACACTTCAGCTCATACAGCGGCAGCCAAAATCGCTCTGTGTTTAATAGTCCAGGTCATTTACGAAAGTACGTGACAAAAGTAATAGTAAAACAAAATCAACATCAACGTATCCTAAGAATAAAACATAACTAATCGGCATACGATTCGACATTTTTTCTTGATGCGTTTCTTTTTTGAAGGCTATTCAATTTTTTTATTAACTGAAAATGTATGTCTTTTTCAACCCAATAGAATCTGTATATAAATAGGCAAAGCCAAAACCGTTCAGTACCATTTTCTCATCTGTCCTTCAACCGATTTTCTTTATTTTTGTTTTGTTTAGTAGCTGTTAACGACCTTTAGTGCTGAATACTTAAATTTATTTTTAATATTGGTTCATTCATTAAATAAAATAAAAAATTGTCAACTGAAATTAGAATTGTGTATTTGTGTTTTGTATGGCAACTGATAAATATGTTTCCAATAATATTTTATTATTTTAACATCATATTTTGGATTTATATTGCTTCTATTTTAAAGGCTAATAGTTTCATATTATTTAACTAAGATTACAAAGCCCATAATATGAATATAAATAATGATATTTAAAATAATTCGTAAATCTGACATAATGGCAATAATTTTAATGTTCACAGCCATCGTCGTTGTAGCGAACTTGATTTCAATTTGACATTTCGTGCATTGTAAGCTATTAGGTTAAGTACCTTTTCAATTCAATGTGAAAATTATCAATGTATTATTTTCAAAAAATCAATTTCAACTCACTTCAAAAATTGTTAACAAATAAAGTATTATTTAATATAAATTATGAGCGGGTGCATTGTATTTTTTTTTTATATTTTTGATATACACAGATAGTCATCGCTAGCTTTGTGTGTTGAATTTAAATTAACGAAATTATACTGAATCTTAACATATATTGCAGTTTAAGGTGTACTAATATGTAAGTACTTATGTATTGTAATTATTTATACTGCATCTGCATTGTTACTTATGAGTTGGTTTCTTGCAATTGAAATCGTCATTGAGAAATATTTGAATAACTGTAAAGCATTTTGGAAAAAGTATAGTTTAAAAATATTATACTTAATATTAATTTATTATTTCATACAGCTATTGTTAACATTTATATATATATATATATATATATATATATATACAGGATGTAAACGGTTTGAGTGCAAAGATTTTGAAGAACAATACTTCACGCAAAAACAAATCAAAAAGCTTTATAACATTTTCTAAAATAAACTATAGTTTTGCCAAAAAGAACACATAAAGTTAGATTTTATGTAGCCCTTGCTACAGTGAATAATACAATAATTTCGATTTCAAAATGTCGGTAAATCTAAATATGTAAATACTCAGTAGCTTATACACCTTTAATAGCCACATTAGAAATGAAAATTGATTATTTAAACTCGAAATATGCTTTTATAATTTAGTGTAAGTTTCTCCGAATAGATATGGCAACGTGGCATACAGACCAACTTATTTACTACATTTTTTACTTTAACGACGACTGAGAGTTACGATTGTTTCTTGCGATTTCGATTCTTGTAAATAAGAATAGATAAACGGTAAAGTGATTTGAATGATATCTATTTGATGTAGACTTCGTGGTTTGCTTTCCATTTAATATATTTTTTAAATAAATAAAATCGGTTGTGATTAGTGTGTAAGTTCGAAAATTAAGAATAGTGCGACAGTATTTATTTGTGATAAATAATGGCCGGTTATACAATTAGGGAAAGACATGACATGCTCTTAATTTATGGGGAAAGCAGACGTAATTGCAGAATAGCAAGAATGTTACACAGGGAAAGGTTTCCAAACAGATGCCTACCCAATGCTAGGACATTCGTAGCTGTTTCGCAGAGGCTTCTGGAAACAGGTAGTGTAATACCACAAATAAACAATTGCGGACCACAGCGACATAATCGTATCTTAGCTGCTGAGGATCAAATACTAGACCTTATCGACATCAACACATATCGTAGCACACGGAGTATTGAAAGTGAGCTGCAATGGTATAATAAATTTTCATAATACGCATTCGTGGTCTGAGATAAATCCGCACGAAATACGCCAGTCAGTATTTCAACACCAATTTTCAGTTAACGTGTGGGCTGGAATAGTTGGTGAATACTTGGTTGGGCCATTTATACTGCCTGCACGTTTGACAGGTGAGAATTACCTTTATTTTTTGAACAACACGCTACCAGATTTGTTAGATGAAGTGAACCTACAAACACGTTCCAATATGTGGTACTTACATGACGGAGCACCTGCTCACGCAAGTCATCTAGTTGTCGATTTCTTAAATAGAACATTTCCCCGTCGTTGGATTGGTCGAAACGGACATATAGTTGGCCAGCAAGATCTCCTGATCTCAATCCTTTAGATTCTACTTATGGGGACACATGAAAAGTAAGGTTTACACGACTCCAATTATTGACGAGAATGACCTTAGACAACGCATTTTTGACGCTGCTGACGAAATCCGAAATATTCCAGGAATTTTTTCTCGCATACGTGAAAATTTTATTAAACGGTGTCGTGCTTGTGTCGATAGTAATGGTGGGCATTTTGAACATTTGCTGTGAATAATCCGTTGTTTCAACTCAGTTCTATCATTATAATAAATTCGGTAAGTAGGATTACATATTTACTGGTCTAATATAAATAATATTAATTAACTCAGTAATAATGACTCTTCGAATAATTTAACTGGTAAAAAACTACATACACAGATCTCTTGAGTTGAATATCATATGTATTTACCCAACTTTGTATAATTGCATAAAAGAAACCGCCAAATACAAATTCTAATTGCAATACCTTGTATTAAAAACGTAAATATTTTCAACAAAATATTTCATACATTTTTATTTAATTCTAAGGTCAATGTCATCAGTCAATACAAAAACACAGGTGTTTATTTTTTTGTCGGCGTAGTCATTCCTTTATTATTCGCGCTAAGAGTGAATCTGCTTCGAACGCGAGCGACGTTGCCGGATTGACAATAATTTACTTAATATGTTTTAGGGATTTTCTTGGTTATTAAGGGCTACTGACCATAGTGGTATAAGAGTTTTTTGTTTAATTTGGTGTATACTACCTCCACCTAAAATATATGCACTCAAACTATTTACACCCTGTATATATATATATATATATATATATATATATATATTTGAATTATTTATACTGATAATAATTAATACATGTTTAAATATATGTATGTAAAAGTAATTTACCTCTCTGATACTGTTTTCTGTCCTTATAATTTATCTTATAGATATTTTATTTTACATTATATAGCCCCTTTTCTACAAAATCTACGAAATAATTTTTTACTAATTTATAATGCTAGTGAACTATTTTGTATAAGTACACAGAACAGTATGTAATAGTAGAAAGAAATGTTGGACATATGCAAATTCATATAATTATATTATAGTCAAATTTTTAACAATGATTTTGGTCGAATTTCGACTACTGGCTGACTGCTAGTGAATATAAATTAGTGATACACTATCTAAACTAAACTACTAAACTATAGTTGTGTTAGCAAAACTATTAACAAACATATCATTATTATCTATTGAGGAGTCGTTAGCACTTAGCAGTAAAGTATTGCACAGTTATTTTGGGCAAGATTTTGGAGAAGCTGTGTAGCTCCTAGTCTCTTTCTTTTCTGGTAATTTTTTATTTTTACAGGCATCCAGTTTTGCTAGAGATTAACTAGCTACCGTACTGGACGGTACTCTTTCTAGCTGATGGAAGAAAAGGTGTTCACGTTGCCTGGTTAGTTGTTGTTAGTTTATAGTGAAAAACCCGACCGGTTGTAGATAAGGACACAGATGATATGCAAACGAACAGGGCATGTTAAGTCACCTCAAATACAGTCTAAACACTATAGAGCGATGCTCAAAGGAAGTAGGTCCTCTGGCACGACCGTTTCTATTTTCGATGTTTAATTATAAACTGACACATTTACATCTGAAATTGTTTTCTTCACTTGATAATTTAAATTTTTTGAATTTGTATTTACGAACCTCGTACTTTAACGGTGTTGAAAAAGCTATTACAGATTAAGTATATCTGATTTTAAGATATATCTAACTAAGGACAACAATCAGCACAGACTTCAGATGTGAAATGTTGAGTTGTTTTTGAAAATAATATATCACAAACCTACTTTTATTTAAATTGGATCCCCGAATAATTTTTGGCGCTCATGTCTTTTTCCATACACTTTCCAACCAAATATATATACAAAAGTATGCTGGGCATAGTTTTTTAATAATGCAAACAGATTAAGTGTCAGATCAATAAAACTTCGTTGGAATATTTCGTGATCGAAACGTAGATTGTTATCAGAATTATTTGCAGTCATCGAACATGGAAAATGTTCACTCATAATAATTGGACGCTATAAACCCAGTACTAAATAGCGAAATGATGGGATATATATATTTGGAAGCTACATTTTATCTATCATTATCCAAATTACGTGTTACTGTGTTTACTACGTAATCATTATCAGGAAATGTGTATAAACATCTGTTGGTTGAATACGTTCGATAGGTGAGTTAAAAAAAGTTTCCTACCTAATCACTTAATAAATGATGAAATGTTGGCAGCTTTGGTTTATATATTAAACAAGAGCTGTCGACTAAGTACAGTCCTTAGACTAAAATTTGATTGCAAGAAATAAACGACTTTACCAATTTACCAATATATATGAAGTGAAAAACAAAGCAGAAAATAGAGCAACAATTATATGAGACTGAACGATGGAAGCTAAAGCTTCAGAGGAAATATATTTCCCGTCTCTCGCTATCACTCTGTTCTAGAAATCACTAACTAAACAATACGATAATACACCGAAATCAAAGGTTGTTTTAAGCAACAACCAGACCAATTAGAAGGATAGAGTCCTAAGAATCGTATCAGGATTGAGACAGTTACGAAATTCCATCTCGTGATTGTTTATGAAGTTACATGGGTCATACTAACAGGGGTATCAACAAATGACTATATGAACACTTTTTACCTATTGGCAATACAGCTACATTTCAACTCTACTACTTCATCAAGAGAAAAAGATACATTCTATATAGGATTATTGAAGCTACTGAACTATGCTACAGGACATTTCCATCGAGCCAATCACTACAAAGCTCTGAGATCACGTAACAACCCCACCAAATCGAGTCGCAGCTATAAATATGTGAAGCATTTCACATTGAAATTCTCAATTCAGTCACCTAGTGAGTCTACATATTTCGACCCCAAGTTTGATCTAGACCTTTTATGAGGTATTTATTCATTTACATCCTCAATAATATTAAGTTTAAACTTAAATAATTTCAGTGATAGAATTTTTGATGGCAGTAGATATCTTTCCAGATTTGGGGTTACATATTGTCAAATAATTTTTAGCAAAACATCCTACGCCAACATAAAAAAAAACACCGAAAAAGCTCTCTCACTTTATTATTTCAGTAAGCAGACTCCTTGGGCGTAGCCTTCAAACTTAAGCTCACTCCTTCACAGTATTTTTTATCAATAAAAGTTTTCATCTTTATGTGGATTTCAAAAATATATACATTCAACGTATTTCGAAATATTCACAAAGGAGAAAGCTAGCGAAAGTTAGGTTCATGTATTTTTTATAAGTTATTCTTTGATATGTAATTTAGGAACATTACCCAGAGTTAGGAATTTTATATTTCGTGATTAATTTTAAGAGATTTAAAACGAAAACATGAAAGGTATAATTTTTTAAGACTTAACTGCGAAAACCTAGTGAGCAGGTCTATAAATTTTTTAAACACATTTTAAGAATAAAATCACACTTAGATCGATTATTTTAACTGTTACTTTCTCCTAGTTTTCAACATGTACTGATTCGTGAGAGACGTTTTTCCCATTTTTTAACCGACTTCTGTATCTATGTTGCTTTTTTTTATGTTTGTTCACCGATTACTAGGAAACGGCTTGAGGGATTTAAACCATTTTTCTGGATCCTGTTTGGCGGGATAGCGAAGTGGTCCCATATTTTTTTGATTAAAATAACTTTTACCGTTTCTTAGAAAATGGGGAATAACTATTTTTACCTATTCCCATATACTCTATGCCATGGTGGAGGAGCCGGTATTATTATATAAAATTTGAAAAATGTTATTCGGAACGTGGGGCAAATTGAAAAGGGATTAGATTAGTTCCGTAAACTCTCAAAGTGGTCAGAACTTTTTTTCAAATAACATAGCTTCTATCCTTTCTTATAGAATGGGGAAAAACTTTTTACCTATTTTCTTATATTCTATGTCTTGGGGGAGTCGCGGGTATTATAGGATTAGATGGAGTTACTGGTATTAACTATTCGGAACTTGGGGTAAATTGTAAATAAGATGAATTAATCAAAATCGAAATAAGTGTCAGTTAATATGAATATACAGTGTGTATTCATAAATTAAACGATTTCTTTCTATTCATAATTTTCAGAGAAAAAAGTTATTCTTCACAAACAGATTTTTTACATGGTCTAAAACATAAACAGTAATCATTCCATGTCAATTTTTATTAACTGTAGACAAAGTTTGCCTTCAAAGAGGGCTTTTAATTACAAATTAAAGTATCTTCATTTCTGTTAAGATATAAAATTGTTATCAAATAGAAATAATCTAATACTATATAACGGAGAAGGTTTGTTTATATATATATATATATATATATATATATATATATATTTGAGTTGTGAAAAAAAGCTCTAACGATTTCGAAGAAATTTTCTTATTTAGAAGTTTCAATAGATAGAAATCGATTGGTTAGGGTCTCATATTTGGGAAAATTGTTTTCCAAAGAAATTAAATAATTAAAAAAGTTATTGGCAGTTTGCGACAATCAAGATTTAATGATTTTTAATTTAAAGGTGTTCAATACAGGGTGATTTAGTAACCTACGTAAGAGTGAGATTCGTCTTGTAAAAATTCTTTCAATACAGGGTGATTTGAAACTGAAACTGCTCTTGTAATCATTTTTCCAATACAAAATGTATTTGTATGTTCCGAACAAGTAACTATTTAATGCCTACCTCATAATTTCCTAGCATTATATTTTTACACCTGCAGAATTCAAATTTTCAAAGTGATAAAATTGCCGAGGCGAGCGATTTTTGGATGAGTAAAATCTTATGAATTTGCATATTAATTTCACGCATATAAATATACATATGTGGTGTAAAAATAAAATTATATAGCGTAGTTATTAAAATGTTGGTGATCCATAAGATTTCCTATGCAAGATGGTTAAAATATAACGTCGAATGTAATTATATCATACAGGATAGATAGTAAAAAGCAAGAAAAAATAATTATATAAGGTAGCTCATAGCAGTTGGAAATTTATGATAGCTGACATACAGGGCGGAGTACAAATATTGTTATGAAGGATGGTTAAAAAAATGTTAATAGAATGTTACAGCTGTAGGATAAATCATTAACAATTACAGACATTGCATCACTGAAAATTGTAAAATAAATACATTTTTAAAAAAACAAAAACCGACTTCAAAAGAGAATTAACTAAAAAGCATGAAATAATATTTTGCTACAATTAAATACTTTTTATGAAGTCGGTGCCAATTTGAACAGCGAAGTTGCGAAGTATAACTCATCAATGTACCTCACAAAATATTTTCACTTTCGCTTGGCACCGACTTCATAAAAATTATTTAATTGTAGCAAAATATTATTTCATGCTTTTTAGTTAATTTTCTTTTGAAGTCGGTTTTTGTTTTTTTAAAAATGTATTTATTCATTGAAAATTTGTTACTAAGGCATAGTTTACATTAATTTTAATTATGTTTATTTAAATTAGATATAATTGAATGAGTATAAGTTAAAATTATTCTCGTTCTAAACAAAGTGTGAGTGCATTTTGTGCTGTCCCAATAAAGACAGAGTTGCAATTGTTGCTGTAGTTTCCCTGGAAAGTATCCAAGTTTTTTCTCATTAGGTTTCTTGATGACGGGAGCGCCGGTTTTTGGAGAGCAGCTTAATTAAAAAAATATGTAATAAGGTCCAACTTTCCAATGAAATGATAAATCCATTTTTTACTGTTCTAAACTTCTAAACGCGACTCAATGTGTTCTTAATAGTGGTATTCAACATTTTCGTAAACAGTTGCTATCACCATATTTTTCTGAACCTGGTATTCCACATGGGTACGTAAAGAATGCAATAAATTTATTTTTAGGTGCACAAGCAATTTGCTGGAAAAATCCTGCAGTAGGTAAAGTTATAATTTCAGTTTAAAATATTTTTAAACTGAAATTATTGATGTAGATTGCAAAATCAAATTTTCATTTTGAAATCTACATCAATAAATATAAAACCATTGACAACGAAGTCAGAATAGACTTTGAAACGTTTGGTATTCCTGCAATATACGTCGTTTTATTTCTATTGTGGTGTTATTGCCCAAAAAACATAAAAGTAGACAGTAATATATTGCACAAAATGTGAAACAGAATTAGGAGTTGAGTTTAAGTTATTTTGACAGTCAGTAACAGCTGATATAAGCAAGATTAAGAATAGCAAAAGAGTGCAATCAAAGAGAAAAATTCATAATCTTATTTATGATGTACTAGAAAAAAATATGGAATAAACATATTTTATCGTAACTTACATATTTTCTTGCCATTGCACAGTTCCTTCATTATTAAAGTAAATCATGAATTTCTAATTCCTATAAATACTGAAGAAGAGTGATTTCCACCTTGATGTGAAATTGCATATTTATAAGTTTTTTCACTACCTTCTCTTGCACTGTGTGCACCAGACATCTTGTGCAAAAAGGTGTGTAAAATACAAAAGGCATTGTAATTTTTCTGCACTTAATTTATTGTATTTAACAATACTCTAAATCTATAATTAAAAATTCTTTGTTCATGGGTCATATTTCTTAGTGGAAAATATATAATACTATAACATAAGGCATTTTTTAAATATTGTGTCATGAATAATTAATTTTAGGTACTGTTTTCAATTTACATAAAATGAGTAAAACTCATTTTAATGATTTTAGCTGAGAAACGAAATTTTCTTTGACATCTTGTCTTCTAATACGTATTCAGATGAACAAAACTATTTACAATCACTTACTCAATATGTAAACTTATATTTCGTTGCAGATATAATTAAGTTAAGAATTAAATTAGGATTAATACTTGACACGTAACAAAATAGTGACAATTATTTTAATTCACCTAATATTTATATCAATTAGAAAGAATGATGCAAATAAAGAAAAATAGCGACAGTGAGATAACGAGAGAAGGGAAGAATATTTCGTAGAAAGCTTTCGCTTCTATCGTTCAGTCTCAAATGATTGCCGCTATTTTTTTCCACAATTGATTCAGTCAGTTGTGATATTCCGTTTCAAATAAGTTGAATAACCCTGTATAAGCAGTAAACGTGCAGGGATGCCACACCTGGAGCACTCTGTAGTTGCTCCGTAAAAGTCGGCTACCTATTTGTAATAGCTTTAACATTGCCATGGGATTACCATCGTTCCACCTCATTACTACGCCGTGGTAAATAATTTCCTATAATAATTTTAATTATTATTCAGTCTTAATGTAAAATGTTTACTTTATAATATGAAGCTAGTCAGCACCTAACCTAACTTTTGACGTATTTCACTTCTCTAATGTAATATACCGCAAACAGGGGATTGAAACGCTTAAAACCAAATTGTGCAGGTATTGTATAATAATTGGATGTTATATTTGTGTATTTCCTATAATTTATTAATTTAGTATAAAAGAAAGGTTCCTGTTTCTTACATAAGACTGAGTTGTATGGGTATGGGCATTTCAAGATCAAGGTAGCGTGGTGTAGGTCGGAACATGTCGAAACAAATGCCATTTCAAGTCATGCATTTCATTTTCGTTCTCATCTATTTTCATATGTGCGAGGGCCTCCGTTAAGAAGGTTCAGCTTCAAAAATACCCTTTAAAACAAAAGTTTAGGATTCTTTTCGATAACGAATGAGTAATAAAGGGGTAAAGGTTTATGAAATCCGTTCCATACGTTTGAATATCCCACTATAATAACCACACGTAATGACGTAGCAGCTTGATTAAAAGACGAACTTTAACGGTAATTTGCGGAAATAATTGGACGAATAAAATAAATATTGTTCAGCTCCATCACGAGCATATAACGTATAAATTAAATTCTCTACCGAACTATTCACCCATTAAGTGCAGTGTTGTTACAAGCAGGCGTACGGAAAGCGTAAATAAACTTCAAACTTTCATTAACTATCGAAATGATGGCCTTGTATTAAAATATAATTGATCGAGTGTGTACCGCGGGTACCCTCAATTGTTTCCACATTGCCAAAAGTAAATTTTGTTGATAGGGCCATTCTCTAGTATCCGTAGATATTTTTTGTTTCATGTTTTTTCTCAGTTATTTCTACACTACCTATAAGTTTGGAACTTACCTTTAACAGGTTTCACTTTCAGTGCCGGTCTTGACCCCTCAAGATTATACAAGTCAAATTGAAAAAGTTCTTAAAGTAAGGGTTTTACGAAAATTAGATCAAAACTAGGTACTTCAAACTCATTTTGAAAATATTTGGATGAGATCGCTCCTGTTTTGTATTCTATTCAACGGTGAGTAATTAAAAATGCGGATAAATTTTGTTGCTATTTAATATATAAAGTATGATTCATTTAATTTGGAATAATGCCTAGTGCAATGTTCAAAAGTATTAAATTACCAAATAAGTAATTGCAAAAATTAACATATACATTTAAATAATTTACCGGACTTCAGCTGGCATAAAATAAAAACCATTTAGAAACCGTGTGCAATCAGTCACTATTTTCAGACATATCTTCTTTATTATCCGATTTAAAGCACAATTTAATTGAAAATTTTAAAGTATTCTTATCTGTCTCTTTTTCACGTTCTCTTTTTCTCCCTATCTAATTTGTATTCTTTATCAATATTTTCCTAACAAATTTTAATTTTTTATTTGGACCACTTTCTATAAGTGTAACTCTAATTCACTCTATATTGCATCCACATTATATATGCTTCTATGTATTGGTCACCCCTATATAATTTATTGGTCTATCATTTTCTGAATCATCATGTACAACTCAACACAATATTACAACGGTCCTGATATCTTTAAAACCACTCTGTATAAGCATAAATCCCCTCCACACTATTGACTGTTTCTATTTTTCTATTGTTTTAAATTATTCCTGTATACCAATGATTTTAATTCACCCCATATGTCTAGTATTCCATTTATGCAACTGCTCATGGTCTACCCTATATAACAAAATCCACCTTTTTCAACCACATTTTATGACTATAATTTTACTCTACCATTTCTATGCAACGGTTGGCCTTAGCATTTCTAAGGCCAGACTGGCGTGATTTCACGCTGCGTTTTCTACGTTTCTTTTCGAGTTCTCACATAGTAGGCCACACCAGCAGTTTTTCACCAGCTCTACCCTGGCCACACACGCCGGTTGCAGTCATTCGCGTGCCTTCTGTTTGGTCCAGCTCCATGACGAAATAAATACCGCCTTCTTTTCTACCAGTTTGGCCACTCAACAGCGTGAAATAACGGAGAAAAATGGAACTGATTCTATCGTTCAGCGGCTGACCTTGAAGATGCGCTCGACACTGAACCGTTGGGTGGAAATTCATGCCGCGTCTAGCCTCGCCGATTTGAAATAGTACGGACTATTGTGTTTGCGATTTTTTCTGCCGAAACGCGGCGTGAAATCCCACCAGTCTTAGCCTTATTGTTTTCCTGACTATCCTTTGGTGACATTCAGTTTGATCTCGACTTTCAAAGTCATATATCAAGCTCAACTAGTTTTTTTAAATTTGGGTCATATATTTTTGATGGTGAAAAAAATGGATATCACTAATGATTTAATTTTTTTTTCGAAATTTTCTGCACAATTTCAAAATTAAAAGAAAATAGTTGGCCTTAAGATATCCTTGAATGTCAATGTTGAGATAACCTTGAATGTCAACGTTAAGATAAAATCTGGTGCTACCATTGAGTATACAACTTTAGACAATTAGTGCTTTGGTTATTCCTCACTTTTCGAATTTTTTCAGATAGCCAGCCGTACCGGGACTTATTGATGTGTATGCAACTTTTTCTGGCAACTTCATTAAATTGGAAAATGATATATTTCAATTAATCGATAAATTATTGGTAAGTTCCGACCGAACATTAGGTTTCGGCTTCGGCCAACTTAGACCTTCGGCCTCAACTTCGGCTTTGGCCAAAAATCCGCTGAAGGTTTGGCCGAAGCCGAAGGTCTGTGTCAGCCCCGAAAACGGACGAATAAGCACAAGTTGCGTTCCGAGGACTGGGGCAACCATGTCGTAAAACTTAATAGAGTAAGTCACTTAGCTTAGCACTATTTAGTTTCAAAGATATTTGACTTGATTTTCTTAATATAGGAACATCGTAAAACGCAGAAAAAGTGTTGTTAACAAATTTGTATTTATTAATTAAGCAGTGTTCCAAATTTTTAAATTTTAGGTGTGTTGTGATTTTCGGCTAGAGAATGAAATAATCTAAAGTAAATTTGTTTTATAATTTTTAAAAAGATTTGAAACAGTAGAAATTTTCATTTTTCAAAACTCAATTTCGTGGCTTTGATGCTCTTCTAGAAAATATTGTTTTTTCGAGAGTATTTCATTTTACGAGATTTTTTAGCAATGTGAAAGGAAGATAGTATTTATCTAATTTTTCAGTACAACGAGTCATAATGTCTTATTTTTTTTGATTATTCTGTGACTAAAAGTGAAATATAAACTTTTAAACTTGATTTACGCATAATAAAGCCAACTGAAATGAATATTAATCTCTGAAGCGTTGTCAAATTACTATGTCCCTTTCAGCTTATTATAAAAAATAATTGTCGTAATACAGTAGCATTCTAAATATAATGTAGAATGAAATGCTAAGGAAAAAAAAACATGTTTCAGGAAACCATGAATTTTGATCAGTTAATAGTGTCATAAAACATCAGATCAGACCACATTAATAACGTCATGAAAAATATATTTATGTCATTTAGCTGGACGTCCTTTTGGATTATGATTTCTTTTGTCCAAGCAAAAAGTGGTGCAAATGAAGTTATTTTTACTTAATGACGAAGTTCACCCCTGTTTTTGACAAGTTTACCCCTGTCCGCCACCTTGATGATAACGCTCTAGGCAGATGCCTCTCGGGAATCTGCTTAAATGCATCACAATCTTGTATGCAGTCAATTTTGGAAAGTTTACTCGATGATGAGCATAACCAAAAAAAAATACCACTTTCACCCCCTATATCCTCGGTTATCACTTCCACTGGCACCTGTCTAGCAACGTGATGTAGTTCAGGAATTGAACTTAATACGATACGAGGGCTGCCTTTTATATTTCGGGATTAGAGAACAAAAACAAATATTAATCATCGAAAATCGCTTTATTGTTTTTCAAAATATTCCCCATGAACATCTATACACTTTTGCATGCGTTTGAACCAATTCTCGAAGCACTTTTTCCACTTTGATTGAGAACATGCATTCTGAACGCAACAACCGCTTCTTCAGGTGTCGAAAAACGTTGACTTCTCAGTTTGTTTTTTACGTAAGGGAATAAAAAGAAGTCATTTGGTGACAAGTCAGGACTATACGGCGGATGACTCATCAAATCGATGTTTTGAGTGGTCAAAAATGCAGTTGTTTGAGCTGCTGTGTGAGAGCTCGCATTGTCGTGGTGAAGAGTGATCCGTCTTCGGGGGTTGGTTTTCATCATTTCTTGGAAGACAACTGGCAAGCAAATGGTTGTGTATCACTCAGCATTGACTGTTCTGCGTTGTTCTAGTGGTACGGTTGCGACATGTCCAGTTTTTACGAAAAAACAGGCGATCATTTGCTTGGAAGTGCTTCGTGCGCGAACAACTTTTGTTGGATTCGGCTCATCTTGAAACACCCATACAGTGACTGCTGTTTACTCTTGGGCTCATACGCGTAAATCCACTATTCATCACCTGTAACTATGTCATAAACGTGTTTTGAAGCACCGGGATCGTATTTTTTGAGCTTTTCTTTCGACCAGTCGACACGAGCCTTTTTTTGAACGAGTGACAAATTGTGTGGGATCCAACGCGATCAATTTTTTTTACCTTCAAATGTTTATGCAATATTGAATGTATGCTGGTCCCTCTAATGTGTAAGGTTGACTCAATCTCACGATAGGTCACATGACGATCTTGCAATATCAGTTCGCGCACAGCATCAATGTTTTCCGGAACAACAACTGCTTTTGGACGACCTTCACGAAATTCGTCTTGGAGTGAACTACGACCTCGATTGAATTTATCATACCATCGATAAACAGTGGTCCTTGATGGAGTTTCATCGCCAAAAATTAAATCAAGTTAATCCATGCACTCTTGCTGACTTAATCCATGTCGAAAGTTGTAAAAAATATTCGGACGAAAATGTTTACGGTTTAATTCCATTTTTTTGGCCGAGATGAATCCTTTAAGTTACTGTAAACAACACATAGCGCTCGTATGTCAAAAAGTTCTGAGTACGTATAACCTCAAAAATGCCAAACTTTACGATAGAGCCGTCAGTTGTCACATTGCAACACTAGGGTTGTCCAATCACGAAATACCCTCGTACATTCTGTCCATTTTATGCGCGTTGCGGGCGGTGCGTTGCGTGAAAATAGCAACTGTTAACTTACAAACACATAAAAACAATTCAGTTTGTCCTTACTGTAAAATGAATTCCTGCGATTGTAGCGATTTTGTGTTGTCGCATTGTTCATTTGGTTTGTTTCAGCCTTTAGTTGCAGTTTTTAATTGTCACGTTGACGTGACGTTGACACAGCCTTAGACTATATGGTGTACAAAGCGGGTCACCTAGTATTAAATAACTATTCATATTTAAAAAGCTTAAAAGTATGGTTTTGGTTTGAAACAGAAATAAATTTTAAATAAATACTTTTACCCCTCGGAATTCATCAATATTATTACGAATAGCTACTGAAAGTTCTTGATCAACATGGAAACGCGTTGAACAATCTTATAAATAACTTAAAATTGTGGAAATTAATTGTAATAATAAATTTTCATCAGGGTTCAGGCGAATTAATTCAGTAATTATTTCTAGCATTTCTCTTCTTTTTAACCAACCTCAAAAAAGGAAAATGTTCTCAATTTTCCTGTATATATGTTTTTTGTGTGTCTGGCGGTTACTGAAAACTTTGTACCGGTTATACTGGATTCTATTAAGGGGGATGTCGATGTGGTCCCATATTTTTTTAATGGTAAGCCTTTTTTAGAAATTCGGAATAAAGTGGTTGTGGTATGCTAACTTAAGGCGAAGTACTTATTGGAAATAGAAAAGAATTAAATCAAAATAAATGTTAGTAATCAACTTGATGGACGTTCCCAATCTGTCTGTACATACACTATGTCTACATAAATTGCAATTAAATGGAAAATTACTTATGAAAATATTTACAAAGAAAGTTATTCTTCATAAAAACAACTGCATGGTCTGAAATCTAACCTGAAATCATTACATGTCACACTTTCTACTGTGTACGAGGCTTGTTAAAAAAGTCAATTTTGCTTAATATAACATTAGTTTTGGTTATTCTGAAAAGTGTTGTGAAATAATAATTTTTGAAGCAATAAGAAATACTGTTTTTAAGATGACATTTAGAGGAGGTTTTAAATGAATGTAATTGAAACTAAATCATACTGAATGATTATTAGACTAAAAAAATAGAAATTCTCTATTATTCTATTGGGAATTCAGCCGGGGGCGTGATTTCTCCTTGCGACAGAAGCGGTTACTACTCTAAAACGCATTTTTAAATCAGCTGTTGTGTTTTTATATGGAAGTGTATATGTACATGTCATTAAAATCAAATTTATAATAAAAATTTAAAAAAATGAAAGTTTCAATTCAAGAAGTTTGTGAGTTTGCAACTACTCAACCTAGTCATAAGAGTTTCATCGGTGATGAAAATATACTTGATGCAGGACATCTAATCAAATGTGGTCTACAGCAAATAGATACTAGTTGTGATAATGAGTATAAAATAATTGCATACTGTCTACGAACTTCTCATTTAAAAAATCAACCGCATGAAATTGTAGGCGTAATATCACATGATGGAAAAATAATGGGAATGTCATGTTCGTGTACAGCTGGCCTGAGTGAAAACTGTAAGCACGTGGTGGCCACACTTCTCTACTGCAACAGGTTAGATTTTTACTTAAAAATAAATTTATCAGGCGTTGAAAAATTTAATGTTAATATTATATTTTATACACAATACACAGATCTACATTACATGGGATGTCTTGTACTTGATCATCTTGATCTGTATCAATAATAACAGATGATTTTTTATTCAATGATCTCTGACGTTGTCTTTCGTTTCTCTTTTCAATTTGATTCACATTTGGTTGATCAAATAATTTTAATGATGTTTCAGGAAGATTACATGATGGAACGCTTGATTTTTTTAAATGAGAACGACGTGGATTGGCACTGGCTGTAATGAAAAATTTAATGTTTATTGTTTATTATTTTTTCTGACAAATATTACACTAAAAAATATTTTGCTTCATATTGATGATAAACAAATAATTATAAAATAATATCTATAGGTAATTACTTACATGTTGGTATAAAGTCATGTTTGGTGAAATGTAATGAACACACTTTTTTTGACTGTGTAATTGGATTTCCAATTTTCAATGCTTTTATCCAAGCTAATCGACGGTCAATCATTTCATCTTCACCAAATTTATTTTTTATAAACACAAAACTTGAATTTGTAGGAGGAAAGGTATAATATCGAACTGTATTGTTCTTAGTGGACTTGCTATTGCATCCATACACGCAGCAAAAAGTTTTATTTTTATTTTCTCGTGGAGGAAACTCCATGATTGAAAATTTTTGATCAAATATTAAAATTAAAGCTATTTTTAAATAATAACTACGCTTATTAATAATAATTAATTACTGAATATTTCAGAAAAAAACTTAAACACTTTGAAACTACAGCTTTGGCATATTATCTAACATCAGCTGTTTATACTCGACCTGCTTAGAGTAGTTCATATTTTATCCATCAGGTTGCGTACCCAAGCGGATGAATTCCCAATACACACACAGTGGATCCACTTAAGTTGGAATTAAATGCAATTTTTTTAATACGTATTAATGTTTAGAAATAGTAAACAAGTTTTGTCATTGCATGAGAATGTTGCTTAGAAGTAGTATAAGAACTTTATCTCATTATATTGCTAAAAATTGTAAAATAACTAAATTAAAAGAATACGAAACCGACTTCCAAAAAGTATATTAACTAAAAAGCACAAATAATATTTAATTGTTGCTGAAAATACTATTTTTTAGTTAAGTTAAGTTTACTAAGTTCGTTTTTTAGGGTTCTATATATACAATATACGGATACCCTTATAATATCACTCAGGATTTCTGCCTCTGTCACATCACAGCCATTTTCTCCTAAACTACTGGACGGAAGAGGTTGAAATTTGGTATCAATTTATAGTTTGGTAACCCGATCACGAGTACATATCGTAAAATTGATTTTAAGGGTACTTCTGGGGGGGGGAGAACTAAAAAATCGACCGTTCCCCCCCTGATCTCCGAAACTACTGAGCCTAAAATTTTGGAAAAAATAGGAAATATAGAACGTTGCCCGAACTTTACAGGAAAAATAAGGAGAAACCATTAATATTAATTTTGGGGGGCAAATTATAGAATTAAATAAAAATAAAAAAAAATTCAAACGCATCATGTAATAAATCAAATGTAAGGTGTCATTCTGAGGAATACAAATATATTTTTTTCATATTTAAAAAAATTATTTAAAAAGATATTAACGAAAATATACCAAAATTTACCCATTCCCCACCATATCTCCGAAACTATAAAACGTAAAGTTTTGAAAAAAATTAGAGCTATAGGTTCTGACCTGAAGTTTACTAGAAAAATAAGGAGCAACCTCTACTTTTAATTTTGGGGGGCAAATTACAGAATTAAATGGAAAATATAAAATTAAAATTGTTATATATCAAATGAAAGGGCTCATGATGAAGAAAACAAAATATATTTTATTAATCTTTTTAAAATAAAATAAAAAAATATAATTTTTTCTAACGGGTCATGTAATACATCAAATCACAGGGCTCATTATGTCGAATACAAATATGTTTTTTTAATTTTTTTAAAATGAATATTTTAAAATATATTAAGAAAATATTTTAAAAAAATTACTCATTCCCCCCGTTATTCCCCAAACTATAAGACCTAAATTTTTTTGTTTATAGGAAAATTATGAAAAAATCCCTAATTCTATTATTTGGGGACCAATTATTAGAAAACCCCCATAGTAATTTTAGGGACAAATTATACAATTAAATGGAAAATAAATATTCAATTTTCAAACGCATCATGTCATATATCAGATAAAAGGCTCATTATGTGAATTACAAATATATCATATTTTTAAATCATTTGTTTAAAAGATACTAACAAAAATATTACAGGTCAACTTAATTCCCACTTTAGAAACTACACTATTTAAATTTTGAAAAATATATTTTATTTGTATTTTTTAATAATTTGAATAACAGATTTAATAGCTTATAATTTAAAACTTGACCTATTTTGCCCTTTATCTTCCAATCTACAGAGCCTCAAAACTCAGACAGTACATTATAAAAGACTTCTCTGAAAGTTTATTAGTAAAATAAAACCCTATTGTTAATTTTTGAGGGCCAAATTAGAAAATTAAATACATATGTATTCTGATAAAAATCAAGCGAATCTTGAAGCAGATAAAATAAAATGTGTGGAAAATCAAAGTGTATATTTTTTATAAATTTAAACGCTTCCTTTACAAGATATTAGGGTAAATATAAGAAAATGCACTCATTCCCTGCTTGTCTGAAACTGGATTATTAGAATCTTGAAGGTGGTACGGAACCCTAAGTATGCGAGTCCAACTCGGACTTGACCAAATTATTTTAATTTTATATTATTGCTAGAAGTTTAATTTTGAAAAATATATATTTTTATGTTGACAAAGGTTTGTCGTAATGTATAGTGTTTAGCACATAAATGAGAAAAATTATTTTGTTACTACATGCAGTTCATAAAGTTAACTAAAAAAAAACAAAATGTTTGATATGGGCAGCAGGCACACCGGATGTATGGTTTAAATCCTTATTTTATGATCCTACAGTTAATTAAGCGCTAAGTTCTTCAACAAAATCAAATTTCATATCTTCCAGTATAACTCTGATATTACTTTTCATTTGAAGATAAAATATAAATTAATTTCCCAAACCAAGCATATATACACATATATATTTTTCGAGTTCGGAGTGTTCCATTAAATATTATGATTCTTTTTTCTCTTTCAAGCAAAGTTACTTTTTTCCTCGCGAAATTAGTTGATTTTATTACGTGCTCTAGAACTCGTGAATTTATATCACCGTTGACAGGAAAACTTTTCAAATTAAAAGAATATTGCTTGACATCGACAATCAAACTTTTAAATAAGGATTTACATAATGAATTGAAGAGCTTCGTAGTAGGAGGATACTGTAAAGCTTTTTGCGCTGCCATTGACGTCGAATGGTTTATTTATATTGCTTTTGACTCGTTAGTGTTTTTCGTTAAGATTTAAATATGCAGTTTATTTTCACATTACATTAGTAATTAAAAAGCTCAGTAAGTTAAAATGCAACAATTATCAGGGAATATCAGTAACAAGCGCAACAACAGAGTATACACAATAATAGTGATAGATATGATAGAACAGGAATATAACAAATATGAAGAAGAAGAAGAATAATGTGGGGTTAGAGCTACCAGTTTTTTCACAGGAAAACTATGTCCATTAAATAATTTGGTTAAGTGCGAGTTGGACTCGCGTACTAAGGATTCCGTACCATCTTTGAGATTTGATTCAATGTAGATGAATCAACGTATATATTTTTCTAATATTCCAGTTTCAGACAAGCAGGGATTGAGTAGATTTTCTTCAAAGAAATCTCACACACAAAATATTTAGGCATAATTATTGATAGGCATTTAAGGTGGAACTACCATACTGAGAATGTAACAAAACGAACGCGCAGCCTATTTAATCAATTTTATCAACTACAGGATATTTTATGCAAAACAGTTTTAGTTATTGCCTATAAAGCTTTCGTTGAATCACTGTTTAGATATGGTAATTTGGTATGGGGTGGTTTGTATAAGAGTAACTTAAAAAACCTTTATACTGTTCAAAATTACATCCATAAAATAATTTCCCGAAAAGACATATATTATCCCATGCATGCAGTATGTATGGATGCATTTAAAAACCGTAATGCATTGCAAGTATGTTCAAATACTTTTTGTTAAACACGAAGTTACACTCAACAGTTAATTAAAAAACCTAGCATTCAAAAAGGTAAAGGATTTTATATATATTTAGCCCTTATAATGTTTAATAAAACACCTACTGATATAAGGAATGAAACTTCTTTGAAAAAATTTGCTAAATTAGGTAGAGATTTTTTTGCAAAAAATTACAGTAAGTTTAAGCAGCTAATCGATTAACATTTATTATATGTAGTATTTTTAAATCTCTACCGTCTTTTATTTAAAATTATAAGGTTTAGGTATTATAGAAAAAAAAAAAATAAAAAAAATGTTTTTTGTTTCGTATGTAAATATTAATTGTTTTTTTTTATTGGCTTGCTTCACCTTGTATATGTGACATAAATCACACTATACAGGTGTTAAATCTCTTAGAGTACGAACCCGTTTTATAATGCCTTATTAGTGATTTGTATACTGCCAACATGTTTATAACAAATATTTATATCATTTTAATAAATAAATAAATAAATATTTACCTTCATATCTTTGAAACTAACCGTTTTAAATTTATCAAAAATATACACTTATTTCTCACACAAGACCTTTTCATGATTCGCTTATATTTTATAAAAATAAATATTTAATTTTCCAATTGGCCACCAAAATTAAGATTAGAATTTTGGCTTTATTTTGCTGATAAATTTTCAGAGAAGCCTTAATTAATAATTTAATAATTTTTGTCTGAACCTTAGGCTCAGTAGTCTGAACCTTAGGCTCAGTAGTTTGGAGGGAGAACGGGTCAAAATTTAAATAATAAATTATTAAATCTTTTAAACAAATTATTAAAAAAAAAACAAATAAAATATATTTGTATTTTTATGATTCTTTTCATTTGATGCATTACACTTTATTATTCTCCATTTAAATTCATAAATTATTGTTAGAATTTGTGTTTTATTTTTTATAAGGTTAAGTTTTGTATTTTTTTTTAAATTTTCAACAAATTATTTTAAACATATATATATATATATATATATATATATACATTATTCCACTTGATATATTACATGATGCGTTTGAAAAGTGTTTCATTTAATTGTGTAATTTGGACTCCAAACTTTATATCAGGGCTTTCTCTTTATTTTTCCTGTAATGTCTAAGTTAGGCCCTACATTTGTATTTTATTTCACAATTTTGAGTAGCGTAGTGTCTGAAATAAATATTTTATATATTTGTTAATATCTTTTAAACAAATGGTTTTAAAAATATGAAAAAATATACTAGTATTTCCCATAATGAGCTCTTTCATATCATATACTGCATGATGCGTTTTAAAAAAGTTTATTTTTTCATTGTCCGTTTACAAATAAAATTCAGGTGAGGTCCTATATCTTTAATTTTTTACAAAATTTTAACACCTTACAGTTTCGGGGATCAGGGTAGGACTGTGTTGATTTTTTATAATTATCTTAATATTTTTTAAATAATTTATTTTAAAATATGAAAAAAATATATTTGTATTCATCATAATGATCCCTTTAATTTTATATATTACATGATGAGATAGAAACAATTTTAAGTATATATTTTCTATTTAACTCTATAATTTGCACTCCAAAATTAATGTTACGGCGTCTCCTTATTTTTCTGGTAAAATTTAGGTTAGGCCTTATATATACATAATTTTTTTAAATTTTACTTATTATAGTTACAGAGATATGGGGGAATGGTTATTTCTTAAATAATTTCCTTAATATCTTTTAAATAATTTATTTTAACAATATGGAAAAAATATTTGCATTCCTCTTATTTGAAGTATTACATGATCCCCTTGAATTTTTTTATTTTTAGTTCAATGTTTTAATTATTAATTTTAGAATATTCTATATATTATTGCGGTAAATTTCCTATATACTTAATTTATTTCAAAATTTTAAGCTCACTAGTATTAGAGATACCCAAACTTTAAATATAAGAAAACACATATTGTATTCCTCGCAAAGAGGCCTTTCATTTGCTACATTACAGGATGCCTTTGAAAAAATATATTTACAATTTTTCACTTAGTTCTATATTTAGCTACCCAAAATGAATATCAGGACTTTTACTTTACTTTTCTTATGAATTTTGGGCCACTATATATTTCGATTTTTTTTAAAATTTTGTGCTGAATTAGTTCCGTTGATTAGCCGGAAAATGGGCATTTTTAGTCACATTTCTGCCAAGAAGTACCCCCCCACAACAAATTCAGATTTTCTGCATTTAAACAAGGTAGTCTAGATGGGGTTACCAAATTATACAAATTAAAAAGTTTTTGATATGGTTCTAACTTTAATAGACCCACTATATATACAGACGAATAGAAAATCTCCATTTTTAGGGTTCCGTATATACAATATACGGATACCCTTATAATATCACTCTGGAGTTCTGCCTCTGTCACATCACAGCAATTTTGTCCTAAACTACTGGACGGAAGAGGTTGAAAGTTGGCGTCAATGTATAGTTTGGTGACCCGATCAGGAGTACATATCCTAAAAGAAGAATTTTTGATTTTAGGGGTACTTTTAGGAGCAAAAATTAAAAAAAATGACCGTTCCCCCCTGATCTCTGAAACTGCTGAGCCTAAAATTTTGAAAAAATAGGAACTATAGAACGTTGCCCGAAATTTATAGGAAAAATAAGGAGAAACCATTAAAATTAATTTTGGGGGCAAATTATTAAATCTTAATCTTACTCTCAATTAGCAATTAATATTTATTATCTTAACTTTTAACTTTATCCAATTTTCTATTTATTGCATATACTTAATACTGATATACTGCTAGCAGAATCTATATGTTTATATCGTTTCACTGTACCTCGGGTCTTATGCGCATGCACGGGCGCATGTTCGAAAATCCCCCTATTGGCTCTTATGTTATTGGTTATGTTTTCTCTCTGTTAGATTCTTGGTAACGCTTGCGCAAAATGGTTTAGGTACAGCAACCATATACTTCCCGCATAGTCTGCTGTCTCTCTTAGTCGGTGTACCTTCGGCTTACGGGCGATATATCAGTATTAAGTATATGATTAATTGTCTCTTATGATTCGATAATTCCAAGACCATTGATTAAAAAATTACCATTTATTTTTTATATTTACTAAAAAAGATGCGTATTAAGGATCTTCCTTAATACAATACAGTTTGAACTTGAAATTGCTTAAGCTGTTGTCGAGTAATCACTGAAGACAATTAAAAAGCGAATATTTACTATCCTTTTGAGGAAAAATGGTTTATTACGATTTTTAATTTAACTTAAAGAGGGTATATTATACAGACGAATTGAGAACATCCGTTTTTTAATCCGATTAAAAATCGCGATAAACCCATATTTTCTCTTCAAAAGCATACGCAGTCGTTAACTGAATACAGCGTATCAGCATTACATATTAATTTACTTGCATTTACTCTTACAACTTTTTATTACTTTATTAAACTCTACCCGTATGCAAAGTAATTTTTCTGCCTTTCTGATGTACGTATTTTATATACTTCAGAATTATTTACCTTGTTTTGCGGAAACATCACAGAGTACGTACCGATGTAACAAACATTCTGCAGGAATGATTAAATTTCTCGAAATGGACCGAAGTATATTAAAAAGTCTGATATGAATTCCAATTCCAATAGAAAGGTTTTATTACATGAGCGCAGAACATAAAGTTAGTCGATAATACCTACGGTATGCTTCGCGAAGGAGGGTTATTAGCTTGTTGTGTACGTTACAGAGAAGTATTCCCGGAATCCGAAACGTAATTAAACCCTACTGAATAAAGCAATACATATTAAAAAAAATTCAAATTAATTTTGATCAACTGACGTTAAAAAATGTTCTTATTGGCATGATTCCTTCTGCAATATTGCCTGTTAAAATTGCAATATACACCTAATTAAACTAAATTTGACTGCAGCCATATTCTGTACGTCAATATTATAATAATATAATAATAGCACTAGCGAACTACTGGTTGATCTCTGGTTATATGTTTCCTGAACTGGAAGGTTTTATATTGGCAATTACCAACTAATTCCAACTAAGAACTACCCAAAGCTATAGACCCTTCTATATATATATATATATATATATATATATATACATCGACACAACAATAGTATCAATAAAAAAACAGACATAAAAAACCTAAAAACAATATACTGCAATTTACTTGAGTTGGACAAAAATCATAAACGTTAACTGTAATTTAACAAGTAATATCTCCCCCTGTTTTTTGGGTTATATATGTTTGTATATATAGGTGTGGAAATTCGTTCTCTGGGGTCGGGTAGAATCCCATGCGATTTTGAATCAATCAACACAATACGCACCAGGAGAATGAAGTCGGTGTGACGCCAGTTCGGACGTATTCTGGCGGTAATCACCGCATTCCGTCGATTCCAATCGCTTAAAAATAAAACATACGATATGTTGTAAATAATTATAAGGCTAATGATTAATTTCTTATTGACAACAGTTACTAATTTATTTTATTTTTAAGAGTATCTATTTTATTTCATTTTTAAAACGGAAAAAATGTTAAATTTTCCTTCTGGCGTAATAGCGGACAATTAATTTTTCATCGCAAAAATCATGACGATCGATGCTGTACGATACGATATTCTCGTGCTTTACCTTGAATGCTCGTGAAACAGACGTACTTAAAACGACAATCCTCGTCTCATGCATATAGTAGCAGTTCCGTCCTTGTTTAACGTTAGCATTCTCCGACCCCAGTCAAACGTTTTCCATACCTGTATGTACATGTGTGTATGTATATATATATATATATATATATATCATCGAGTCAATATTCCATTAGACTCTTTTTCTACAAATTCTTTCAATGTCTTTGTATCCACACCCCATGACCTAAGAATCTTAGTGTCTTGTAACACCGAGTCTCGGCTTTTGTTTGCATTCCATGTCACTGTTTAAATATGACAAATGGCTTTTTTTAAAATGTGATTCTGTTTTAATCTTAAAAATTGTATTCAATGTATGTGTGATCCGGTTACAATAATGTTTTATTCAATTGTTGAAATATGTCTGTAATGTTTGTTCAAAACGCATTACGCAATTTACATTACTTGCAATGAGAACCTTTTTTAAGTTAGTTTATCCATCTAGATTAAGTTTTACCATTATTAATTTGTGTAATCTTTCAGAAACTTGACTGAAGAAGAAATCAATAAATTTCGAAAACTTTCATGATATAATAAAAGAGTACACTTTATTTAGTGCCTTTTACAAAATAAAAAATTTTGCTACTTTCCCATTATTTTTTGGAAATTCCAAAATTCTATCCGGATTCTTAGCAGTTAATTGCTACGTAGTAATATATATATATATATATATATATATATATAAGGGTCTATAGCTTTGGGTATATATATATATATACCTCCGTTCTCCAGTGCCATACTATGTAAACAAACCACAATCTGTTTTAGAAAATAACAACACAAGCTGTACTGGGACCGCACGATACTGACCGGTCGGACTGTTGCTCACAATAGACCAGATGTAGTTTTAATCGATAAAGTCTCTAGAAAAACAATCCTAATTGACATAGCTATCCAGAACAACAATAATATAAAGATTAAGCAGGCTGAAGAAATGGCCAAATACAGGTATTTGGAATTTCAAATAAAGACACAGTGGGACATGATTAACACACAAACTGTGTGTGTGAGTAGTAAAAATAATTCTACCAAATAATTGAAAATACCCCGGTCTGGACGAACATCTTTACCAAATAATGCAAAAAGCCGTTCTGTTAGGAACAGCCCAGACGGTAAGAAAATTCATGATAAGTTGCCACGACTCCGACCACGGATCTGATAGCCTGGCTCAAACAGAGCTAAACCCTTTGATATCTGGATATCAGGGGTCTAGTGTGCTATCATACTCTGTATGGTCAACTCGGGGACACTAGCTTTATTATTCAACAGTTGCCCATTTACAATATACAAATTAAATTATACCTAAAGTTATTGAATCATGATAGAAAAACTAAGGTAATGGCAGATAGAAAAGAAAGTAAACAAAGAATAAAAGCATACAATAATATAAGAATAAAAATTATAGAGTAAAAACACTAAGAATTAAAAAGTAAAACTAAGAATAAAAACTTAAAACTTATTTAAATTTATGTGTAAAACTCCTACAAATTGTCCACTGTAGCCTGCCAAAGTTAATTGAGAATACACGCACTGACGAGTATATCTTCAAATCATCTGCAAAGCAAAAACTATGTGATATGGTGGATAGTCACAATGCGTCTAATATCTTTAGCCTGGTATGGGCACTATTGAGCCACACGAGAGCAAAATATTTTGCAATGGAAAAGACCAGGGTTTTGAGTTTTTCTTCTAATTGTTAGAGGTGCTGTTTGAAAGACAACGTCCTATCCCGGGTGACCCTTAAATATTTGGGGTAATTGTTGTGGCGCAGCTGTTTATTCGCTAGTTTATTATTTAGGTGGAAGCATGATACCTCGGTCTTGTTTATGTTTAGCTGGAGTCTCCAGTTGCGAAACAAAATGCCTAAATTATCCAGATTAGCTGCCAGGGTAACCTCGGTTGCCTCCATTGAATGACGTCTAGCTGCTAGAGCCCAATCGTCGGCCAATACAAATTTCGTAGAATGTGTTGCAAGCATATCAGCGATGTACAGGCTGAAGAGGAGTGGAGCCAGCACTGAACCAGGAGGCCGCCCGTTGTTTAATTTCCTCTTCTTATTTTTTCTTGCTCCTATAGTAACCTGAAATGTACTCTCAGTCAGCATGTTGCACAAAAGTCATGAAATGTACTTGCAGGGGATAACACGTAAGAGCTTGTACAGGACGCCCTGCTTCCAGACAGCAACATATGCCGCTGAAAAGTCAATAAATGTTACCGAAGCCTTGAGTTTCTTGTCGAGGCCTACTTCTATATAGTTTGTTAGCGATAGCACTTGATCGGAAGCGGTTCTTCCAGGTCTGAAAGCAGGTTGTTCTACTGGGATATGTTTTAAGATTTCAAGACTGACTCTATTATATAGAAGTATCAAACCCTAATAGACGTATACAATGCTATAGCTCAATATTCCACAGGCTATAAACCATAACTAAACCTCACAACACAGTTCACTGGTCAACTCGGTGCTACATTAAGCCCTCAAAATTGAGAATCGATTTTATAAACACTACAGGCTCACTAACTAGAACTATATATCAAATGCTTTTCATCTAATCCCGAACTCGGATGGCTTTGTAGCGAACTTAAGACTTGGATTGCACTTCACAATACCAATCACCTAAACTGGTCAACTAACAAGTCACAAACTTGTTGACTACTCCTAATGTCCAAGAAGAATCGATTTTTCACTAATTCTCTACCGTTTGTCTTAAATTTTCTCATCATCTCTATACAACTTAGACATATTTATTACCTGGACAAATTTAAAATGATTTTATCTCTCTCTGTAATCTTACGCCTCTTCAGAAGCTGTTGCAGATGTTTTCTTTTTTGTTAATACTCTCCAGTTTTGTGAAATGACCGTCTGGCACTCTCAGAACTTTTTCCATAATCCTTCATCAACCTCAGACTTCATAATAGAGCATAGCGTGACTTTACTCTTAAATATTTTAATCATTCTCCTCTTGCGTTACACAATTGGAAAAAACATAATATCGTCTCGTTATGTCCTTCACTGGATTTCGCGTTTAAAATGTTATTACATTCTTGAGAATCCCTCCTGGAGCTCATGAGTTGATAATCGTTTCACTTCTTCGCAGTCTGAATTATTCTGCGAAAATTTTGGTAAACTTCATATTGCGAGGTTGGGATTTCCATCGAAATAGTTTTTTGTTGAACAGTTGAATGAACTCTTCACGCTTTCCACTTCATAAGGAAATGTTTAAGTTTATTATTGTTTTGGTAAAACATGGATGCTATAGTAAGGAGTAAATGAATTGAACCTTTGATTAAAAAGTTTTTAATTTTTTTATTTTAAGTTTGTTAATAATGTGTATTCCAACGTGGTTATCTATACACTCCCCAACAGGTATTTGCATTGATTAAATAACGTGGTCTATCTCTTCTTGAGGAATACTATCCCAGGCTAACTGTATTTCAGGTCTTAGAACCTCCAAAATCGGTGGGAGCTCTACACGAGCTCGTGTAAGTTTCCGAGTCATCTACCCAAATATGTTCTATGGGCGAAAGGTCGGGGGATCTGGGCGTGCCTGGCATCAGATTCAAATGCGTCTCTCCAAGACAGTTTAAACTGAGTTGAGCAATATGATGCCGAACATTATCTTGTTGAAATATGAGATCCATGAGCTGATTAATGTAAGAGAGTACATACGGCTCCACATCTTCCTGAAGATAACTGCGATGTCATGTTTCCTCAAACAAAGACTAAATGTGATTTGTTTTCATGTGCGATAGCACCCCTTACGATAACGCCTACTGCTCGGTGTACGTGTTCTTCAACATCAAATTGAGGTTGACGTCTTTCAACTCGACGTCGTCTAATCCTTCTTTGGCCATCATGTCCTCCCAGTCAGAGTCGACATTTATCATGGAAGACGTACTGATGCCATTCCACATCTCTTCTCCACTGCATTCGTTGCCGTCGATGCTCAGCTGTTAGAAGTAGTACAAGATAGTGTTGATAACGCTGCAGTCAGATACTTACAAGATGGCTTTGTTCTCCTAAACACTAATCAGCCAAATTTGAAGTCGGTCTCTAAAGCCATTAATCTTAGACGTCAGTCTTGAACTTCATTTGTGTCCCTTCGACGTCCGGTGGCTACTGTTCTCTTATAATAGTAGCTGGATTTCTGTTCTTGAGGTTAGCGAATTCTGGAAATAACAATCAAGTTTGATGAAGTAGTAGATAAGTACGCAATGAAGGATTTTAGATTTGCTTGCCACCAGCTTCAAAATATACTAGATTGGTAGGTAATTAATTTGTAGAGAATGAGCACATTTTAATGTTTATATTTTTTACTTCCTGGGTAGGTACCTAAGAACATTGAATGTGTTATTTATTTGCTAGAGTTGTATTTTGTTATAATTATTTTTAGCTTTTTAGTTATAAGTTATATTTTTTTAAAAAATGTTTTATTATTAAGGGCGTTAAACTTCAAAAATTATAATGAGAGTTTGAGTTTTATAAATTAGTTTTCAATTACCGAATTTAATATAAAATTGATGCTGTACAATGGCAACCGGTAAATTAGGTAATTATCTGTAACTTTAGCTAGGAAGAACATAAAAATCTATACTTGTTGATTTCATTTTTATCTTATACAACGAGCTATCCAGTTTATTATTTTAATATCTAACTTTGCCAAGCGCAAGTAATGACTGGATGTTAAAACCAGACTAAAAGTTTGTGTACCATCAATAATTTCCATTAATTTAGCATAAAGTTCTCCGAAAATAAAGAAAATCCATTATTTATAAGCAACTCAGCAGTGTAGAAAAACTCCTACTATATTCATTACGGAGTCTAAGAGGAAAATTCTCCTTCGCTATCGAGGAAAAAAAATTACTATACTCCCTTGATACATTTGGCAGTGAAGTGTGAAAAGCATCCATTCTCATTAAGAGACACCAGAGGACGCCCCTTGTATTTTTAACGTCAAACCGTTGTTAGTTTGATGCCTCGGAGTTCCATAAGTCTAAGAAAAAAAAGTGAAAGAGGAATGGCTTTTGCTTTTTGGCGTACGAATATATTTCAAAATTTACTACTATACTGGAGTTGCGACTACATATAAATAAATTCGACTGTTCATTTTCTAGAAAAAAAAAATCTGTTTTTGTCTTGATTTGAGATGTTTGTATAATAGAAAAAAATTTATTTTATGTAGGTTACTGCATTTCTATAAGGCATTTTGAGTAAATTCAATATCATATAATTTATCTTTGCTCCTAAATATTTTGAAAAAAAAAACGAAATTCTGTCGATTTAGTCAAATCTCTCTAGCTCTTTTGTTTTTTATTTTATAAAAAAGTGTAAATATCAAAATTTAAGGGAATTGTATCTCGAATATGATTGCCATATTCTTCTTTGCGTGACAGCTCTCGTTTTCGAGATACGACACAAACTTATCTTTTTTTGAATGGAAACCATATGACATAAAAAAATCGGACATTTTTAGAGCTTTTCAATGATATAATACTCGATATAGTTATTCATAAAAATAACGGAGTTACGGATGATTTTCTCTCTTATTTTCACTTTTAAGGTAGGTAGCCATGAAAAAGATTGTTTTCACATTGACGTTTCCTCATTAGAGAGTAATTCCATGAGTAGTGCTGAACTGACAGTCGAGATTAACAAATTTTCGTGATAAAATGGAATATTCTAACGAAGAAAACTGAATATGGTGGAATGTTACATCATATGCCATAAAAATTCAATTCGTGCAGCTGAGTAATACTCATATTTATTTTAATCATCGTCAACCTGCTCTACGTACATTTAAGAGGCTTTACGATAGTTTACGCAGATATGAATCTTTTACTAAACCACTAAAGGAACGTAATCAAATTAACGAAGCAGCACAAATAAATGTTTTGGCACTGGTAAATTAAAATCCATCTACATCAACTCGTGAGATTGCGGCAGAAGCTGGCACATCTCAACGAACTGTAGTTAAGGTACTGAAAGCGCACAAGTTCCACCCGTACAAACTTTCAGTTTCTCAAACTTTCCATGCTGGTGATGAACATCAACGTATTTTGTTTTGTACATGGTTTAGAGACATGTGTTTTGACAATCCACAGTTTCCATTAAAGGTGTTATGTTCAGATGAAACTATATTTACTAACTGCGGTATGTTTAATAGACACAATGAGCACATCTGGCCTAAAGAAAACTCTTTCCATGTAGAACAAAGACGACTCCAGATACAATTTGGTTTTACTGTTTGGTGTGGTATCACAGGGTCTACTATTCTGGGGCCTTTTATCTATGCCGAATCACTTACTGGGGAGCGCTACTTGCATTTCTTGTAATACACTTTTCATGACATGTTGCATAATTTGAATTTGAGAACTCCTTTAGAAATTAAGTGGTTCCAACATGATGGAGCATCTGCTCATAACTCGTTATTATTAAGATAACACTTTGATAATATCTATCCAAACTCTTGGACAGGAAAAAATGGCCCACGCGAATGGCCACCCCGGTCTCCCGATTTGGCATTTGTAGACTTCTATTCATGGGGTGCGCTAAAAAACAAAGTATACAAAAGAAAGTATGAGACAGTTGGTGACCTAAGGGAGGCGGTATTACAAGCAATTGAAGAAATTGATAGGCGGTCTGTGAGGAAAGCGGTAATGTCAATTATAAAAAGATGCAATTTTTGTCTAAATAACAATGGTGGACTTTTCGAACATAAGTTGTAACCATTATTATGTATTTAGTTTTTTAGTTATATCTGATATACCTAATAAAAAAATCGTTCAATGTTTTTTGGAATCGTTATTAATAAAACAATCTATTTTATGGCTACCTACGTTAAAAGTGAAAAGCATTCATAACTCCGTTATTTTTATGAATAACTATATCGAGTATTTTATCGTTGAAAAGCTCTAAAAATGACCAATTTTTTGAGGTCATAGCCAACTATGGTTTCCATTCAAAAAAAAATTTATGTCATATCTCGAAAACGAGAGCTGTCAGGGAAACGAAGACATTACAATCATATTCGCGATACAATTTCCTTCAATTGTAATATTTACACTTTTTTTATAATATCAAAAACATAGGAGCTAGAGGGATTTGACTAAATCGACGGAATTTCGTTTTTTCAAAATATCTAGTAAGCCATGACTTTTTACAAAAATTCGAAAGTGTCATTATATTAAGGCAGTAAAACTGCAAATCTTTCCCAATTTAACCATTGCTCTATCTCCGCTAGTTTCCGAGATCCCCATACTAATCATCAAAAAAACTCACCCTGTATACAGGTCTTTTAATAAAGTTGAAATCTTATGAAAGTATATCAACAATCGACCTGCTAGCACGGTATTTTGACTTATGCTAGCCAGTACGTTCGACTTATCCAAGTATACATAAACAATAATAATTTATACCGGAACAAATGATCGCTACTATGCTATTTACTGAACTTGTCTTTGAGTGTCCGTCACCTCATAGTTGTTTCTTTTTCTATTTCCGGCATTGTAACGTATATAATTGCTAATATTTTATGCGACAAATAAATCATGGCCTACTTTGACAATTTAAAGCCTGACTTTTACGAAATGTGATATTTTGATATACTCAAATCTTTTATGCACTTATGAGACATGGTTAGATTGAAAAATTTACGCTCTTTCCAAAAATTTAAAAACCCAATATGGCGGTCACAAGAAATTTAAGTTTGCGAGATAACAAAAGACAATTGTGATATGTCAAACATGCCATCTTATTCTCCTTAAAAGGTGTCCGAATAAGGTCAAATTTTGACATCTATCAAATTAACCGTTTTTGATTTACCGGCGAAAAACGAAATCCGCCATTTTCGGTTTTAGCCGATTATTTCCAAGCCCAATTGTCCGATTGTAAGTATGAAACCACTAAGTCTACTCTAAAACATTTGTTAATTAGTAATTGAGTTATTCGCGAAAAATGTGATAAAAGATGCATTTTTCAATCTTTCGTAGCTGTTATCTAACGTGATTACGTTATTACGTTATTATCGAAAATAATAGTTTGACATTTCAACTTCATGGGTTTGAAGGTTTTCTCACAAATGTCATTTTTTATCGACAGCTCTTTATTTTTGGTTATGTTTACTATGCTCCCATTCTCTGGCAAAGTACTTTTTTCTAAAACTGAATGGAACATAACATAATTATCTAATCTTTCGGTAGAACTCGTCAGATATTAATATCCTTTTGGGTTTGTTCTATTGACGATAAATTTAATTTGAAAATCTGCATTTTGGTAGGTATTCGGCCACGAATAAATAGTAGTAGAGGGGATCATGATTTCCCCTCACGGTAGAATACGAATAGCATGTCATCGAATTGACATGACGTTTAAAACGCTTTACCCAAGCAAATTACATGATATACGAGGGTAAATCAAATATAAACGGTAATTGACATTCTGCTTAGTTCTGCTGTTTTGAGCTAGGTTATGTTGTTTGGAGTAGATATTTGGTTTATGGTATGGAGTGTAGAGTGAAAGGAGGACAAACTTATATGGGAATAAAACTGAAAAAGTGTCCAGCGGACGGTTTCAAATAAGAAGTTCAAGAAATGACCAGAATGGCGCAAGTGTAACCACAGGGTATGTTATGAAGTTAATTGTCAACGGATTGAAATACACAAATCCTACTTTTAGAAGTGAAGCGGCTGAAAAAGTGAGAATGATGTAAAATTATTAGTAAAAATCGTAAATAAAACGTAGAAAATCTGTTATGTGAACTTTTCTTTGTAAACGGTTGTCTCAGTTTTTTGTAATCTCTGCAAGTGATGAGTTTATAGTGTGTTAATTGTGATATAAATTAATAAGCGTGTGCCCCAGTTTTGACTTTTTGTAAAACGGAGTGATTTTGTAATTGTTATTTTCTTATAAAACTTTTTGAAACATTGGGAAAATTTGTGTATTTGTAATATTTTTATACTTATTAACAAATAGATGTTGGTGAATTAGATGTAAATAAAAATTCCTTATTTTTACATTCTTGTGTTCATATTACATGTTTATTTTGAAAAGTTGGTGTTTCTAGTTCTTTGTTCACCATTCTCTGGATAAAAGGTAATTAACAATTCTTTTCATCACTGAATAAACTGGTATAATTAAGTTATCTCTTCTGTTATCATTATGGAACAAATTTCACTTGCATTTTATGCTAGAATAGTTTATTTTTCAATGATTCTAACATTTTCACACACTGGTTTTCCATATATTTTTTCTTGTCCCCATTAACTACAATTAAATGACTATTTTTGGCATCTTTCTGCTGTAGGTCTATTTTAAATATTTCCAAAGGTACGCCTGGTGAATGGCCCTGGAAAAATATCTTTAGAAGTTTGTTGAAGTTATCGATGGACAATGCCATAAACAGTTTAGTAATTATATAATAATGGGTTCTTCAGAGTTTAATTTGTTTAGGCTATTTATCTTGACTCCTAAAAAAAATGTACAAATAAAATTTTGCTTGCAAGTCATTTTTATCTATGTACAATGTATTTCATTGACTGAATACAAATTTTACCAATCATTTTAAATCTGGTTGATTAACTATGATGTTTAAATTTGCAATTTTTGGATGTGTGCTTACTTTACAACACATTAAAAAAAATCTTGATAGGTTCTGTTCTAACTGCATAAATTCTTCTTTTCTATTAATAATTAACCAATCTTGAGCGTCAGTTTTTGGTTTTAATGTTAGCTCTCAGGCATGTAACAAAACCATCTTTTCTTATTTACCCACACATTTTTGGTTGGTTTATTTCGCAGATCATATGGAGAGAACATTTTGTGGGAATATAACTAACTGAAAATAATTTTCAATTTAATCATGTCAATAATACTACATTTATAACAAGTAAATAAAAACTTTACAGAATTTATTTTTAGAAATACTTACTTTTCATTATAAAAAAAAATATATTATAATCTGCTGTTGTAATTTGTAAAATGTATAGGTTAGAATTTTCAATTATCTTTTAAATGTTATTCTACGAACAAATTACCCCGTCGTCCCAGTGGCGCCCCCAAATTGATACCCTTTTGTGGACACTTTTTGATACACAGAGTGTGTCCTCCGTTTACTCAACACTCCATGGTTTATGGGCATACGTGCGTATGCTATACGTATTATATGATGTGTGGTCAGGACAGAGCACAGCTATGTCCAAGCTAGAGATACCTTCGTCGGTTGTGCAACAATTTATCATAAAGTTTTTAATCATGAAAAGCGTTAATCCCTTAGAAATTTTAACTCATTTGAAGGTACAGTTTGGGGATAGTAAACTGTTTCAGAATTGTGAGAAAATTTAAGGGTGGACGAGAACGATAACCATGATCTACGCACAAGGACAAGCCTTACAGCTGACAAAGCCAATAGCGTTCGACAGCTTGTTGAATGTGACGACTGATTAACCGTGGGCGAATTTCCTCAGAACTGTTCAATCAATTATCATAGATCAACTTGGTTTCAGAAAAATTAGTGCTCGATGGTTTCCGAGGTTGTTGACTGTAAAGCAAAAGAACGTGAGATAGAAGATTGTTGAAAGACTTCTGACTACATTCAGCGAGAAGGGAAGACCTTTTTGAAGCTCGTCGCCTAAAGTGGCGAAACAAGAATAAAGACAAAAACTCGTCTCTCATCTGGAAAAATTTTTGGCACGATTTTTTTACTCTAAGAACATTTGCTAATCGATTTTCTACATGCCCAACGTACACGAATGTCGATTACTATTGCCAGTTGTTACGCAAAAACGGCGTATTTGAAACAAAAAACAAGAAATACACTGCAAGAAATGGGCAGAGAAACCCTCGACCACCCTTCTTTAGCCCTGACTTTTTTTTGTTCGTGAAGGAATTACCCACAGGAAAACGATTTGGAGAAATGAAGCAGTCGAGGAGCAGTTGGCTTGCAACTCGCCCACAAACATTCTATGAAAAGAGAATACTGAAACTCCTAAATCGGTGGGAAAAGTGTGTAGATCGCACACGAGGGTATATTTCTGTATATGCTATTCAATAAATGTGTGAAAAAAATTCTGTTGATATATGATTTACCCTCGTAATTGTTTTGCTGACTTTAATTGTCCGAGTTTTGAAATCAAAACGATTTGAAATGAATGTCAGTTCGTACGCAGTAGCAAAAGGAGGGGAAGATGCTTCTCCCACCAGTACATTTTACTTAATTCCGAATACCAAATTGCAGGGATTTCAAACTGATTTTACATACAATGAAAGAAAACCAAAAGAAAATTAGTTTATGTGAGATTGTACTGAAAGATATGAAAATTAATATGTTCCTTTCAAATGGTCAATATTTTAATTTAGCACAAAGTGGGAGCATTGTAAACTTCACTTAAAATCAAAAGCCCTGGAAAAAAATCAGATTTGCGAGAAAACTTTCTGAGCCGTAAATTTCAGATTCTTACTATTTATTTACTTCGTAGAAATGAAACATTCTGAGTTTCAAAATTTTAACGTTTCTTAAACAATAACTATGATTGATAAATGTGTATTTTTTACAGTTTTTTCCAAATAAATCAATAACTAATTGTCCAATCGGCTATATGAATCCACCATTTAGTGGCTATTGAAATTACGTATAAAACAAACTTACTTTCGACACTGGAACTTTTCATTCAGTTTCTGAAAAGTTACAAAAACTGCCAAAATTGCGATTTTTGCAACTTTAAACACTCCGTATAATTAATTAAGGAATCGAAATTTGTTAACAATAGTTTTTATATGTTATGCTAAACACATGAAGAGCCATTCAAACACCTGTGGAATTTTTTTGCAATTGAAAATACTAACGTCCCTAGAGTAAATAGTAACGGGAATGCTATTAGACCTATCTAAATGGTTCCAGGAACAGCGTTTTTACTAAAACTAAAATATTATACACTATGAGGGAATAAAATTCCGTTTGTGTTTCTATACTGTGTATATGTTATTTATATTGCATCACATATTTATAACATATATTTGAAGCAGATTCTCACCTAAATTCTAGTTACGAATTCAAATGCTGACATCTTCCACGATCCATAATTATGGGAATTAATTGAACCTTGGAAACAACTGATGGATTTTACAGTAATTATTCATAGAATGAGGACATTAAGCCTTTTTAATTTCAAAATGTAGCTAAGCAGAATATTGCTGCTTCCATAATTAAAATCGCAGCTACCCGCTCTGGTGCCTTGATAGGAACTTCAATTAATTCGATTAATTTTTCCTTTTTCTCTCCATTCCCTCACTCGTATTATGATTTTCCACTTTGCTATATTAATTTTTTTTTTTTCGGTTTAAAAGCAGACAAACTTGGTTTCAAAATATTAAAATCCGAGAATTTTGAGCCTTTTAAAATGTGTTATTATTAACTGGAATATAGAAATCCTTAAAAAAATCTGTACTGCAGCAAAAGAATTTTAGTGCTAAAATTGAGCATATATAGGGCTTACATACAGATGTCCATATTATGTAAAGGAAATTTATGGTTGTATTCAATTTAATTAGGGTTCGTCGAATAAAAATGGTTGATAAGTTGAGGTTATTTATTATCAATATCTTCAACCTGGACTCACACAGAAGAATATGAATAAAAGTTGGTACGGAAACCCCTAGTATGCTCAATCAAAAAATCTAGGGGATGTTTGGAGAATATTTAACAAAAAAACCTTAGATTGCACATACATTTTTAAAATGACCAAATTTATACTAATTAATTTTTTGTTAATAAATGCTAACTAATGCAAGCCAAATTCCTAGAAAATACTAGATGTCGGTCTTACATCTCGCGTGTCGGTATAAGCTAAATTTCTTTAGATATATAGGTATGTGTGGATCTTTTATTGAAACATTTACAAATGGAAAAATCGCTTGCAATAGCCTCCGCATTTAGCATAATATTATGATTGGTCCGTCATTATTATCTGTGGCTAAATGGAGTATGGGTATTCCATTTTGCAAATAAATCCATATTATACAAGGAATATAAATATGTGTCTGCTTAAAATTAAAATTTGCATTAAGATTATTTATTATATGAATATAGTACCACCCCTTAGCAATTTTTTGAATGGACTCGTCCCAAATATTTTTTTACGGAATGGCCAAATATTTTCAATACTTATATGTATTAATACTTTAAGTTTTGGAAAAGTGAGATGAGGGATTTCTAGCTCAATTCTTCTACTTTTCAACGGTAGTTTATTCATAATAATAGGGTTATCCGGTGAAATAATATAACCTTTCAAAAAAATATGTCTTCCATAGCATTGACTGAAATTTTCTAAAAACTACCGGGGCTGCAGTATGAACATAAATTGGGTATGATAATATCTATCGCTTCAGTTAATAAGAATATTTTAGCTATAATATATATGTTATATGTAAAACTTAACATTGGATTAACCTTCAACAAAGTAATTACATTGTATCAAACAATAGCTCATTGTTACTTGTTTACGCCGCTATTTTGCAGGCTTGCTATTTTTGCCTTGCAGGTGTCCAGAACGGAAATGATGCCTAAGCATTCCTAAACTTATAAATTCATTCGAATATGCTTTCTCGTAGCTCTTTAACATTTGTTCCTCGTACGTAGAAGCTCTATTACGTTTCGTTCCTCATACAGTTCAGTTCACAAGTAAATTTCAAACGCGTATTTAAATCGCAAAATCCAAAGTTAAGTTATAAAGTAATTTCAAAGTGTGAATTTTTGTGTTAATAAAATAAAATCTTTTTTAAAACTTTGTTTATGAGAACCCACTCATAACATTTGGCGCAGTCAGTAGGATCCTGTACGCTGACATACCATTTAAACAGTCGGATATCCTGGTCCCTCACATAACATTTGGCAGTAGGATTATCCTGTGCGCTAACATAACATTTGGTGCAGTCATCCAGATCTTGGACGCCGACAGAACACGCGTAATTCCTAAATCGGTTGCTCACTCCGGCGTTGGATTCCAATCCTTTACCAAGAGAACGAACCCCGCAGAAAAAGGAAGAATCGCTCAGCAGAAGCAGAATCCTTCAACAGAAGCAGAATTGCAGTTTCCAAGTCAAAAACAGTGACAGAACCCGCGTAAGTCCTGAATTGGTTGCTCACTCCACTGAACAACTTAGGAAACAAAGCAGATTCACTCAACAAAGCAGAATTGCAGAAGAAGAAAAACCAGTCTCCAAGTCTACAGTGACAGAACCCGCGTAAGTCCTGAATTGGTTGCTCACTCCACTGGCAGAACTAAGGAAAACAAGGTAGGAATCATCATCTTAATTCAAATAATAACAATAAAACAATTGTATGTTCTAATATCTTCAAAAGGTAAAACAATCCTTAAAAATAACAACAAACTGTTACAAAATAATTTAATAAACTTTCAAGAAAAAAGAGAACTTTCAAAACTTTTCAAAAATGTCACACACAGAGGAACATATAGAGCCATACAAACTTTCAGAAATTTTCAGTTTAGTTCCAGAATTTGACGGAAATCAAATAAATTTACAAACATTTATAAACGCTTGCGAAACCGCTAATCGCATGGCAGTAGGTGATCAAAATTTATTTTTAACTATTCACATAAAGAATAAATTAAAATTAAAAGCCGCTGAACTAATCAATTCGAGAAACCCAAGCACTTGGCTTGAAATAAAAAATTTACTAGAATTACATTTTGCCGACACGAGAGATTTTTCAAGTTTAATACACGACCTTCAAAAAATGCATCAGTTAGAAAACGAAAACGCTATAACTTTTGTATCAAGATTACAAAGTTTAAATTCAAAGTTATATGCTTCCATTAATAAACAACTTCTGTCTACAATCGAGAAATCCGCTCAAACTCGCATGATAGACAATATGTGTTTAAATGCTTTATTAACAGGTTTAAACGGTCAATTAGGTTACGTAATCAGAGCTGCAAATCCCGCAGATATAGTAAGTGCAACGACTTTGATAAAGAGAGAACTTCAGTTGCAACAATTCGAGAAACAAAAACACGATCTTTTGCCGCGTTCGCAAAAACGCACATTCTCAAATCAAAATTCACAAAAACAATGTACTTATTGCAGAAAAACAGGACATTTATACAATGAATGTAGAAAAAGACAAAACAACAATCTAATAATTACCCAAACAATTACTCAAATAACTTTCAAAACAATTTCCAGAGAAATCAAAACAATTTCCAAAGACCCCCAAATTTCTCAAACAATTTCCAGAGAAATCAAAATCAAAATAATCAAAGCAATTCCAAAGAAATCCAAATTTTCGAAACAATTCACAACCTTCAACAAGTCAAGGAAATTCTTCAAACACAGGAACAATTCCTAGACCCCAGTCAATGAATTTCAATCAAAGACAACAAAATACAAATACAAATCCAAGAACAAATCATTATAATCAAGACAACTTTGAACAATCTTTTGACTCATCCCAACAAATTGATTACGAAAATCATGAAACATTTTTAGAAAATGAAAATTTTCAAGAGGACTTCATTCCAGAAGCTCCACCTCACATAGAAACTCTAACAGCCCAAATACAAACTCTCAACCTTACAGAGAACAGATTCATTTAAAAAATAAATTCCCCCTACTAACGGTAAATGGAGAAAATCTCTATTATATAAAAGATATGACAAACCAATTTAAAATTTTAATTGATACAGGCGCAGGTTTATCGATTTTCAAACCCCAAACTTGCAAAAACTATAAAAAAAGAAACAAAGAAAACATCACTATACAAGGCATAACGAATCAAAAAATTCTAATAACGGAATCAGTATTAATTCCCTTCGGAAACGATAGTCATCACAAAGTGTACATTTATGACTTAGATATCGATTTTGACGGTATTCTAGGGTCAGATTTTCTACAACAATACCAATGTGTAATTGATCTGAAAAATGAACAATTAATCACAAATTTTAAGTCAATACCTCTTTTTAAATTTACCAAAGATCATTTTAACGATCAACCCACAGAAAATATTTCAACAATGACAAATAAAAATTCAAATCCCAGTGATATTTCAAATGAAATTGAAATAGAACCCCGCTGTGAAAAAATCGTAAAACTAAAATGCAATTTAAAAAACAAACAAGCTGTATTAGTAGCCACAGAAATAAATAAAGTCAGGTTACCAAATGCGTTAATACAAACAAATGATAAAGGTGAATTTTATACTACAGTAATAAATCCTTATGCAATTAATCAAACCAGAAATTTTGAGAATTTACAAATCGAACCTCTCGAAAGTTATTCAATTAATTATTTTTCAAACTCAAATTTTGAAAACAACTCTTACATCGACCGAGAACACGAAATATTACAACAACTAAGATTAGATCATCTAAATGACGAAGAAAAGGAAGACATCATCCAAATTTGCACAGAATTTTCAGATATATTTTATTTAGATGGAGATAACCTCACGTTTACGAATGAAACAAAACATAAAATAAATACAGGTGACGCAAAACCAATTATGACAAAATCATATCGATACCCATACGCACACAAAGAAGAAGTAAAGAACCAAATTTCAAAAATGCTATCACAAGGAATAATCAAACCTTCAATCAGCCCATGGAATTCACCAGTGTGGGTAGTCCCTAAGAAAATAGATGCGTCAGGAAAACAAAAATGGAGGATAGTCATAGACTACAGGAAACTCAACGAAGTGACAGTAGACGATCGTTATCCCCTACCAAACATTTCAGATTTACTCGATCAGTTAGGAAAATGTCAGTATTTCACATCCCTCGATTTAGCGTCCGGCTTTCACCAAGTAGAAGTCGATCCCAAAGACGTAGAAAAAACAGCATTTTCAGTAGAGAACGGTCACTATGAATTTGTCAGGATGCCGTTTGGATTGAAGAACGCACCTGCAACGTTTCAAAGAGTTATGGATTCAATTTTACTAGGAATTCAAAATGAAAGAGCCGCAATTTACATGGACGATATACTCATATACGCACCAACAATACAAGAGCATAATAAAAGACTAAAAGAAGTTTTCACAAGATTACGAAATTCAAGTCTGAAGATACAACCAGATAAGTGTGAATTTCTGAGAAAAGAAGTAGCTTATCTAGGCCACATTGTTACAAAAGATGGAGTCAAGCCAGACCCTTCAAAAATTGAAGCAGTTAAAAATTTTCCAAAACCGAAAAACACCAAAGAAATAAAATCATTCTTAGGTCTAGCAGGGTATTATAGACGATTTATTTCAAATTTTGCAAAGATAGCAAAACCATTAACGAGATTACTACAAAAAGACGTTCCTTTTAATTTCAATTCAGAATGCGAAAAATCATTTGAAGAATTAAAAAATGCTCTCATTTCAGAACCTATTTTAAAATATCCCAACTTTGAAGAACCTTTTGTTCTCACATGTGATGCAAGTGCATACAGTATAGGAGCAGTTTTAAGTCAAGGCCCTATAGGAAAAGACTTACCAATAGCATACGCCTCAAGAACACTTTGTCCAGCAGAAACAAGATATTCAACAATTGAACGCGAACTATTAGCAATAGTTTGGGCAGTCAAGACATACAGATGTTACCTATATTCGAGAACCTTCCTACTAATTACCGATCATCGCCCTTTAACATGGCTTTTTTCCATAAAAGACCCAGGCAGTCGTCTTGCCAGGTGGCGTCTAAAATTAGAAGAGTACGATTACAAGATAATGTATAAACCAGGACGAAGTAATAAAAATGCAGACGCACTTTCACGAATAAAGATCAATCACTTTAAAGAAACTTCGAAATTAGCAACAAAAATATTAGCCTCAAACAACTCAGAAACCGACAGCGAAAAAACAGACACAGCTGACGAACAAGAAATTGATATTGAAGAAATCGACGCAGAATTTCAGAACTTCGTTAAATTATATCAAACAACCTCATTAATCGATTATTCAAAAGTAGAATATTTAAATGATCAATTATTAAATAAACAGCACAAAGATATAATAAGCATATTTTGGCAAAATCAAACAAGAGAAGAACTACATGAAAAAATACTAGAAGATATTTTTGAAGAAAATTTAGATATTACCTTTAACAAACTAAATATCTTACACAGTGCGACAGTAAAGAACAGAACTTATTATTTAATATTTTTACCTTATGATCCCGATTCAACAAACGAAAGATTATTTTATACTCTTTACAAATTTAAAAATGAACTAGATCCTTCAAAAACATATTTTGTGGAAAACAATGTAGATTTACCAATCTTAGAAATGTTATGCTACATTTACGCTGACACAGAAATAAAATTTAAAATATGCCAGAATGTAACAAAGACACCAGATCTTGATGAAAGACAAATTATTTTAGAAGAATACCACAATGGAAAAAGAAATTTACACCGAGGAATAAACGAAACTATACGCAGGATTAAAGAAAAATACCAATGGAAAGGATTAAATAAAGACGTTGAGAATTTTATAAAAAAATGTGAAACATGTCAAAAAACCAAAATTTGTAGAAAAAACCTAAATCAACCCCTCGTGATTACAGAAACCCCTCGTACACCTTTTGAAAGAATAAATATAGATATTCTTGAAATTCCCTCAAAGAATTACATCCTAACAATTAACGACGAACTAACAAAATTTATCCAAGCATACCCTCTTAATGACAAAACTTCAAAAAGTATCGTAAATACACTAATTCTATTTTTTCAACACTATGGTACACCCCTTAGGATCCATTGCGATCAAGGCAAAGAATTTAATAATACTTTAGTGAAAGACTTATGTCAACTTTACAATATCAAACTTACATTTTCAAGCATATCTCATCCTCAATCTAATGGATCAATTGAAAGATTACATGCTACTTTATTAGACATGATCAGAGCCCATCTTTCAGAAAACCCAAATGACAATCCACTAACTTGCATTCCCTATGCAGTAATTTGTTACAATAACACTCAAAATAAGACACACGGATTTACCCCCTTCGAGTTAATTTTTGGTCATACATCTTCGAGACCACCGGAAAATTTATATAATGAAAAAGAAATAATTTCCAAATACATCCGCGATCTAAATAACAGAATTAATTATTTTTATAAATTAGCCAGGGAAAGAACCCAATTATCAAAAGAAAAAGCGAAGGAAAGATTTGATAAAAGAATTTCAGAAAATCGTTATAATTTTAAAGTAGGAGATAAAGTTTTTATAAAAGAATCTCAAATTTCAGACAAATTGAAAAACAAATTTAATGGTCCATATGAAATAACTGAAATTTTGAAAAACTCAGCTATAGTAATAAATCCTGATACACAAAATACTTATAAAATAAATTTCGACAGAATGAAACCACATCTTGAAAAATAATTTCTTTTCAGATGAATGGAACACATTTAACGCTTATCGGATTCATTACACACCTACTCATCATCTCACAATGTCAAGTTCAGATCACTCCCGTAAACAACACGGTAGGAATTTATTATAATTATGACTCATTAATGAAACTATCAAATAACAGGTGGACATTATTAGTTTACAAAGATTTGAAAAATATAAGAAATGCTTTAAATGATAACAACAATATTTTGGAACACATAAAAAGTATGATATCAGAATCTACAAATAAAATGAGAAGTTTTAAACCACATGTGCAAACACACATAAATATATTAAGTCAAATATCCAAAGATCTTGAAAATAAATATTCAGAAATATTTGCAGACACTTTAGCGAATAACGAGCGCTATAAAAGAGGTCTAATAGATGGTATAGGAACTGTATGGAAATTCATATCGGGAAACCTCGATGCTTCAGACGGGAAATACTTTTCAGAATGCATTGAAAAATTAAATCATGATGAACATCAAATTGAAAATTTAATGAAAAACCAGATATCAGTTACCACTTCGGTAATTAAAAACTTTAATAATACAATTCAAAAGCTCAAAATAGATGAGGAAACTTTTAATGAAGATTTAAAGAAAATTGATAAATCAATTTATACTCTTAATGATGATTTAGCATTTTACGAAAGTAAATTAAAAATATTAGACATTTGTGAAACGTTATTGGAAAGTTACACATTTCTCGAAAGTTCAATTAATGATATATTAAACTCAATAACTTTTTCACGATTAAAAATAATACATACTTCAATAATAACACCAAAAGATTTAGTCAATTCATTACAAGAAATATCTCAAGCTCTAACAAAAGACAATTTACCAATATCCCCTCAACTAACGAACATTGCTAAATATTTTGAAATAATCGAGTTGCATGCTTTTCAAACAGAGTCAAAAATAATATTTGTTTTAAAGATTCCCTTAGTAGAATCCGAGTATTATACTCTTTTTCAACTATATCCTCTACCAATTGAAGATAGTAGAACAGGGTTACATCATTCAATAATATTATCAGAAAAATACATCGCAAAAGATGATGAATCTTTACTCTATGCTACATTCCAAAATTTAGACAATTGCAAAAATCTAGATGCAAATTCAAAGATATGTTCTGATGTACTCCCACTACCAATCGATACAAACTCAATATGTGAAGCCCAACTACTTAAACAACAATTCAAATTGCCAAAAACTTGTCAAACCTTATAAATTTATGCAAATGGCTACAATGTGAAAGAAATCCAGATCAATACATGGTTGATTACTGTATCTGATCCACTACCAATAACAAGTAAATGTGTAAATCAAGACACAAAAACAATTATAATAAAGAACAATTCAATTATAACACTAACTCCAGAGTGCAACGCCTTCATTGGAACAACAAGAATAAGAGCCAGAAATAGTAACGACAGAAATACGAAAATATTATACAATACTGTCCCAGTACAAATACCATTTGAATGTTGCAGTAACATTCCAGAGAAGAAACAATTACCAGAGCTCAAACCCTTAAAACTAAATAAAATAAATGTAGACGATTTGAATATTGCACAACATAAATTGGATCAATATTCCGAACAACTGGATCAAATAATTAATGAGCCCTTCGTAAATAAAAATATATCATGGTTCACTTATTTCACCATTGGACTAATCGTAGCCCTAATAGCCCTTTACACGTTCTGCAAGTGTAGAAGAAAACGACCGACAAGAATAAGTATCATGGGTCCAAATCCGCCTCCTCCACCGAGTCCACGAAAAAGAAGACATTTCACTTTCGCCAGATTCTTACCAAGAAGAAGACCGAGTGTCCATCCAGAAGAAGACGAAAACGATATTGAACTTGGTTAAACAAAAAATGTGAGTGAAAACAAAAAACATTTAATTTTTGTGAACTTTTAATTTCAGAATAATATTTATGTACTTTTTATTTTTATGATATTTTAACCACTTACATTTTAACATTATATAATCACATTATGATATTCAAAGCTTATATTTTAAACGTTATAATTTTATTAACCAAGTAATTGAAAAATCCAAATAATGTAAAATTTGAATTTTTATACTTTCAAAAGTTGCAGCATTGCCCCAACTTTTTATATATAAGGGGACCTGTTATATGTAAAACTTAACATTGGATTAACCTTCAACAAAGTAATTACATTGTATCAAACAATAGCTCATTGTTACTTGTTTACGCCGCTATTTTGCAGGCTTGCTATTTTTGCCTTGCAGGTGTCCAGAACGGAAATGATGCCTAAGCATTCCTAAACTTATAAATTCATTCGAATATGCTTTCTCGTAGCTCTTTAACATTTGTTCCTCGTACGTAGAAGCTCTATTACGTTTCGTTCCTCATACAGTTCAGTTCACAAGTAAATTTCAAACGCGTATTTAAATCGCAAAATCCAAAGTTAAGTTATAAAGTAATTTCAAAGTGTGAATTTTTGTGTTAATAAAATAAAATCTTTTTTAAAACTTTGTTTATGAGAACCCACTCATAACATATATATATATATATATATATATATAATATATATATATATACGATTTTTTTACTTTTTTGAGTGTTGGGTAAATGTTCCCTCTGTAGAAATGTTACATGTAAATCACTTACTGTAAATGCTTTTTCTGCTAATAAATAAATAAATATTTGTTCTAGTATCTAAGAAATCAATTCACAAAGGTGAGCGTATATTAGCTCATTTTGTGTAAAAGGTAAAAAACTAAATTGCTACTGATTTATCGCTGTTTTTTGGTTAAAAAATAAAAAATGTTGAATTTTATGTCACTTAGTCAAGTTTTATCATCAGAACACGTTGATGCCGGTTTGTTCTACTATTAATTTTGTCACATAATTTCGTAAATGACCTGAGCTATAATGAGTTCTATGTACAGCAGACGTTTGGAACCTTATTTTAGAAACACCCTGAATGGACATTCTGTATTTTACAATAACCCATCTATACACAGACGCACGCTATACGAAGACATTTTATGTGCTAGTTTGTACTAGTTTTCTATTGTCCAATTCCATTCGGAATAAGTTGACATAATTGTCACTAATAACTCTACCATTTAGTAACATTATATAGGGCAAAACATCGCAGTGCATTATTGCATTGTTGAATTTATTCCTTGTCAATTAATTACTCACGCGATGAATACGTAAGAACGATACTGAGTCATAACGTGGAACTCCCTTTTCGCTCGTAATTGCCGTTATGAACGGCAACCCGATGATTAACTAAGTGATAATCTGTACATGTGTACAGCTTAATATGCAGTCTGGCGATATAAAAAATGACTCGTTTCGTTTTTCTTTAACGCAAACAGACGGTTTTTATCGATTGATGCAGTTATGGAATACTATGATAATTAGTGATGTGTACAGACTCGTTTTATAGAGCTTAGTCTTAGTGCTATAGAGATAACTAGCCGATACCCGCGGTTTCACCTGCGTACGGAATGTACAAGTCTTTGCAAAAATAAATAACTTTTGGAAGATATGGGCTATCTTATATGACTTTTTTGAACCACCCTACTTAACTATAAATCCACCAATCTCGAACATATTTCACCCAAACTGGGCCACCCTATATATGCGACGATCCTATATATGCTGCTATAACTCTAGTCCACCCTATATTTCAGCTATGCAACTACTTATGGTCTGCGCTATATAACACTTATTTCTGACTTTTTTAACCACCTTGTAAAGTATAATTTCACACCACCTTGTATGTATTACAACTACCCTGTATACGCTGCTGCTTATTTGTCAACCGATATAACATTTTTAAATACTTAACTCTAACACTTCTCCTCCCTATATTGCAACTATCCTATCTATGCAACTGATTATGAGCTACGCTATTTCACAATTTTGCCTCATATTTTTGAACCACATTATAAAGTATTGCAATATAGTCCGTGGGTTCAATTTTAAAATAATAAAACTAATATTCACTTTCACTTTTCTAGAACTGTATTTACGTCAAATTATACAGAACAGCTGATTCACAATAACATTCGATATACTCTCGTCGTTCTTTCTAACAGAACTCGCGATCGTGGCCTGCTTCCTTTATAAAACCAGCATCGAAAATGCTAGTAAAATCAACCATCAACTCCACAGCCGCCGAGCCATTTCCAGAACATTTTTTATTTCAAAGCGATCGTTGTCGTACTGAAATGAAACAGGGTTGGCTTTGGTAAATTTCGTAACCGTATAATTTAAAAACTTTATTTAAATCACCTCTCATTCGCAACTTTTTCTAACCTTGTTTGAATCACACTGTGTAGCTATATATTAAGTACTCCATACATGCAACTGCTATATAACAACATTTTTCTACCATTTTTCTACCTTGTATTTGCAACTACTTATTTGCCACCCAATATAACATTTTTGTCCCACCCTGTGTCCTTAGAAATTTACTCCAACCTATATTTCAACCATCCGGTAATTGGAACAGCTTGTAGATCATAACATTTCTTTATAATATTTTTTAGACACAACTGTATATCTCCAATTACACTCCGCTACATATTTCAACCATCCAATATATGCAACTACTTGTGGATACAAAACAATATTTTAACGACACATTGTACTATAATTCCACTGCATCTTATATTTCAACCACTCTGTGTAAACGACTGCTTCTAACATTTTCAACCTATTTCATAACTATAATAACTCAAAAACAAAATTCAAAGATCCTAACTGATTACATAACAGATTTTTATTCGCCCTGTATAAATATTTTCCCTTATTTACACCCCGTATAACTAATATCACTCCCCCTTATTTCAAACACAGTATATATGCAGCTGCTTATGATACATGTAAAATAAAATTTTTTAGATTTCCTAAATCCATGTAATTCTACTCTGCTATAAGTTTCCTATATTTAGAACACACTGTAAAATTACGCTTGAAATATCAGTAGAATTTTTTTAAAGATCGAAACATGTTACATTGGCATATTCCGAATTTGGAATAAAGCTAGGGTGATGCAAGTATCTAATATTTGGTGCATGATTAGGAACCAATAGTGTAAGGACTTACCCAACAGGGTAGAAGTTTTTCGTTATATATATCGTTTCTATCAATTTAGGGAGATAAAATATCTACCAGAGTTTAAGTCAAACTATAGGCTTTGCAACAACAAAAGATTTAGCAAAATCAGTTCAGTAGTTCTTACGTGATGCCCGAACAAACAAACAAACAAAGAAATAAACAAACAAACAGACAAACTTACAATTTTATAATATTATTTTAGGGAGATAAAATATCTACCAGATTTTAAGTCAAACTATAGGCTTTGCAACAACAAAAGATTCAGCAAAATCAGTTCAGTAGTTCTTACGTAATGCCCGAACAAACAAACAAACAAAGAAATAAACAAACAAACAGACAAACTTACAATTTTATAACAGTATTTTAGGGAGATAAAATATCTACCAGATTTTAAGTCAAACTATAGGATTTGCAACAACAAAAGATTCAGAAAAATCAGTTCAGTAGTTCTTACGTAATGCCCGAACAAACAAACAAACAAATAATAAACAAACAAACAGACAAACTTACAATTTTATAATAGTATTTTAGGGAGATAAAATATCTACCAGATTTTAAGTCAAACCATAGGCTTTGCAACAACAAAAGATTCACGAATAAACAAACAAACAAACAAACAAACAAACAAACAGACAAACTTACAATTTTATAATAGCATAGATATAGATACCTAAATATAGAGTATGCCATGTCCCTAGAAGAAGGTAAAGCATGGTGACAGTAAACCTATTGAAACTATCTAGGTCTGTCTAAGATAGCCTTTTATTGGTGTTTGCATTCATATAGAATTTCCTGAAGCGTTCCAGGTTCTTTGGTTAATTTGAAAAACGACAAATTTAGGGTATTTTATGCATGTGATGTTGCCATATCAATAGAAATTCTTATATATTCAGATTAAGAATAAAGAAAGATCCTACCATCGCATAATACTCCATTCAATGAAGGCCAAAAAACGGTAATACTGGGTAATTTGTCCAAGCAATTCTTTTAATTCTACTAAAAAAAAAATCTGAACATTTAAATATTTTTATTAACAATTTAAACAAATATGTTTAGTTGAATGTTACATGACCCAATTTTATAACGACTACAAGTAATAATTAATAATGAAGTCTCAGCAATATATAATATATATATTAATATATAATTCAAAAGAAATCTACTAACCTAGTAAATTACGTAGATTTTCATACTTCGAATACTGATAAAGTTATCATAGTTTCTTATGAAAATAATTATGCTTATGACGTAGTAAGTAGAATTAAAAGAAATGATTTAGGGAATTCAGAAGAAGTAATTAATGCTGAAGCAAAAACAGAAGATTTTGATCAGACCCTTAATCAAGACTGGAAGCATTCGACAGCATCTGAGATTGTAAATGCATTTAAGAACGTAAAAAACTTTCCATTGAGAACAACATAACCATTAGTGATGAAAGATTGATAAGCTAGTTGATGGTTTAATGGATTAGTGTGAACATTTAACTGCAGATGAAATATCTGATCTACTCATTTGCCTTGTCGAAATGCCTGTAACTGAAGCAATTCATTCACACAATTTCCACGATGTCTGGAGCTGTTTGGATGACATTTGCTGTTGGAAAATGGTTGATTGGGATGTAGATACGTCTTTCGAAATAGCTAAACTCTGGTACAAATTAAATCTGGGAAGAGTATGTGACTTTGTTTATGTCCCAGTAAATAGATTATTCAGAAAGGCAGACAGATTAACTAAAAACCAATTGGTGAATGTTTTCTTCTGCTTCAATGTCTGTAGATCAAAAGCAGTTGACTTTGAATATGAGTATGCACTGGAGAGCACTGTACACTTAATTAATGCAGATGAACTATCCATTGTTGCTATGGTGTATTGCAAGACAAAAAAAATTGAACAATTTCAATGTAGTGATTTATTAGAAATAAAACTGATCCAGGGTAAGAGTAGTTATGACGGATTTGATCTCAATCGCTGATGATAATAACATTCCAGTTAGACTAGTAACATGTAGCCCATGAGGTTTCGATCAAGTAAATTTCCAAAGAAAAACACAATGAAATTTGTACAAACAAAATATTTCCAAAAAAGCATTATCACACACCAGCTCAATAATAATGCAAACAACATCCACATCTGTTTGGAAACTGCTGAAATGGAGGAAAATCTCCTCTCATTATGTCCTAACTGAGACATTTACAATGAATTTCCTCTAGAAATTTATGTCTCGAAAATTATTCTTGATTATATGGTTAACACGAGATAATGAGACTTTGCCTACTAACTAAATTTGCTTATAAATATTTCTCACAACTATAAAGCTTCTTACGTCAATTAAATTTCTCTGTATGATGATTTTTCACTGAAACTTATTAATGAGATAGAGCCAGAGAGAGTTTCAACAAAGTTCTAATTTCAATTTGGGTATGAGAACGTACAATGAAATAGTTTTAGTGAACTCCGGAGAGAATTTGACTAATTTTTGAAGAAACAGACATTCGAAATAAAAGGAAATTTGCATTGTAAATTTATTCTCATTATTCGATCCAAGATACGAGGCGGACTTGCTGAATGCACTTCTCTCGACTGCTGCGATCACAATGCAGGTATGATAGAAGAGAGCTTTTAGTTTTGTCAGGTGTATGCTTTTGATAAATTGTTTCTTGATATTGTTTCGGGGTAGGGCGGTTATAAAGTAAATCGTTTTGATATATTTGGAGAGAAAATAGTTTTGATTTAATGGAGGAAAAGTTTGTGCCTTAAGTATCATCATCTCTTGCATTTTTTGCTGTTACCCTCTTTTTCTGTACGCTTGTATGGAGGAAACTTCACATTAAAAAACTACAATATGTACCAATAGTCAAAGGAAAATCCACAAATCCCCAAATTAATACCAAATTTCTCTAAGCAATAAGTTCACTCATGTACGACCACATTAAAATGACAACTACACCAAATATACTGGGCTTGTCAAGAAGAGTTAAGATAGTTAGGAACCAGATTCAATGTTAAAGACATATTCAAATCAAGAAGTAGACTGAAACGAATTATACCGAAAATCAAAAAATCACTCGATAAGTCCATTACAATCCATTGCTAATGTAATAAATTTTAAATGAGAGTAACAACTAGTACCCTAAGTATAGAACTAAAGAACATAAATTTACTTCAAAAAATAGCAATTTAATAATATTTCATATGGAAGGACCCAACACAAATAAAAATTAAAAAAGATCATGCCTTGGACGTTCATAGACTTCAATAATGGCTTTATTGTTGATAAGTAAGGATGCAGTTAGTAATGACCATTTTCTTTTGAGAAACCCTATATCCAGAGAGTTCTTTAAGGTTACCCTTAATATCTGTAATGGAATCACTGAATCAACACAAATTCTTTGATTGCACTATTTTGTAACAAAGTTGCCTCTGATAACGTCTCTTAAACCTTGAAACAACTGTTCCAAATACTTTCAAGTTGAAAACAGCTTGACTATTACATACGGTCTTTGGACTGTTTTCCTGCTACACTGTATCTCCTATAGATCTAACAATAATAATATTTTCTATAATTATGGCATTCTAGAATTTACTTCCATGGACTGCTCGTTATCCAGATCTGTCACCAATTGAATATATGGGATATCATTGCTACTCGATTGGGTAATTTACCCAGGTATCAAAGTAACTGATTACGCCAAAATCTGTGCCAGATACCGATTAGTACATAGCTTTGCTATTGTTGAATATTTTAGCTTGAAAATGTAGTTATTTTTAAAGTTTGATTAAATAAAAATCATGTATATCTTTGATTTAAATTGATCAATTCTTACTAGGCTCCCAATTTTTTTGGCCTAAGGTACTATAAGAAATTAAAGCCGATATTAGATCAAAGTTACGTAATGGTGTCTGCAAATTACAAAAAACAATACTGAATTGTTGTGGCTGATACTTGATGGAAATACAAGATGAGAAAACACTCTGTATTTTGTGAAACTTGATAAAGGCATTGTATGCCGAAACACGTGTCGTTTTGTCAAAATAAAGTCTAAATCTCGAAGTGTATTTTTCATTTTTTGTGTTTTCTTGTCACATCACACCCCACCACATCACACTACACAGTAAAATGAGAGCTCCTAATTAGTCTAGGATAAATATTTAATTGAAATCTTTTTTGATATTGGAAAATTGAGACAGGGATATTCTTATTTGTTTGCGATTTCATCACACTCTCTAAGTCCTAAGAGTGTCTTGTTGAACGCATATCACTTACGAATTCTCTGGGGGGGATATCAAGGTGAGCATACTAGCGAGTATTTTAAGCGACATGTTACACTCCCTGTTATTATAGCAGTCCAACAGATTATTCATACTGGACTAAACAGTCAACATCTTTTGTGTTGCCCAAAAGGTTCTTCAGAACTGCTTTAAATGAGGACAATATAGCTAATTTGATATTTGTAGTATCAAAGGCTTTCATTAAATTTTTTATTCAAATATGTATACAGGGTGAGTTTTTTTTTGATGATCAGTATGGGGATCTCGGAAACTAGCGGAGAAAGAGCAATGTTTAAATTGGGAAAGATTTGCAGTTTTACTGGCCCAATTTAATGACACTTTCGGATTTTTGTAAAAAGTCATGGCTTAATAGATATTTTGAAAAAACGAAATTCTGTCGATTTAGTCAAATTCATCTAGCTTCTTTGTTTTTGATTTTATAAACAAGTTCAAATACCAAAATTTAAGGGATTTGTATCCCGAATATGATTGTCATGTCCTCGTTTGGGTGATAGATCTCGTTTTCGAGATATGACACAAACTTATCTTTTTTGACTTCAAAACTTCGGACATTTTTAGAGCTTTTTAACGATATAATACTCGATACAGTTATTCATAAAAATAATGGAGTTATGGATTCTTTTCTCTCTTATTTTCACTTTTAACGTATTTAGCGATGAAATAGATTGATTTATTAATAACTATTCCAAAAAACATTGAACTATTTTTTATTAGGTATATCAGATATAACGAAAAAACTCAATAATCTTTTTAAGATTGACATTACCGCTTTCCTCACAGACCGCCTATCAATTTCTTCAATTGCTTGTAATACCGCCTCCCTTAGGTCACCAACTGTCTCATACTTTCTTTTGTATACATTGTTTATTAGCACACACAATAAATAGAAGTCAATAACTGTGAAATTGGGAGACCGGGATGGCCATTGGCGTGGGCCATTTCTTCACATCCAAGAGTTTGGATAGATATTATTTAAGTGTTGTCTTACTAATAAGGAGTTATGTGCAGGTGCTCCATCATGTTGAAACCACTCGATTTCTAAACGAGATCTCAAATTCAAATTATGCAACATGTCTTGAAAAGTCTATTGCAAGAAATGAAAGTAGCGTTCCCCAGTAAGTCATAGATAAAAGGCCCCAGAATAGTAGACCCTTTGATAGCACACCAAATATTTAAACCAAATTTTACCTGTGTTAGCCTTTGTTCTACATGGAAAGTGTTTTCGTTAGCCCAGATATGCTCATTGTGTCTATTGAACATACCGCTATTAGTAAATCTAGTTTTATCTGACCATAACAACTTTATGGAAACTGTGGATTGTCAAGGCACATGTCTTTAAACCATGTACAAAACAAAATACGTCGATGTTCGCCACCAGCATGCAAAGTTTGAGAAACTGAAAGTTTGTACGGGTGGAACTTGTGCGCTTTGAGTACCTTAACTACAGTTCGTTTAGATATGCCAGCTTCTGCCGCAATCTCACGAGTTGATGTAGATCGATTTTGATTTACCATTGCGAAAACATTTATTTGTGCTGCTTCGTTAATTTGATTACGTTCCTTTGGTGGTTTAGTAAAAGATCCATATCTGCGTAAAGTATCGTAAAGCTTCTTAAATGTACATAGAGCAGGTTGACGACGATTAAAATATCTATGAAAGTAATTTCGAAATGATTGTTGAGGAGGTCTTGAATTATATATGAAAGTATTCCTCAGCTGCACGAATTGAATTTTTATGGCATATGATATAACATTCCACCGTATTCAGTTTTTCTTCGTTTCAATAGGCCATTTTATCACGAAAACTTGTCAATATCGACTATCAGTTTAGCACTACTAATGGAATTACTCTCAAATGAGGAAACGTCAAAGTGAAAACAATCTTTTTCATAGCTACCTGCGTTAAAAGTGAAAATAAATATATCCAGTATTATATCTTTGAAAAGCTCTAAAAATGTCCGATTTTTTGAGGTCATAGCCAACTATGTCTTCCATTCAAAAAAAGATAAGTTTGTGCCATATCTCGAAAACGAGATTGTCATGCAAACGAGGACATGGCAATCACATTCGGGATACAATTCCCTTCAATTTTGATATTTACACTTTTTTTATAAAATTAAAAACAAAGGAGCTAGAGGGATTTGACTAAATCGACAGAATTTCGTTTTTTCAAAATATCTAGTAAGCCATGACTTTTACAAAAATCCGAAAGTGTCATTAAATTGGGCCAGTAAAATTGCAAATCTTTCCCAATTTAACCATTGCTCTATCTCCACTAGTTTCCGAGATCCCCAAACTGATCATCAAAAAAAACTCACCCTTTATATATATAATATATATATATAATTTCTGTCAGTTTTGCTTCATTTCAGTTGGGAACCTTTTAAATGATCCAAGGACCTTCCCTATTCACAGGTTTTACATAGTTTTACAGAGCGTGCTACTACTAGTATGAAAAGTAGTCAAACTAACTGTATGCCTGTTTTATGTTCACTTTCAACTGCAGACAAGTGTATTAGAGGAGTTTTATCGCAAACAAGGCTTCATTAAGAAAGGTTTTTATAGCTGATCTGCTCCACCAATCTATACTTCAAAATAACAATTTTCTAATTCTCTAGCGACACAGGTTTTTGTAATTCAACTCTTTGGTGTTATGCGTAATACTTTACCATGCTACCCTAATCATGTTAGTAAAGGACAAAAATGCAAAATATGATGATACTGCTAGAATGTGTTTGTAACAATCTACATTTGACTGCAATTAGAATTTTTTATCCCATCGGCGACAACCAAATATTAAAAAAATACAAAGCCACAATTAAATTTTATATGTCCGTGGTTATTATAGCCTCTTCACTTAAAAACCACTAGCTAATATTACAAAATCCTGAAGTTCAAAATTT